>JAVLUX010000035.1:9757500-10997500 GCA_032164185.1 Moxostoma hubbsi
TCAGAAATAATATGATAGGTTAGGGTGAGAATTATCAATATTTAAGTCATTTTTTTGCTATAAATTCTCCTCCCTACCCAGTAGGTGGTAATTGGCACAAAGAATGTGAATCACCAAAAACAAAATAATGTGAAAGTGGAGATTTATTGTAAAAAAAAAAATAAAAAAAAAGAGGACTTAAATATTGTTCTGTTTCTTACCCACGCTTATATCACTTCTGAAGAAATTGATTAAACCACTTGAGTACGATGGGTAACGTTTATGCTGATTTTATGTCCTTTTAGAGTCTTCAAAGTTCTGGCCACCATTCACTTGCACTATGAGGACCTAAAGAGCTGAGATATTCATCTAAAATCTTTGTGTTCATCAGATGAAAACAAGATAATTGAAATGCATAATTTCCCTCTGTATGTGCGCAACAACTTCATGTGCCACACAAATAGTGCGAGTTACGTGAAGTGCACAGTAGACTCAGTTAGCATGTTGCTAAACTAATTGTCAATTTTTCATTAATGCTTTTAGATATTAACTGAAATATACATATACATCACTGTATTTCATATATTCTCTCGATTCGTCCACCGTCTTGGATTACATGTTTTTCAGTTGCCATGAATTTTGCAATTGCTTTCAATACAAAGATATCTAAAAAGGCAGCATACTTGTGCACCTTTTGGTATAGCCTTCACATTGGGACTCAGGATTGTAGCTATGATGCCATCAAATGATATCTAGGAAGGCAGCTCACTTTGAAACAGAGCTATTCCAGTACCTGTAGATCACATAGCTAGGCAGAAATGATAATTAATTATTTTGGAAAAAACAAAACCTGCCCAATTCATTCATTTTAAAAAGATCATCCTCATGTAATATTCTGAACTCTCTTTTAGCTCCAAGGGCTGTACAATGTTTGTTAAACTTTTTTACAGAAATCAAATAAATAGAGCTGTTTTTACAAATAAAAGACAGCAAGATGGCTGAAATTTATGAGACACATATTTAAATACTTCTCTGCTTGGCAGAATTAAAACACTTGGGAGAATACATTTAAATAATCCTCCCACAGTCCCATCTTTTCATATAAATCTGAACAATGTTCATTTCCTGGAGGTTCTGTGCAATTCCCCCTTATCCTAGAGACCACATTTGCATTTCAAAAAGGGCAGTTCACAGCTGATTTTAAACCACTCTGGAAGTCTTTTTAGCGCTGTCCTTTCAGGAAGCTCCCATATATCCTTGATTCCATTAAAGTCCACTACAAACTCACATAACATGGTTGACTCTGGAAACTTGATTTTGTGTGGACTGACAGCGTGATCCGCCCATCTGCTTTCTCGGAGCCCGTGCGGATAATGGAAGGAGAGAGGGTTTGATGCCCTCTCACAGCTCCCGACACACAAGGGCCTCCTGAGTTTTCCTGTGTGGAGCAGGGTTCTAGCATGGTTCCCATTTATGTTGGTTCTCATCAGCTCCAGCTAGCATTGTGCAGTTCATCTCTGAGCCAGATGGGCAGAGGCTGCCCCAGACGTTTAAAAAGCCTGAGTAACTCCACGTTCTGCTCGCGGTAATACTCTGACAGAAACGCCCTCGACTGGAGTGAGGGGGGAAAAAACACAAGGTAAATTACACACAAAGACAAGTATGTGGAACAACAAACAGATAAAAAAAGATTTTAAAAAACACATTGATTGGATAGGAATAGGGATGGGAAAGTTTTTCATTTTTAAAAAAAGTAAAATCTTCTGCTCTAGTAATGGTTCTTAAATCAACAGTTTTTTTCATGTGCTGTTCTAGTACACAGTTGAGTTCTCTAGTCTTTCAAAGTGTACCGTTTTGACTATAAGACGTGTTTATCTCATGCAAATGACTACTTTGTGATTCTCTTTAATTATATATTCAACTCCAGACACATGCACACAGTAATACTGGGCTGTTCCTAGACAGTCCATGAGTACTCTGGGAATTACAAAATTTACATCATGATTGGACAAATTAAGTGAACTTATACAAGTATTACACACAAGAGTTTACATTACATCAGAGAATGCTGTGAATCCATTGGTTTCAAATGCAAGGGTTTCTGAAAGTGACACCTACTCATGTGACAAAAAGTTGAGAAAATGTACACTTTTCTGCAACTCTCTCAGATGTAAACATCCATAGAGAGACGATAATTTTATACAAGCATCACACGCATTTCTATCGGTCAAATGATCCGCTTTCTCTAAATGCCTTTGGCCAATCAGACAGTTGAAAATGGAATTTAAATTCCCTGCCAATGATTTAAACTAACTAGATGTTTATTTTTGTTCAGTTCATGTCAGTCTCATTCTATATCTGGAGCTCTAATGTTGAGAAGTGAGCTTTACCTCCTGGCTCATGTCTGGATATTTCCTTCCTTTGCTTTTTCCGAGACAGTGAGTGCGACCTGCCTCCAGTTTCTGACACCAGAAACCTTTACTCTCATCAAACCTACACACACACACAACAGAGCATGTACTGGTTATGAGACACCTTAAAATAATCTTAATTGTAAAAAAAAAAAAAAAAAATCTGTTAGTCCGAAACATACAGTACCCAACGCAAGTCTGTGCAAGCACAAGCATTGTGCAACATTGTTACGTTCCAAAATGTCAGGCCGCAATTCGTAACACTGCAAGTATGTGTTGCATTCTCAACGCTGCCACAAAGGGCACTGTGGTCAATATTAGTGTTAATGGGCCACTGTTACAGTCAATTTACAGCACAACAGTTTGAAGAGAATATTGCTAAACAAATTAAAGTCAATATATTTATGGCAACTTGCCTGAATAATGATACATTAGGCACAAACTTTTGAAAGTAACTCTATTGACCCATTGAGTGTTGAGGTTTCTCCTGCCACTGTAATGCAAGAACGCGTGGTACACAAGTTCAAATGGACAGCGCATAGGAAATGTGTTGGCCAAACGCTTCTGCCATGACTATATTCACAATATTATGTGGCCTTGAATGTTTTATATTCATTTAAGCCTAGTGTACACTACAGGACTCAAGCTCATCTTCTTTGATGCTTTAAGTTGGTGACTGGTCTTTGACGAGAACTCTCAGATCTCATGAGGACCAATCACTAGAAACTTGGGTAGTCTGTCACGATCAGTCTTGTTGTGTGCACACTCCTGCAACACGCCGAGACTAGTCCCAGATGCGCCGAAAGTTTTCAAAACAGCTTGATCTCTAGATGACACTGTCCCAACAGTTGGGAGACCGCCAATGAAATATACAGGTATTTGGAAGTAGAAGACAAAAAAAAAAACCTTTACATGCAGGGAAATGACCACAAAATATGAAAATTTAAAAAAAGCAAATGCATGAACAGGCACAATAACATTACAATTTTCAGAAGCATGCACATTAGAGGCTCAGTTACAGGTATTGCACTAAAATAACTCAAAAATCTGCTCTAGATTTGCAAATAATTAAGTGAAACTGCACCGATTTTTTTTAGCACTTTCTTTCTCGTCTTTTACTTTTTTGCACTTTATTATCATTTGGTAGTAAACCACAGATGCAATGATTGATGAATGTCCTCATGAAATCTGAACACGTGGTCAAAAGATACAGGTGTGATAGTGATGTGTCTCGCTTGTACATTTGTGATCAAATCATCCAAAACACATCTTAATACCAGTGTACACATGGTCTTAGTCAAGGATGAAAGGTTGTGTAGTTGATACACTACAGTCCTGTAGTGTTTGCACCAGCAGGACGAAAAACAAAACTGTGAGTCGCAAGACGCTATCTGCAAGTGGTTTAGTGTACGCTTGGCTTAAATGCCTAGAAGATATAGTCCCTGAAATGTCAATTAATTGTCATAATTGGCCTCTATGAGTGCTGTGCAGTAATATACTCAGTAGCTAGATGAACAGGAGCTTCACGTCACAGCTGTTCCTATATTGTGTATTTTAGCACAGCCGGAGCTCTGTATTGGCCAATCAACATCTAGTACTGAAACTGCCTGTTTCAAATTAAAGTAATACAGTGAGAGTAATAATGAGAGTTTGTACGTTAGAGCTTGAGTGTAGTTGTAGTACGGTGTGACTCCCAGGAACTTCTGAATGCCATCCATCACCTGAGCAGGACTGGAGCGCAGCTGCACACCATCCACCATCAGCAGCTGCTCACAGGAGAGAACACGCATATTACACACACACAATTTTACAGCTCCAGAAAAACTTAACACACCCACTCAAAGAACATATGGGCTGATTCTGGGACAAGAGCAGGTTCACTTATAGAGATTTGAAGACTCAAGTCAAGTCATTTTTATTTGTAGGGAGCTTTTCACAACATGCATCTTTTCAAAGCAGCTTTACAGAAAATCATACTTCAATAGAAAATTAAACTAATATCTATAAAGTCTTAGTCATCATTGTGTAATTGTAAATTGTGTATAAAAATAAATAATTAAGTAGTTACATAATCATGTATTTAGAACCCCAGTGAGCAAGCCTAAGGCAACTGTGGCAAGGAACACAAAACTCTATAATATGTTGGTTAATGGAGTAAAAATAACCTTGGGAGAAACCAGACTCACTCTGTGGGCCAGTTCCCCTCTACCTAAACAGCACAAATATAATGCCAATTTTAGTTATTTGTGTGCAGTGCAAGTCATGGTTTTAAATTTGTAAACTACGTAAGTGTTAAGGGCCAGTGTTTAAACAGATTTTGTTTGAAATGTATGATTAATGACTAATCTATGAAGTCCATCCTGGATTATCTGCAGAAGTTCACATATATACATTGTCCTTTGTTAGTTGGCTGATGAAGGCTTTTGTTGTCAATTAATTGATAGTCTATGTATTCCAATTCAAAAGTATAGTCCATCAATAAACAAAGGTGATGCAGGCAGAGATTAATAAGGCGCATCGCAGTTCAACCAGCAGGTCGTTTCGGTAAGGTTTGGTGAGGTCCATCCTAAGTCCAAGGTTCATGCAGTGGCATATTAAGTATCCAATGTTTTACAGTTGGAGTTGGCATCAGTTCATCCTTTGAAGTCCATCATAAAAGACTAAAGTGATGTCTGGCTAGCACCAGCTGTAGTTTGTCTTTATCACTCAGCGAGACACCAAGCAGGAATGGAGCTGGATCTGGCTGGCTCTGGTAACCTCAGGAATATGAATCCCGAGGTTGAGACAGGGAAACAAATAAAATAGTATTAGCGTAGATGCCATTCAATGTATTGCAAGAGTTATAGATTATGAGAAATTGAGTTCACTGGCTTCCTCTCTCCTCTGCACTTCCACATTCGTCACTTCTCACCGGAGCTTACATTACGCCTACGTCATGAACTGGACTCGTGAACGCACGAGCGGCCATAACCGGAAGCCAGTGATTTTAGTTTATAAAGTTATAAATATGGATATTTATCTTACAAAAACTCATCGCTTCGCTTCAGAAGGCCTTCTTTAACCCCCTGGTGCCGTATGGATTATTATTTTGATGGATGGATGTGCTTTTTTGGGCTTCAAAATCTAAGGTACCATTCATTCCAATAATAAAGCTTGGAAGAGCCAGGATATTTTTTAATGCAACTCTGATTGTGTTTGGCTGAAAGAAGAAAGTCATATACAACTAGGATGGCTTAAGGGTGAGTAAATTATGGGATCATTTTCATTTTTGGGTGAACTAACACTTTAAGAATATTAGCCAAATTACTAGAGAGGAGAGTGGCACCTTCCCTGGTAGGATCGAGTTCGTCTCTCTTTAGCAGGTCAGGTTTATCCCAAAAACACTAAATCCTATGCTATTCTCTGGACCAGGGTTGTAGCAAGGAATTCTGGGCCCTATTACTGTATATTGATCTGGGCCCCTTTCATATTAAAAAATACAGTTTACAATTTGTTGTGGGCCCCTAGAATCGTTACAACATTTCAACCCAATAGCTACAGCCCTGCTCTGGACACCACTCAGACATCCAGCCGTTCAGTGACACTAATCTACTATAAACCTCATCACCATGATGAGCAGGGAGAGAGCCAGAGCTTATTACATTGTCTGACATCGTTTTTGCATGTTCACACAAGTTTAGGGATCTCCGACTGGTGACATGAATCACAATTTTAGAAAATATATGTTTAGCATTAGCCAGCACTTGTAAATTTAATCTGATTTCAGATGCCCGAGCCCCCGAAATGCATTTAAAAATAGTGGCTGGAAACTCTATTTCCATGTTCCTTACAATAGAATCACCTTTTACTAAGGTTTTTTCAATACGATTCTCAGTGGGTCCATCACTGAGTGGGGAGAATTGACTGGAAACCCGAATGGGAATGTGGTGTTGCTTTGCTGAGCGAGTATGCCGCCAAGACGTCATCCAAACGCCCTGCTGTGGGGGCTCTACAGCCGAAACTAAAGTGTGTGTGTTGCTCGCTGTACTACCCGCATCAGAAACAGCATTTGGATGCGTGTCTCTAACTCATTAACCTTCTCCGTCAGCCTTACTAATTCTTTACATTTATCACATGTGAATCCCTCACTGCTGACGGAAAAAGCTATAGTAAACGTGGCATGCAATGCAGGAAGAAATAACATGAGTGAATGCCACGACTTACCGCAATTGTTGTTGTTGTTATGCTTGTTCTTGAGCTGGGATGCGGTTCCCGATGTGGTTCCTGATCAGCAGATGTTTGATATTGATGCAATAATCCGTGTAAAACACAGAGGAGAAAAAAAATACACGCAGTCGAGATGCGAGTAAACAAGCAGAAAATCTGCGGTAAAATACACGCAGTAAAAACAGTAGAAGTGCGGAAAAATATGAAGCACGCTGTAAAATGACAAAAGATAAAACTAGGGATGCACATATCTGATATCCGATACTGACGTTTTTAAATGGATCGGGTATCGGTCTGACGATTTTTAGCCTTCAAATATTCGAGCGCTACTCAAGAACAGCATCTCAGACATAGATGCTCAATAGTTTATTGTATTTACTTATATGCATTTAGAAAGACACTGGAGGTGCTTTTTTACCAGACTTTAAATAAAAAGTGTAGTAAACTACTATGAACTTGCCTACAAACAGACACATACAGTCATTCAGAGAATGTCATTCTACCCATCTTGTTTTGTGTTCTACAGAAGAAAGTCATGACGACATGAGGGTAAGTAAATTATGACAGAACTTTCATTTCTGGGTGAACTTCCAGTGTTTGTGTATGCAGTATGCACCTGACTGGACTGGTAGTGGTGTAACCAGCGCTCCACATGGATGCTGTAAGCTCCAGGCTGCAGACAGCGATGATGTAGCGACAGCAGAGCAGTAGGAGAGGAGGGACCTGCCGAGATCACCTCATGAAAGGTGTAGTTGAGTGCCACAGGGTCCTGATGAGCCCTCTGATGCTAGAGAGAGACAGCAGTGAAGTTAAACTTATTTTGTTCCTGCTGATGGCTGTTTGTATTTAGATCCAGTCACAAGTGGTCAGTTGAGATACATCACTATTTATACCAGGTTCTTGAAGTCCACAGTACTAAAAGCATCTGAATGTAACACCCATATATATATGGGCTTTTTCAAAATTTACAATCAGCCTGTTATTTTCTTTTAAAGCCATATGTTTTCTTTTAAAGCCATAAAAGCAACATTTAAAACTTTGTTTTAGAGCAATCATTGATTGACAGGTGAGTATGCGATCCTTCACTATTGTGCGGGACACATCAGGTCACTTCTAACGTTTTACACCTCAAAATATGGTTTTGGTGATCTGATCACAAAACGTTTTGGACTCCATTAACACCTATATTTTGCTGTGACCATTTGTAATCGTATGTAAATATGGTCCATTTTTGCACAAACAAACACACCTGGTACCAGGAATATGCCCGGTCAGCGGGGCTGATGAGTATGGTGATAATTTTGGCACTGGGTAAGAGAGCGGCTGCTCTCTTTGGGACAGTCTCTGTGTCAAAGTAGTTTGCACTCTTCTCAAACAAGAAGTCTGTGCTCGCATTAGAGGGTACAGGGAAAAAATCCATATACCTGTAAGGCAGACAGGCAGAGTTACACAAATATCCCTTTCAAAAATACAGTTCCATTTAAAACGAACTAGATTTTTTTTTAAATCTGAAGAAAAATTATGCTAGGGTGTTTTGAATGGTTGCCAGGGCGTTTCTGAGTGTTTTTCAGGGGTTTTGAATGCTCACCCCTAAATCTTCTTTCATCGCTATTTATGGCTTGGGCCCCTCCTTCAATGTAAGACTATTGTATTTTATGTCTGTTTTTTGTCTGCCTGGAGAAATTTGTAAACCTTATTGCTAAGAAAAGGTATAGCACATCTCTCCTCAAAAAACTGCAAAATTTAGGGAATTATTCAACAAGTCTAATACTAATGGTTATGGTTTTCCCCTCACCATTTACCCCTAAACCTATGTAAGATGAGGAAGCAACACAAATGAACTACAATTTCTGAAACATAAAGCACTCTTTAATATTTTTTCTGTGAGTGCAGTGTGTTGTACAGAGGCATTGCAAAATGGATAGCTGATTTGGAAACAAAGAAAATAAAGCATGTATGGGTTCCATGGTTACCAGTCAATGCCACGCTGGTAGTTTGGTCCGCTGAAGAACTGCACCTCCTCAAAGGTGACAGTGCTGGGGAAGCTGCTGGTAATGGCAGGGTGGAGGGAAAGAAATGAGTGCAGTGCAGTAGTACCTGCGGATGGACCAGAATAACCAGGACAAAGCCTAAGTCAATCTTTTACAATCAAATATTCATCATATTTACTGGAAATGTACATGTTCCGTGACTTGTCCCAAATTAAGTGTTCTAAAGCCATATAAATCATAAAGCCTGGGTAATTCCTTAGTATTTCAGACATGTTTTAATAGTTTAACTGACTGTCAAACAACATGTTTTCATGCTTGTATTACTAAAAACAACCACAAACATGCCTACAAAACTAAATCCGACCATATATCAGACTATATAGGGTTTTTGTAGCTAAACTGGTTGAGCATGGCGCAAGCTATGCAAAGGTCATGGATTAGATTCCCAGGAAACATTTATATTGACAATAAGGATACCCTGAATGCACAAAAAAAAAAAAAAAAAAAAAAAATCGCTTTGTATTATTGTTTGCAAAATGCATAAAAATATATGTGAAGTTTAAAATATGAAGTCCAGTTTTGTGGTTACCTGTCTTCTGAGGGCCAATCACTAGAAACTTGGGTAGTCTGTCACAGGTCTTTTCTTTGGACCAAATGTCTTTGTGTCTCTTGTCATGACATGGATTCTGTTTAACAAAGTCGGATATTGGTTATTATATTGTGAACATAAATTAAAACAAGATTATTCATAAAAATCTGTTTTAAGTAGGCGTACAGGTGTTCCTAATAAAGTGCTCAGTGAGTTTATAAACTCAGCAAAAAAAGAAACTTAAATTTTTCAAGACACTGTATTTTAAAGATAATTTTGTAAAAATCCAAATAACTTTACAGATCTTTATTGTAAAGGGTTTAAACAATGTTTTCCATGCTTGTTCAATGAACCATAAACAATGAATGAACATGCACCTGTGGAACGGTCATTAAGACACTAACAGCTTGCAGACGGTACGCAATTAAGGTCACAGTTATAAAAACTTATGACACTAAAGAGATCTTTCTACTGACTCTGAAAAACACCAAATGAAAGATGCCCAGGGTCCCTGCTCATCTGTGTGAACATTACTTAGGCATTCTGGATGGAGGCATGAGGACTGCAGATGTGGCCAGGGCAATAAATTGCAGTGTCCGTACTGTGAGACGCCTAAGACAGTGCTACAGGGAGACAGGAAGGACAGCTGATCGTCCTCACAGTGGCAGACCATGTGTAACAACACCTGCACAGGATCAGTACATCTGAATATCACACCTGCTGGACAGATACAGGATGGCAACAACAACTGCCCAAGTTACACCAGGATCACACAATCCCTCCATCAGTGCTCTGGACTGTCTGCAATTGGCTGAGAGAGGTTGGACTGAGGTTTTGTAGGCCTGTTGTAAGGCAGATCCTTTCCAGACATCACCGGCAACAACATTGCCTATGGGCACAAACCCACCTTCGCTGGACCAGACAGGACTGGCAAAAAACACTCTTCAATGACGAGTCACAGTTTTCTCTCACCAACTGTGAGAGTTTCTCTTTATCGTCGAAGGAATGAGCATTACACCGAGGCCTGTACTCTGGAGTGGAATCGACAGGGAGGTGGAGGGTCCGTCATGGTCTGGGGCGTTGTGTCACAGTATCATCGGACTGAGCTTGTTGTCATTGCAGGCAATATCAAAGCTGTGCGTTACAGGGAAGACATCCTCCTCCCTCATTTGGTACCCTTCCTGCATGCTCATCCTGACATAACCCTCCAGCATGACAATGCCACTAGCCATACTGCTCGTTCTGTTCGAGATTTCCTGCAAGACAGGAATGTCAGAGTTACCGGATCTCACTCCCATTGAGCACATCTGGGACCTGTTGGATCGGAGGGTGAGGGCTAGGGCCATTCCCCCAGAAATGTCCGGGAACTTGCAAGTGCCTTAGTGAAAGAGTGGGGTAACATCTCACAGCAAGAACTGGCAAATCTTGTGCAGTCCATGAGAAGGAGATGCACTGCAGTACTTAATGCAGCTGGTGGCCACACCAGATACTGACTGTTACTTTTGATTTTGACACATTATTCTATTTCTGTCACAGGTCTGTGAAACTTGTTCAGTTTAAGTCTTTGTTTTTGAATCTGTTTATGTTCATACAAATATATATGCACAAAGTTCACATCAACCATCAGAAGGGGAACAAATTTGATCTCAGTGATTTCGACCGTAGCGTGATTGTTGGTGGCAGATGGGCTGGTTTGAGTATTTCTGTAACTGCTGAGCTCCTGGGATTTACACACACACACAAGTCTATAGAGTTTACTCAGAATGGTGCCAAAAACATCCAGTAAGTGGAAGTTCTGTGTACAAAAATGCCTTGTTGATGAGAGAGGTCAACGGAGAATGGCCAGACTGATTCAAGCTGACAGAATGGCTACAATAACTCAGATAACCGCTTTGTACAATTGTAGTGAGTAGAATAGCATCGCAGAATGTTCATTTCGAACCTTGAGTTGAATGGGCTACAAAAGCAGAAGACCACGCCGGGCACTTTACTAGGACCATATTGTTCCTGATAAAGTGTTCAGTGTGTGTAGATATACTGTGTGTGTGTGTGTGTGTGTGTGTGTGTATATATATATATATATATAAAATATATATTATTATTTTTTTTTTTTCAGGATGTCCAGGTAATGTGCATGTAAGTTCTTAAGTAAAACAAAAGGCAATATCTAACATGTATAAAAAAAACTCTTATAAATCAAAGACTTCCTTTCCTGCAGCTGCCTTATTGAGCGTTGCGATTTTTCCTGTTAATTTATATATGAGTGCTCCAAAACTCCCCCTTGTAATTTCTTTTAGAATCTGTCTCTAGATTCTCCAATTAATGAGATGTTCACTAATGAAGTTTGACAGAACCATGAAAACTGTAATTGCACGAACCTGCCACAAGGGGTCTCTCTCGTCAGGGAAAATCTGGAAGTATTTGTGAGCGAGGCGGACGGGCGGCAGAGTCTGCAGGCGCAAGTGAGTCCAGCACTGCACAAACCTTACCAGTGACTCAAAGGTGTACAAGCCCAGTCGGTCATTGCCATAATTCGACAGGTGAGTCATGAATATACTGACCTGCCCATGGGAAAGGGAGGGTAAAAAAATTTATATAAATTGAGATGTATAGTGTTTGTCAATGTGACTGTGACTGTGTGAGTGATTCTAACCGGATTGAGCAGCACTGTAAGAAAGAGCTCTCCTCCACGAATGCTTTTGTCCAGCTCCTGAGGGCCTCCTGGATAATCTTTATAGAAGATTGTGTGTGTGAAAAGACCACACGTCTGCCGAGGGAGAACCTGACATACAAAACCACAAACTACTTACTTGGAAGCCACTATGGAAAATTATTGTTTTTTTGTTGTCGTTATTGTTTTGTTTTTCCCTCTGCAGGAGAGATAGCAAACCCATTTACTGTGAAATGAGGCCACAGTGCCAACGTAATGCATTCATATGGCAAAACTGTGCCTGTGATAATTTATTAATGACATATTAATATCCTCATATTTTTCAGCCACAAATTGTCTATACAGTTGCTCATCTTTGCTGTTCCCAAAATAATCTTAAGACTCAAATAAACAGCCCAAAGTGAACATCCAATTATAGGAGCATGGCTACAATCAGTTAAGAACTCATAAGAACTTAAATGCTTCTGATTTCTGGGGTTTGAATGCAGAAGTAAACTACAGTGCAGTAAACTTCTATGGGAGACTTGACTTGTTCCTACCTGTATGGCGTTGTGTACGAAGCCCCTGCGGTAGCGAGCAGGCCTGAGATGAGGATACTCTTCTGTGCTGGTCACCTTGATGCCCCACACACTCTTCCAGGCCTCATAAAGCTGACTGTGCACAGGGTAAACACCTGAGTGATGGGGGGCAACAGCATAGCCCATGTCTGAGGGGATCCCATGCTCCTGAAACAGAAGGAAGAAACGAATTCCAGTGGTTTAGCATAATAGTTAAATGTCTAGGCAGGCAACCATAAGGTTGCAGGTTAGAATAACGCAAGGCACAAACTATGAGCTTGGGCTGTGAAGCGTTATGCAACTGGAATTACTTCATAGCCCTGCAGTTATAGAAATAAACATGCTTGAAGAGTATTAACCAATAGGAATCAAGAATTAGAGGTTTCATAACCCTAACCATTCCTAACCCTATTAATAACGCTGTGCTACAAAAAAGGATTGATACAATATATCATTTAGTGTATCGGGGCAGATTCTGACCTGTGCAAACTGCTTGTTGAGTCTCATTTGTTCTGCGAGCACGCTGACGTTGTGGAAGAGATGAGGCTGCATGTGACTCCACATGTGTGGAAACCACCAGAACTCCTGTCTGTGTCTGAGAAGAGTATCATCACCCTCATCTTCCTCATCTGTACCTAAAAAGCAAGGCCAAAAAGATGGAATGAATGTTTGTGTGGAGGTAGCTGTTATCTGTAAGACTCACACAACTCCAATTCCATCATACCTGTATGGAAAAACTTGCCAGAGAATCCCAGGTTGAAGGTAAAATTGGGAACCAGAGAACGAAGTTTATTCTGTGTGTGAAGCAGTGCCTAGTGGGAAAATTAATAAAAAAACATATTTCAACTGGTGCAATATACACAATTTAAATAGTGTGTCAATGATACAGATGACGATCGGCTACTGTTTGTTAATATTACTATTATATTATTATTTTGGGGTAGGCCTATATGAAGCTATAGGTTATAACTAGGGGTGGGCGGTAATTTCAAACATACAAGCATACGTCTTTGGATCAAAATGTTTTTAAGATCATGAGAAACTTTTCAGGCAAGTGACCCCAAACTTTTGAACGGTAGTATATATTTGGCGAAAAAATTTGTTTTGTTTGGTTTTTTTAGGTAAAACTTGTGATGTGTTTGCTATTGGAGTGGTGGTGGCGTAGTGGCTAGAGCACAGGGCTGCTAATCAGAAGGTCGCTGGTTCAAACCCCACGTCCACCACCATTGTGCCCTTGAGCAAGGCACTTAACTCCAGGTTGCTCCGGGGGGATTGTCCCTGTAATAAGGGCTCTGTAAGTCGCTTTGGATAAAAGCGTCTGCCAAATGCATAAATGTAAATGTATTGTTTGATATCCATTACAGGATATATATTTTGTGAATATTTTGAATGAAAGATCAAAAGGATAAACAATAAAGACATATTTTTCACAGCCTTCATTACTCATATTTACCAAGGTGCCAATATTTTTGCCCACAACTGTATAACCAAGTGGTTATGCCTATTTTTGGATAATCCAGTGAATTAAAATATTGCATATGATTACTTTAGGTTATTTTCCTCTTCTTTTTTAATAGAACCAAAACAAAAGACGGTATTCTTTGGATCAAATGAATAAATCTCATATTATGTAATACAAATATTCCACATAAGAAAATTATATTCTTAAATGGATACTTCCCATTCTAAATTCTGACTGGGTTAGCTGTGTTTGAAACCATAGTAAAATAGCCAATATTCAGTAAAGAAACTGGTGTCCACACATCAGTTGAATTCTATATTAGTGTTACGTTGCTCAGTCTATGTAAACTATTAAACTCAGATTTGTGTTACACCCTTTAATTCAGTTTTTACTCATCTTGACTTGTTTGTGACACATCCTACTCTGTGCAGTATTTTCAAATTAGCCTGTGTCTTAATAACTCTCATGTGTAAATAATATATGACTAAAATTAGTCCTGTCCACTCATGGCAGCACAAATATATCCAGTGCGTTATAAACAGTTTAGCAGAATCCTACCGTTGTTACATTTCTACTACAGCGAAGTAAATACTGTTATATCACCCAGTCCTAGTTATAAAAAAAGTATATAGTATAAATTATTTTGATATTATAAAGAGAATACAGGATTACGGGTTTACAGAGGTGGAGAAGAGTGAGGCAAATAAAGACAGATTGCAGAGCAAAACCAGGAGCAAGGAAAGTAAAGGATAAGAAAATAAAGATGGAACAAAAGATGAAATATGAAAAATATAGTCCTTACCCGGAAAAGAAAATGCAGGAGAAAGTGAGAAGAAAATGAAAGAGAAAGAGAGAAATGTAAAAACCTCAGTGATGTCATTGCTTTTGAGGTGGTTGGCCACATAGAACCCCCTGTGAGAACTTATCGGCTCAAATTAAAAATTGAGCCAGTCTAATTAGCCCCATGCTAGCCTTAAGCAAGAGCACATTAACTCTGAGGAGATTAGAGATAGAGAGACAGAGATAGAAATCCATGCTCTGCTGCATAACAAACAAGTTCTCCCTCTCGCACCGTAATCATGGCTCTCTACAAACAACAACAGAGAGAAAGCATCTCCCTTATCCGTATTAAGCTTTCTAATTCATTAGCTTCATTTCAGTCAGCTCTGGGAGTGTGATGGGAGTCAGAGAGAAAAGAGCTCAGATTATTCAAACAAAAGAGAAGCAGGATATTTGATGGAGGAACTGGGTCAGGTCTCATTGAGGTCTGGCTCCCTATCAAAAGTTAAGAGGATTTTTACATTTTATGAAAATGTGAGTAGTGCTTGCCCATGAAAAGGCTGCCACCATGATGCTAGGCTGCTGTGGGTGGTTGCCAGGGTGTTCTAAGCAGTTTTTAGCACGTTGCTAAGGTGTTCTGTTTGGTTGCTAGGTGTTTACTTACAGGCATATGTCAAAGGAACCCATTTCCAAGTCTCTGATAGTCTGGGGCCAGTTGCAACAGTTGTACGTAAATTACAAAGTGGCCTAGTTGTGGCATAAATGTGTAATAAGTTACAACTTATGCCCAACTAAACATTTCAGTGTTGCACCATAGAAATGTAACCATGTATAAAACTAAATATTTACAAACGCCTCTTCAGCCCTAAAGCTGAAGTATGTCATTTCTGCAACACCAGCACCATTGAAATGAATTTCAACAATAAACAATGTTTTCAACACAGCTTTCCAAATATGCCCCTCGGCTGCAGCTTTTCAAACAGTCGGATAGTCCCACCTCCAATTCATGCCATTGGTTGAGTAATGTTGTTGGGAAGGGTCTAAGCGGGTCGCTCTAAAGAAACACTACACTTTTTATAGTGCCACAGAGACGATGTTTTAAAATTAATCCACAAATTACTTATAGTTGCCTCTGCATATTAATCTGGGATAGAAGAAAGTATTTCAACACTGAACAAGTAACATAATTCAGCTTTAAGAATAAATAGTGAAACCAAATTAAGAATGGAGTTGGTTACTAACTAGTTGTTACTAAACCCCTAGTGTGAAATTTACGTCTGAATTTAATTAAGACATTACGACCCTATAAAGGTCCCTAGAAAATGTAAATCTATAGATTCTTTTCCACCAAATTTTTCTTCCACCAGGATAAAATTGCATGTCTTTAGATATGGTTTGGATTTCTCTTTCAATCTAATTCAATAGGATTTATACAGTGCAGTGCAAGTTACACACCTAAGTTCAATACATGTTTTAAGAATTTGATCATATCCCTAACCCTAAATATGGGATAGGGATGTTTGCACACACCACCAATTATTGTAATCAACCTGGAGACATCAGTATAAATTGAACCACACTTTGCTAGTAACCAAGTTTATCCCATATATAATATTGTCTCTTACCTCCACATCTGCTACTTTCATGCGTGTCCCCTCCTTCCCAACAAATATATCATCCACGTCCACCAGCAAAAATCTGTCCAATGTCAGACTCAACCGCCTACCAGTTAAATAACCCACAGCATCCACGAACAACAGCTTGTGCAGCCAAAAAGACAAATTACCACCGAAGAACACCCGTTGGATCCCATCATGAAGCCCTAGGTCCTGGACAACCGTAGCCAGCAGTGCCCTCTGTTGGTGGGAGTGTGTTGGGACCTGATTGGGTTCTGCTGGTCTGGGGCTAGCTAATAGAACTAGCTCATAGGTGCTGTGGTTGGACAGGAAGGTGGTCCAGTTGTCTGCAGGAAGAAGGCCAGGTTCCAGTTCATTAGGTTTGGTGATGTAGAGCAGGGGGGCTGCAGGGTTGACTCTGTAATCCCAAAGTGGTAGGTTGGAACGCAAGAATAAAGGGAAGCCTCTGAGCTGAGCACTGGATGGTGAGTTTTCATTAGCACGGTAAAAGCCAATGATTCCCACTCCATAGTCTTGGCAGTATTTATCCAGTAACTGGCGGTTCCATGAGTCCAAGTTGACATACTTGAGCAAGTTCTCGAAGACAATGAGCGTGTATCGCCCACGACCTCGCCAAGCTAAAGGAGGCATGTCACCCTTCCCTGGAGCGATTTCAGTCCGGTAATGAAAGCGGCTTGACTCTAAAATGGCAACGATCTCTTGTCCGAGTTGAGAATAGATGCTTTCGACAAATATTAGTACCACAGGCTCTGTCCGTGAGTTGTCAACTGTCCTTACTTGGTGTCGTCTCTGGCTTACTTGCGATGGCAAGAATAGTGGAGTCCTTTGTCCGCCACCAACTAATGATGTAGCAACACACTCCCCCAATGGGAGAGGCAAAGGGGCCTCCTTGATCTTGGGTCCAGCACTGACATGGTAAGCTAGATAGGCCATGGAGAGCAGGCAGAAGAGGATGAGTGCTAGGATCAAGCGGTGGAGACCTTGATGCCGGACAGCTCGAGCCAGTTTCCTCACTCCAGCCATGGCTATCTGGGCCACGTGGGTAGCAGGGACAAAGAGAGGGCCAAGCCTCACTCTAGGAGAGGGGTAGAGGAAAAGGAGATCAGGAATTAGACTGGAGTGAAATTTCCCTGCCAGGAATCGAGCTTTAACTCTAGGTCACCATGACCCCCATAGCCTGTGACGGAGTCGCCACTTTTCTGACTTCTCTGTTTTTGTATGTTACTCCCTTTGTCCATAAAATAGCCCTAGAAGTAAGCAGCTGGAGCCATCACATGAAGAGAGGGCTCATGTTCTTTCGAGCTGTACACTTTTGGTCAAATGTTCTGGTGTTTCATACATCTGTTTGAACAAATATGGTGCGAGAATAGTCTTCAAGCAGAACCACCTGTTCATTCTGAAAGTGAAAAGGGGAAAAACAAAAACAAAGTAAAGGTTAGAATGATGCCGGTCTATGTTGATGATATTTAGAAGAGACATTTGTACGTCCAGACTCCGGATAAGCAATGGAAATCCAGTAACACATACATACAAGTAAAGGTGGGGGAAAAAACAATTTCAAAATATATTTATGTAGTACCTATAAAATATATGTTACCACTTTTAACTTTCACATTTTGTAATTTTTTTTATTTGAAAAAGAATCATCTTAAAAGGAGTTTGAAAGCTGCAGGCTCTGAAATATCCCCAGACCAATTATGGAGTGGGTCACTATTTACTTATTCTTGTGTCATTTCAAAGCCATATGAATTTCTTTCTTCCATGGAACACAAAAGAAGAGATTTTCTACAATTTTGCAGTTGCTGATTTCCTTACAAAAGCAGTTGATAGTGACAAACTTTAAAGCTGAAATATAAGCAACCAAAAGTGTCATAAAAGTAGTCCATGCAACTTGTGCATCATATTCCAATTCTTCTAAAGGCACACAATCACTTTGAATGATAAACGTAATGTAACACTAAATGTAAGTTGCTATTCACTCTCAAATCATATCAAACTATTGTTAACCTGTGTAAACCACAAACTTGTGACCAGTGATGAATTACAATTGAATAAAATACATTCAACAGTTATTAAATATTTCATAAAAGTAGTTCTGTTCCGGTAAAAAGTTCTGGTAAAAATCTGTTCACAGAATTTTTCTGTTTATGGGGATTTCATTAACTGCTTGATTTTGTTTGTATCATGAAACCGATTGTGCTCTGGTCTTTTTTAAACTTCATATTTAACCTCATGCTGTCTTGTCATCATTTGGTGAGACCAATTATGGCAGTAAAATATTTAATTCAAAATTAGATACTTAATTTCTGTTTCTGAAATATTAATCACTGATAAAATAAGCTTATGTGAATCTTTTTGTTTTATTTTTTTTTATAAATGTTATGGATTTAAAAGAAAAGATGGATCAGTTTTACAAAAACCTGAGAGACTGCTCTTAAAAGATCAAAATTTAAATATTACTTACAGATTTAAAAAAACAAAGTTCAAACTCATTTTTAAAACACTTCACTATACTAATTCTTAAAAATAATATTATGTTAAGGTAACACGTTATTTTACATAAATATTATGCTCCACATTACTTTTTTAGTGTCAAGAACAGATTATTTGATAAAAACAAATTAAACACATTTTAACTGAAGATTTAATTACCATTGTTGTGTACAAAACTGTTCAAATATTCTAAAAAAAAAAAAAAAATACACAATTTGTATACTTTTGAAATAGTCCTTTAAAAAAATCCTAATCTGTCATTGACATTTTTCTTTTTTTTACTGATCCGCCTTCTCTACTCTAGTTTAATATCTCTATGAAGTAAACCTGGATGTGTTGCAACTGTTGCGCAAGCACCAAAATCCAATGAAGATGAATGATGAACAAGTGAGTAAAATATTGCAGTAAATCACAGTTTTTAATTGCAATACACTAAACATGAAAAAAATAATAATATTATTGTGTATGTAATGTGACCAAGGTCCCTGCTGATTCCCAAATCTACTGTAACAAGAAGTTGCGCAACATAAACATGGGAATTTAAGAACGAAATCATGCTGCTACCTGAACCACACTCACTTAACCTCACATTAAAAGATTTGGGCAAAGAGCCTCTCCCTGAGGCCAACATGGAAAAGAAGAGGCCAGTCAGTGCCTCCATAGAGAGTAATGAAGGCGAGCCATCTGTTGATTTTTCAATTAGATGACACACATAAACACACAGTCAATCACTCGTACACATAAACACCACCCCCCCCTTACACTCAATGTACCCATCATCAAATCTCCCCTACAGTCCTTTCCCAGGGATCCAAAAATAACTCCACCCCATACCATTAGTCATGCTCCCCTGATATAAGCTTTCAGGTATGACTGGAAAATGTGTGCTAGTGTGGGTCAGAGTGCTGTGTGTATATGTAGTATGTGTATTCAAAGGAAGTGGGCATAGAGCACAAAATGTCAGTGTGGTGGTCTGATCACTGCAACAACAAAAAAAATTCTTAAACAGCAATTAGTCGTTTTCCACTAAAAATATCTAAATATTTAAACATGACCCTCACAACC
Source organism: Moxostoma hubbsi (assembly GCA_032164185.1). Taxonomy (NCBI): domain Eukaryota; kingdom Metazoa; phylum Chordata; class Actinopteri; order Cypriniformes; family Catostomidae; genus Moxostoma; species Moxostoma hubbsi. Next base: position 9,777,342 of record JAVLUX010000035.1, read on the forward strand.
TTTTTGTAAGATTTATGGATATAACAATAAAAAAAAATCTAATGGAGTAAGAAAAAAAAAGATTTCATTCAAGATATATACTCTGAAATTTCGTTTTAAGGATATTTTGATAGTTCTACTTGAAAATAATACAAAAATATAGAAAATAATTTTTTGCATGAGTTGGTTTCAGTTCCATGGCAACTTCAACATGACATATGATTACTCTTTATAACTAGCTTGAGTGGAAGCCATGGAAAGTTTTGGTGAATCTGACTCTGATCAGGCTGTTGATACTGCAGAAACCTGAAGCTGTGAGAAACGAGATTTCTACTTAAGTAGGCCAAGCAACGACCTAAACAAGTACTGCTGCCTCTGACATTATTACCTTTAACGCTGCAGTACTAGTCTTTGCTAGCAGTCCTTTCATTCGTATAAGGATATAACACACAAATGTAATTTTTGGGTGTCTGTATTAAGTTTGACATAACATTATGCTTCTATTAAGTAATAGCTTACAAATGTATCACTTCTTTTTTAGTTAAAAGTGCAGAACAAGCTGTGGATGTGAAGCTATTTCTGCCCCACAGATTCAGAGATTTCCATTAACGTGGCACATTTCAATGATTCATCTCGAAAAAACAAAAACAAAAAACAGAAAGGGCAGTGGTGGCTCAGCGGTTAAGGCTCTGGATTACTGACCAGAAGGTTGTGGGTTCAAGCCCCAGCACCGCCAAGACACCACTGTGTGGCCCTTGAGCAAGGCCCTTGACCCTATCTGCTCCAGGGGCGCCGAACCATGGCTGACCCTGCACTCTGACCCCAGCATAGCTGGGATGTGTGAAAAATAAATAATTTCACTGTATATATGCAGAAATGTATGTATAATGTGTGACAATTGGGCAATTAAATTAAAAGAATGGCTGAGCATGAGGAATTTCAGAGATAACACATAAGCTGATTTAACCATTTTATATTACATTAATGGATAATATCTGTATTTTGCAAAATAAACCTTTTGACAGCAACAAATTGTACAACATTGGCTGTGCTTCAGTGCACAAAATATTGCAATATTACTCAGCCCTTGGTCATAATTCATAATAGTCAATGCCTGAATTTATAAGAAGTTTGGGACATGTAAATTGAAAACGTCAAGAAAATGCATTAACCTGATTACCATAACCAAGTTAAGCCAATATTCCAGTTTCTAGATATCCAAATAAAACAGCTGGCATATTCCTGTATAAATTACGTTTGGGTCATGTCAATTGAAAGAGTCAAGAAAATGCATTAACATGATTACCATAACCAGGTTGAGCCAGTATTCTGGCTTCAAGATATCTGCATAAATCAGCTAAAATATGCCTGTATTATTCAGATGTTTTATTCATGTAAATTGAAAGCATCAAGAAAATCCATTAACCTGATTAACAGAACCAGGTTAAGCCAATATTCTGGTTTTTAAATATCCGAATAAACCAGCTGACACATGCCTGTATTAAACAGAAGTTTGGGTCACGTAAATTGAAAGTGTCAAGAAAATGCATTAACCTGTTTACCATAACCAAGTTAAGACAATATTCTGGCTCCAAGATATCTGCATAAAATAGCTAGAATATGCCTGTATTCATCAGAAGTTTAGGCCATGTAAACTGAAAATGTCAAGAAAATGCATTAACCTGATTACCATAACCAAGTTAAGGCAATATTCAAGACTCTAGACATTCGAATAAAACTGCTGGCAAATGCATGTATTAATCATAATTTTTGTTACATGCTTAAACCTGATTGCCATAACCAGGTTAAGACAATAATCTGGTTTCTAGCAGAACATTCATTTATATCTAACCATCTCCAAAACAAAGGTAATTCTGAGTTTTATAGGAAATCTGTTTTTTCAGAGAATGTTTCTCCTGTTTTATTTTGTTCTTCATACAGTATGTAAACTTTTTTTTTCAAGCACATGGCTTTGTCAAAGAAGCTTTTCAAGATCAATTGATTTAAACAGAAGCAGTGCTGTCTGTGACCACAGTGTGGAATGAGAGCTTTACAGAGCAGCTCCACTGAGTCTAAAACAGAAGAGCATAATGTATTCAGCCTGAGGGGAGCCTGAGGGCCGCCAGCCTCACAACACACACACACACAAGCTGATGACATTCTGCAATACTCCTTGGGACTCTTTCTTCCCACGGCACTCTGGGCACTGTACTTGACTTTGTTGTACGGTTCCATTCCATTCTCTATGAAATCATTATCCCGGCCAATGGAATTCTATTCCTCCAGGCTAAGGCTGTCTGGATTATGTGACACTGTTCTTTATGACTAGAAGGCACCTACTATGTGGAATGTCTTTTCAGCTTTATTTAAAGACAGAGTGTCAGGTGCCCACTGGTTGAAAGATGATTCACAGGTAAAATAAGGAAAAACACTTCTGCAGGAGCAGTTAGATCTGTGATTCACACAGTAGTGGCCTAGAAATCATTTAACTGTTGAGACAAATCCATTTGTAAAAGCTTGAGGCACAGTATGTTTATAAGTTGCAAGAGGCTGGGCTATATTGCGAATATAGTCACACCTTAAGGTTTTTTTTTTGTTTTTTCTTAAGGGCAAATGTGACTTACATTTTCATAAAAATGTATTTTATTAAACAAGTTCATTCTTTATCTAAACAGATTAATAGTTGGCTTATATGGGATCTGAACAATAATATACATTTGTGGCCAAAAAAATGGCACCCTTGGTAAATATGAGCAAAGAAGTCTGTGAAAAAAAAATCTGCATTGTTTATCCTTTTGATATTTCATAAAAAAAAAAAAAATAAATAAATAAAAATCACAAAAATCATCATCATTAATTGAAGTAAAACAACTGAAAGAGGGGAAATATCTCATTATTAAATACATATTTTTCACATTGGCTACAATTATTGGCACCCCTAGAAATTCTTATGAGTAAAATAAATCTGAGGTACATTCCCATTCATGTTTTACATTTTTAGTGCACCTGGGTGACTGGGAACATGAAATTGTTCAGCCATGACTTCCTGTTTCACAAGGGTATAAATACAAGGTGTTTAACACACAGGTCAAATTCCCTTAGTCGTCTATCGCAGTGGGTTAGAATAAAGAATATATTTCTGATGTGTTTCAAAAAGTTGTTGAGCTTCACAAAATGGGAAGTGGCTAAAAGAAAATAGCCAAATTATTAAATTGCAATAATTAACAAATTCCAATCAACTGGAGATCTTAAGAATCTTAAGATCAGCAAGTAAAGACACTGACTGCCACACCTTGAGTCGCAAGTTCAAATCTAGGGCATGCTGAGTGACTCCAATCAGGCTTCCTAAGCAACCAATTGGCCCGGTTGCTAGGGTGGGTTGAGTTACGTTGGGTTCACCTCCTCGTGGTCGCTATACTGTGGTTCTCGTTCTCGGTGGGGTGCATGGTGAGTTGTGTGTGGATACCGCAGAGAATAACTTGAGCCTCCACACGTGCTAGGTTTCTGTGGTAACGCGCTCAACAAGCCAAGTGATAAGATGCATGGATTGACTGTCTCAGACGCGGAGGCAACTAAGATTCGTCCTCCGCCACCCGGAATGAGGCGAGTCACTACGCCACCACGAGCACCTATAGCGCATTGGGAATTGGGCATGCCACATTTGGGAGAAATGGGGGAGAAAATCCACCAAAAATAAAAGAATCACCTGGAAGAAGATGTGTGTCTATATTGTCTCAACTCACCGTGAGGAGGATGGTTCAAGAAGCCAAAGAATCTCCAAGGATCATAGCTGGATAACTACAGAAATTAGTTGGGTCTTTGGGTCAGAAATAAATAAATAAATAAAAAATATCAGACATCACCTACATCACCAGTTGTTTGGGAGAGTTTCAAGAAAAAAAAGCCTCTGCTCTCATCCAACAACATACTCAAGCGTCTTAATATGCGACCGGGTTCAATGGTCAGATGACAGATGAAGAGAGCTTTTTGGCAGCAAACACACAGAAGAAGCCAAATGCCCACAGTTAAATGTGGTGCTGGATCTTTAATGTTGTGGGGCTTTTTTCCTAGTTCCTGGACATCTTGTTCAGATAAATGGCATCACAGATTTGATCAAATGCCTATAGATAAAAAACAAACAAAACCTGTCTGCCTCTGCCAGAATGCTTACAATGGGCCCAGGTTGGATCTTCCTGTAGGACAATGATCCAAACCAAACATCAAAATCAACACAAAAATGGTTAAATAACCACAAAATCAAGGTTCTGCCATGGCAATGTCAGTCCCCTGACCTGAACATCATAGAAAATTTGTGGGGTGAACTTAAAGAGGAGAGTCCCCCAACATGGACCTTTGAATTTGAAGGATCTGAAGAGATTCTGTATGGAGGAATGGTCTCAGATCCCTTGCCAGGTGTTCTCCAACCTCATTAGGAATTATAAGAGAAATCTCAGAGCTGTTACCTTGGAAAAGGGAGGTTACAAAAATTATTGAATAAAAGGGTGCATAATCGTAAATGCATTATGGAGAAAAATATTTATTTAATAATGAGATATTTCCCTGTTTAAATTGTTTTACTTCAATTAAACTCTACATATTTGTGATTGTTTTAAATTAAAGTTCAAAAGGATAAACAATGCAGATTTATTTTCACAGCCATCTTTGCTCATATTTACCAAGGGTGCCAATATTTTTGGCCAAGTCTACACTTTTATAAAGAAGAGAGAGAGAGAGAGAGAGAGAGAGAGAGAGAGAGAGAGAGAGAGAGAGAGAGAGAGAGAGAGAGAGAGGGAGGGTAGATGTCGACAGAATATAATAATATTTTACTTCCATCTCTCTATCTTTTAAAAAGCAAAGGCGCACAGAGATAACCACTCTCATTAGCCATTGATCAATATTTAACACTGGAAGATAACAGTTAAATATTTCTCAATTAGTCAGGACATTCATCAAATGACTTCAAAAAGTGTGAGAATTTAACAAGAGAAAAAGGTGATACTGTGGAAGTGAGGAAGTTTAACTATAATTAGGTTACTTAAGTAGCACCATCTCTCAAAGGACAGACAAGAGATGGAAAAAATAAAATCTGTTTGTGGCCGACAGAGAAGCTTATAAAATTGTACTGCTTAACAGAGCATGAAAGAGAGAGAAGTGAGTAAATAAGCCCAATATAAAATCTAAATTTACCTTATATCTGTTCTAGTCTTATTAAAATCAGAATCAGCTTTATTGCCAAGTATGCTTACACATACAAGTAATTTGTCTTAGTGACAGAAGCTTCCAGTGCACAAGCAATACAACGAGACAGAGATAATAAAAAAATAGAATACAAATAAAAAGTGAATAGAAAATACAAGTATATATAGAAATACACAATAAGACAAAATATATACACACTACAGGTCAAAAGTTTTGAAACACTTGTTCTTTATTATAATTTTATTTCACATTTTACAATAATCGCAATGTCATCAAAACTATGGAATAACATAAATGGAACTATGGGAATTTATGGGAATTACAAAATCCAAAATAAATCAAAACCTTGTTATATTTTAGCATCTTCAAAGTAGTCACCCTTTGCCTAGAATTTGCTGATATGTTCTCTTGACATTTTCTCAACCAACTTCTTGAGGTATCACCCTGGGATGTTTTTTTAAACAGTTTTGAAGGAGTTCCCATCTATGTTGGGCACTTATTGGCTTCTTTTCTAAATTATTTGGTCCAAGTCATCAATTTCCAAACTTTTTTTTCATTACATTTTTGTTTTTTAATGAAATAAATTAATATGGTGGCACATTTAAGCATACGCCTTCAGATCCAAAAATGTTTAAGATCATGAAAAACATTTCAGTCAAGTGTTTCAAAAGTTTTGACCGGTAGTCAGGGCTGGACTGGGAAGAGAAATCGGCACGGGATTTTACATCCCGTTCTGCATAACGTGGCGGCTCATTTGAGCTTATCGCAGCCCATTCGGTACATCTTGCGGCCGACCCACTGGCCCGCTCAGTTCTCCCGTTGGCCAGTTTGCCCCTGATCAGCCCTAAAGTGCGTCAGCCCACTGGGAAAATGCCGAGTCTAGTCCAGCCGGTAGTGTAGTGATGGTGGCGTAGTGGGCTAAAGCACATAACTGTTAATCAGAAGGTCACTTGTTCGATCCCCACAGCCACCACCATTGTGTCCTTGAGCAAGGCACTTAACTCCAGGTTGCTCCGGGGGGTGCACTGTAAGTCGCTTTGGATAAAAGTGTCTGCCAAATGCATAAATGTAAATGTGAGGAGTAGTTTTACCATTTTAGAAGAGAGTGGAGATTTGCTAGATGACTACTCGGCTGCACTGTACGAAAGCCGCACTGTCGGAGCTTGACCAGCATAGCGGCTCGCTTCCCTCGCTTGGGTCTCATATCGAACTTGAACAACACAGCTGCGCCTCTGACTAATATGTCCAGCAAAACGTCTGAATAATCAAAAACCGGGAAACGAATGTCTGGTATGTACTGCCAAATGTTCAGCAGTTCGTCCCTGGTATAACTGATTGGAAAAAAATTACTAAGCACAGGACAAACAAACAAAAACAACAAAAGAATTGGAGAGTTCCACACCGAGGCTGCCATCCGTGGCACCATCCTGCATTTAAAATGTTGAATTGTAAGCAATTGTGCACAATTCATTTTGTAGCATATTATTCCAAAGAAAAAGTTTGGAAAATTTTTGTCTTCATAATCTTTCAATCAAACGGGAATAAGTTACTATGCCTCTGAAATGACTTTCCTTTTCAGCTGACATCACCAAACCCTCTTATTTTTAAACTCCTCCCCACCAACCACTTGGCTCTATTCTGGTACGTAACAAACTTTTTGTGACTCAACCAATTCCATATCGACAAAATTAAGTCATGAATAAAATAAAAGCCATTTCAGTAACTCTTAAAAATAAGATAAGATTAAATATATTACATTACTTGACAACATAATTAATAATACCTTTAAAACACACATTGATATTGGTTAATGTTAATTTCAACATATATTCATATATTTTTTTAATTAAAAGTTGTATAATTTAACATTAATGCCTTATGACCAAGCATGAACATGAAAAATGGCTTCCTGTGGTTAAATCGATATCTTCAGAAGCAATATGATAAGTGTGGATGAGAAACAGAGAAATATTTAAGTCCTTTTTACTATAAATTCTTCTCCCTGCCAGTAGGTTGCGATATGCACAACTAATGGGAATCACAAAAAAACAAAATAATAAGGACTTAAATATTAATCTACTTCTCACCCACACAATCACATCACTTCTGAAGATATGGATTTAAACATTGTAGTATATGGATTACTTTTATGCTGCCTTAATATTCGTTTAGGGCTTGAAAATGTTGGTACCCATTCACTTGCATTGTAATGCCCTACAGAGCTGAAATATTCTTAAAAAAATCTTAGGTTGTGTTCAGCAGAAGAAAGTCATACACATCTGGCATGGCATGAGGGCAAGTAGACGGATGAGCAAATTTTTTATTTTTGAGTGAACTATGCTTTTAATGAACAATTGCGTTTTCATAAGTCAACATTAACTAAGATTAATAAATGCAGTAATAAAATATTGTTCAATGTTAGTTCATGTTAAATAATATTGCATTAACTAATGTTAACAAATGGAACCTTATTATAAAGTGTTTTTTCCTTGTAAATCTGAGTTTTTGTTCTAAGTGACAAGCGACAAGGCATTTTGCTGATCACCTGGTTTCTACTTCTATTGTGTCATGCTGGGTAACTCCGCCCACAGCGGAATCTCATTGGTCCAAAATCTAGCTATATGTAACTGTGAATTAAGCATAAAATATCTTTTGATTGGCTGTGATTGTGTTTAACCAAGAAACAAATTTGCTTTCTGTATGGACAGACAAAATGCTTGTTGCTGGATTCTTGTCGCATTGTGCTTGAAAAAATGGGTTGTAAATTTTGTGTCAAGTTGACTTTACCCTTTTGCCAGAGTTCGTAGGTTTGAGTTAGCAGGTCAGTCAGATTTTCCTCACATATTCAGTAAACTGGCTGTTACGTAAAAACCATCTGCGCGCATCTCACGAGTTGATATTCACCAATCCCATCAAGTGTCTTTTCACCTGTGCTGACAGCTAATGGTGCCTTACACAGCCAACAAACACACACTTAACATAATGAAGGGTTTCCTGCAGAAACGATCAGCTGCAGAGAGGCATGAGAAGGTGAAAGTAAATGATGGTGAGAGAGTGGAAGTGGGAGGAGAGGAGAAGTGTATATGTTTGGGTTTGCAGGAGAGGATGAGTATCAGCATGTCTGTACAGGAAAATATCACAGCTGGTTTGTACATGCTGTATACTTAGATGTACCACTTTAACATAACATAGAAATGTTTTCCCCCTGCCCTGAGGTCATTTACCTGGCTTTCGAGGACACTTTGTGATTGAAAACCAAATGCAGACTCAAAAAACACCTCTTCTGATTAAGGTAAACATTAGGGTTGACACAATACAAAAATGTCAGTAATTGTTACCAATACCACTGAAATTTCATGTTACCTTCTACTAATTTCAAATAGCACAAAAAATAACAGGCTTTTGAACATTGTAAAATAAAGCTAATTCAATTTTAATAATTAAAAAAAAACAAAACAAAAAAAAACAGTGCAGTTATGCTATCAGCAACTGTCATTGGTTATGGCAACTGAAAAGCCTAATAATGAATGAAAAAACTAATCTATGACTGTTATTAAAACTTTTGGTTATTTACTGCTAATAAAGTACTTGTGTGGTAAAGTCAAAAATTGATTTTAAGCCAATACTCTTATAAATTACCTCACAGATCGTTTTGCTCTACCAGATGACTGCCTGCCTACTTTTTCAGCCATTTTAGCGATTTTATAAAATTCTTCATAAAAGAGTTCTAAGCCATGAACCAAACCAACTCGCTCCAAAGTGAGTTATAACATTACAAACTTTGATTTGAAGAAAAAAAAGCTTTCGAAAATTGTTCAAAAAACAAAGTACAAGACTGTTCTTAAATTCTACAATCCCATAAAGCATTTAAAAAGATGGAAAAATATAAAACCACTGATTTAAATTTCTTGTTTATAAATATAGAAACAATAAATTATGAAATATTCAGATACATGCAAATTTATCAGGAGATTGAGGGTGTAGTGAGATTGACTCGATTGCTTTATTCAGAGTGCGTCATGGGAGTGGAAGTTATGGAGCTCTTGGTTTGCCATAATTCTCTGATTGGTGGATTGTAGCTGGTGTAGTTCTTCACCATTATTAAAAGTTTTTCCAAAAACGTAGATGAAATAACATGGACTGATGGCTTTAACAGAATGATATACCACAACCTCAGAGCTTATGGTAGGTCTGTCTTTAAAGTATGTACAAGTTATCTTTAAAAGTCTATTCCCCCTATGGGAAAAATGAATGGGATTTTTACTTCCAGAACAAGACTGTTGCACTCTATATGGGCACACCATATTTTCATTACGCCTGACTTGAAAGCGGTAAGAGTAATAATAGCACTAATAAAAAGGTACCCAACTACAGACAACTCTTACTCTTATGGACTCAACCAAACAGCACAATACCCATCATGTTCAGGAACTATCCTTCTTACAAATAGCTAGACTCCCAGTTTTGTGCAGGGACTGGAAATTCAAAGGGTTTCATATTTTGGCAAAACTTGCATCCAAATCAATACTACTGTAGCTCAAGCATGATGAAGAGCAGCTTCCCTGGGGCCTTTTGGAAGAGAGTGTGGTCTATGCCAGAACAAGTCTGTGGTGGACATGTAGCCAAGGTAACAGATATGACGAATCTCAGTTGCCTCCGTGTCTGAGACAGCCAATCCGTGCATCTTATCACGTGGCTTGTAGAATGCGTTACCAGCATCCATGCACAACTCACCACGCACCCCACCGAGAGCGAGAACCACATTATAGCGACCACGAGGAGGTTAACCCATGTGACTATACCCTCCCTAGCAACCAGGCCAATTTGGTTGCTTAGGAGACCTGGCTGGAGTCACTCAGCACCCCTGGATTTGAACTCACGACTCTAGGGGTGGTAGTCAGCGTCTTTGGACTAGTCGACTATTAAAAATCAGTAGTCGTGCAACCCCTAGCTTGCAATAGTGTGTTCTACAGTGCTGCCAAGCAAAAGAAACGTATGTCACCGCAAAAGAAACATAAAGCAGTCTAGTCTGATTTATGCAAGGATGACTCTTAAGAGCGGTACTTTAAATGAATAGGTCAAAAAGACACTTGTACACCTAAGTATCATTCCAACGAATGATTCACTGAATCCATCAGAGATATGGCATCTGACTCACTGAACTGAAAGTTATCATTACTTTCATCTTGAAATGAACTGAGAACTGTTATGTGCTAGCTCACAAAATAAAAAGAATTCTATAATTTTCTCACTCACATGTCATTCCAAACCTGTTACTTTAACCTTACTTTCCAAACCTTACTTTTTTCAGTGAAACACAAGTGAAAAAACATTGAAAGTGAATCGGGACTGAGGCTGTAAGTCCCAAATAGCTCCTTTGTGTTCCACAGCAGGAAAGTCATAGAGTTTTTTTTTTTACAAAAATAATATTGCTTTGTGTAGTGTAAAGCTGCAAAACACAGAATTCAATAGGAAACACTGACGTTCAATGATCGTACTTGCCCATCTCTACCTCCCCCACCCTAGTCGAGCTGTCAGTCAAAGAGAGATGACCACAGTGGCATACACACACTCTAAACGCCTGTCAGATCCATTTTGGAAAACACTCCTTCAGCCAGACTCAAAAACACAAACAGCTATTAGAGATGTCAGTTCCCATTCACAGCCAGAGTAACTAACAGTATCTCTCCGCTCCTCTCAACAGTCTCTCATAAACACACAACACATTAACACAGACAAATAAAAGACAAGCAGCTCATCATTCCATCAGGAATATACTGTAAATCAAGCTCCACACAGCATTAAAATCAATTTTGATTTTCTTGCTTTAGCTTCTCCTTCTCTACAAAATCTCAGTGGTTTTAAATCAATCAATCCATTCATCCTGTGCCCTCCATCTCTGAGACATTGTATTAAAAGTTGTATTCATCCAAGGTTGGATCCAAACAGTCTCCCAGCAGTTTTGATTGGGTGTCTCAAGGCGGATATGGATATGGGCTGAATAAAAGTTATCCCTTTAGAGCCGAGTTGGAGTTAGGACATGCTATTAGCTAGAATGGCTGGAGTTTTCTGATTTATGGCACAACATGTCCACCTCACAGTCAGGGGGAACTGTTAGAAACAACCAGTCAATCATTTCAATCCATTGACCCAATGCAATCAGAATTTTTTACGATTTAGAGAGAGGGGGAAAGAGGGAAAGGAGATGACAAACGATACTATGTGGAGAGAAAGAGGACAAAGAGGGACAGCTCTGTTCCAAAATATAGCGAGTTGCCTACCTAGACAGCACTTGCCTAGAAGCATGCTGGCTTATAAAATACCTTGTTTTGACTAAATTCAGCATTGCATATATGCTTTGAGGAAAAGGTAATTCAAGGATACATTGCTAGCTCCATGTAAAAATCATACAAATTGTAGTGCACAAGAGTTGTTTATGCTGTTTATAGGTATACTTCGTTCATTCAAAACAAAAATTTATGCTGTAAAATCTATAAAAATTGGATCATTTTATTCAATATATTTTTTGTGCTTAGAGTATCGAGTCATTTTCTTTTTTTGTATTGAGTTATTATTAACTTAGTAGCAACATGCTAACGACAAAGTCTATTGTGAGGTTCCATTCCACTGGGGATGCTACCTTGGACGGCAGCTAGACATGTAGACAATAGGTTTTGGAACATTAATAAGTAATCTATAGACAGCATTTAAAGGAATATTCTGGGTTAAATGCAAGTTAACCTCAATTAAAAAAATACTTTTGACTCTTCCCTCCCTTTCTTAGAAAAAAAATCAACCATCAAGGTCACTTTGTGGCACTTACAATGGAAGTGAATGGGGACAAATTTTTGAGGGTTTAAAGGCAGAAATGTGAAGCTTATTATTTTATAATAATACAAGTTCAATACAAGTTCAGCTCAATCAACAGCATTTGTGGCATAATGTTAATTTTCAAAAAAAATATTTCAACACATCCATACTTTTATTGTAAAAATTTACAATGAGGCACTTCCAATAGATGTGAATGGGTCCAATTATTGGAGCGTTTAAAGGCAGAAATGTGAAGCTTACTATTAAATTAAAGCAGATAGAGTACATTAATACTTTTGTAAAAACTTGTGTAATATTTGACCTGTAAAGTTGTTTAAAACAACTTTTTTACAATCGTTTTAGGGTTTACAGCGCTACATATTGCAGTTAAAAATATGATGTATCTATACTGAAAAGGATAGTATGCGATTTTATCACACTAAAATCACATTAACACATTGTTTGACTTATTGTTAAATATTGTTTAACAGCAAGTATATTAACATTTATGAACTGGCCTTATTCACTTAAATTGTAAGTGCCTCAATGTAAATTATTATTGTTTATTTTTTTAAGAAAAGGACAATTTTTTTTTTATTTTTTTAACAAATCTATTCGCCCTACTTAAAAAAGTGTTTTGTGTTTTAAAGGGGCCATTAACCCCGTTGTACCCTATCAATATTTGTGTGTTTGCTATGTCATTTCTTGTGCTGACATTATCATGTTGTTAGCTTAGCAACATGCTAAGCTATATCCTATGTAGGCAGGAGACAGCAAGGCAGCTCACTAGATTTTGGAGCAGAGCAAGAATGAAGACAGATAACTAGTGAAAATGAGACCATAAACACAACAGAATAACTAGATTAGCTGCTCTGTTTGTGCATGTACGCCTGAAGCTAGATAACATCTCTTTATCAGCTTGAGTTAATCGAATGCTGAATAAATATTAAACTTAATCAAGTCATGATATTACGTCATAACGTTCATACAATAACGTCTACACAAAAGTTTTAAATAGGATTTTAGAGTTAGAGTTAAAGAACGAGAAACTGAAAGAAAGATTTTATTTGTTTCCAGTAAAGAGGCCTTTTTCATTCTTAACAGACAGCAATGTGATCCTCTGCTTTTTGTCTTGAAAGATGCCCGAGAAAGTGTCTTTTCGTTTGTGAATGTTGTGCACTGAACACACAGAGCCTCAATGAGAAGAGCAAATGAAAATACAAAAGTAATTCTCTTTGATCAAATGGCATAATTACTGTGCAAAGGGGCAAAAGAAGCAGGACAATTTAATGAAAGGAAAACGGGAAATAAAGTATACAGTTCATAAATCCTATATGGCAACAGACATTTTAAAAAAGAAAAAGCACAGACGGACCTCTAGTGAATTTGCCTTTTAAATTAAAGCAGCTACTGTACTTGCAAATCTCACAAATTATGGGGGAGGGGGGTCTGATTTGAGCCCCTTTAATTAAGCTTGAAACCCCCCAAAGAATGTCAAAACAAATGGTTGAGGGGATCTAAAAGGTACATTACAGTATTGCCTTTTACATATAGGTATACAGTATATGTCAACAAGGTTTTGAAATGTTTAAGTAACTGCAAAAGTTAGTTTTAGTCAGTCAGGGTGTGTATTTTCACCTGTAGGTAAATAAATGCTTGAAAACAGAAATTGTGTTTGCCTGCGAAAGTAGTCATGACAACAGTAGGAGTTAGTGTTAGGTTTAAAAAGTGTTTAAGATAGTTGATGTTTGGCTAACTGTAGGGCTAGATGATATGGCAAAAAAATTATATCACGATATATTTCTTAATTTCGGTCGATATGATATAATATAAAAGCCTCAGAAAAACTGCCAAGAACGCCCACAATGGATGTCTGTATGTAAGTCTATGAAACCTCCTCCAATAAAACTATATAATACTTAAGAAATAAAAACTGTACAAATAAATGAATGTTCACCTTTTATTTGCAATTAGCGTTCATACAAACAAGAAATGTCAATAAACATAAAAATCTCACCTTTGATTATATTAATATTATCAACATAGGCTGATTATCTTTATAGATTGAAACAAAGGTTCTTCAGCTAGGATAAAGAATATTAAAGTGCAGAGTTGCAGCAGAAAACAGAAAAAAAGAGTGAGCAACAACAAAAACTTGCAGGGGCATTAAAAAGTATGCTGTGTATTGTAAAAAATATAATGATATATATTTAAAATAACTAAATAGTACAAATATAAATGGGCCAAAAAATGCGTTTTAAGTTCAGAAACATTTTGAGTCCCCCCTTCCTTGCACAACAGTGGTTTGGTCCACTGCCTGTTTTCCCCCTTTACGTCACCTAAACACACAGGTCCGGTGGAGTTCGAATTGCTTCATTACTTGTGGAACTCCAGCAAGTATGCTGGCAGTGGCAAGGCAATTTTATTCACTTTAAGCATTGGATGAAGAGATTATTTCACTTAAATACAGATGATGCTGAGTCATTAATAAATTAGTCATGACAAAAAATGATGATAACAGATGTATTTTTCTGCAACGTTAGCGATTATAACTAGCCTAATATTGTAGATCTGTTGTTTTGGGTTTTGCTCAATATATACGTGGCAGATCAGTAGGATGGCTGCGGTTGAATATCTAAGATCCTTCTGTCCCTGACGAAATGTAAAATATTATGGAGGACGCAAGACCATTTTATAATTATAATATGACCGCATGGTGAAAAAAGTCTTCTGTGTACACACATCCTATAGACGTACAATTTTGGCTCAATTATTTGAGTCCCTTACAAAAAATTGTCATGTCACCCACGTAGCCAATTGTGTTCTGCTATTTCTGCTCAGCTTGAAAACAATGAACTGGCGTCTGCACCCAGAACGTTAGTCAGTGACAAATGCTGTAATGTAGCCTATCGAAATTACGGAAATGTGTTTAAATATCATATCACCATTATATCACGATACATTGATATTGTATTACTGTCCAGTCCTAGCTAACTTTGCTATGGTTACCATATGATGATTTAGTACCTTAACAGAGTGTATCAGTGAAAATGTCCTATTGAAAAAAAGTTGAAAGTCATTGTATAATTCGCACACTGTTTTAGCGATTGCTGTCACAACAACTGAAACATCCTTAGGAGACAAATAATCATTCAATAACACTAACATGACAGTTTATATCAACATTTGCGTATGTGACAAGATCTTGGACAGCCTGATAATGTTTTAGTCGGATCTGAAGTGCTTTCACAGGAACCGGTTAACATTTCAAATGTCAAGTGTTAGTGGCGATGTGAGCAGCCTTGAGCACAAAGGCATAAAACACATTTAAAGTGCATTTCTTCAGAGCCTCGCATTCTACAAAATCCCTTAACAACCTCTAAGAGCCCAAAGCTATAACAGCTGTACCTCTGAGAAGAGAAAATGATATCCTCTCAACAGCCATTCAAATTCAAATGTCATTTGTGATTAAACCTTTAGGGGTAGCAAGTGCTATCTTTTCATCCCTTTGAATGCATTAAAAAAAAAGTCTATAAAGTGCAAACGAGAACAAACTGCACACCAACAACAGCAAAACATCAACTTGTTATAAAGGCTTTTAATGACAGCTTTTTGAAAAATTGCTTTGAGAGTTTCAAATCAACCACCAAGGGCACACATCAACTTGGGAATTTCCGAAAGTTCACTTTTACCCCAGAAATGGCTGGATTATCTGGTAAGATCATGCAGCCATGGGCTGTTTTTCTCTGTCCTTCCAGGTATCAAGGCCTCTGTTCAGGGAAATTGATTTCCTTTGAAGACAGCACCGACAGAGGAATGGCCAGACAGAGGTATTCTGCTGCATGCTAAACAATGAGAATTGCTCAGGTCAGACAGGTGCAGGTGCTTATCTACGGGTCAGTCAGCCAATCATGGGTTAGACAGAAGTGCAGATCAATACAGTAATGGACTTATAGTCTTCATGAGGATCAATAAACTGTAAGAATGTTCCTGGGAAAATCTGTTTGCATACAAATGCATTGGCCCCAACAAGTATACACATAAGAAACACTTTAAAATGCATGTCTTTGCATACTATTATACACAATGTGGTACCAATTGGCATTTATTTTAAGAAAAATATCATACAAACACACTTCTCAAGCAAAACATTTCACAAAAAGAAGTTTTAAATGATAAGAAATCATAGTAACTGGCGAAAAAAAAAATGGCAAAGAAATGAGAAGTTATTTTAAATGCAGGGTCACATTTACCTTTGAGGGGCAAACTTCCGTTAAGATAACTGTATCTGCAAAAATCAATGCAATATTATTATTATTTCTCCATGCTGCTTTGTGTTTGGTACTGGAGGATTCTACATACTGAATGGCTTGATTCTACAATATAACAGCATCCTCTAAAGGTTAAATAACTTAACTTGGTAAACACTTATATAGAGAGCATTATTACAGAGTCTAGTCTCTGACATTCCAAAATAAGAGTCCCAGCTGTATTTTTCACATTTTTATATTTAAAAAGTCTTGCGTTATGCACCAAATCTTCATATCTATTAGGGTCATTATCGGGATTTTGGTTGCACAGTAAACTGCATTTCGGATTTTTCTAATTTTGGACTGTTGGGTCTGTGCCCGTCATAGTAATGAAAGATGGAATTTTGTAACATTCTATAAACTGTTGGTAGATTAATCAGTTATCGGCCTTTTTCACCTCCTTAGTTATCGGTAGCTGCAAAATACACTATCGGTCAACCTCATTGTGAAAATTCAGTATAGCTTTGTATAAAGTACAGAGGTCACTGCCAACTTCCTATTGGTCAGTGTGATGAGTTCACCAAACTTGAACTCCACACAATATCCGCAAGGGGAAATTCTGTGGCACTGGAAGTCCATTGCATAAAATTCACGATTGTGTGGATTACCACTGAGAGGACTATTCGGCCACAGAATTTCAAGTATAGGTATAGCTGCAAATGGGGGCGGAATCTCTTTCCACTCAAGGTTAGGGTTAGGGGTCCCTATTTCTTTGCTGGCATTTTGGAGCTCCCGCCCCTTTTTTGAGCTCTGCCTGCAGCTATATCCTTCTCTGGAATTCGAAGGTACATTTTAAGAGTGACTAAAGTGTCCAAAACTTTTTGAGTCATTTGGATATGCATTTCAAATGTCTAATCATGAACTGCATAACAAGAATTTCACTTCTCCAATTATTTGGATAATCGATTAATCTATATCGATTATTCGACTATTCAGCGATTATTGCCACGATTAATCGTTAGCTCTTAACAGATTATTCCACTTGTGCCCGACTTAAAAGGTTGCATTAAATGTGCATACTAACAAAAAAAGAGGACAAAATCATCTTTTAAAAATACCTCTAAATGAGATTCACTGAATTAAAGGGGGAAAAATACTTTTTATTAAGTTTAATTCACTAAAGAAATTCACTGCAAAAAATCATATTGTTATCAAGTGTTTTTGTCTTGTTTTCCCATTTAAAATCTTCTAAAAATCCTTAAAACAAGTGTATTTTGAATATAAGTGTATTTTTCACTTGGTTATACTTCTGCGAGTGCAGTTAAGACAAAATCTACTAATATTCAAGATCTATTCTCTAAAAGCACGTCTATATATCTTATTTGCTGCCTCTAAGGTGAATGCATTTTTTTTAAAGGATTTTTACATATTTTAAAATATTTGTATTTTTTATATTATATTCAACATTCTCAGATAACAATTATAGCTCAGATATACAATATAGCTGCTAAAGCTCTTTTATTAATAAAGCTGCATATTGCCAATTTTCTTCATGATACGAAATGCACAGTGAAACCTATATTATGATTCAGTAAGTCATGAGCCATTACGTTATAATCTAGCTGCATTAAGCATGTGTGCTTGAAGGATGAGCATCCCCGTGACAGAGTGTGCCTCAGCCGTGTGCAGTTTCAATCTCCCCCCCTTAGATCAGGACATTCACACAACTCATAGAAGAGGTGCTGACCGCACAGAGAAATGCCAATTTTAGTTGTTTACATTATCTGCTTACATTATCAATATTATTTCAACTTTGATTAAGTTATAACGTATTAAATGTAACTGCATTAAAGATGTAATGCCTGGGTGTTTCCTTTAAAGAGTTCCGGCTCTGCTTATTCCACAACGAGAGTTCTTCTGGATTTACTTATTTTGTATTTTTGCATTATAATTCCCTCATACTTCACAGTTTACATCACCAGACGCTGTGAAAGTTTGGAGTGCATCTGGACTGTGAGGTGCTTTCTTCCTCTCCCTAATCAGGTGCAAACTGCAGTGCGCTCTCACGTGTCATCATTAGAGTTTCATATGATCTCATGTTACGTTAAATAAGATCATGCAACTATTTGACTATTTAAATCAAATTTTTTATTGTCTATGTTTCCGATAATGTTGACTAATTATTTCATCCCTATCTCCAATACACCAAGTGTTATGCCATTACCCATATAAAATGCACCATTGTGCATTTTTGTTTATGAAACAGTGAATCTCATCTGTAATTTGACAACCTGGTCTTTACACAATTGATGAAAACTCAAAAGCACTTTGGGGGACTTAGGTGCCTGTTCACACTGGGTTTTTTTCAACAGCCATCCCTACCAGAAAGATCTGCATATTAATATCTACCTTCAAAGTTTGTCCCTTTATGAGCAAATTTACAGTGCGACAGCTTATATTCAATATATTGTATATTACATAGACAGCCTTGATTTCCACAGGCAGTAGCAGGGATTTTATATACAGCATTTGAAAAATGTTGCTATTCTACAGTAAAACCAAGTCAAGGAATCTCCGATGCCAATGTAAAGAATAAGCCTTAATTATGTCCTCATGAAAAAATGGCTGTGTCTCGTTTGGAAGGATGTGTCCTCCAGAGGTCACATTTGTTGGCCGCATAGTCATCGAGACTGTCTCGTTTCAGAAAAGCGAGTACGACATTCCGAATGCAGACTTTGAATGTTAAATTCATCACAGGAATTCAGTGGATGCATGAGGTGTATCCTTCGTGGGCACTCACAATTCTTTGCTTCAAAGGAAAGTTCTAAAAATGTTTTATTAAATATGATATTCAAATGCAAGGAATGATAATTCCCAAGTTGAAGTACCTCAGTAGATGCAGAGTATATAATATGTATATATGTATTAAAATAATCTAATATATTAAAATAAAGTGTTAGACTAAAAGTACAACTGTAAAATCTATTTTCTTTTCTCTTTACATCATAACTCTCCTAAAATGTACCTCATGCATTCCCTTCTAAAGGGACTTCGTTCCCTTCTCCTCAAATCACTTGTGCTTGTTAAAGAGTGGTGTGCTGTCATAGCAACCATGTTACGTTCCGTTTCTGTTTGTCCTACGAAGGCTGTCCTGTTTAAATGAGGCTTGTTTAAAGGAGGACACACGGTATGCTGCAGCCTTCAAAGGACGCGTCTGACCTAGCATGCAGCCTTCCAAACTAGACACAGCAAATGTGTCAGCATGATTAGGGCAGAAGACTCCTGCAGTGGTGGAATGAGACTATAGCCAGACACTGTCAATTAAAACGCCCAGACAAAGTGAGACACAAGCTCCTGGTCAGGGATCCAGAAGAAGGATATGATACCCAAGCTATTTTTCCATTCACAGAAAGTCATTGGTCACATGTCAAAGACAATGATGAAACCCAAAGGCTGCTCTGATGAACTTGAACTGCCATTCCATGTCATCTCTTCTGGTTTCTTTGGACACAGAGGGAAAACCTCTGACTTCAAAGAGCAGGCAAGTCATAAATTTGATTTAAAGACCCATAAAGCAAAATATTCACAATATATTAAGAACTCTTTTTTTTAAGCAGAAAGTAAAATGTTTATGTTCATAAATGTAATAAATGTTTGGCTTGGAAATGTAATTTGATAAGCTATATTCAATTATGTAAAATAGCAGAAATACTGTATGCACATTTATGAGCATACATAAAATTAATTTATATTAATGTGGAAAGTTTACATATCAAAATATTGAATGAATATATTAGTCTTATTACAGTATATTGCTTTTGGCACCATTTTATAAAAGCAATAAGCGACTAGAAAGGAAGGACCAATCACAATTTAGTATGCAAATAAATGCAAGAAATATAATTTTGCTGTGCAAAGGCGAATGTGACAGTGCCTTTAGGCCGGATTCACATATACTCCGTTAGCGATATGTGAACGAGGCGTGAGCGACATGTTTTAATTTCTGGACCTATGTACAATGCAAGTGTGTGCCACAAGGCCAAGCATCCAAGAAGCATCCTAGACACGGTACTGAATAGGCGCTGAGCCTATTTTTATAACGGCTGTTTTTTTTGTCACCAAATCACAGAATTGCTCGATTTAGATTGCTGTTCAGAATCAAGATAGAAAGTGTGTGTATGTGTGTATGTGTGTTTATTGTGCTACCCCAATCCATCAATAATTACCAGGATAAAAAGTGGTACACAATATGGGACTTTTAATGATAAAGAAGCCTGAAATACACATGGGACTCTTATTTTGAAATGCCTGCACTCCCAGTTGTGAGCTCACTGATGGATGATTCACTGAGAAAGTGAATCTGATTCGAACTGCTAACATGTCCTCTTGAGTTCAAACCCTCAGTTATTTTCTGCTGATTCATGGTAAAGACCCAGTTCAAAGGAATCATTTGGTCATGACGTGCTGGGTTTGTTGTTGTGTGTGGCGCAGCAAGCTAATCAGAAACAGAATGTGAGGCAATATACATAGATTCAGAATTCAAATTAATAATTTTATTTTAACATGGTTGACAGTGACTGTACGGTGCTGGCCATTACTTGTATCAGAATGAATTATGCTAATTTCTGATTGGCAAAATGCACTGGCTATCACTTGTTTGTTTGACAGTGTGAGAGAGAACATTGAGATTTTGTTGCCAAAGTAGAAAAAAACATAAAATGTAACATAAAAGTCAAATCAAGTCAGGTAAGCAAAACACTTTCAGTAGGAGGTACTTTTTCATATTGTAACCAATAAAATATATGATGCCTTGAGGCGATTAAAAACATACACATATTCTGAAATGCATGACATATGATCATGCATTTGTTTTTGTATCTCATATCACTTCTCGCGTGTACTCGGATTGTAATTTGGAGTCCAGGCAATAGTGAAATGTTTTGTAATGTGTTCACCCCTGTCGCCAAATCCTCGTGTAATTTGAAAATGCTATGACTTCGGTGACAAGACAGACAGTTGTGTAACGTGAACAGTACCACGATCCGACGTCTTTGAAAGTCGTGTAGTTTTTAGGAGGCATTAGCTATGTCAGTAATGAATGGTATTCCATTTGTTGGCCTTGTTTTGTAACTAGCATTTACCATCCACCCACATGCTTTAGTAATACTTTATCTTTCTAAATGAATTTTCTACTTAAGACTGTTGACAAACTGTGCCTTCACCCCACCTCCATCCTCAGTGTTCGGAGGGTGTTTATTAACACAAGCACATAGAGTATGGTGTAAAAGACCCCATAAATCTGTCCACCCACTCCTGTCCAGTTCCTATCCAAACACTTCATCAATGTAGTGTAGATCTCTCACTCTGCCTTTGGCCCACTTCTGCAGGAGGAGCTGTTTTGCCACTATGGTTAATATAATTAATGTGACATTTTTTTGGCATAAAAGATTCTCATTTAGTGTTGTTTGGTAATACAAGCAACACCATTATAATTCCTCAAACTCATTAAGTTGTTGGTTCCATTACTTTTCTAATTGATCAGACATTACATTTTCATCTGGCAGACAATAAAACGGGCAAAAACAAAAAACTAAATCCATCCTTTCATTGAAGGAGTGCCCTGAGCCATACCTAGAGACTAAAATATCATAGAGACTTGGGGGTGGCCAGTAAGCAACCACCTACAGTTACTAAATGCAAAGATTCTTGTTGAGAACTACTCATTTCTTGTTCAGCCAACTATCAATTCACAATATGAGAACTTTCATTTAGTCACCATTTCAATTACTTTTAGATGAAGTTCACTGCAGTTCCCTGTCTGTCACTCACTTCGACGTTGTGTCGAAGAAGCGACACTAGGGGTCTCTCTTGTGCACCGAATATACCTCTGATCTATGTAAAAAGGCCAATGAAAAGTTGGCAGACAGAATTTGCATGTCCCGCCACCAGACATATGGGTATAAAGGTGGGGAAATGCATCGGTTTCATTCATTCTTTGGAGCCGATGGTCATGTATGCAGTGAGCTGCGAGTCACACACCTGTTCCTCTACCTCTGAGCGATACTGCTGTTGGATCTATGGCGCACTTCAACGGCTTTCTCCTTCTCTGCCCCTTTGCCCCTGGGCGCTTCGACAGCGCAAAGCTTAAAAGAGTTTATAAAAGAGCGATTTTCTCTAAAAGAGTAATTCCCTCTAAAAGAGCAATACACAACAGCATTGAACGTCCTTTTCAGGATGCGTCTTTATAAAGATGCCTTTCCGCTCCTGTGTAGTTCCTGGATGCGGTAGAGTGCTCTCCGCTTCAGATGGCTGCAGGCGCTGTCTCGTGTGTCTGGGATGCGATCACACCGAGGCAGCGTTTGTAGATGGTTAATGTTCTCACTGCGAGAACATGACCATGGCAACGTTGCGGTCGCGGCTTTTCTTCAACTGAAGGAATGCCACTCCAGCCGCCCCCCGCGTCACTCCTTCTTCCCACGGGATTGAGAACGACGTGGCTGGCTGATGGAGGCGATCTGGGGATGGCAGCGGGCTCGGTTTCACCGGGTACGTCCCCGCGAACCTCCCGCCCCCCCGGCACGCTCGTTGACTTCCGTCCGCGCTCGAGGCAACAGCGACTCACCTTCCAGCCAGCCTGCCTATCCTCTGGAGCCCCCCGAGCTGGATGAGCTCGCCGCTGCATCGGAGAGCGGTCCGGCATCTGACATGGATGACTCGTCTTGGCTGCCACCTTTGGGCCAGCATGCCCAGGCTGAGCCTGACGCCCAGATGTCCAACATGCTTGCCCGGGCCACCACCAGCGTGGGGCTGGACTGCATCGAGGACTTCGCCCAACAGTTCTCCACAGTGAAAAAGCAGACGGAGATCCTTTCACACATCCTGCCCCGCCGCAATCCTGCCGCCGCAGGCCAAGCCCTGTCTGCTCGCAGAGGGCATCCTCCTGCAGCTAGAAAATGTGCTGCTCTGCCTCAACCTGGGCCTAGCTCTCAGCCCCAGCGTTGAGCGCCCCGCAGGAAGCGCATGCCCCCCGTCTCACGGACCCCCTCGAGGACCCAGAAGGCTCCCAGGTGCTCCTGAGACGATCGACCAGAGACTGAGACGTTCGCTCCGGAGCTGGAAAGCAGACCACTCCGTCCCCTGGTGGAGTGCCGGGAGGAGAATCCTTATTTGAATTTATTTCATTTTGCCACACACATTCTCAATAAAAGATCGATTTCCTTTGTCTCTGGGTCACCAGGCCCGCAAATGCCATTCTCACAGCACTCTGCCGCCACACCTCAACAGTCCTGGCATGATGGCCGCGGACTCCCCACCTTTAGCCCCACGACTGTTCCCCGGCCGGCCAGTTTTGACGAGTCTAGAGCAGTGGTTTTCAAACTGTGGGTCGCGACCCACTTGTGGGTCACACAGTGAGAAAAGGTGGGTCGCACAAAGGCACTTAGCTGCAGCTAAATTTACGTTACGATGAGTGAAACAAAACCAGTCCGATTAATGACCAAACGACTCTTAAGTGACGATTCTTTTAAGGAATCGATTAAACACACACACACACACACACACACACACACACACACACACACACACACACAAGAATCAGACGTCTGAATCAACATAGCATTCACTGAATGACTCACTGAATAAATCGTCTGATTCATTTGAGTTGAACTGTCACGTGTCTACATCAGTACAAATACAGCATTCAATGACCACGCTCTCCGCGTAGCGTATTTAAAAAAATGGAAAAGTTTTTAAAAACTAAAGGCAACGCAGACCTGTGAGAAGTCGTCAGAAACAACTAAATCTAAAAAGGAGCCACACAGAAAATATGACCAGTCCTACCTTGATCTTGGTTTTATTGCCTACAGAGGTCCAAACGGTGAGGAAGTCCCTCAATGTCTTTTATGCTTTGAAAGGTTGGCCAGTGCTAGCATGAAACCCTCAAAACTTAAACGGCACCTCACAACAAAACACTCTGCATACGCCAACAAGGGGCGATCATATTTTCTTCTAAAAAAAGAAGAGTATCTTCGTCAGCAAAAACTGATTAAAGGTACAGCCAGCATCCCTGAAAAAGCAATGCGAGCCTCATTTTTAGCTGCATATATAATCGCAAAATCCAAAAGGCCACACACCATAGGAGAGGAGCTTCTGCTGCCAGCCTGCATAGACATCGTTGAAGAAATGCTGGGTAAAGAAGCTGCAGGAAAGATCGCTAAAGTTCCACTTTCTGATAACACAGTACAACGGCGTATTGAGGAAATGTCCTCTGATTTACGTGAACAGACAAGTGACAAAATCCGGAGTAGTGTTGCATTTGCTCTACAACTGGACGAAAGCACAGATGTTGCAAAATGTGCACAGTTACTGGCTTATGTCAGGTACGTTGACTCCACTGACATCGTTGAGGACTTCTTATTTTGTGAAGAACTGAAAGAACGAACGACAGGGGCAGATATTTTTGACTGCTTAAATGGATTCATAACGTCCGAGGGCTTTCAGTGGGAAAACTGTGTGGGCCTCTGTACGGACGGTGCGGCTGCAATGACAGGCAAGAAAAGTGGTCTTGTTGCTCGAGTAAGGGAGCTTGCCCCATTAGTTACTTTTACCCGCTGTTTTTTTTACATCGAGAAGCCCTTGCCAGTAAGAAACTGCACCCGGAGTTAAACGATGTGTTGCAGACTGCCATCAAAATAGTAAATGCTATCAAGGCTGGGGCACTCTCCTCACGACTTTTTACATCGCTATGCACTGAAATGGGCTCAGAACATCAGCACCTCCTGCTACACGCCGAGGTCAGGTGGCTATCACGGGGTAAGGTGTTAACTCGTCTGCTTGAGCTGCGAGAAGAGGTCTCGCAGTTTTTAGCAAATGTTAATTCTCCTCTTGCTGTACATCTGTCAGATGAAGAATGGTGCGCGAAGCTTGCCTATCTGTCGGACATATTCACTCATATAAATGTACTGAATGAAAGCATGCAAGGTCCATCATCATCCATCCTGACCTATATGGACAAGATCACAGCTTTCACCAGCAAGCTGAAATTGTGGAGATCCCGAGTGGAAAAAGGAGTGTGGGACATGTTTCCATCACTGTGCGGAGTGTGCGGTAATGACGGTGAACGCATCCGAGACACTGTACATTCTCACCTCGGCGCACTCATTCAGAAATTCCACGAGTATTTTCCTGATATTAGAGGTAAGATATATATTTGTGGTTCTATTATTATTATTATTATTAGTATTTTATACATGTTAAACACTCTTATCAGTTGACTTCATTGTAATGTTAAATTTTTTTTTTCTATCAAATCAATCATCTGTAGATATGACAGAATGGGACTGGATACGGGATCCTTTTTGTAGTGAGGCAAGAGAGCACTGTGTCCTAACAGGAAGAGCAGAGGAGGAGCTGATAGATGTGGCTTCAGACAGGAGCCTTCAACTGCTTTTCAGAGAGTCAAAGAGTCTTGGACAGTTCTGGGTGTTTGTTGCCAAGGAATACCCCACATTAGGAGCTGCTGCACGCAAAGTTTTGGTACCCTTTTCTACCACTTACCTATGTGAGAGTGGATTTTCTGCTCTGACTGCAATGAAAACAAAATACAGATCACGGCTACAACCATCACAAGACATGCGTGTCAGTCTGTCGAAAATAATTCCTAGATTCGATGTGTTGTGTTCAAAGAAGCAGGCACACCCTTCACACTAATACATTTCACTTGCTTACTCTTAAGCTTGAAGTAGTTATTAAACACAATATTTCAGTTCTTGAGATTTGTACATGTTTTTGTTAATCAGTAGTACTCCGCTATTCCTCTCATAACCATTAGGCTGCTGTTTTGACATCTGAATGGTTATAACTTTCTGTATTTCATTCAAGCCTTTTGGTATTGCAACGAATTATATATTTCATTCATATGAAAATAAATTAAATTAATAGGAAAATAAAAACTGTTTTCTACTACTAAATGAAGATGTGTTTTTTTCCCATATTTCCATTTAAACATTTTATGGTGGGTCTTGAGATTGATTATACTTGTCTAGGTGGGTCCTAGAATGAAAAAGTTTGGGAACCCCTGGTCTAGAGGACGCCTCCGCCGGACCTCCTCCTCAGTCACTAACCCGCCCCCTGCCGGGTGTGCGGAGCAAGGTATGTGCTTCAAGTCTTTTTTCAGCACCAGAGCCTCGGGACACGCCTTTGCCTCTCGACGCTGTACTACCCGCTCCACCCCGCTGCGAAGACCTGCCCGGTACGTAAAAAATAATCGTCCCATTAGTGCCCCTAGCACGGAGCTTGGATGCGTGGCTTTCACTTCCCAACCCGTCACGCTGGCTGGCCAGGACCATCCGACTCGATTATGCAATTCAGTTTGCCAGCCCCCCCCCCCCCCCCCTTTGGGTGCATCCGCTTTACCGCAGTACACGGCGAGCATGCCAAATCTCTGCGCTCGGAAATCGCGACCCTCTTACTCAAAGATGCGATAGAGCCCGTCCCTCAAACCAAGACAAAGAAGGGTTTCTACAGCCCTTACTTCATCATACCCAAGAAAGGCGGCGGCTTACGACCGATCTTGGACATCTTAACTTGGTTCACAGTGGTAGACCTGAAGGACGCATACTTACACATCTCAATATTGCCTCGACATCGGCCCTTTCTGCGTTTGACGGCCAGACGTATCAGTACAAGGTCCACAATCCCGCTTCCAGTCAACTGGGAAAAGAGCAAGCTCACACCGGTTCAGAGCATCTCTCTTCTCAGCATGGAGTTAGACTCAGTCTCAGTGTCAGCGTACCTCACCAACGAGCCCGCGCAGTCAGTGCTGAAATGCCTCGCCGCATTCAGGCCAGGCACTGCGGCCCCTTTAAAACTTTTCCAGAGGCTCCTGGGGCATATGGCGTCCTCCGCGGCGGTCGAGCCGCTGGGGTTGTTGCATATGAGACAGCTTCAGCACTGGCTCCAGACTCGAGTCCCGAGACAAGCATGGCACCGTGGCATGCACCGTGTGATGGTCACCTGGCCCTGCTGCCAAACATTCAAACCCTGGACAGACCTCTGCTTTCTTCAGGCAGGAGTCCCCTTGCAGCAGGTGTCCCGACGCGTCCTGGTCACAACAGACGCCTCCAAATTGGGTTGGGGCGCCGTGTGCAATGGGTACGCAGCTTCGGGCTGTTGGAAAGGGGACCCGATGTGCTGGCACATCAACTGCCTAGAGTTGTTAACTGTATTCTTTGCCCTGCGGAGGTTTCTCCCGCTGGTTCAGGGCAAACACGTCTTGATCAGATCAGACAGCACCACCACGGAAGCGTACATAAATCACAAAGGCGGTTCTGTGGCTTAAATCGCTGCGCACCACTCCCATCCCCAGCAACCTCAGTGTGGTGGCAGACATGCTATCACGACAATGCTTGCCCAGTGGAGAGTGGAGTGGCATCCACACCCAGACCTCTGGAACCTCCACGTCTGGCCCCTGGAAGGGAAGCAACTTTCTACCAGGCAACTTTACGCCCTAAAGTGGCGTTTCCTCATTCCCTCCAGCAGGGAACAGAGGTTACATACGTAACCTAGACGTTTTTGCCTCTGAAGAGAGAGGCATGTCTTGCCAGGCAGAATGTAGAATTGTTTGATGTAGACACATAATGGACCTCCACCCTTGACAATGAACCTCAATAACAGTGACAATCAACAAAAAAAAAAAAAAATAAAAAAAAAATAAATTACATTATATATATATATATATATATATATATATATATATATATATATATCTCAAAAACAGCATAAAGTCAGCAACAGCAAAAAATAAGCCTATCCACCGTTTTCCTGAGAAACCACTGGGGAGCGACATGATGATTCTAATTGCCTGTTTTGTATTTATGTCTTGAGATGCCAAGTAAAATCTGCCAAAACTATCGATCCAGAGAAGAACAACAACCATTTTGGTTTCATTTTAGTGTTACTTGGTGTAAAAATTATTTTCAGGCTCAACTAATAATGTTCGCCGATGCGAGTGAAAACACTTGAGACAGGAAAATTAAAACAGTTGAATCGTGGAACACGATTTCAGAAAAAAAGGTGTATAACACTAACCACTTAATTTATTCATGTTGCACTGCATGCATGGAAGTCACAAATCAGCAGCATTGTTCAATATGAAATTGTCCATTCAGACAACTCTGTAAGACTAGTTGGGACAACATTTGGGGGAATAAATACATTTGTTTTTATATAGATGCAAAGTAAGAATTGTAGAAGTGATATTTCCACAGGCAAGCACCTCTCACTTTTTCTTGTAAAATTATGGTATATGTCATCTCATAACATTTCAAAACCTAATTTTAGAAGTACATTTGAAGAGTGATATAACAAACTTTACAACACGATTCTTTAGTCTACCTTCAAACAAATAATGTAACTTGCATGTTACAAGTGTGACATGATGTCAAATACTTCAGTAATCTCACCCAAATGTCAAATGCTTTAATAATTCTTGAATGGAAATTATTAACTTAATTCTATTGGACAGGAATTCATCTATACTTAATAGTTGTGGGGGATGGGTGATGGGTTACTAACACTTTACTGGATTCTTGGGAACAAGTGTTAAGTCTGTCGCCATGACAACACAGAATAGCACTTCTGCACGACGGATGAATGAATTTAATATCTTTTAGGCAGAATTTGACATTTTGCTTAAAGGATAGTGATGCAGTTTCAGCTTGATCCATCTGGAAGGAAATCATTAAATTCCCTTTTTATATTTTATCGTTTTATAATTGGGATTCAGTAATTTGTGACAAATCACCCCAGACAGATTTGGAGACCACGAAATACTAAGAAAAATATCCAAAATGATCATGCTTTTGATGCTATGCTTTTAAAAGGGAAAAGGGAAGTTGTATGAATGATTGAAACAATGTTCTGCTTGGCATATGGTCCATAGGAACTTACAATAAATGGAAATATGCCTCTGTAGGAATACGTTTTTAAATAGAACTCAACTCACTCAACAAAATTGACTCATGTCGAATAGAACCTATACTGACTTAAACCTTTATTAGGAACACTTTGGTCCTCATAAATTGCAAGGTTTGACGTGTTGTGCTTTCTGAGATGCTATTCTGATGTCTGTCAAGTTACAAAAATTAAAAAAGCACCATAAATGTATCATAAAAGAGATTCCATACGGTTTGTATAGAAACAAGCTGAATTGGACATTTAGCCTTACATCATCTTTTGTGTTTCATGGAAAAAAGAAAGTCATATAGGTTGTAAATGATGACAAAATTTTCATTTTGGCATGAAACATCCATTTAAAAACTTCTACTTTCCCAATGACTTCTTTGACTTCTACACTTGACTTTCTCCAAAACATCGTTTTCTGTAATAGAGCTTCCGATAACCATTGACTTCATAATTCAGATGTTGAGCAGCAGACAACTGCTCCCCTGAAGGCTATAAGGCCATGCTAGAAAGTACGTCCAATTGGATGAAACACTGAAATATTCATGACAGGCTGATAGAATTAAAGCATTCTGTAGTTCATTCAGGCTTTCAACCACTGACAGAACATTAGCCACTGTAATGGAGAGAGGGAAATGGACTTGAAAATTACCAGTTTCTTGTTTAAAGGCATCAGTAAATATTTACAAGGAGGCTGTAAATTTCACATGTTTCAGACAATATAGCAGAATGGAAGTCATCTGTGATAAAGACACTGAAAGATGTAATGAAGAAATAAACAGGTAGAGATCGACCAATATCATTTTTAAAGACTAATACCAATAATGATTATTTTCACTTTTAAGTGTCAGATAACAAATATTCAGAACAGATTTGTAATACTTGTTTTATTTATGATGTACCACAGTAACAAAATAATCAAACTCCAACAATAAAAAAACATATTAATAATATTTTATGATGACATGACAATGTAGATGATGATTATTATTATCATCATCATCATAATCAACATCATCATTATTATAAAAATTATATTTATAGAAAGCTGTTTTGGGATCTAAATGGTCAGAATTCTAATTTATTCTGTGTAATGTGTCCAAAGACGAGATCCACACGACCCATCTGTCATTGAATACTGTCTCTTTTAATACCCTCTCTGTTCTCTACAGTCAGTTGTTGATCAAAAACACCCAAAAGAAACATTTAATTCTAATCATGCATGGCACAGATTAGATAAACCCACTCGAGTTCTCTCTCATTAACATGCGCTCATCTACAGTCGCTCTTTACAGAAATGACGGTTTTGTTAAAGAGACGGTTCCGGTTTCAGCACGTGTTCAACAAATCATTAGCACATGTTAAACAAATCAATGTAAATAGTTGTAAATAGTACAAATTATGCAATTAAATGATAAACGTAACAAAAAATATTATATGAAATATAATTTGTTATTTATTGGTTGAATACATGGATTTGCCAAAAAGTGACTACAATGATGAAAACTAATAAAATATAATTTTAAAAATTTATATTTTCACAATTTAACTTGTTAGATGGTCCCCTGTGTAATTAACAGCATTAGCTGGGAGAGAATTTATTTTCATGTAAGCAAAAGGGACCCATATACCCATATGAATCATTATCGAATTGAAATTGGAATAGATCCAAATCAAGAGCTTGTGAATCAGAATTGAATCGAATCAGGAAATCTGTATCAATTCCCAGCCCTATTGGACAGAGTAATGTAATAACATTAATGGTGCTGCTATATTCTTTCTAGACCAACAATATTTTGCCATTTATTGTATACCTGATAAACAGACACCAGATATTAAACTTATACTAAAAGTATCAAATGTGAATAGTGGTAAAACAAATTAAACAATCTGTAAAACTGAAATCTCTAAAAACAGGGCACGTTCTGCATATTATCACCACTGCCAAATGGAAATCCACATCGTTTCATTTAATCATCTTGGCTCTTTTACCTTGGCATGGATATATAATCCCATTCCTATAATCCCATTCTTGTATGATACATAAATTAAAGACAACCACAAACATGTTCAAACATTTTACAATTGTGGCCAAAAATATTGGCACCCTTGGTCTTCTTTGAGCAAAGACGTCTGAAAAAAACGGCATTGTTTATCCTCTTGATCTTTCATTCAGAAAATTCACCAAAATCTAACCTTTAATTGAAGAAAAACAATCGAAGTGGGAAACAACTCATTATTAGATAAATATTTTTCTCCAAAATGTATTGCCCATAAACATTGGCACCCTTTTATTCAATGCTTTTTGCAACCTCCCTTTGCAAAGATAAAAGCTTTTTGTCTTCTCCTATAATGCCTAATGAGGTTGCAGAACACCTGGCAAGGCATCCGAGACCATTCCTCCATACAGAATCTCTTCAGATCATTCTAATTCAGAGGTCCATGTTGGGGGACTCTCCTCTTCAGTTCACTCCACACATATTTTACGAGGTTCAGGTCAGGGGACTGAGATGGCCATGGCAGAACCTTGATTTTGTGGTCAGTGAACCATTTTTGTGTTGATTTTGATGTTTGTTTTGTATCATTGTCCTGCTAAAAGATCCAACCAGGGCCCGTTGTAAGCTTTGTCATGTATCCGAACAAGATGTCCAGGACCTATGGTAGAAAAACAGCCCCACAACATTAAAGATCCACCACCATATTTAACCGTTGGCATTGGGTACTTCATCTCTGTGTGTGCCAAACCGGTTTCGTCTGACCAAAGAACCTGGTTGCATTTGAAGTTCCAGTAGTGTCTGGTAAACTGAAGATGCTTGAGTTTGTTGTTGGATGAGAGCAGAGACTTTTTCCTTGAAACCCTCCCAAACAACTGGTGATGTAGGTGATGTCTGATATTTTCTTTTGAGACTTTCTGACCCCAAGACCCAACTAATTTCTGCAGTTCTCCAGCTGTGATCCTTGGAGATTCTTTGGCCACTTCAACCATCTTCCTCACGGTGTATTGAGACAATATAGACACACGTCCTCTTCCAGGCCGATTCTTAAGATCTCCAGTTGATTGGAACTTGTTCATTATTGTCCTGATGCTGGAACTGGCATTTTCAATGCTTTGATTATTTTCTTATAGCCACTTCCCATTCTGTAAAGCTCAACAACCTTTTGCTGCACATCAGAACTATATTATACAGTCTAACCCACTGTGATAGACGACTAAGGGAATATGGCTTGTGTGTTACTTTATCCTCTTTCAATTGATTTACTTTAATTAAAGATGAGATTTTTTTTTTTTTTTTTTACATTTTTTTTTAATGAAAGATCAAAAGGATAAACAATGCAGATTTGTTATCACAGCCTTCCTTGGTCATATTTACCAACTGTGCCAATATTTTTTGCCAATACTGTATTTACCTACAGCAGACATTTTTAGCTTTCTGAAATAATGAATATAAAGTATCATTCCACATCACATCACATCTGAGTTTTCTGATGCATCTCCAAGACATAGTTTTGATTGAAACAGAACAGAAATCGCAAGAAATTAGAGCTGCACTATTATTCACAATCTCGATTCAGATTCTGCAATGCATATTTATGTTCCCATCACGTGGCGTGCCTTTGTAAGGCAGTCATATTTCTATTTGAAATTCACTTCAAGACATGTTTGAAAAAGGTTGATAAACTTTATATGGCATCTACAAAACAAAGCACTCCTGAACGAGACGCTAAATAAACTAAAACGCAACGGCCAAAGATGTTTGTCCAGAGCAGTGGTTTACACCTGCAGGGTGCAGTCACGATTATCTAGTAATGTGATGGAATCTCTGCTCAGTTCAATATTACATATTGCAGTTCAATATGTCTACCCATGCACTTGTGTCTTGTGATGAATGCAGCACTCCTGTGCAAGACTCTGCACTGTTTTTATATATATCAAAATACCCCTCTTCAGGCAATATTAATGTAAACACAGCTGTTAATGAATTACCAGAGTGTAAACAGAGGGGATTAAATCTGCGCTGTCTTGACAAGATATTTAATAAACAGGGCAAATTCTTCAAAATGTTTGATCTGTGCAATATCTAAATGTATATAATGTTTGTTATATGCATTCAGGCATTCTTACTGCATCAAATCAGTAATAATGTAATTTACATCTAATAATCACACAGTTTCATTTAGCATTAAATTACTTTTGTTTGTTTTGTTTTATATTATATTTTTGTAATGTTTAAAAAAAAACTTAAAGCACTGTTTACTCTGTTCTCTACTTAATTCCTAATTCCTTTTTATATGTTACATCATTTAGTACCCTCATGGCCAAGTTCTGTAAATCCTGGACATGATTAAAAGAGAGAATCGTGATCTTTATTCTAAGCAAAAAAAATGTGATTCTCAATCTATCCAAAATCGTGCAGCTCCACTAGAACTCAACCACAAGCCACTCATCCGTCACTCCGCACTGACAAAAGATGAGATGAAAGGAGGACGAGAGGGAGAGGTGGGAAATGGAGGGATAGCTTATTATACCCCCTGCCTGCTGCGCCTTGTTGGATCAGATCAAACAGGCCCAGCTCTCCTGTGAGATTATTTTACGGGTATGTGTGTAAATGAGGGGTGCTCAAGGCTGTCTGCCATCTCCATATTCACAGCAGGAGGGACATACAATGTGATGATGCAGCTTGCATATCATTATCCTCTGGTCTAATGTGCAAGCTTCCTTTTCTATATTACATGCAATGGAAAGAGGGCTGCAACTATCAGTTACAGAATACAGTATACAGTATAATCTGTCATGTTTGAAAGCATCCAAGCAGCAGTCTACAAATACCTTAAGTACCATTTACTTTGTATCAATGCAACACAGGGCAATTCTATGGAAATCTCAACCATACACTGGAAAAATAACGTTTTAAGCTAAGGAACAAAATCCCCCCAAAATGGTTCATTTAGGTTAAGATTTTATTGTATTTTAGTGCAACTGCTGATTTTTTTTTTTTTTTTTTTTTTTTAGGAAACTGCCTCATCTACCTCACATAAAGGGTAACCTTTTTATAAGACAACCTTTTCAAAGAGCCAAAATTCATTGTGGTAAAAGAGGTGTCAAAGGATTTTTATTTTCATAACATGTTAACAATAATCATTTTACAAAAAGACTAGGAACTGTCTGAGAAATACACACACATTTGTCTCATCTCAAGTCACCTTGTCACATCTGTATTAGTTTGTATCACTGAAAAGATATTCATTGAAATAAGTTGATACTTTCTGTACAAAGATAAATTATGATCATGAGTACTTTCTATAAGAAGTTACATTTCAGATTTTCACTACAAATGTCAAATTCATAACACAATTGCTCAGTTTTTTTAAATTGCATTAGCATAATACTAATTGTGCATACATTTCTGAAGAAATCTTCTGAATTTCTTCTGATTTCAGAAGAAATTCTGAGCTGCTCTTATCCAAAAAGGACAAAAAAATCTCTACAATAGTACACATGACTTGTGAACTGTAAGTCTGAAGCCATACAATAACATTCTGTGAGAAATAGTTATTGACAGTCTTCCCCCTTTGCCATAGTTCTCAAATCTTTTTTGTGCATGTGCACATTCAAACACGCCATGATGTTCAGTTGCATGAAAAGCAGAAACCAATGCTGTCTGGTGTCACTGACATCAAACCTGATGTAATGTTTGAAAGGCTGGCCAATTTTGAAAATGCACATGTATGAATAAGATTTCAGAGCTATAAAGAAGCAAAGGTTTTCAGAGAATATCATCTGAAATTTCAATCTCTTCCTTAAACAAAGCCATCATATGTCTTCAGAATACCTGCAATATAGTGCACAAGTCATACTACTTTTATGGCATTTATAGTATTTAGATGTAACACTGTATGCTTTCAAGAAGAGCAGCTCTGAGATTCTACAAAGTATCTTAATTTGTGTTCCATGAAAGAAAGTCATATGGTTTTGTAACAATATACAGTAAGTCTGAGTAAATGATGACAGAATGTAATTTTGGGGTGAAATATTCCTTTAAGGATTGCAGCATGATACTACACAAATCCAGAACAAACTGAAAATGATCAAGTCCCCTGGGGAATCCAGTCTGAAGGTAAACAGCAAAATTACTTTCTGTCTGTTCACAGTAGTTTTTAATACAGTCTTCTGGTGTGCTTTGAAGTGATTCCTCAAGAGGCACAACCACTTCATCTGGGGATTTTTTAAAATCTAGCTCACCTGTTGGGCTCTGCCCAAAATACACTCTCTTCTTGTATTTCTACTTCTCTCACCCAAAATAAAACCTTTTAACTGTTAAAAAGTGGGAGGTCAATGTTGCACTCTTGCAGCAACAAATAGTCTTTTATGTTCCTTAAACCCTTCAAATGTAGATAACTCAGTAATTATAATTCAAACAGACATTTGTGTGAATCGACTAACTATCACAGAACACATCAGTACCACCAATGGAACATACCAGCGGCTAATAACAGCCACCAGTCGGAAACATAAAACAGGTTAAGGCAACCTAGGTGACCAAACGTTTACCACTGGGAGACACTGAAAAAACATAGCAGCCAGAGATGGCTTGTACATCTGTGAGCATCTCTCCGGGCTTCACTCTACTTAGCTACTACAAAAATGGTGGTGATAGTTACAAAAATATTTAGAAAGCTTTTAGGGGTAAAATTAATGGATCGCTGAGGCTAAATTTAGCTCATAGCCAATAGAGTGATGTAAACAGTGCTTGGGCCACGGCCACAGGTCTTTGAGCAGGGCTGTGATGTTTGCTAAGGTAATGGTTTTACGTTAGACTAACAGCTCTAAACATCTAATAGCCCTCTGAAATCTGTAAACATGGAACAAAAAACAAACTGTCACAAGAGCCTTATATTCAGCTGAACGTCAACCGATAATGTGTGGAAAAAATAGCCTATTTGAAAAATCATAAAATGGCATAGAATTTGCAAACATTTAATCTTAAATTACTACATAGTTACAGGAATGTTCTGGGTTCAGTACAAATTAGTCTCAATCAAAAGCATTTGTGGCATAATATTAAATATAATTTTATGCAAAAAACATTGTGAATCATTTGTTTATTAAAATAAATAAATAAATTAGTTACAGTAAGGGAGTTGCAATGGAAGGGAATGGGGCCAGTTGATAAACATTAAAATACAAAATGCTTCAAAAAGTATAGCCACAAGATATAAACATACTGTTTGTGTCAAGATGATTTTAGTGCGATAAAATCAGGGACTTACCTGAATTAGAGAGTTTACCAGATTAAAGGGTTTCCTGGCATTATGCCGTTATGACAACGAAGTTGTAATATTGGATATAACTTTACACAGATAGGTTTAGTAAACAATTAAAAAAAATATATGCTAACATGTAAAATGTTTACATCTTGAGACTATACTTTTTAAAGAGTATGTATGTTAATGTTTATGGACTGGCCCAATTCACTACCATTGTAAGTGCCTACTGTAACCGTGGTTTTTGCAATGTCTTTGTTTTTGTTTTCTTTAACAAGCAACAAAATTATTTTTGTGGAAATTAACATTATGCAATGTTGTTATGCAACACTAGGCAATCAGAAATAGACAATGATTTTTACCTGTCAGACCATAGGCATCATTTACGGATAGGAAGGGTGGAACCTACAACTCTGCCTTTGCCAAATTGGTCCACAATTTGTCTAATGCAGCATAAAAATCTCCAGTTCTTGTGCAAGTGTTTCCATTTCGTTTGTGTGTATTATAATATGTGTTGACCCAGAAATTGAGTTTTGTTACAATGAGTACTCATTGCCTTGAGTGACTGCAGGCAATGTTTTCTTGTGCACTTAGACACACACGTATTAATTTTTCCCTTTTTTATAGACTTTTCATTTTGCGCTACACAGGGCATTAAGGCACCGGCCAATTAATAACGCGAGTTGCACATCTAACACACAACTTTTTCAAGTTCCGCTGTGCACTCGCTCCCCCACCCCAAACTGTCCCCACCACTTCTTAAAACTAATAGGATCCCAAGCAATATCTAGGGTCCAGAATATTATAAAGACTTGGGAATGACCTCTTTTGACTAGTTTTAATGAGTAACCACCCAAAGCACGCCATTAACCATAAAGCAACATGCTAGCAACTACCTACTCTCAGGCTGCATCCACATGAATTAATTAATCCGGATACACATGAAAACTGCATTTTCTAAATGCTCTCCATCCACACTGTCATTTTCCAAT
Organism: Moxostoma hubbsi; assembly: GCA_032164185.1. Taxonomy (NCBI): domain Eukaryota; kingdom Metazoa; phylum Chordata; class Actinopteri; order Cypriniformes; family Catostomidae; genus Moxostoma; species Moxostoma hubbsi. Next base: position 9,814,795 of record JAVLUX010000035.1, read on the forward strand.
GTTTTCAAAAAGGTGCTCATCCACACTAAAACTCTTGAATCCCCTTACTGCGCATGCAAAAAATTGCCATTTACATGTATGGTCTGAAATGCAGTTGTCCTTGTGATTTGTCGCCGGACATCAATTCAGAGTTAAGTTTGCGTCACCTATGAAGGAATGCATTGTGAAGGTTGTACAAATATTTATCTTTAGCAATGCTCTTTAAGTGAATAACAGACACAATAACGCCGCTATAACATGGGTCGCCATTTTGATTGTTTTAGGTTGAATGGATCACATGAATGCATGACATGACAACGAATACCTCATTGTTTTCATATATCTCCATCTTTCCCATCCACACTATAATACGAAAACTGCATTTTCAAATGTATCCTCTTGAGTGAGCGTTTTTGAAAAGCTAAATTTTTGCTGTCAAAAACGCAGTCTCAGTGTGGACGGAAGGCCAAAACGTGTACACAAGGTCCCGTGTTGATACAATAATGTTTTTGAAGACTAAATAATAACAGGATTTGCCCAGGTTTGTCAGGTTAGTGACATCAGATCTTTTAAAGATATTCAAAGTTCCCCGTCTGTCACTCACTTTGACGTTGTGTCGAAAAAGCGACAATAGGTGTCTCTCGAGCGCCGAATATACTTCTGATCTATGAAAAAAGGCCAATGAGAAGTTTGCAGACAGAATTTGCATGCCCCGCCCCCAGACATATGGGTATAAAGGCGGGGAAATATCTCTGTTCATTCAGAAATTTTCTTCGGAGCCGATGGTCGTGTATGCAGCGAGCTGCTTTCTACATCCGCATACTCAACTACCTCGACGACTGGCTCATCCTGGCCCACTCCCGAGAGTTACTATGCACCCACAGGGACCAGGTGCTCAGCCACGGGCCATTGGAAGGGGGCACATCAACTGAGTTGTGGCTGTATTCTTTGCCCTGCAGAGGTTTCTTCCGCTAGTTCAGGGCAAACACGTCTTGATCAGATCAGACAGCACCACGATGGTGGCGTACATAAATCGCCAAGGCCACATACATACATACGCTCCCACCACATGTCACAACTCACCCATCGTCTCCTCCTTTGGAGCCAGCAGCGGCTTAAGTCGCTGCGTGCCTCTCACATCCCCGGCAAGCTCAGCGCATCCGCCATCAAACTATCACGACAACGCTTGCCCAGCGGAAAGTGGAGGCTACACCCCAGTCGGTCCAGCTGATTTGGGAAGGATTCAGCAAGGCTCAGGTAGACCTGTTCGCCTCCCAGGACACTTCCTACTGCCCACTCTGGTATGCCCGAACAGAGGCTCCCCTCGGGGCAGACGCACTAGCACACAGCTGGCCCTCTGGGCTGCGCAAGTATGCATTTCCCCCAGTGAGCCTTCTTGCACAGGTGCTGTGCAAGGTCAGGCAGGACGAGGAAAATGTCACTCTGGTGGCTCCCTATTGGCCCACCCGGGCTTGGTTCTCGGACCTCGTACTCCTCGCAACAGCCCCTTCCTGACAAATTCCCCTCAGGAAAGACCTTCCTTCTCAGGGATGGGGCATGCTCTGGCATCCGCACCAAGATTTCTGGAACCTCCACGTCTGGCCCCTGGACTGGATGTGGAAGATCTAGTTGATCTACCACCTGATTGGTTGATCGGTCGTAGACACGATCAACCAAACCAGAGCCCCTTCTACCAGGCAACTTTACACCCTAAAGTGGCACTTGTTCGCAAATTGGTGTTCTTCTCGGGGCGAAGACCCACAAAGGTGCGCAGTCAGGTCAGTGCTCTCATTTCTGCAGGAGAGGATGGAGGGGAGGCTGTCCCCATCCACCTTGAAGGTATATATAGCTGCTATTGCAGCCCACCACAACGCAGTAGACGGCAAGTCTTTGGGTAAGCACGACTTGATTATCAGGTTCCTAAAAGGTGCCCAGAGGTTGAATCCCTCCTGGCCAAGCCTGTTCCCCTCCTGGGATCTCTCAGTGGTCCACTTGGGCCTTCAGAGAGGACTTTTCTTCGAGCCGCTAGAATCAGTTATTCTCAGGACCCTATCTCTAAAGACGGCCCTGCTGATTGCGCTAGCTTCCATCAAGAGGGTCGGGGACCTGCATGCGTTCTCTGTCAGCAACACTTGCCTGGAGTTCGGTCCGGCAGACACAAATCATCCTAAGACCGTGACCGGGTTACGTCCCCAAGGTTCCTACCACACACTTCAGAGTAGTAGTGAACCTGCAAGCGCTGCCCCAGGAGGAGGCAGACCCAGCCCCTTCATTGCTGTGTTCGGTACATGCTTTGAATACGTACTTGGGCCGCACACAGAACTTTAGACGTTCTGAACAACTCTTTGTCTGCTTCGGTGGACAGCAGAAAGGGAATGCTTTCTCCAAACAGAGGCTCTCCCACTGGGTGGTGGACACCATTTCATTGGCCTATTGCACCCAGGCCATGCCCCCCCCCCTCCTCCCTTTATGGGTCCGAGCACACTCAACAAGGAGTGTTGCGTCCTCATGGGCACGGGCCAGAGGCACCTCCCTGGCAGACATATGTAGAGCAGCGGGTTGGGCAACACATAATACCTTTGCGAGATTCTACAATCTCAGGGTAGAGTCAGTCTCGTCCCATGTTTTCTCAGGTCCGAGCCAGTAGAACTCGGTAACACGCTGACGAACTGACTGGGTGAATCGCTTGCAGTGCCTTTTCCCTCGGTCGTGGTAATACCGTGGACTTTCTTTCCCAGGAGATCCCACTCACTCGGCTCCCTGGTTGGTTCCTCCCTAGCCCTCGGGGTCTGACCCAATCCAATGTGTGTACTCAAATCTACCCTGTATTGGAATATGTGCTCCGCAGATCAGGGCTCCTACGTGGATTTCCCCCGTGTGTATTTTCCGCGGTATGGTCCCCTTACGAGTGGATCTGCGTCTCCCTTGGGCTGTTCCCGCTGCCCCCGGTCGCCATGTCTGTAGCAACTCCTTCCTCCGAAGTAGCGGGATTTACCACTGCGTCCATTTCCCACATGCGACCTAAAAGCCCATGTGGTGTATTCACCACTCTTACCTCCCACTCTCTGGGTAGGTGTGGTCTCCGCAGGGTCTTTTCCCTGAAACTAGGTAAGACCCCCTTTCCCGGTGCGTGTAAGGGCCCCAGCTGTTGACTCATACATAGAAACATAGAGAGAAAAGAGGCCCGGCTAGGCTCGGCCCATTCCCAGGTTGGCAAGCATCACCTTGTTCCCCTGTCTAGGAAAACTATAAGGATTCCGACGACATTGTGGGGCATTGGGGAAGGGTATGTGCAGTCTGATACAGCTGGTCATTTTGGCACATCAAGTACCTGCCCGCTCTTGTGTCAGTAGTACACGTACATGTCTCAGCACATGGCATGATTTAAATTGTGTCGCTTCTTCGACACAACAAAGTTGTGTCCTCCTGTTCATGTCACTGTTGTGGCCGGACCATTTCCGGATGCTCATAAAAATCCGCAACGAACAGACGTGTTTCCCCACCTTTTTACCCGTATGTCAGAGGGCGGGACATGCAAAATCTGTCTGCCAACATCTCATTGGCCTTTTTTCATAGATCAGAGGTATATTCTGCGCTCAAGAGAGACCCCTAGTGTCACTTCTTCGACACAATGTCTCGTTCCCTCCATCAGGGAAAGGAGGTAACATCTGTAACCTAGACGTTTAAATTGAGGCATGTAACAGAATATCCATGAGCAGAGCTGCATTGTCTGCTTTGTTTACTTAGTTATCTTTGTGAAATTCTCTATAATGGCGTTTTCTGTGCTGTAATTGCACTCTCAACACATTTTCCGCTATTTTCCTGTGTGTTTTCTGTGCAATGGCTCACGGAGACTTGCAAGCCATTATATAATTTTCTTTCTTTATCCATGATGGTCTTTTATTGTGGTATGATGCATCTCTGATAACCCCACCCCAAAACACCCCATAATGAAAAAAAAATCAACTGTGATTGATTGCTTAACATGAGAGTCAGATGCATTTCCTTTTTAAATAAGTGGTACTTTGCCAATTGAAGCTGATCTAGAGCCCAGACCATTGCCGAAGTCATAGGTCTGGCTAAGCGCGACTTGCAACTACCCAGGTCACCATATAAACTGCATGGCAGCATATGAAAAAAAACCACTCAGAACACCTCAGTAACCACATAAACGCCCTGGTAACCACCCACCACAACACCCTGGCATCAATGAGTTTTGCCTGGGCAAGTAAGTACCAGTCTAAAATCACTTTTATGTCATTTGTATATAAACTGTAAGCCAAAATGCTTGTAGTTCCTGTTGAGGAAAAAAAATCTGTTTTATGAATCCTCAGCTAGTCTGTGTCTTAATTAGTTGGGAAAAGAGGAGGACCACAAACTGTGAGGCTGTCTGCGGGGACGACAAGAGAAGCTGTATGTCAAGTGAAGGAGAACATATGGCCCTCGTGAAGCCTCTAAGGAATATGAGACTCAATCTTGACAGCCTCCTTCAACTGCGGCAATAGAACTTCTTAAAAATAAGACTCGAACAATTTGTGCCAACTATTGCAAAAGTGCTGATTTTAAGTCCCAGTTCAATAAGTAACACAATCTGACATTCATTCCTGCTTGTCTTTTAAATTCAAAAGCATTTGTTTCTATTTTTGACTAAGGAGATACTGTAAAGCGTTCAGAAAAGAAAGAGACATTCTTTCGTCTTCTAGCCAGCTCTAAACCCAAAACGCAGCAAGAGAACACCAGTCATGCATAATTCATCTTGCAGAAAATCACATACACTGCATTTTAGGGAAGAGAATGAATTATAGAAACATTACAAATCATAATAAGTGCTCCAAGAGGAATAGAGCACAGATTCCTCATCTTGCCACAGGAAACTCTGTCAGAGTTGAAGATTGACAGATGGGGACAGTCATTTTAGAAACTTCCGAGCAACAGTCTTGTGAAATAATCCTATTTACATTGAAGGATGGACCTGAGCCATATTTAGGATATCATTGATTATAAGGACTGGGTGATATATTGAATATTCATGTACTCATGTATATATTTGCAAAGATTTTGTTAATATACAATTAATCAACACAGCAAGTATTACATTGTCATTAATGCATTTATTATTTGGCTATTAAATTGCCAAAAACTGTGTCTTTGATTTGCTATCCTTCCTTGTCTTGTGAGAGAGCATTTAGAAAGACATGTTTTTTTGTAGGGATGTCGATTTAACGTGTTAATTCAGTGCAATTAATTGAATAAAAAATTAATGCAATTAATCATGTCCCCAGACCGTAATAAGGAATATTCCTTCCATATAAGCAATTCAAGCATGGAGTACCTCCTGTTTTCTCCAAAGGACAGTAAGCAAAACTCGCTTTATAGGCAGCGTGCAGCTCAAACAGAGAGAGAACAAACCACACTTACTGAGAGCGGGAAAACAAAAGATGAGAGCACGTTCTTGTGTACAAACACAGCTTGATGGATCAAAAATCCAAAGGCAGGGATCTCAAGACGTGTTTTTCAAGTTTCAAACTTTGTTTAACTTGAACCGACACAACCAAGATTGTCCAAAAGTGTCCATCTGACACAGGAGTACACTGACACATCCTTAGACAACCACTTCACTATCAGACTGATTGACAAATTAAATTTCAAAATGGATTACATTAGGCCAATGATTGGCTTATGTTCAATAAAATGGAAGTAAACAATATATTGCATTCTAAATCCACTTTTTGCATTGTCTTTTTTTTAATGCTTAACTTGTGTGCCTAAAATATGTACTTCATTAAAATTTTCTGTATTTTTTTAAAAAAAAATATATATATATATTTTATTTATATTTCATCACTATAAATGTAATTATTGTTATTTGAGGAGCTTTCTCAGCAAATATTTATGTATATGATTAATTGCAATTAATCGGTATACCATGTAATTAATTTGATTACAAATTGTAATCGATTGACACCACAAGTTTTTAATAATGCAGTGGTAAATATGCAGATCTTTTCCATGAATCACGCATAACAGTCATTATATAAAGTGTGCAAAGAAAGAATGCTACCTAAAGGACATCCAGTAGGAGACAATCTATTACCAATGTTGAAAAATATTAGAAATCCAACTGGCCATTACGTCTTTACCCATAATACATCAGTAACAGAATCTGGAGAAATGTTCAGACTGGATCTGATTATAAAGTCCATAACCACATGGTCTGATTGCAGGGAGAAGCATTACTATAGATCAAACCATCAACTGTTTCTAACAGCAGAGAATACCGCCCAGTAGGCGGTAGACAAAAATCATAATCACGATTATTTTGTTCAATATAGAGATCATGATTATTTAACAAGATTACTCACTGACTGTGGAAACATCATGCATTTATTGAACTATTTTTTTGTTTTTATTTCTTTTTAACAGTGGATTTCCTTGAACTTGAAATGTAAACTGCAATGAGTAGGGGAGGAGTCTATTGACAAATTATAATTATTTTATGTTACGTATCATGGTCAAGTAAAAGAAACCAACATTTCCAGCATGGGTGCTCACACCTCTATGGAATGAGATCTACTTTTCATCATGTTATTGCAGCAAGATCTACCCAGTACAATAAAGGCTATACATTATCACAACCTGTAGTGAAATTTGACTATTCTTAATACCAGCTTCACAACCACAAAAAATAATAATACTTAATAATATGTTAAGAATATGGAAGAATGGTTTCAAGTTCTTAAGTAATTATTCAAGACTAGTAAATTGTCAGTAATAAAACAACAATAAAAAAAACAGCTTTAAAGTTTTTAACGGCAGTTTTAAGTATTTAAGGAAACATTCAGAATGAAATGCAACATAAAACTACTAGCAGCAGGTCTATTATTTTACATTTATACCGTGGCCCCGTTTTTTGGGGGGCCAAACAATTTACTTGTAACAAGTTGTTGCTCGCGATGACGTCACAGTGACATAATTTTGTTGTTTACCAAAAGTAGTAGAATAATGCAAACACCTTTTTGCATTTTTAAGATACGAGTAATCAAACATAGTGGACCTATTTTCTTGGTCCACCCTGTCTGTATGATTATGCAAAAGGAGGTTCAAAACCCCTCCAGCTGCCAATTTTTTGATAAACCAAGCAAACTTGCAACTGCATGTCAATGGAATAAACCACCAAACTGACTAGAGAAAAGCATATTAAACTTGAAAGGTTTTTTTGAGCAAATACAAATGCTAAATGAGGAGGGACTGCTGTTCTGGACTGTTTAAACACAATTGAACTAGTTCTGTGTACAGTGCACGTGTGCGTGTGTGTGTATACAGACACAGTTAAAGGAAATGTGTAGATATTAAATATGTCCTGGCTTGTGAGCCGGAATGAGCCATAAAATGGCACAAAAAACTAAAACTAGACTACGCACTCTAAATTTCCTCTCTTCCATCTGTCTTTACACATCAGACAGACAGATCAACAGAGAGATTCAGAAAGTCCACAACAGTAATGTAGATGAAACCAGCTCAGATAGTATGAGTTAGGCCAAGAAGGGGGTTGAGTTTGAGTCGAGACCGAGACTAAAAGCGGCTTAGTCTGAGAGAAGACTCATATAGATCTAATGCAATCTTAATGAATGTGTTAAATGAACATTATAAGCAACTAAATGATTGACACTAAGCTCATCATATTGCAAATATACTGTACCTCATATATTATTTGCTTATGTTACCAATTAAAAATTTAATAAATGGCACATCCTAGGTTAATTTAACTATATATATATATATATATATATATATATATATATATATATATATATATGCACACACACACACACTGTGTACCTGGTCTGTTTGTGTCATTCTCTTTGCTGATATGTCTTGTCATTGTCTTGTCTCTTTCAGCAAGATCTTCCGATAAAAACCTCTTGAGTCTCCTCCGCATCCGAGACACAGCAGAGGAAGATCCACAATGCTGTTTGTAATAATGCGAGTGTTTTACTGTGCTCTATTAGACAAAATGTTCTGTGCAACTCTGTGATATCTGAATAATGTATAAATATCTAATGGTGCACATCTGACTAACAAATATGCAGAGAGCACCACTGTGCTGTGTACCCTGTGTAATGAAGATAATGACTCTATTCAGCAGCATGCAATCAGACAAAATGCAGAGGAACAAGCGGTGCACACGCACACACACATACGCACACGCACACACATCCATGTGAACAAATAAAAATACCTCCATTCAAAAGCTCCCACACCTTTTGAACAATAAATTTCCATAATTTTTTCAGCTGCTAATGATTGCTGTACAAGGATTTAAAAAACAAAATTAAGAAATTGCACTCAAATATATCACTATTTGGCCAATTTAATATTTTAGAGCTAAATAATAAATAGGAAAATATATGCTTAAACTTTTTTCCAGGACTGGAAATCATAATTTTTAAATTCCCTGATATTTCCAGGATTTCCATGAACGTGGGAACCCTGATGCTTAACTATTTTAATACTTTTTGACTGATTAAATATACTTTGATAATACATATGTATAAGCAGAATACATTATATGCCCATTTTGTTCTAATAAATATTTGTGAAATGAGTGCTGGAAAAGGATGAAACCAGACAAAGCAATGTGCACAGGTGGTTTGCAATGATTTGTTAAAGGCAAAATCTGTGAATGTCATGAGAGAGTGTTTGATACTTAAACAGTACAGGAACACATCGAGAGTCCGTTATCACTGGTATGCCAACATGACGGCTTCAGTATGCGTTTACTTTAGCTGCCTTACAGCAAACCACTTTTACACTGAGCTATTTATAAACTACTGACATTGTACCATTGTTTCTACTGGGTCGGGAAATAACAGAGGCATTTATGTAAGAAATTAATGCCTATTTTCTGATAGGATGAACAAAGTATCAATTATTACAATGCTAAAACAATACCAAAAGTCATTACAATTACAAATAATATCATATTTACTGAGGACTTCAAAACAAGATCAGAGCCGTAATCACCAAATACATTGTGACACATTGGGGGGACATTTGAATTAGACCAGTGAGGTAGACAATGAATAGATGTGATTTGTCCATTTCCAGCAATAATGTATGGGTGACAGGGCTAAAGTCCCCCATGTTTTTTTTTTTCATATTTTAGAATAATAGTAAAGTCATCAAAACTATGGATTGACATAAATGGAACTATGGGAATTATGTTGAGACTAAACAAAATCCAAAATAAATCAAAACCTTGTTATATTTTAGCATCTTCAAAGTAGTCACCCTTTGCCTAGAATTTGCAGACATGCACTCTTGACATCTACATAAGAGACGACTACATATTTATTAATTTTGCGTGAACTATTCCTTAGTCCATCCACACATGAAAATTGGACAACTGTTCTCTAACTTTGCAGGTAGTTTACGGCAGTCTTTACTGGGTGTTTTTAGGGTATATTTGCATTTATTCACATACGATTGCAGTGTTTCCCACGGGATTTTGTGAGACTATGGGGGGGTGGACCTCCAACCCTCTAGGGGGGTTGGGGGTCATGCTCCCCCGTAAGAAAATGTTGTACATTTTAAAGTTAAATTACTTCCATCTGGTGCACTTGGAGAGCAAAATAAAGAGGCTTGTGTTGTGCTCTTGTAAACAGTTTTGTGCTCTTAAAGCTGCAGTAGGCAACTTTGAAATCAAATGAATTGAGAAACAGCTCCCCCAATTCTTCCCAATTTATATGATGCTCTTCACCCCCAGCCAGGGTTTAATTGACAGCTGTTCACAAACAGAGCCAAGGCCTGCCTCGCCAAAAGCAATTGGCTAACATTTGCTGGATTGACACTACCCGACCCACATTTTTTTCAATGAATAAATTCTACCTACTGAAGCTTTAACAATTTCATGCTCTAACCATTCTGAAAAGAAGGGTACAATCTAGTGATGTCAGTTTCACCTTTTTATCTTTTAACATTACCTGAGACTGCTAACAATAGCTAGCTAGTGAAGACGTAAGCAGTGTAACGTTATGCCAATTAACCTAGTAACGCTAACGTTAATTTACATTAATCATCATGATGCTAACTTCGCCAGTATTATTATCTGTTTGCTCTTGTACACTGATGATATAAATCGTGCATTGAGTTCTGTATAAATGCAGTGGATACATTTAATGTTAGTTAACAACCTTCTACAATCATGTTGGAGAAAAAAAAAAAATCAGCATTGGATAGTACATTTTTGTTTTAACTTGCAAGACGTTTGAACTCATGTAAGCACAATGTAATTAAAACATATATTAAGAAAACTGAGAGAGGGATCCTCTTCATATATATTCACACAATATAGTATATTGTAATTTTTATTTGATTTTGCTTTATAATTTTAATCACATTTTAGCTTTGTAAAAATGTACAAATTTCACATTCTATCAATTTTGTTTTTTTCAACGGGTGAGGAACTGACTGGTGTGCGAGCGCAAAACACAGCCTTTTATTTGATGTTATTATGAGACTGAGAAGTGTAAAAAAAAAAATTGGTTCATTATGAGACCAGTCAATTAATTGGAAACACTGCGATTGGATTAGCTACTCATGTGCTGGACTGTCATGTTTTTGGCTAATGCAGGACATACTGAATGATGCGCATCAGAGGGGATTTAGAAGTGGGTATACGCCATATACCTGCGTATACCCTACACTACATCCCTGGCTGTGATGGTGAAAATTGGCATTTCCAATGCTTTTGTGAAGCTCAACAACCTTTTGCCACATATCTATATTATATTCTTTATAAATTATATTCTTTATTCAAACCCACTCTGATTGATGATTAAGGGAATTTGGCCTGTGTGTTGCCTCATATTTATACTCCTGTGAAACAGGAAGTCATGGCTGAACAATTTCATGTTCCTAGACAACCAGGTACACTAAAATATTTAAAATATGAATGGGAATATACTTTGGATATATTTTACTCCTAAGAATTTCTAGGGATGCCAATAATTGTGGCCAACGTGTTTTGGTGAAAAATATTTAATTATGACACATCTGTCAAATGAGTAAATGGACCTCCAGCAGATAAACACATTGACCTTGATAATGACCTAGAGAACCTATGAGCTTAGATAATGAGAAAAATATACTGATTCTTACAGACACATTCCAGCAGAGCCTTTGAAAAAGCATGGGTGATTCTTGACAAGATAACAAAAGCAAGATCGGCGTGATTTGAATACACACACAAACACACACACACACACACACACTAGAATGAAAGCTCCTCTGCACTGAACTCAACTAATAGTCAAGAGAAGAAGAAAATTTTTTCCTCTATAATATTATATAATATAATATTCTCCTCTATACATAGAAAGAGACCTTGAGCAAGCAGTCTCGATGAATAGTAAGTAATCAGTTTGTCGTAGTTTTGTTCACTAAACAGGTCTCTTTTTGTGCTGATGACATAAGCATAAGAAAAAAAATTAGCCAAGAAAATGTTTAAGCGCTCAGGATAAAATAATGTATTCTTAAAGACCACATGAAATCAAATTAAGAGTTTATGGCTTTTAGTCCATTTCTGTTAGCTTTAAAGTCATCAATATTAGGGATGCACCGAAAGTTTCACTCTCGATTGATCTAGCCGTTACCATGGCGCTACCAAGCAAAGGCTGATGTAAGCGGTGTGGAAATATTTCAAAGCAGATCCGCCACTCCATATACGCATACTACGCAGTCTGCGTAGGGCACCAACTCCATAGGGGGGCACCACCTTACCCTAGGAGGGCACCAGAAAGTCCACCAGGTGCCATTTTTCGCACGTTATACGTTATTCAAGGACCCGAAAGTAGTTGCGGAACACATACGATTGCTTCACGCTCATATCACACGAACGCGACAGTCCTCTTGACTACTGGTACATTTTCATTGCTTGCACGGATTGCACGCAGGTATTTATCTACCCAAGCACCAGCACAGAGAGAGAGATATAGAAAGCAGTCCAATTTGCTATGTGTATAGCAATAACGTTAAAATTTGTTTAGCCCTGCAAGACTTTGTTCTTCAGGCTACATCTGTCGTTTACACTTTGAGGTTGGTTTTAAGGCTGCTGTTTTGCACTGTTGTTTTGCACAATCATTTTGTATTCAAGTGGAAATACGTTTACATAAACAGAATAGAGGCCCTCTGCCGTTCTGTGTTTTGCCTGTTGTTTTCATTAAAATGACTGTGTAGCATATTTAAACTTTTTTGTATTTGCAAGATGCTAGCCTAGACTGCAGTTTTGCATATCATAATAGTTTAAGAACATTACATTACATTTTTCGATTCAGATTAATTAAATTCATGAAATTAATTAAATAGTATAATATTAGATATATATATAATATTATAATATTTTGACGCATCACTAATCAATATTCTAGTATACTTCTAAAAATGAACAAAACTAACTTTTAGCAGACATAAGCATTTCAATTTACAAATTTATCTTTTGAGAAAAAGGACCAAAACAATCGATGATTCATCTTGCACTATACAGATTTTTGTCTAATCAAATGCTCTCCAGAATGATAATGTCCCACCACCAAACTCTGCCTGTAACCAACTAGCAAGTAGCAAATCATGGTTCAAGGCAGTGATGTCACTAAATCCTATTGGCTATTTAAAAAAAGGGACATGGCCTTTGATAGGTCCCACTCTGACTTACCGTTTCAATAGGAAATATGTCAAAACAGGTCCAAAAAACACATTTCATGGGGTCTTTAAAGGCAATAATGACTATAATATGAAATAACCAGAAAATAAAACCAATTTCAGCTGTGCTGTGCTGCTTTTGAAGGATTCGTAAGAGAAAAATTAATTAATCAAACTGAACGATTGCTTTCATTTACACATCAGTCACCGGCACTCGTTAAGCTCTACCAAACGAGAATGCTAACACAGGTCAAGGGCAGCATCTCAAGACACCCCTCCCAGCTGTCAGTCAGACAGGCACCGACTGCAAACATTTCACCAATTTGATCCATATTCATGTCTTCATATCTTTATACGACCTTATGTAATAAGGCCAGGGGAGGTTCAATAACCTGCGGCCACAAAAGCATAAGATTAATTAGAGAGGGACACCCCCATTATAATTCAAAGACTTTGTGATTCATTAATTCTGCTTCCACTTCATGAAGCTGAGTGTCGTTCTGCCCAGCGACGGAGGCGTGAGCAAGGGATCCCACAGCGGCATTTGGAGTTCCAGCAGTGCCGTGACTGACAGGTCGCTTAATGAGAGCAGAGAGGCACGACGGGAAAGTCGGCGTCTGAGTGGGGCCCTTATTACAAGAGCACTGGTACAATCTGTGTGCAACCATGCTTTTTTCTTTTATCAGCCAGTGGGTTCACCATGAGCTTTGACGTAATCTCTTAAATGGTATCAGAGGTCTGCTGTAAGAACTGATCTACTGTGTTTGCATTGGATTGGCATATTTGTTTGAAGCTTGAATTTTTTTAGTTTATAAAGGGATACAGTGAAAACAGGACAGGATATAATTGGGAAAAGAGAGGAGAAATGGAATTAAGACGAGTCACTGGCTTGACTGAAACCTGTTTTTCCCACATGAGCAGCAACATAGTTATAATAAGTCGAAAGCATACGTTTAGAATATGTCGATGCCTTTCGGCTGTTCTGAATATGTTGACAGACCACCATCTTAGAAAGGTCAACATTTGTTGCAGAGCTCAAATGCTGCAGCACTGTGCAATATGTTTGTATGAACTGGCGACACAGACTCAAGGCAAAAGTGGAACTGGTGAGAACAAAGGTGAGAATGTGGAAATAGATTAAACCACAAAGATAGCCCTGCGTGGAAAAAAATTATTTAATAATGGCGTGGCAGTGTCCGCAAATTTAAGACAGGATTTCTGCCCATCCAAAAGGGAGAAGTAAAAAGATGTCAAAATTAACACGTTAATGCATGCAATTAATAAAAAAATGTTAACATGTTTAATGTTATTGCATTGGTGCTTTAGTGCATTTCTATCTTTATACTGTGGAAGGCTTTGTTTGGAAAATTGTAATAAAGCATTTTTCTTGTTGTTCGTTTTGTTTTATTTTGAAATTAATGCATTTTGAAAAGAAAATAAGTTAGAGTCAAAATTCAGCACTTTCAAAATATGATTTATCGTAATTAACTACAAAAAAATTGTGAATAATTGCAATTAAAACTTTTAATCGACTGACAGCAATAATTATTTTACAAACATAAAAGTTTTTCATACATTTCTAAGTTAATTTGCTACTAAGTACTAAAACTCTTTCAAAGATTTGGTGTCACTATCCTGGGATATTCAGTGATTAGTTCTTCCTCAAAACAGCTCATTTATATCAATGCAGTATGTTTGCGGTACATGCATATGTATTGTGTAAATACTGCACAACAGAAACAATTTATTATCATTTTATTGCAAAATGTCCAGATATTTGAAAATATATGTAGTTTGAGTGTATGAATACAACTTGTGTCATTCATTGTACAACTTTCGAGTAGGCGGTCGCTGCAGAGCTTGTTTGGCATGCAATGTTGGTCACGATTCTCTGATTGGTGGATCAATTCCCTTCAGGATAATGGGTAGTAGGGATGCACCGTTCTCTACCGATCTGATTCCGATATCAGAAGTCTCCGTATCGGCCGATACTGAACCCAAGCCGATACCAATGTTGTTTTTTGTATAATCAGTTTAGAATATCTTTACATTATTGTGTGGAACTAACTGGGAGTACTCTTTAATATGTAAAGAAACACAAACCTCTAACTACACATTATTATAATATAAATGTATAGCTTATTAAGAAACACTTTAATATTAACTAGTATACTGGATAATGTAGCAGCAAAATTAACAGTAATTCCAGTCTTCAAGTCTTCAGTAGAAAAGAAACCAGTGTTTTATTTTTGCCTTTTATTTTTTTGATTATTGTTTCAACTTGCATCTGGACTTTAAAGGATTCAGATCTCTTTTTTGTCAAATTTAGTTGTAAGACATCAGTCCACTTTCCATTCACAAAGTTATTTTTTGGAACCCATTCAATTTAAATATTGCTTTAAATTGTAAACAAGTAATAATGATGACAATTATAACAGTAATAGCGTTACAAAGTAGGTATATATCGGAGTTTTAGCATATCAGCTATCAGTCACCCCAGATCACGGAATCACCCACTGAAAAACCAGTATCAGTAAACCACTGCAACTAAACCATTTCAAACTCAGATTGACAGATCTTCCAACATATGATGGAATTCAAATCTTAGAATATCTGAATTTCTTATTTCTTGTGTTTGTAATGTAAAAAAACATGAAACTTTTCAATATATTCCACTAAGTTACAAACTGCTGTTTGACAGGCCCATCAATATATTACACAAGATATTTTCTATTTCACAGATCCTACAACAGGTTAATCCTCTCTGTTCATCTTTCCCAGACAGTTATGGTAGATGCGTTGATAGGCCTCAGATCATAAACCCTCTACAGAGCACACTATGTTTCGATTCAAGGTTTAGGACTTTTGATAAATGTTCTGTCCTGCCAGCTTCACATTTTCTTGCCTCCACATTTCAGACCAGTGTCCTTCACAGGCCATTAGACTATCCACTTTACTGAAGGTCATTCTGACATATCCCAGAGGAGATCCATAAAGCTCTGCCTAAACAGAGCGGGCTGCAATCAGATCCTGAAACCAGTACGAGCAATCATTTGGCTTCATTTCATCTCTATTCCGCTCACCATCGGAGTAAATATTTTGTCCTTCTCAAATTATTTTCTTTCACATGAAATTGCTTCACTCACTTCTGTCTATTTTGAGCGGTTTTGATGTGTCGAGATGAGTCCAACTGGTGCGAGTGCCTATCAGGGCTCGGGAGTGGTGTTTTTATTGTTAACGAAAACTAAAATGAAAACTACGTGAAAAGACTTTCATGAAATTACCTTAAAATAAAAAAGGAAAATAACTGGAAAAACTGAAAGTACATTTTCATGACTCCAAATCTTTCAAAAATGTTTTAGTTTTTGATAAACAATATATTATAAAATAAAATAAATTAAATAATAATTATTATATTTTTTTATTATTAATCTAGAAATAAAAATATATATTTAAAAAATTATATCAGTTCTAAAATTCAAAACTAAACATAAATTAAAACCTAAACTGAAAAACTGAATGAATAAATTATTGGAAAAACTAAATAGAAATACATTTTCCTAACTCCAAAGCTAACAAAAATATGTTTTCGTTTTTGATACACAATATAATATAAAATAAAAAATTTATTATATAACATCAATTAAATTAAAGTCATAAAAGAAATAAAACATTTAGATAATGTCAGTTAATGCATTATTTTTGGCAGTCTATAAAATACGAAACTAAAAACAAAATAAACAAATATAAAATTGAAACTAGAAAATAATGAAAAAAACTGTAAATAAGCTAAAATCATACACTGAAAGCTAACATAATATCGAACAAAATTTTAAGAAAAAATTAAATTGAAAATAGAAATAAAAACAAAACTAATAATTAAAAACTATAATAACCCTACAGTCGGGAGAGAAACTAGTAAGTCTGGATTCCCATTGGATTTTCACATTGGCACATGCACTCCCACAAACTCTCTCATGCAACCTTGGAAGCAATGGTGCGAAAACAGAGTGCTGCCAGAGAGAGTTCTCTTCCAGACAAGGAGCTCTATGTTTCTCCCACATCACGACAGTAAGCTGAAGTGCTGAGAAACACGTTCATCTCTGCCTCCTAATGCACTGGACACCAGACAACTTTTATCTTCCCCACTGAATGTATTTGACTTGTCGGGCTGTCAAAGGAGTGCCAAAGTCTCTCACATTTTAACGCATTAAAGCCAACAATAAAAGAGAAGGAAAGTGGGAAGGAAGGAGGGAAGGAAGGAGCAGAGGAGAAGTAGGAAGGAGGTGAGGGGGAAGGAGAAAAAAGCAAAAGATGCTCTGCAGCACCAGTGTAATGTAGGCAAAAGGAAATTAGATGTTTCCTTGTCTGTTGAGGTTTAGAAGATGGAATGTTATTTATTCATTCAGGAACTGCATTGTGATATCAGACAAAGTACATTACAACCTTGAGAATGAAAAAATATATGAACATACATTCACATAGAAGTTTAATCAATGGTTTTAATCATCGTCACAAGTCAAGTCGATATAACCGAAAGTATTGAACTGCGATTCAGTGAGTGAGTCAATTGTGAGTCGTTTGACCGATTCATTAAAAAGAACAGACTCGAGAGCTCACCACCAATACTAATCCAGGATGAGACACTTTTTTAGTACTTAAGTGCAGTGTTCTGTCTACACATTAGTGGAGGGATGCATCCATTTAAGATATTTAAGATTAACTGTTAATGGAACATCATGAAAATCATTCCATTTTAAAAAATTTAATCATACACAATTCTCGAATACCTACCCGAGATGGGCAGTCTCTAATGCAGCCAACAACTCAATTTTGGTTGAACAAACCAGTGAGGTCAGAACGGGGCCTCGTCTTCATTGGCTTCAATGGTTTACAGATGCCACACTGTCACAGGACATGACAAATTAGCATTGCTTTACAACCCAATGTAAATGTCAGGCTTGGGTTTTTTACTCCAAAACTAACACACTTGGTCATTCGGAAATGGCACAGAGACAAAATCCTCTGGTTACCCTGGACATCTCTAATACAAGCTCTTCAAAATGAACAAGTCATGTACAGTGTCTGTCAGACACCGTTAATTCAAGACAGACTGTCAACCATTGTGAGTATTACAATGATTTATGACCCCAAAAATGGTTTATTCAAGAAAAGCCAGTAATATAAGGATCTAATTTGTCAGCCTGTCAACAATTATTGTGTTGAATAAGTCCAGAGCATTTTATTAGCGCACAATTTTGTATGCTAGTCCCATCAAAGCTCACCTTGAACAAATCATACATTTTGAGGCCCATATTAATATTCTTTATCTTCAACTACACATAGAAGAGAAAAGCTGAATATTTAGTTAATTATGACGAGACCTTGTAGCTTTAACCTTATCAGGGTGTAATTAGCGTCTCATTATGAAACACTTTACCACTGATGTGAGACCTGTCACAACTGGCCGGCATGCAATCCTGTTCGTTCCTGGGGAAGGACATTCCATTGTCAACATGCCCTTGTGTGGTCAGGCGAGATGGAGTGTGCTGTGAATCGTGAGCTGGGGAAGCACCCTCAGGCAGTTTGCTGGTGTCGGGCAAGATCCTATTTCCCCCCATGGACCCTAAATCGTTTATATTGACTAAAAGAACTTTAAAGTGGGTACTTTATTGCATTGCCTCATTAGAAAATGTACAAAATCACTTTATGATGTATGCCATCTATGTAAATATGGCAATTCCTGTATTTAGATGCATTTATAGAATTTAATAGAATTATTATTAGTAATAGAATTAGATGTCTAGAATTGCTAAGAAGCACTGTGCAATGCTGAAATAAATTCTCCCTACACCACACACACTGTGGTCTGAGAATACTTTAGACCTACAGTTGTCTTAGACTCAGTTTTCAAGATAATCCCTTGTGTGAATAAAAAAAGCCTAAAGATCTCATGAAATAGCTTGAGGAGCAGTTTTCTTTCCTGCGTTGACGTAATTCCTATTGAAACAGGAAGTTTGTGTGGGATGTATCAAAGGGGCGATAAACCATGTGTGCTTCTCCTTGTTTCTGAAATTGTACATCCTCATTTCCTTTTCTTGCTTCAATATGACAATTCATGTATTTAGATGTATTTATAGAATTTAATAGAATTATTATTAGTAATAGAATTAGATGTCACATATGTCACTTTTAAAGCAAAGTTATAAATTAAACACTTCCGATTTATTACAGATAAATACAAACTGACTGGATTAGCTAGCTTTTCACACCGATAAGAGATTAGCCTACTAGCTTGGAATGCCACTAGCTGATTATCCTGCTAGCTTAGCATGCCAATAGCCAAATAGCCTGCGAGCCAGAGCACGTCCGAAGGGAGAGCCTACATGGTTAGCTTAGAATAGCATAAAGCAGCGGTCCCATAGACATTCTATGGGTGGTACACTGGTGAAGAGACAAGAGGCCATTCTTTTTTAATGATGTCCATGGAGGAGATGTTTGCTGACACTGAACTGCTTTTGTGAGGAAACAGTTAATCACTTAATGAATTGACCGCCTGTCCACCAATCTTCATCATGTTTTACACTGAACAATACTTTTGGAATGAACTATGTGTGGAGTTTACAATGATAAAATTGCTGTTTTATAAATGGATGATTTTGCAACAGATGTCATTTTACGGCTCTCCCCTATTCGTTTGTATGGTTTCCGCAAACTGTGACTTACTGTCATAACACGCTAGTTGACCGTTACACTCTCTCCACTCTTTAAAATGCAGAGGTTATTATCTCTGTATAGAAGATTTCTGTGCTAGCTCAGCATGCCATTAGCCAATTAGCCTGCTAGCTTAGCATTAGCCTTATAGGCTTTACCATTGATAAAACAGAATAAAACAGAAATTCAGTTTTGATAATCAAGAATGATTTACTGTATCGTGATAGCTCTATACACATCTAGTAAAACTAGTAACACTGGAAAAAATTTATTACTACTAGTAAGAATTTAATTATAGGTATTTGTAATTGCATTTTGAACAGGATTGTATGACAGATGTTCCCTGATGGAGGGAACGAGACATTGTGTCGAAAAAGCGTCACTAGGGGTCTCTCTTGTGGTGAGCAGTGTGCAGACCCGAGGAACTAATCACCCAGCTGCGAAGGCATGCATGTCGGCCATCTGGGAGTCAGCCTCTGACTGGGTGTGCCGACCCGAATGTGATAGCCCAATTGAGTCTTCCGCGTTAGACGCCGGAACACTCTCCGATGCAGCGGCGAGCTCATCATCCAGCTCAGGAGGCTCAAGAGGATAGGCAGACTGGCTGTGAGGTGAGGTGCTGTCACCCCTAGCCCGGGCGGAAGTCAAGGAGCGTGTTGGGGGCGGGTGGTTCGTGGGGACGTACCCGGCAAAACAGAGCCTGCTGCCATCCCCAAATCGCCTCCATCACCAGCTGGGTCGTCCTCAATCCCGTGGGAAGAAGGAGCGACTTGGGGGGCGACTGGAGTGGCATTCCTTTTTAAGAAGGAAAGCCTCGACCGCAACGGTGCCATGGTAAGGTTCTTGCAGTGAGAACACAAACCATCCACAAACACTGCTTCGGTGTGATCACGGCCCAGACACACGAGGCAGCACCTGTGACCGTCAGGAGCGGAGAGAACTTTATAGAGAAAGACATCTTCATAAAGACGCATCCTGAAAAGGACGTTCAACGCCGCTGTGTATTGCTCTTTTAGAGAAAAATATTTCTTTTAAGGAAAATTCTTCTTTTACTAGCACTGTCGAAGCTCCCAGGAGAAAAGCTGCACTGCCATGCAGAGAAGGAGAAAGCCACTGATATGCGGCGCAGATCCAACATCATATGCTTCAGAGATGAGAGGAAACAGACTGTGACTCGTATCTCGCTGCTCACACAACCGGTCGGCTCCGAAGAAAATTTCTGAATGAACAGATGCATTTCCCCCTCTTTATACCCTTATGTCTGGTGGCGGAACATTCAAATTCTGTCTGCCAATTTCTCATATTCTTGAATTTGTACTCCATCAAGTGCTTGAACGCAAGAACGTAATGCATGTCTGTTTTGTTCTGTCTGCTGGTTGGTTGTTTTGTTTACTGTATAAACTGCATGTTGCCACACAGCAGAAATTTAAATTACTACCCTCTGGAGTAAACAGGTGGTACTACAAGCTTGCATTTCTCAGGAATCTTCCTTATTACAATCCGGGGGGCATTACAATTAATTCCGTACATTTTTTTTCCGTGTTATTTTTAATACAATTAATTGCACTGAATTAACGCATTAAATCGACAGCCCTAGTTTTTATTAGCTGAATTCCATTTTTAATATCCATAATAGGTATTTCTGTGAGTGAAGGCCTTCAGCGTTTTTACTAGTGCAAATGTAATTACTCAAGAATCAAGTATTGGCATTTTCACAAGTAGTAATTCAATAAATCCGGTACAACAAGATACATTTCTGAACAGGCATTACAAATAGCTACTCTTGGAGTCCAAGGGGGATAGGACTGTTTGGAGGATAGGATTGTAACATTTAAAGGACGGGCAAGGAGGAAGTGGGGACCAGCTGAACAGTCAACAAAGTTTCATGTCAAACTCAACTTAAAACAACATAAAACAAGCATTAACACACACACACACGCACACACGCAGCATGGCAGCATCCGTCTCTCTAACTGGCGCCTCCAGCCCCCCTTAATCTCTCTCTCCAGCTGACCGACTGATTCAGCATCGGCCGTGCACCCTAACGGCCCGGCCACACCCTCCTCCTCATCACAAGGATCTTGCACACCATCATAAAAGGTGCTTGTCTAAATTATCTTCCTTTTAATTTAGTGACTGGAGAAAAAAATATAGCCTCCAGAACTTGGGGCGATAACATCTGTTGTAGGTGCTGGCAAGCTGCAACGAAATGTCATTATTACAGAGTCGTGAATGTTCCAGCAATCAAACACTGTGCACTTCTAATAAAAGCACTGCTCTGATTGCTAACAGAAGCGACAATGGAAAGAAAGTTGATGTGAAATGTGAAAACATGTGAAAGAGGGTAGAGTAATGTGGTAGGGAGGGGATGGGAAACAGTGTGAATAGGCTTCTTGATGGAATCGGTGAGCTGAGGAATAAGATGGAACGGCACTGAAAAATTTAGTTTTTCCCCCAACAGATTGCTGCCGGAGGGTCCCATCGTACCAACCGCAGTCTTATTACTTTCCTTCATAGGCTGAAGGGAAAACCAATTAACTCAACAGCTGGATGGAGAAGACACAATGGAGGAAGTTGGGCAGGGAAAGACAGTCTGAGACTGGATTTCCTATTAACATGACATCGTCAATAGTTATGGAGCCACTATAGACTTGAAATATTTATGGGAATGACAGTAATGGTTAAATAGTTTTAGATGACAATTGGCAAGACCAAAAGCAAGTTTTTATGAGAAGCAAAGCAAGGGAACCATTTCATGCTAATCAAAGAGTCTTACACATTGACTTTGGTTTCTGGAGGACACTGCTAAGAAAATCCTAATGTTGGCATACAAACTTCCACATGCCGCATTCTTGAAAAAGGCAGGGCAAAATGACTGCACTTTGAAATGATTGTAAAACTATTAGTGGGATGTTTTGCAAAGAATCATTGTGCAATGCTGAAATAAATTCTCCCTACACCACACACACTGTGGTCTGAGAATACTTTAGAACTACAGTTATCTTAGACTCAGTTTTCAAGATAATCCCTTGTGTGAATAAAAAAGCCTAAAGATCTCATGAAATAGCTTGAGGAGCAGTTTTCTTTCCTGTTGACGTAATTCCTATTGAAACAGGAAGTTTGTGTGGGATGTATCAAAGGGGCGATAAACCATGGGTGCTTCTCCTTGTTTCTGAAATTGTGCATCCTCATTTCAATTTCTTGCTTCCTTTCTTTTTTCCCTAGATTCTTAGGAAACAAGGAAAGGGTGCAAGGAAAGGAAACAAGGTCTAAGAAATAAAAGCAAAATGTTTTTGTCCTTGCTTACTCGAGGGTCAATTCAGAGCACATCTCTGCACAGCTGCATTACCTTGGAGCGCTTGCAGTTATGTTATTAACTTGATTTATTAATATTCATTATAACTTCAAACAATTCAAGATGTACTGTTAAATTATGTGACAATTACAGTTTATTTAAACTGCAAAGGGGAAACATGGATTAAAACTGTTGTGCCAGACGTGAAGGCGGAGGGGAATTTGCGTCAGGTGTTTTGACAAAAAAGTCTTCCACATAGGACAGTGCTTCCTCACTCAAGTGTCCTCGGGAAGCTTCCTCCACATTCACGGTGCATTTAGAGAATTGATACTAGGGGTGGCTCGATACCACTTTTTCATGTCCGATACCGTTTCCGATACCACGACTTTGAGTATCTGCCGATAC
This sequence comes from Moxostoma hubbsi, assembly GCA_032164185.1. NCBI lineage: Eukaryota > Metazoa > Chordata > Actinopteri > Cypriniformes > Catostomidae > Moxostoma > Moxostoma hubbsi. Next base: position 9,837,887 of record JAVLUX010000035.1, read on the forward strand.
CGTTATCGATACCGATACACTACCATCTTTTACTCCCTCTTAAACAATTAAGCTGTTAATAACACATTTGTCAGGAGAATGCTCTATGCTTAACCTATCCATCTAAAAATTATCATGCTCAAACAGTGCAACAAACGTTCTACTCCCCTAAAGGAAGAAATAAAGTAGCCCACAACATGACTTAGTTGTGCAATACTTCTGCTTCATTTTTATTAAAATTTTCCAAACAGAACTTGTTGCAGCATTTTTAATTAGTCAGCACAATTCAAACATTCAAAATGAAATTTAAAGAATTATAATTCCAGTCAAATACTGGATGTAACTCAACACTCAATGTAGTCATACCTCTATTGTAAACCATAACTTAAATAAAATAAATAAAAACATAAAAAAATAATAGTATCTCCATAATAAAAAATTTACCGTACAACAAAGTTTTTCAAATTAAAGCTTGAGTCTATCCACTGTGCATTCATGCTTAGTAATGACATAGGACACACGTCTGAGCTCCAGATGTCAGTTGTGAAACATTTCAAAATGAATTCACACACTTGCTTGTACTTATTTGGGACAGCCGTGTCGGAGATGAAATGCTGGTTCGGCATCATGTAGCGAGGCTCCAAATACTCCATTAAAGGGATACTTCACCTCTGGGAAGATGAATGTGTATTTAAAATTGGTCATTTATATAATATAAATGTGAAATTATTTTTGAATTTGAAGCATTCTAGACAGAGAAAAGGCAGAAAATTTATTTTTTACACATGTGGCTGAAAGACAACAACTCCCAGAATGCACTTGCTTGCTGCCCTTACGAGGCCACTCCCAAACCACGCCTACCGGTTACAAGCGGCAGTATCTGAAAATATGATACAACTATGCTACATCGTGACTCTATAAATCGTGAGTTAGTTGATAAATTGACTGACTACACGGGAAGAACATTATGATAATTCCGGGTGTCCAAACTCTGTACATGACGTCTTAGTAACAATAAAGAAAAATAAACAAAATACTCACTTTACACTAAGCCGTCCGTTTGTCCCTGCGGGCTTTGGCTGGCGTTTCCAATTTATCTTCGGGATCCTAAAATAAGTTTCCAGGACTCCCCTGTCCATGTGTGATACAAAACTTGGGTGCTCAGTTATACATGCTCATGTTATCGGTGCAGTTTCATCAGCGGATTCAGCGATCTCGTCCAGTATCGCTGAAATTCGCGACAGCAATAGGACTCTCTATCTGTTTCCATAGGCGCACAGCGAGAGCACTGACACCACCAGTCCGACCCAACTCGAGTCTGAATATAATTTAACACTCTCTTCCTCCTGCCTGCCAAGCAGGTTTTGCTCCCCTGCTACAGCAGCTGCTCCAGCCTCTGTTCATCGCTGTATTGCGGCACATACGGGTAGCGCGAGCATCAGATTCTCGCAACAGATCTTCGAAATCCCCTTCTGCCATTTCAACTTCAAAACTACCTTCCGCCATCGTGATTAGTCTACTTGTATACAAACTTTCTACACAGAGCAAGAGCCTGTTTTCTTAGCTTCTACAGAAAGATGGCTGACACTATCTTTACATTCTGTGAGTGAGATCCCGCCCCATATGGGCGTGGTGAAAACATGCAGAATACTGGCTGTAGTTTTAAGCCTCTGGACCAAAAATCTTCCGATGACGCAAAATGACGATTTTTGCATTGATTTTTTCCAGACTAAAAATAAATAAATCTCTCGTCTCAGGGGGATATGAGGGGGGGGGAGCTCGGTAATTAGAAAATACTACTGGTTTTCTACTGATACAAAGCTTAATGCTAAATCCTGAAGTAACCCTTTAAGTGTTGAAAACCCATATTCTCAACAACAGAAAGGGGTTGATCATCCAGCACAATAAAGTCAGTCAGTCTCCATTATCAGCTTTGCTTTGTTGCTGTTTGGGGGGAGTTTTTCACGCTTCTGAATTGTTTCCAGCAATGTTTGTTTTTGCAGCACACTTTTCTTCTTGGCACTCGTTGCCTGGATAAATTCAGCATACTCCTTTCCATGATGCTTCTGCAAGTGTTTAATCAAGTTTGCGCTGCTGCCACCTCTCGAAACGCTTACGTCGCGTAAATTGCACTCGGCTTTTTTTTTTTCTTCCTTGAGTTTAAAATAACTCCACACAGCTGACATGATGATAGTGCTGACAGGTCTCACCTATCTATCACTCACTTTCTAGCTATTGTTCACGTGACGCCAGTGTTGCCAAGTTTTTCCTCCTCCTGAACGCGATTGGGCTAGTTTTGAGCAGCAAATGCGCGGGATTTTGTTGTGAAAACCTGGCAACCCTGCGTGATGCATGCTGCTCATCTCTCTTCACAGCATGTTGCTCAGGTGTCAAGCATTTGTATGACAGTTTAGGATTAAGTCCGTGATCATATCGGAATATACTCACACCGATCCAGTGATTTTGGCCAGTATTGGACTAATACCGATACTGATTATCGGATTGGCGCACCCCTAATTGATACGTCCTTCATGATGGCGACTTTGATTGTTTTCTGGGTCACAGGCTCAAGGATGGAAGAGTGAGGAAACGAGGATGCACAATTAAAGAAATAAGAAAAACACTCCTAGATTTACTACTTGCTAACAGTTGAAGGTGGTAATATGGGGACAGACAATCTCATTCTAGAGAGCATTTGTTTGGACAAACAGTTGTGCAGTGCAAGATGAGTCATGAATAGTTTTGGTCCACTGACCTACAAAAGAGAGACTCTAAATTTTAAATGCAGATTTGCAAAAGGTCAAACAGTTCACATACGCAAACTACGTACACATTAATCTAGAAACATTTGTAAACCGCATTTTTGAAAGGCTCTCCTTCCACCAGGGCGGCCATCAGGATTTATGGACAGGGGGGCAAATATGGACAAATTGGGACACCCTCCCATCCCAATGGGGGGGGTGACAGACTTTGACTGTGCGGAGTGCTTGCTGCTTGTACATGCTCATGCCAACCTGAATATGAAAAACTAACATTCTAATAAAGAATGTTTTCTTACTCTTAATTATTTTTGTTTTATTTATTTAATAAAACAACAACAAAAAACAGCAACCCCTACTTACCGCAGTACTGCCCTCATCCACACCCACTCCAGCACCATCCACCACCACCCACCCATCCTTGTGTTACTCACTCACTGTTTAGGGATGCTAGTCTCTCCCTCAGTGGATTTGCTCTGCATGGTGGGGATGCTCGTCTCTCCCTCAGTTTCTGATAGAGGGTGATATCATATGAAGAGTCTGATTATTTTCTTGCTGACTTTAGGCTTAAGAATGAGCTAATTGCAAGCTTTAGTAATTCCAGCAGGTTGCAATATAATTGCCTTATAAGTATGGATGGGTATCGTTAAGATTTTATCAATACCATTACTCTGATCGATACTTTTTAAATAATTGATAAAAATATATAATTTTTTAAAAGAATGTTTTTTCTAGAGTAGCAACAGTAATGTTTACAACAACAAAGTCATTATGTAAACTCAATATCTCACTAGAAACAAATCTAAAATGTCAATAAAATAATTGTATCCAATGATTGTGAAGAAAGCAGGGAAGGCTATCATCAAGGGGCTGTGTTTGATGACAATCAAACTGCGCACATGTGGGTCAAGTGCAGGTGGCCCTGTCACCATCTTTGCTGCCTAAAAATTTGGACTCCTCACAATTGGTAACGTGTCCCACATTAACATAGCTACTCTTTGTCCCACATTTGGTTTGTTGGGATCTGGTCACCCCTAGTGCATGTGTGTGTGGAGCGCAGTTATTATAATTTACACCAAAATGTTAAAAAGATCCGTAATGTCGGAGCTTATCAATACTACGATCATTAATAATTTAGCACCGGGGCCCATTTAATAACGGGATTTAGTGCCCATCCCTACTTATAAAGGCATTTATATCTATCTATTATATTGATATCTTATCTAGTTAAGTGAACGTGCTGATGTTACTTAAAGGTGAAGCTAGCTAGCTGCAGTTTTATTTGTAGACTACACTAGCTCCTCGCTTTTGCCACGTTTAGCTTCGCCTGTCATACCTTGTGCTTCATGCTTGGCAAGAAATTTGGCCATCGCCAATCTGCTTCTTTCGTTCACTTTTGCTCTCTGTTTGCTCTCTTTTCTTTTTTGTGCCCCTGATTTTAGACTTTGATGAGGCATTTTGACTCTATTCGGTCCCCGCTTTGCTCAATGCACATTGTTTGTGTTCCGAACATCCGATTGGCCAGGTGTTTCGACCGAACCATTTTCACAATAACAGTGGGGGGATGGAGTATCAGAATCAGATGACAAGTTGAAATGTGTTTTAATGATAACAATTAATGTATTTATCATGTAAATACATATACATTCTATTTTCTGTGATATAAGTCAGTAAGTAAAATTGTTGTTCTTGATCTCATTAAGGGTCAAATATAGACCTTTGCATGGGCCCCCCTGGGCCTTGGGCCATCTGTACCCTTTGAACCTCCCCCCTGACGGCGGGCCTGCCTTCCACACTGCCATTTTCAAGCATTTTCCAAAAGTTGCTTGTTCACACTGAAACTTATGAAAACTCTTAAATCCCCTTACTGCGCATGAAAAGAAATCGCCATTCCATGTATGGTCTGAAATACAGTTGTCCATGTGTTCTGTCGCCAGACAGCAATTCCGAGTAAACTTTGTGTCACCTTTGAAGGAATGCATTGTGAAAGTTGTACAAAGTAACATTTATCTTTAACAACACGATCAAAGGGAATAGCAGGCACAACTACGCCGCTACAATGTGGGCTGCCATCTTGATTGTTTTGGGTTGAATGGATCACATGAATGCATCACATGACAACAAATACGTAATCTTTTTCAGATATCTTTGTCTTCCCTGTCCACACTACAACGCAAAGAGCATTTTTGAAAAGCTCAGTTTTTGCTGGCAAAAACACCATCTCAGTGTGGACAGAAGGCAAAAATGAGAAAAAGATGTGTTTTCAAATGAAATCATATTAGTGTGGACGTGGCCTTAGTCATCTTTTAGGAGTACATTAGTGGCTTTTAATAGACAAAAACTCATTCTTTAACTAGACCATCATGACATTTTTTTTTATCAAATATTGCATTATTTATGTGAGCCAATGTGCAAAAAAAAAATAAAAAATAGATATATGGCCAATGATGTAACCGAGACCGTTGCAAATGAATACTGCTATTTAGGCCCCCTTTACACCTGGCATTAACTTGCATTTCATATCTGGAAAGTATTTGGAAATTCATCAGCTATTACCAGCGCAAAATGGAAATCAAGTGGCTGCGATAACTGAAAATTCTCTGTCTTTTAGTGAATTATGGATTATTTAAATACTTTACAGCACTTGTACAGTTTAGGTTTTTTTCTGCACTTCTGTAAAGCAAAATTTCTGGCCAATAAATCAAATTTAATGATATTCAACTCACGTTCTGCGCTTTATAAGTGCTAAATATGCCTCTCATCTGAAATGATTGAGAATACTGTGCGACTAAATCCTGGCTTCATGTGAGTGTCACGTGAGCCACATAGTAATCAGAAAACAGACCAGGAGAGAGGGGATTGGGAATTTTAAGAGAGCGGTATTCCAAGTGTATTCCAATGGAATAATTAATGGGATATTGCTCATTAAATCGGACAAGATCCCAAGACGACAGTGTCTGTTGTGTTTTTCACAATGCAATGGCAAAATTAACAGAAAATGCACAAACCCTCAACACAGCGCTTTAACAACGCATGACTGTAGTGCAACCACATTATATAGTTAATTACATACGTAGCTGTATGTGAATTATAAAAATGCATTTACATTTTCACCTTCTTTGAATGTGTCTAGAAACTGTCCCTGGCCACCTTCACGTGTGGTTGCAGTGATCCGATCACAATGCTTCTTGGGTGCATTTACACCTGAAATTTAAAGTCGTCAAGTGCTATCTGATTGCAATCCGATCACTTAAAATGCATTTTAATGCCAGGTGTAAATGGGGCCAGAGTATCAACACACTGACAGGGTTCACAACAGGGAGAGCTTTTATAGACAACTTCCCTAATTGCCTAAAGCCCATATTTCATCAACCATAAATCCAAATTCGCAAATAAGAACCCCACAGTTATCTAGTCTGAGATCATATCAAATGACAATTAATTTGAATGCACACTTTGTAATTGGCATAACATAATTTTCAATTTGGTGATGAACTATCTAGAATTGTTGACTTGCATAGAATTTAATTGATCGGACTCAAGGGCTCCTGTAGCTCAACTGGTAGAACATGGTGCTAGCAATGGCAGAAACATGGGTTTGATTCCCAGAGACCACACAAAAGGATAAGAAATGTATACCTTGAATATACTGTGAGTCACTTTGGATAAAAGCATCTGCCAAATGCATAAATGTAAAAGAAAAGTATCTCTAAAAGATGTCAGTGAAGGACCAAATGCCAGTATAATTAAGAACATTTTATGAACAATTTATGTAGCGATCAATGTAAAATATAAGGGTTCACATACTTTACCTTGCATAATTTAGAATCAAAGAATCCACATTTTTGGAGTTGCTTCCATCACTGGAAATCCGTTTTTTCTTTATTTCCCATGGGCTTAAAACGGATGTATTCCTAAGAGCAAACATTGAGGGACAAAGCAAAGCTTCCTTTTGGTTGCTCTATCAAAATGCATTTAGCTGTCTAGTCCAGTAAACATCTAAATGTATAACTCAGGTCTCGGATTAGCTCGATCTCCAGACAACAGACTGCTGTGATTGAATAATAAATTAAAAACACATTGCAGTCCAGCCCACCGCACTGTGGCTCTTATAATTTTACATAAGAATGACAAAGCCGTATGTAGATAAATACAAATTGTAAAAGGTGCAAAGAAAGACATTTAAAGACTCCATGAAATGGCTTAAAAAGTGCAGGTTTCTATTCTGTGTTGAGATCATTTCTCTTAAAAGCCAAAGTTGGGTCAGAACTCATTGAAGGGCCTTTTTTTAAACATAAGGCTTTAGTTTACATCACAGCTGTGAACCATGATTTCTAGAAGCAGTTGGTGCATAGGGCAGGGACATTCTCTAGAGAGCCATTTATTGGACAAAGATTTGGATATGCCTATGAGTGCAAGATGAGTCATCAATATTTTTGGTCCGTTTTCATGGAAGAGAAAGGCTGTAAATTGTAAAAATGCTAATATCTGCTAAAAGTAATTTTTTCAGCTTCTGTCAACACAAGCATATAGATGACCTCAAAGCTAAAAGCCATGGACTTAAAGCCACAATACTCCCATTTTTATTTCATGGGGCCTTTTACCACAGATATAGCACCACCTAAGAGAAGCAAAAATGTCTTTCAGTTTCTCACGGTTCAAATAAGACCCCCTCCTTAGGCATGTTGGACCGCAAGGTTAATCTCTGGAGTCTTGCAGACAATAAGTCAATGCACACTCCATGCATCAATATGGCTAGTGTTCCCTTGTGAGCTTAGGCACTAGAAACCAAACCTAATGGGGTCAATCAGCCTGCCGGAAATCCTATATGAGATGCCTCAGCTGAACTCTGGGCTAAAGCATTTAGCATTGCAATTCATGAAAGTAAAAGATCCATGATCGAAGCAAGAGGTCAGAATAGATTAACCAGAGCCAGTGGCATTTGTTAAATATATGAGCATGTGAAGAGACACAAAAGATTGTGGCACAAGAAGTTGAGGGTAAATCATGGCTTTGTTGAATCAGTCTCAGTGAAGGGATCCTTGTCTTTAACAATGGAGGGAAGTTAATTAAATCCAATGAGGGATTGGGCAGACATTAAAAAAAAAAACACTCTAAAAATAAGTGATGGCGAAATCATATAATTGTTTTCCTTCACAAATTGTACTAAATGTAGGACAAAGCAGAGATCTTTTAAGATACTGCTTTTATGGCAACTTTATAATCAAATTAAACAACATAATCTCACAACAACTTTGAATGATTCATATGAGATGGTTAAATCATAAGATATCATACGACTTAGCTTGTGTGAAAAGTGGGGATGTGCACATTCATTCAACTAATCGAGTAACTGTTCTGCACTAGCTAGTCGACTATTAAAACAATACTCGAACATTGTAAATTGATTTTCCTTTGTGCATTTGGCTGGAGTTAGCAACTCTGAATTCTACTGTACTTAATCTCCCATTTACTATTGAGTCCACTGGGGGGCGTTGTGAATATGTGTCGAAGTGCTGGATGAGAAATGAAGATATCACGAGGTCTATGGCAAGTGTGAAGTCAAATGTGGCAACTATTGTAATATTTGGATTCTTATTGAATTATACTTTATTGGTAAACCTCTAAACACAGACAGAGAGCATTTTATAAAAATCCAACTTTAACCACTTGTTTTTCTGAAAAATAATATTTCAAATGCTAAAAATTAGATGCTTTATGGAGACTCATTCAGTATGTAGATGTAGATTTAATACAGTATATGTGCATTACCCTAATGCCGTCAGTATTGGTTTCTGTGTAAGCTCCCAGTCAGTGCAAATGTTTTAGCTGTTATTGTTATTTTGTATTATTATTATTATTATTACTACTGCATATTGTTCTTTTTCATTTTTTACAAACATTTTCATAGCTTGTTGAAGTTAGCTTATTTTGAAACCATTCTTGATAACAGTTGTGAATAAAGCAAAAGATATATTTCACATACATGTCCTATTTGTTATTTTTAAATTTGTATTTATAGTTAATCTATTGTTTTCAATATTAATTGATTAAGGGTGTTGATTATTTTACAAAATGCATGATATAATTGTTGTCAGGTGTTATTGCTGATTTGAGATATGTTATAAAAATTCAATCTGATGAATAGTTTTGCAGATTTTGTTTTTTGCCCATTCATGTAGAGAGAAGCAGCACTTGTATTACTATTACCTACAAAGAAAACAGCTGCCTGAGGTTGTTACCAAGATGGCTCCCAAGTGATCTAACTTAAAAAGGCTATAATTTATTAATGTTTTCACTTATTTTTATAAAAAGGAAAACAGATGCTCCCTTATTTTCCACTTCAAATGTGCACCAAAAAGGCTAAGGAGCTCAGTACAGTGAACAAGGAAAATAATCCACTGTGTCTTGATGAAATTCAATAAACCAGTCGACAACAGCTGTCTGGCCTGAGTTTAAACCCTGTCCTCATCTCTCAAACTACAGCACATCACGTCAGGTTTTAATCAGTTTCTTTGTGGAGCCTCTATGGAAATATGCCATTGAAATCCGGCTGTTGGACAGCATCCCATAACCCAGGCCTGAGGTTCAAGCTGGCAACCTCTCCATCCTGTCATTGACAATTGCTCGTGAAAGAGTTGTTACTACCGTAGGGAGCAGGCTGACATGGCTAAAGACAATAAACTATAGCAGATGTGCCAAGTCAAAGAAAAGCTCTGCAGCACCTCAACTACATCTTTAATGTTTAGGAGTACATGATCAAGCCATCTTGTGTTCACTGAATGAAAACCTTGTCTCTCAGAGGATGTTCATATCTCATGATAGCCTACATAAATTATTGAGTGAGCGCTGTGTTCTCATAGTGATGAAAGCAGTGAATGACAAAGTGTGGCCACTGTTATGACACATGCACAGTATGGCTGCAAGGATTTTTCATAATATGACGTTGATTCTGATGCACCCTCCTTCTCTCTTTATGAGATTATGGGCCAGTTGCAGCTGATTGCACCCCTGGAGACTTGAGAGCATTAGAGGTATTCTGAGAGATACTCGGCTCAGTCCAAGTACAAGCAGGGGGATTTAGACACCCTGTGGGATGACTGATAGCTGCAAACCTCCACAACAAAGACTAAACATTATGATAGGGGAACCTTTGTGACTAGAACATTTTAAATCGTTCACCCAGAAATTCAAATCTTTAACCAACCCTCATGTCGATCCAAATCCAATTGGGACTTTTTTTTCTTTTGTGGAACACACAAAAAAGTTTGGTGTGTTCCTTACACAAACATATCATATGGCTTTAGAACACTATGAACAATGAAAGTAATATAGAATGCGATCATGATCTTTTATGGTGCTTTTATGAGCTTAAAAGCCCCAGTCCCATAAGGAATGGGCTGGTATGAGATTTTGACGGTATGAAAACCTTAAGCAAAATTATCACGGTTTCACAGTATTGCAGTATTGCGATTACAGCTCTAAAATGTGTTCTTTTTAAAAAACAACGTTGCCAAGGAGAGGTAACTCTTGAACATGAGCCTTCCACCATGCCAGTGGGTCAGCATCAGAGGATATGGGAGGCAGAGACTAATACAATTTAACCTCCGTTGTCACTCTTTCTTTTAAGGGGGCATCTTCTCCTTCTTTGACCCTTTGTTGTTTTTCTAATGTAATTTTTTTCATCAAGCAAGTTCTTTGTAGCAGCAGAAGGGACACAGGTGGTGGAAGTGCTGCTTCCTTGCTCTTGATCAGCAGTGGAGGTAGGTAATTCTTTAGGTGGCAGTGATGTCAATTCTGCCATGTTCACAGCATCCTCTACAGTGAACCTGATGGTGTCATCCTTGTTTTGAGAAAAGTTGCCCTTGAAATGGGGATCAATGAAGAAAGCAATGTCAATCACCTTATTGACATTCTCAGAGGAGTAACGGTATTGCAGATCATCCATCATTACATTTTTCATTTGGTTTGTTAAGCATCATCTTCCTCCTTTGACTACTCACTCGCACCAACCGGAGGGGTCGTGTTACTCTCTACGCTGCAAACAACCTGAGGGATTCCTGCACTTTCCATCTTTGACGACACATAAAAAACAGCTCATACCGCAGGAACAGTATAATGGAGTTATATTAATTCGAATGGTTTTAAAACCGTGACTTTTTCAAACCGCGGCATACCTTAAAACCAATAACCCATTCACTTTCATTATATAGAAAAGGGTGGCCAGAATATTCTTCAAAAAATGTTTGTGTTGTTTTTTATGTAGAAATTAAGTCTTATTTGTTTGGAATAAGAGTGTCAATGATGACATAATTTACATTTATGGTTGAACTATTCCTTAAACCATTATGATAGGGGAACCTTAGTGACCTAAAAATTGTACAACAATCATTCCATTTGGGTAATAGCTGTTACTCTATGGCCACAACTTTTAACCTGACTGTTGACCATAATACATTTATGCATCTGGCAGATGCTTTTATACAAAGCGACTTACATTGCACTTATTACAGGGACAATCCCCCCGGAGCAACCTGGAGTGAAGTGCCTTGCTCAAGGACACAACGGTGGTGGCTGTGGGGATCGAACCAGCGACCTTCTGATTAACAGTTATGTGCTTTAGCCCACTACGCCACCACCACTCCATTTATCCACATTTGACCTATGTTTAAAAACTAAACCACCTGCTTCTAATTCAAAGCAAATATTTCACACAATCTGGCAGCAACAAAGCCCTTGGCTAAAGCAGGTACTCAAAAGATAGTGCAGGAGAGGGGAATTTCACTGTGGATTCAGAGTGAATAAAGAGAAGTGGAGTATCCCATTACAAATGCATTCGCTGCTGAATAAGAATATAATCCTATAATTTGTTATATTTTTTTTATTTATTGCCAACAGGAACAGAAGATCTACTAGGAGTAGGACACACCTACTCATTATTATTATTCTTAGCTAATTTCCATATTTTAAAATTATAAAGTCATCAAAACTATGAAATAACACAAATGATAGTAGTTCACTAGTGTCCAAAAAATTTTAAACAAATCAAAACAGGGCTCCAGACTAAAAAAAAAATAATTACTTGGGAGCCATTGGCTCCTAAAATGAAACATTAAAGAGCCAAATGGCTGTTTTTAGTCGCCAAATCACAGAATTGCTCGATTTAGATTGCTGTTCAGAAACTAGATAAAAAGACGAAGAAAAGGAAGACCCATTAATCAGAGGTTTAATAGACAGTATATATAGCTGAGAAGATTAAGTTTGCATTCCCTTTTGTCACATAAATGTTAACACCACTTTCATAACTTAAACAAATATAAGAGAGAAAGGAGATTTATTTAATTGTTTTAAAATATTGCCTTAGTCTTTCTTTACTGTTACCTGATGGCCCAGACAGAGACTACAAGTGTGCAAATTGAATGAAATCCCAGATGCAGTTTATTGTGCTACTCCAATCCGAATCATTAATTAACTGGAGGAAAAAAAAGTGGTAAACAATACAGGAATTTGAATTATAAAGAAGCCTGAAATACACATGGCACTCTTATTTTTAAATGACTGCACTCCCAGTTGTGAGCTCACTGACGGCTGATTCGCTGAGAAAATGAATTTGATTCAAACTGCTAACCTGAGCTCCTGAGTTCAAACCGTCATTTCTTTTCAGGTGAAAAAGACCTGGTTCAAACGAGTAATTTGTTAATGACTCTCTCGCGCTGTGCAGCGAGCTTATCATCACAACAGAACAGGTGAAAAGCAGTGTGAGACACACTGGTGTGCACTCCAAAGATGAATTTAATAACTCACAATATGAAATCTGACGAAACCGACTGTCACTAAAGACGACTAGATTTTTAATTATTGTCGCAATCAATTATTTTTGGTCGCATTTGCAATAATTTTAGTCGCAGTCTGGAGCCCTGCAAAAAAATTACATATTTAAAAAATACAATAAATTACCTATAATTTACAGCTCTGCACATTTTCTCAACCAACTTCGTGATCTGCCAACCTTAGGGCTGTCAAATGGGCTAAGAAACTAAATTTGAATTTAAATTCAAATTGAGCTAAATTTAACATTTTATTTTAAATTTAAAGTCAGCAGATTTTTACATTGACGTTATTTCCTTAGTCCACAAGAGGTCACAATGAACATATATATATAAACCTTACAGCATTGTGTAATATTGCAATATCACAAGAACAAGATTGCAGGGAATCAGCCCCGCAAGTAATCACAGACGTGCTGATCGAAGGACAATACAGCACGATAGCGAGTGTGATATTGCTTTTATACAACTGTTCAATGAACAAGTTAACCAATCAGTGGGAAAAAACTAAGAAATGTCCCAAAAAATGCTCTTTTGTGTGGAACTACTTTCTTTCTTACAGCAGAGGACCTGCCATTGCTAGTTCAAAAGATTCACCTACACCTAACTACTAATTCGAAACCCACACGTGAGAACTAGTAATGATAGCTTGGGCTGTTTCTAACAGGTTTTTTAAGTAATAAGGACATGTGTGTAAGAGAGAGAGAGAGTGAAAGAGTGTGTGATTTCCTTGCCTGTTACTGTGATGTACAATGAGTGTCATTGGAATAGCATTTTAGTAAGCTTTCAGCTATGGTTACATCAGACCATTGAGAGGCTTTTGTAACATAAAAAATCAAATAAAAACCACCCTTTATTGAAAAATTTGCAGAATGTCCAAATTATTTAGAAACTATATCAAAGATCAAGTAGTACAGCTCTATTGTTGCTATAATAATGAGCAAATTGCAATTCTTAGGCTAGCCAAAAAAGAATAAATTAATATTAAATGATAAGCACTCACTCATCTATTTGATCTACAAAAGGCAGTTTGGCTTACCATCTGCTGTGTAAAAGTGCTCCATGCTTTAGTGAGGCTTGCACATAGATTGCAATATATATATATATCTGCACATTTTGCATTATATAGATTACTGTGATAGAAAACTGAGTGCGATGAAAGATGGCCAAAAAATATCAAAGCATGTCATGAGGGATTTTCATTTATAGCATGAAGATGACAGTCTTTGAAGCGTCTTCGGTCCTCTGTGCATAACTAGGAACTGATGCAAGCCTGAAAGCAATCCAGCATGAAGAAAACCTCCGGTCAACTATATCCAAGATATGACTCAACTCAGTGTGTGTCAATTCAAAGACAAATTCACTCACACACATAATATAGACATAATGGTTTTTATACTGTACAAACTATAGATTCTATCCCCTAAACCTAACCCTCCCAGAAAACATTCAGCATTTTTACATTTTCAAAAAACATAATTTAGTATGATTTATAAGCTGTTTTCCTCATGGGGACCGACAAATTGTCCCCACAACGTCAAAAATTTCGGGTTTTACTATCCTTATGAGGACATTTGGTCCCAACAAAGTGATAAATACACACACACACCCACACCCACACACACGTTTACTTAGCTTTCTAAATGAGGATATATTATAGACGTCTATTAAATTTATATTATAATTACTATAGACTAACCTAAACCCAAACCCCAAAATTAAACTTGTATTATGCATTTTTAGATTAATTACAAAATATTAAATTTTTACATTAATCAGATTTAACTAAATTCTGGAAGCAAATATGTCCCCAAACTATAGACCATATGGTCACACACAGATCTTAGAAGCTTCATTGCTCTGATTGAAAAAATTAAAATTAAACTATAAAATTATAAATCTTATAATTAAAGAGTTATAAAGATATTGCCAAATTAAATAGCTACAATGTAGTTAGCTACATTTTTCTTTTAATTTGTAGCTTGACGGATGTAATTTAACTTTAGATTATTAGTAGCTTCCAGCTAGAGAAGTTACAGATTCAAACTAGCTTCCCCCGCACTGTTAAAAGGAGATACTAAGCATGTTCTAACTGTAAAAATTAAAAATGTTCACCTCCTAGAGTACTGAATGCTAAATATTCACAGGTTGCATGTCCTGAGTGATCAATTCATTTATTTAGATTAGAGGTATAGAAAATTCTACAACTGCAGTAGGTCTATTAAGATCTGATTAGTTCACAAGGCCGCTACGAACATGGTTTTGATTTAATTAAACTCTGTCAGGAAAGCATTTTGGAGAAATAACATATGATCTCCAAATTAGTAATAAAAACATAAACTGATCTTTGCTTATAAAGCACAGCTAGGGTTTACCTGCATGTGAAAGAAACAGCATTCTAACTTTATATGTCTATGTGTGTGTGTTGACCTCATGTGACGGAATGAGCAGAGGATCATGTGGGCATTTTGCAGCCCGTCAAACAAGCAAGATTGGGCAATCAATTGCATAAAAGGTAAGGAAATTAAATTTCTCCTCTAACACAAAACAGTCAATTGAAATAAACAGATTTATCAGAGTTTATTGATTTCAGAGAGAAAAATATATCCTCTGCTGTTCTAATTGTGAACTCTATCTGATGTGGCAAGGGTGATATTTCTAGAACACAGAATTAGGGCTGAAGGAGATTTCAAGAACCTCCTCCAGTTTATTTGTGTGGTGGGGGTTCTGATGTTCTGCACCCCGATGACATCATAATCATCATCGCATTTAGCATTTTCCAACAACTTATTGCATTTTTCACATATCATGCAGCCCTAAATTCTAGTAGTAGAGTAAGTTTCATCGTTGCTCTGCAATTTAAAAAAGCGGCGGTTTCTCCATGCTAACGCCAAACAGATGTGACATGGAGCAACATGACCAAACAAAAGCCCTCTCAGTATAATTAATAAAACTGTCTACACTGGAAGTTTGGAGAGTATGCAATGGCTTTTAGCTTTTATTTTATTAAATGTGCCAAAAATATACCACTTATTTATTTACCGTTGCATTGTCTACTGTAGTGCTGGGTGATAAATCAGATAATATTCAATTCGATTTTGGCTTCCAACAATTAAGAAAACAAGATAATCGAGGTAAAATTATTATTATGCCGCATTCCATTTCACAATTAAAGTTAATCTTTTATTAAAGTTCAAATAATAAGGAAGAGGTTTATGAAAATTTTGAAGGGGCAAGTGCAAAAGAATTTTACTTAACTGACTGGACAATTAGTCAGTTAACTGAGACCAACTCAACCCGAGATTGTAGAATCTCGCAAAGGTATTGGGTGTTGCCCAGGCCGCTGCTCTCCAGATGTCTGTTTGGGAGGTGCCGTTGGCCAGTGCCCACAAGGATGCCACAATTCTTGTCAAGTGTGCTCGAACCTGCAAGGGGTCGGGCATAGCATGGGACTGGTAGGCCAGGGAGATGGCATCAACGACCCAGTGGGCTAACCTCTGCTTGGAGACAGCGTTCCCTTTCTGCTGTCCGCCAAAGCAGACAAAGAGCTGCACAGTACATCTAAAGCTCTGCGTGCAGTCCAAATAGATAAGCGAAGTATGTACCGGACACTGGTAAAAAAGCTAGGTCTGCCTCCTCCCAGGGCAGCACTTCTACGTTCACGACCTGGTACCTGAAGGGGGTCGTAGGAACCTTGGGCACGTAGCCTGGTCGTGGTCTTAGGATGACATGAGTATATGCCGGACCAAACTCCAGGCAAGTGTAGCTGACAGAGAACGCTTACAAGTCCCTAACCCTCTTGATGGAAGCTAGCACTATCAAGAGGTCCATCTTCAAGGAGAAGGCCTTGAGCTCTATTGAGTCATGCGCTGGGGTGGCGCTGCAGCATGATGTGAGAGATTGCTTCCGTCTGCCTCTTTACCACTGAAAACTGCTGAGGGAAGTCGTTGACGTGTCGCAGAAGAGACCAAGCTGGGAGACGGGTGCATTGAGGAAGCGAGCTTTGTCAACATCACACATCTCAACCAGGTTTAACCACAGGTGACATTGCCCGAGTGCCAGCACTGTGACCTTCGTGGCATGTAGGCCATCTGCGCATCAGCCTCAGACTGGGCGGGCTGGCCCGAAGGTGGCAGCCCAGTGGAGTCTTCTGCGTCAGACGCCTGGACATACTCCGATGCAGCGGTGTCATCATCATCCAACTCAGGGGGGCTCGAGGGAGAACACGGGCTGACCGTGAGGCAAGCCACCCTCACCTCGAACCCGGAGGGAAGCAAGCGAGCATGCCGGGGGGCGGGTGGTTCGTGGGGAAGTACGGGGGGGGGGGGGGGCTGGAGTGACATTCACTTTGAGAAATTAAAGCTACGACTGCAACGTTGCCATGGTCATATTCTCGCAGTGTGTGATCGCTGCCCAGACACACGAGGCAGCGTCTATGACCGTCAGATTTGGAGAGATATCGACCGTATCCAGGAACAACACAGGAGGAAGGGCATCTTTAAAAAAACACGTCCTGAAAAGGATGTTCAATGCCTGCTGTGTATTACTCTTTTAAGAATGAAAAATGCTCTCTTTTAGAGGGGGAAAATACTTCTCTTTTAGAGGGTATGCACGCTTTACAGAAGAGCCGTCGAAGCACCCAGGGGCGTGAACTGCACAGCGTGCAGAGAAGGAGAAAGCTGCTGGAAACACGCCGTGATCCAACAGCAATGATCTGGTAGAGGTTAGTGGAGCAGTAGTGAAACTCAGCTTGCTGCTGCACAACCGCTCGGCTCCGAAGAAAAAAATCTGAATGACAGATGCATGCCCGCTTCCTTTTATACCTGTATGTCCGGGGGCGCGACATGCAAATTCTGTCTGCCAATTTTTCATTGGCCTTTTCTAAAATCCAGTGGTACACGAGGCTAAGAAAGACCCCTTGTGTCACTACAATCGACACAACGTCGAGTGAGTGACAAAAGGGGAACTTTTAAAGCTGTTTTAAAAAAAAAAATTCTTAATTTGTATTTTTTGTTCTATTATTTTTTATCCATTTCTATTTATTGCTGTTTTTTATTGTTATTTTATTACTGAATGTTTACTAGTCTTGAATAATTTCTTAATAACTTGAAACCATTCTTCCATAATTAACATATTATTAAGTATTATTAATTGTTGTGGTTTTGAAGTTGGTATTAAGAATCGTTGAATTTCACTACCGACTACAGAAAGTTTGGTATTGTGATAATGTATAGCCTTTATTGTACTGGGTAGATCTTGCTGCTATATCATGATGAAAAAGTAGATCTCATTCCATAGAAGTGTGAGCACCCCTGCTGTAAATGGTGGTGATGGAGGCTTTCCTATATTTGTCTACCATACGTAACATAAAATAATGATCAAATATTAAAATGGTATTATGGCAATAGCCTCCACCCCTACGAAGTGCAGTTTGCATTTCAAGTTCAAGGAAATCCACTGTTAAAAAGACACGTTTAAAAAAAAAAAAAAGTTCTATAAATGCATGATGTTTCCAAAGTCGAATAATTGTGTTAAATAATCGTGATCTCAATATTGTGATTATGATTTATAATCATAAGCCCTAATCGAGCAGCCCTAGTATACAGTATTCCATCATACTGCTCAGTCCTACTGCAAAGTAGAATGATGCAAAGCACTGCACTTTATTAATCATCACTCTGTCAATATATTCTCCCAATTCAATTAGTGTTTATATATATTTATACCCGTATCTAGTGTATGTGTATTCTACACTGTGTGTATTGTGTACATTTGTTATGTAAATTGTTGTGTAAGTATGTGTACATTTGTTATGTAAATTGATTTGTGTAAATATGTTGTTTATTGTAAAGTGGTTTATGTCTTGTCACTGTCATGACTGCAATGTTACTCGGAACACAAGAATTTCACCTACTGTTGCACTCGTGTACACAGTAGTGTGACAATAAAGTGATTTGATTTGATTTGAAGTAAAAAAAAGATATCAGCTGAGAGCAATAGGAATACATACAGATGTTAAAAGAAAATCCAACAAATCAAGACAAAAAAATTAATGTATTCCCCACAAATGAGACCTGCTTGAACTTTTCATGTCAAAGAGAAGAGTTGGAATGTGTCAATGAAATGAAAGAAAAAAAGCAAATACAAGAGAGAGAGAGGCAAAAGAAAGAGAGAGACTAGAAGGAAAAAGCACACCACATTTTCCATTTTCCTCTGCAAGTAAAAAAGCACATGAATTATGGATGCGAATGAGCCAACAGTGCGAGAATTTGATCCCTGAGCAGACAGCTCTTGGCTCCCCGTGGAGCAGCCCCGCCACCCTCCCCCCACTGACTTTTTCAACATTGCTACCAACTCTTTCTGAGAAAGCTGGAACTCTCTGCTTACAAGATTTGGAGACAAATGCTTACTGACAACACACACTCGCTGAAGGAGATTTCAAGAACCTTCTCCAAGCATTGATAGCATCTTGACCTTAGTTAAGACTGACTGACATTGGTTTTCCACTTGTTTGTTTAAATGTGAATGTTCCCCTATAGGTGCTCATGATAGCTCACTCATGGTGGATTTTTATCTCTGATAGAAAAGAATAAAAAGGACTTTGACAAATGGAGATCCGGAAGTTGGAAGTACCCTCAGTCATATACAGAGCACAAAAATAAGGGCTATGACTACAAACCTTGACCTTTATCCAACCCTCAAGTTAATAAAACAACTAAAACTTTGGCCTTATTACAATTAAGAGAGACATATACTGTGCAGATTAACATGCTCTCCACCTTTAATTGAAAACCTCTACAATTTTGTATACAGTCAAATGTTGTATCCTATAAAGAACAACAGCTGAAAGTAAGACTAGACTTTCTGTGTGACTTTCATTGTTTGTAACGCTATTTAACACATCAAGTTACCAGGTATTAGTTCGGGATGTGCCATGCTGTTCTAGCCATCAAAGCGCTGCATCAACAATACATTACAAGACAATCACTATCATACATTAAATCATCTACTGTGAGTAATGTTCCCATATTTGTGAGGTGCTTTGAGAGATTAAACTCATTTGCGGATTCTGTCTAGCACTGCTTAATTAAATAATCACAGTAAAAAATGTTTGAATGGTCAAAAGTTTGGAACAATGTAGAGAATTAGCTCTTTATGGAAAGAAATTGGTACTTTTATTCACCAAAGTGACATTCTACTGATCACAATTTCTAGTAAGGTCATTAATAACGTGAAAAATGACTATTACAATTTGAAAAAAAAATTCAGAACTTCTTAAACTACTTCAAGGATTTCTCATCAAAAAATCCTCCACGTGCAGCAATGACAGCTTTGCAGATTCTTGGCATTGTAGCTGTCAGTTTGTCTAGATAATCAGGTGGCATTTCACCCCACGCTTCCTGTAGCACTTGCCATAGATATGGCTGTCTTGTCGGGCACTTCTCGAATACCTTACAGTCTAGCTGATCCCAAAATGTCTATGTTGTCCAATGTTTGTGTTTCTTTGCTCATTCTAACCTTTTCTTTTTGAATATTCTGTTTCAAAAGTGGCTTTTTCTTTGCAATTCTTCAGATTAGGCCTGCACCCCTGAGTCTTATCTTTACTGTTGTACATGAAACTGGTGTTGAGTGAAGCTGGTAGAATTCAATGATGCTGTCAGCTGAGGGCATGTGAGGTGTCTATTTCTCAGACTAGAGACTCTGATGTACTTATCCTCTTGTTCAGTTGTACATCTGGCCTTCCACATCTCTTTCTGTCCTTGTTAGAACCAGTTGTCCTTTGTCTCTGAAGACTGTAGTGTACACCTTTTGTATGAAATCTTCAGTATTTTTGCCAATTTTAAGTATCGTATAGCCTTCATTCCTCAAAACAATGATTGACTGATGAGTTTCTAGAGAAAGTTTCTTTTTTTTTTTTTTGCCATTTTTTACCTAATATAGACCTTAAGACATGCCAGTCTATTACATACTGTGGCAACTCAAAAACAAACACAAAACAGCCAGGTCTCCTAAGCAACCAAATTGGCCCGGTTCCTAGGAAGGGTAGAGTCACATGGGGTAACCTCCTTGTGGCCGCAATTAAGTGGTTCTCGCTATCAACGGAGCATGTGGTAATTTGTGTGTGTATCACATAGAGTAGCAAAGAATGGAACCTGAAAAGATGTACTGGATGGGAAGGGGGGGTGCCTGCCTAGCCTTGTGTGCAAGATGGGCAGAGGTGCCAAGGAATATAGAATGAACAGAGCCGCTTGTGGAGGCAGCCTAACGCTAGGGTCCCCTTGGGGGATAGGAAACCAATAGGTGTAGGATAGGGAGGAATTGGGGAGTGAAATTGGCTGAAACACTGAAAGACAGTGGTGGTATCGGCTTCAGAGAAATAAGCTTGCAGAGAGTTATTGTGCGCAGGAGGGATCGTTACGCCCTAATGCAGGGGGCACCCCCAAGAAAGGGCAGGGTCGCCTTGGATGGAAGCATCTATCCTGACTGCCCAGGCTGACCTTAAGTCTCCCTCCTGGCTTGCTTAAATGGAAGGGCTTGTGCGGTGAATTGTTCGAGCCCCATAGGAGATGTGTTTTCGAATTCCCCCGCAACAGGTGTTGCAAGACACCAGCAAATGCACTTGTTGAGAGAGACAAAGTAAGCATGGCATTTGCAGACGTTTTAGGCTTAAAGGGATACTTCACCTCTGGGAAGATGAATGTGTATTTAAAATTGGTCATTTATATAGTATAAATGTGAAATTATTTTTGAATTTGAAGCATTCTAGACAGAGAAAAGGCAGAAAATGTATTTTTTACACATGTGGCTGAAAGACAACAACTCCCAGAATGCACTTGCTTTGCTGCCCTTACGAGGCCACTCCCAAACCACGCCTACCGGTTACAGGCGGCAGTATCTGAAAATATGATAAGGACATTCTAAAACGCTTAACGTGAAAAACGCTTAACGTGGCTTACTGTACTAAGACAGTGATATTAAAAGACCAAACTCAGTACACATCATATTAATAAACCATAATATGTATAAAAAAATAAGATGAGTCCAAAATATGAACGCAACGCGTTTAATTACACGTTAGCATTTTCTTCCCATAGAAAACCGTTATAAGAAAACGCTTAACGTGGCTTACTGTACTAAGACAGTGATATTAAAAGACCAAACTCAGTACACATCATATTAATAAACCATACTATGTATAAAAAAATAAGATGAGCCCAGAATATGAACGCAGCGCGTTTAATTACACGTTAAGCATTTTCCTCCCATAGAAAACCATAAGAAAACGCTGTGGAGTAAAAAAAAAAAACTTTTCCTCTTCAACGCCCTTTTGTGAACACGCCCCTTAATAAACCATACTATGTATAAAAAAATAAGATGAGCCCAGAATATGAACGCAATGCATATGATACAACTATGCTACATCGTGACTCTATAAATCGTGAGTTAGTTGATAAATTGACTGACTACGCGGGAAGAACATTATAATTCCGGGTGCCCAAACTCTGTACATGACATCGTAGTAACAAAAAAGAAAAACAAACAAAATACTCACTTTACACTAAGCCGTGCGTTTGTCCCTGCGGGCTTTGGCTGGCGTTTCCAATTTATCTTCGGGATCCTAAAACAAGTTTCCAGGACTCCCCTGTCCATGTGTGATACAAAACTTGGGTGCTCAGTTATACATGCTCATGTTATCGGTGCAGTTTCATCAGCGGATTCAGCGATCTCGTCCAGTATCGCTGAAATTCGCGACAGCAATAGGACTCTCTATCTGTTTCCATAGGCGCACAGCGAGAGCACTGACACCACCAGTCCGCCCCAACTCGAGTCTGAATATAATTTAACACTCTCTTCCCTCCTGACCACCAAGCAGGTTTTTCTCCCCTGCTACAGCAGCTGCTCCAGCCTCTGTTCATCGCTGTATTGCGGCACATACGGGTAGCGCGAGCATCAGATTCTCGCAACAGATCTTCGTAATCCCCTTCTGCCATTTCAACTTCAAAACTACCTTCCGCCATCGTGATTAGTCTACTTGTATACAAACTTTCTACACAGAGCAAGAGCCTGTTTTCTAAGCTTCTACAGAAAGATGGCTGACACTGTCTTCACATTCTGTGAGTGAGATCCCGCCCCATATGGGCGTGGTGAAAACATGCGTAATACTGGCTGTAGTTTTAAGCCTCTGGACCAAAAATCCTCCGATGACGCAAAATTACGATTTTTGCGTCATCGGAGGATTTTTTCCAGACTAAAAATAAATAAATCTCTCATCTCAGGGGGATATGAGGGGGGGGAGCTCGGTAATTAGAAAATACTACTGGTTTTCTACTGATACAAAGCTTAATGCTAAATCCTGAAGTAACCCTTTAATTGTATGCGAGATTAAGTGACTGCAACATATGTGAAGCAGTGTCGGGATGCGGGCTTGCATGTGCATTTGCGGGCAGATCCTCGGTGTTGGACCGCACTGCGTTTGAAGGCAGAGCGTATGATTCATGGAAATATTTTAGCTGTATTATGACTGAGCTCACTCGGAGCTGTGAGGCGGCTGGGTCCGCAGGTGTGGGCCTGTATGACATTCGACAGTAGAACAGTTTATTCTTGAGATTCCCGATTGTGTCGATCACTGGGTGGTAATGGTTCATTTGGTATGAGTGGCACGATGTAGGTAACAGGGCGTGGATGCTTAGATGCATAGCTTAAAAGATGTTGCGCAGTTGTTTCCCGTGAACGGCACA
This sequence comes from Moxostoma hubbsi, assembly GCA_032164185.1. Taxonomy (NCBI): domain Eukaryota; kingdom Metazoa; phylum Chordata; class Actinopteri; order Cypriniformes; family Catostomidae; genus Moxostoma; species Moxostoma hubbsi. The sequence goes on from JAVLUX010000035.1 coordinate 9,861,191, forward strand.
TTGTACTGTTTGAAGTGTGGTAGGATTGTGTCACTTGGCCTGAAATAATCCATAGTTGCTACGCCTGGATGGTGTGTTGCACTATTTGCAGCGTAGTGGTTGTCATAGCAGGGCACTACTGTAGCAGTATCAAAATGTAAAAGAGGTACTGCTGTGGCAGTAGAGCGTGGGCGGGCGCTATGGCACATTATCAAGTGGAGCACTGCTGCGGCAGTACCAACCGAAGCACTGCTGTGTTGGTATCAAGTGGGGTGCATGTGGAATACATTATAAATGCCAAGCAAGCAAAAGGTAAAAGAAAAGCTGATGCGAACGCTAACAGGAAATCTTTTAAGAGTCTTTTAGGATTACTGCACTCGAATGGGAGAGCTCATACTGTGTTTCAGAGAGAAGAGCCCACGGAGTGAATGACGTGATTTCTCAAACTGCATTCGAATGGGAGAGCCCACACTGCAATTAAAATGGGAGAGCCTGCACTGCGTTTTAACTGGAGGGCCAACGCTGCACTTCAAATGGGAGAGCCTGCGACCGATGCGCTGAGGCTCACATTGCTTTTGAATGGAAGAGCCCACACTGCACTTCAAATGGGAAGCCTGCATAGTACTCGAACGCGAGGGCTCACACTACGATTCGAATGGGAGAACATGAGACCAAATTGCATAGGCTCACACTGCGTCCAAACGGGAGAGCCCATACTGCATTCGTATGGCGGGTAGCATCTACATAACAGTGCATCTAGTCGGTTTGTGGAAGCAGCTTCACAAGAACGGACCACTCTGGGTGGAAAGAATAGATTAGGAGTAAGACAGTAAAAGTAGCACTTAAGTGGTACGTTCCCATTTAGCCAGACGGGATTCAGGAGATACATTTTTTTTTGTGTTTTTTGAGTTTGTTTAGGAGTCAGTGTTGTGCTGGGAACCAGAATTTGCTGGATTCCATCTCTAAGATAACGTAGTGTTGCAGACAGTTGTCATTGTTGATTAGCGGAAGAGAAGCACTGAGACAAGGCTCTCGGGAGCGCGCATAAATGTCACATCCTTTGGATTTTCCTGATTAAAGCAACCTGCTCACATCACATGAAAATCAGTCTACAGGCTTTAATAGGCAATCTAGGATATTCGGGAAGTGTTAATTTCTTAAGTTGCATTACAAGTTTTGAACATTGTGAAAATTGATACATATTGCACCTTTAAATAAAAATCTAAATGGGAAAAAAGGGTTCAGATCTATCTGAGTGAGTGTATATTATTTAACAGCTTGCTTTTTCCTTTCTACTTAATTAAAAAAAAATAAAAAATGTCTATTATTTTCTGCTCCATTTAATATTTTTTCAAGATTTGACTGGTTAGTCTGTTCCAGTTAGCTTGTTGTAGTAACCTTAATGATAACTGGTCCCATGATACAGATTTAATCTCAATAGTACTAGCTATTTTTATTGAGGTCATAAAGAAGTAGAGAAACAGAACCCATGTCTACAATAAAAAAAATGTCTTATAGCTAGCCTATAAAAATTCAGTGAGTGCAAAGAGTGCTCTGAGAATTAAGTGACTCATACAGTAACTCAGTATTTGGGAACAGATAAAAGATGGTTTTATTGAAATTGGTTAGGACACCATAGATCGCAGCATTCCACACCACAAACTGAACACCACCAAGCCAACCCCTTATAAAACAACCTCTAAAACAGTAATTACTTGAAAAAGCATTGCCTGAAGCTTAAACTATGGAACAATTTAAATGACAATAGAGCACTAAAACTATTACCAGAAAATGTGTGCTACACTCTTGCATTTGAATTAAACAAGCCAAGGCTTCATTTTGTTGACTTTGTTATTGATTTTTTCATATTCACAATAACTTTGCCACACGTTTAACGTTAAAAGTGAAACAAGAATTGAAAACAGGTTTGGCAGATGGTTATCAGCCACTAACCATGGAAATGTGTATTTTTGAACCAACAGTATCACATGGAAAATCAACATGTTACATCTGAATGTTCCCTGAAATCAACCCCAATTTTCAGAATTACTGACAAATGCCATCCTCTATCATACAATTTTGCATCAATTTAAATGTGCTCACCTGGTGCTACTGGTAGCACATTGTGCGAGCAACCTCCCAGACACAGGTTCTGGTCCCATGTTAATGTGAACTCAATTACCTCCAGGTTTCCATGGGACCAGGACCCGTGTCTTGGAGGTTGCATTTTATTCTAATGACGGTTAGGTTTAGGGTTGGGTTTTGGGTTATGATGAAGGGTTAATAAAATATGTACTCTTGTTTTTATAATTTACAACTACAAATTCTATTAACGTCTGCCGCAATCCATGCACATTTCGAAACTGGAGATCACATGTGCCCAAATGTTCAACAACACTTCAAGCTTCAGCCACTGGGAGCAGTATTTCAAATACTGTAAACACAAACCGATTTCAGCAGCAGAATGACCTACTGTACTGTCGTTGAATTCACAGTGAGATCTGTCTGCTTCAAACTCCAGAAAGAAATCTTAAAAACAGACTATGGCTATGTTCGGAATAGCATACTGTTCATACATATCAATACTGGAAGTTATTGCAGTTGCAAACCATTCGCACTTCATGAGTCACTGATATCAAAGCACAGCACTTAACTTCACTTTCGTTGAGTGCAAGTAAACATTTGTGTGAATTATGTAAATGAATTTGTGTTGATTGCATAGAGCGGATGACAGCCTATATTTTCTTGTTTCATTTGTCCCTTTTTACCATTTTGCATCTCAGTGTATAAGATGTACATCCAAGCATTCCCTCTTTTTAAACCACATGAGCCCATTTACATGCACAGCAATACGCCTATAACTCCCAAAAATAAATGTATTTAAAAATTCAGACAAAGTAAAAAAAACGCATAAGATTTTAAATAATCAAGTTACATAAACAGTCATGCACACAGCATGCTTTCATTGGATAAGCCATAAAGAACGCCAGTAAATGTGTTTACATGCAACACAAAATCGGGAGTATGGGCAAAAATCTACCCTTGGTGACTTTCAAACAACAGCTTGAGTTCATGATTTCTTTAAAGCTGAAAAAGACACAACAAATTAGGAAGAAACTCTGGAATTGATGTTAGTTATTCAATTAAACTTTTCACTCAAACTGTTCAGCTCATAATATAATTGGCAATGAAAAAAGAACTGGGTTCAGTTGCAAAATAGAAGCATTTTCATAAGTGGACTTAGTTGGCACATATGTCAAAAAGGTTGCCGACCACTGGTGTAACATCTGCAGATTTGTGCAGTGTGCATTAGGGGTGTCCATGGTTAACCGATTAACCGATTAACCGTTAAAAATTGCGTAACCGAGTGAAACATTTTGCTCGGTTAAGTGGCGTCAATGGCGTGCATTGAATTTAGTTGCAATACATTGTTGCACCACCAGAGACTGCCAGAGCGCTCCCAGACATTTGTAATGTCCACAAGAAGTAGTCTTGACCAGTTTTCTAATATGAAGCGGGCAAAGAAAAGCACAGCGTGGGAGCACTTTAAAATCGAGAATGGCGGGGCAAAATGCAAGTATTGCAATGCAGTGCTTAGATATACTTCAAGTACAACCTCGTTGTTGTACCATCTCAACAGCCAACACCCGGGCATCATTAGAGAGGCGGCCGCGGGGCCTGCGAGTACCTTCGCCCAGCCTACCATCCTCACGATGCTAGCGCAAAACATGTGCAGTGGTGCTAAAGCCGAATCCATAACACAGGGGATTTGCAGAATGATTGAAAAGGACATGATGCCAATTAGAATGGTGGAGGGCGAAGGCTTTAAAGAACTGATGAATATTGTTCAACCCTGCTACAGCATTCCCTCGCTTTCGGCAATCACACGCCGCATTGAAAAACGATATGAGGCAAAAAGAGATTCGCTCAAAGAAGACCTACAGTCACCTGATGTAGTTGCCATCACTACGGATTGCTGGACTGCTCTAAACACGGAAAGTTACATAACTATTACGAGCCATTACATTGACGAAGATTGGGTTTTAAAATCATTCGTCCTTTTAACTGAAGCCCTGCCCGTTCGCCATAGTGCTGATAACCTAGCAGAGAAGTTAAGGGAGTCCATGGAAAAGTGGGCTCTTACGGGACGAGTGATTGCCTGTGTGCACAACAACGCAAAAAACATTGTGGCTGCTAACAGAGGCGTTGATTGGCATTCTGTGTCATGCTTTGCGCATACGCTTCAGCTCGCTATAAATGATGGATTTTCTCTTTTTTTGAACCGCGTCATCTCCGCTGCTGCAAAGCTTGTGAGCCATTTCAACCACAGCTCAGTGGCAACAAAAGCGCTTGAAAGAAAACAACAACACATGAAACTGCCATCCCACAAACTAATACAGTCCTGTAAAACCAGGTGGAACAGCGTCTGTGACATGTTTGAGCGCCTATTGGAACAGCGGTGGGCAGTTACTGCGGTGCTGTCAGATCGCACTGTAACGAAAGTTCAAGATGCACGGATTTTGGAGTTAAAGGACGCGCACTGGCAGCTTATTGAAGATGTTGTGCCAACTCTAAAAGCGCTCAAGTGTGCAACTACAGTTATGTCTGCAGAAAGGGAAGTGTCCATCTCAAACACCTATCCCATCACCTTTGGACTAATAAATGCACACCTACAAAGCGAAGGCGACGCGCACAGGGTTCTGGTGGAGTTTAAAACTAAAGTCCGAAACTCCCTGTCTGAAAGAATGAAGGTAGGTAGGTACCAGACGATTATTGATAATGTCACTAAGTTAAAGTTTGCATGTAGTAAAGTCTAAATACGTGTGTGCAGGTTACTGAGCCAGAGATGATGTCATCCCCAGCGATGACTGCGTGCATGTTGGACCCGCGCCATAAGCATCTCAGGTTCTTATCTCCAGAAAAAAAGAGCGCTGGCAAATGCAAAACTCTGTAGCCTTGCAGCAAATGTTCCGTACAATGTACCAAATGTAACAGAAGCCGTTACGCAAAGTGTAGAACACCGGCAAGAGGAGGCGGCCGCGGCCCCAGCACAAAGTGCCAAAGACAGCGCAGTCACGGCGATGGCACTCATACTTGGCGAAAACTACTTTTCATCAGCCCTCACCAGTTGTGAAACAGAAGTCAAAAACTTTCTTAGCGACAGTCCCATTGGCCTAGAAATGAGCCCCATGGACTGGTGGAAACTAAACGCCAGTCGATTTCCCAGATTGGCCAACCTTGCTAAACAGTATTTGTGCATACCTGGCACATCTGTACCTTCAAAGAGGGTGTTTTCGGCAGCTGGACTTACAGTAAATAGACTGCGCACCAGTCTTACTCCCGACCACGTTGACATGTTAATATTTCTTAATAAAAACTAAGCAATTCGAATACAAGGATTTCTGTAGAGCAGCCTGATTTAATTTGGTGCCTAATTTGGGTAATTTATTCCCTGAAAATGCAGACAAGCATATTTGGTCATTTTATTTTTTTGGACTTTTATTTAAAAAAAGAAAAATGTGGGTCTATGCTCTTGTGTTTTAATTATTTCAATCAATTTTGTATTTAATTTGCCCTTTGTTGCAGTGTAAGCTATAGGCACAAAACTCACCTTGTTACTGTTAAAAATGGGTGTATAAATGTTGTTGTTGTACGCATTTATTTGACTGTTTCTTTGCACAAAGTTTCTAAAAAAAGTGTGCTATAATATGACTGCATTAAATTCTAGGGCCTTGTTCACAGGTCACGAACGCAAAAGTCAGTGACCTACTTTAACTGCTCTGTCCTTACCACTTCATTAGTTAAAAATGAACTACCCCTTTCTCGTGTGTCTGTATCTCGGGGTTGCAGCGCGCACACCAGGGATGGAAATTAGCACCCGCCACCAGCCAAATGCGGGTGATTTTGTGTTGTGGCGGGTAAACTCGCTTCACCTACCGGCCACCATGGCGGGTAAATAAAAATAGCATCATGCGACGTTCGTCTGTTAAAGGACAAATTAGTTTGAATAAACGAGGAGACACTGATTAGCAAGACAACTCAGTGAATGTGCTTTCCATTAAATGAATCACACACACAGTAAACAAATCCTTAACAAAAAAACAGGGCTATTCTGGTGGGTGCGGTGACGCGCTCATGTAAGGGTGGCGGCGTGGCGCTGCCAATAAAGTTCCTAAAATCTGTCACAAAGAACCGGCAAAAGTAATGATTATGAATATGTAAAATATAGCAAGGAGATATTTTAATTATTTATTAATAAACAAGTCTTTTCTTTGTCCGTCTCATTTGCAAAGATGAAGTTGACGATGCTGACTTGCGGTCTTCGCAGTAACGCACCAGAGAGAAATGCACATTTCTTACAGATTACATAAGCAGAGAGCAGTCTGTGTCTGTTTTCTTTAGTTTTGAATTATTTGTGAGGCAAGGCTACCTTATACACTGAGTTTCGGTTCATTTATGAGACGAGCTCCAGTTCACGCGCCGGCGCCTCCGCGATTATATCGTCTGCTATATTTAATTCTTATTTATTAAATCCAGGCAATTGGTTGATGAAACATTGATTAAAATTAAGACACAATTAATACAAAATGAAATTCACTTTAAAGAAAGGTTTTGTGCTTTCCGTTTGATGTCTCTGTGGAAGTTTTAAAGCATCTTTCAGTGCCGCTTTCAGAGCGCTCACGTCCGTAACATTGTGTTTTCCTCGTATGCGAACTGAAATGAATATCAGTTCATGGATTGTGTGTGTGTAGGCTATAAGAGAGAAAGAGAAAATGCCAGTATTTCATTGAGACTTTAGATTAAATAAACGGCTTAAGTATTGTAGATCTTGTAGTATTAATTTTCACATGCAGTTACACATTGTCGGTTAAAAACAAGAAAGTGGCTGGTAAAAACATTGAGTGGCTGGTAGATTTTGAAATCCACAGTGGCCGGTGGACAAAAAAGTTAATTTCCATCCCTGGCGCACACTATGGTTAACCGAGTATTAACCGTTAAGGGCCTTGGTTAACGGTTAATGAAAAACTTGAAAATGTGCAGCCCTAGTGTGCATAGAACACCAGATGACCCAGATTACCTGAGGTGTTTTGATAAACGAATTTTCTCAAAAATCTGCTTCATCTTCATTTGTATGTTGTGTGCAAGTAATAATTCAAATACTTTTGTTAGATATTGCAATATACAACAGAGCATACTTCACTGGGTACTGAATTCCATTATGCAATTCACTCAACCTGACCTTCACATTTTGCAGTATTCCGTATAGACCGTTTTCCGCCATATTTAGCAGCGTAAACAACGCAAACTTTTTTATATGATATTTTTTTTAAATATTGATTGTAAGATTATAACATTATGCTTTGTGTTGTATTACCCTGGAATTAGTTTAAAAAATAAAAAAAAGTATTACCACAGCTGCGAAGGGGTTTCTATTAGAGCTGCCTGGGAGAGTGAAAGTAAATTTGGCACCTTCTCCCCACTGACTGTCTTAATCCACCGCTCTCTATATTTTTCTTCTTCTGAAAAGTCATTCAAATGTATTAGTGGATTTTTTATTTTGTTTTTGGAGCAATTGGGAAGTGAAAATAATATTTGCCATGATCTCCCATTCACCGCTGTCAAAGTTTACCCTGCAAACGTTTACTTACACGTTCCAATACCCCAGGGATGGACTGGGAAGAGAAATCGGCTTGGGATTACAACAACTTCAGTCCAAACTGATCGGCCCCAAAGTGAGTCGGACCACCGGGAAAATGTCCGGTATGCCAGATTACCAGTCCAGCCATGCCGGAGTGTGAAAAAGGTCTATCCTAATACATTAGTTTTTCATTCAAAACAAAGCCTTCGTAAACGGTAGTCTCAGATCGCGCAACTAAGCATTACCTTTCACATATGTGAGCAGGTTATGCTTCCGTAACAAACAAAAGAGCAGCATTGTTGACCCACCTTCTCCAATTTAGTACAGAAGAATCAGCTCAACCCACTTGATGTCAATTGGACACAAGTAAGTTGTTGATGACATCAGGTGCCAAGACCAGTACCCAAACCAGTATTAGCCTACTGTAATTTGGCAAGGCAGTGAAAATTGGCATGATTGGCAGTGTTTAATATGCATCATGCATGTGACAGTTTGAAGATGGTGGCTGTCCAGTGCAGACAAGATATGCCTATTTAAGCAGGAAGCACGTATACACATTTGGCTCCATTTTTATTGATCACTGATTAAGCTCTTGATGAAGCAAATTACAGCCTGGAGAATGATGCCCACAGGCAACAATGTTTAATTATATGTGACTCATCATGGACATCAATGAGCCACTCAGTGACTAGTATTCATCTTCAGCTCTCTTACCAGCACTCATTGGATTTTTCAGTCGAATGAGAGGCATTATTAGGTTCATTTCAAAGGAAGTGGAAGCTCTTTTATTTCTCTCTTCTCCGACTTCAATAGCTGCCGAAAGTAATTACTGATCCGAAGCTAAAATGTTTCAGGAAAAACTACTTTTCCAATTTCATTACAAATGTGCCATCACTCTGCCTGTAACAGTAGTAATTTCTTTCAAAACTTCAATACAGTCTTTTGTATTTTTCCACTCTTGTCATCCATGCTCCTTTATTAACGTGGAGCCACTGACATCTTATTAATAGCACATAATAATAAAATGAGATGTAATTTTATTCAGCGCAGTTTTATAATTTATAAAGCAAAATCACAAATGAATCTGCCAAGTACAGCCTGTGAAACTATGTTAACTTAAAGTGATAGTTCACCCAAAAAGTGATAGTTCATCCTCATTTATAAATATATAAACTCCATCCCAGATAAAAAATTACTTACTTTCTTCTGCTGAACACAAACAAAGGCTTTAGAAGGATATCTCAGCTCTGCAGGTCCTCGCAATGCAAGTGAATGGTCACCAAAAATGTTAAGTTCGAAAAGTCCATTAAGGCACCATAAAAGTAATCAATATTACATTTTTTTTACTGTCAATCTTCACTTTTGTTTTTGTTGATTCACATTCTTTGAGCATATCAACACCTATTTGGCAGGGAGGAGAATGTAAGAAATTTGTATTAAAAAAGGACTTCAATATTTAACTTTTTCTCACCCACACCCATCATATCGCTTCTGAAGACATGCATTAAACAACAAGTCGTGTGGATTACTTTTATGCTGCCTTTATGTGCTTTTTGTAGCTTCAAACATTTGGCACCCACTGAAAATTATTCTAAAAGTGTTTAAAAGTGTTCTTTTGTGTTCTGCAGAAGAAAGAAAGTCATACACATCTAGGATGGTATGAGGGTAACTAAATAATGAGAGAACTTTCATTTTTTGTTGAACTATCCCTTTACACCTTCAAGTGGATAAAACCCTTTGAAAACCTTTGAAATTATTTCCTAAACATAAAGTCCAGTTGACCCCCTTCATTGAAGAAATTTCATAAGCACATTGAAAGCAAACAAATTCGTACTGTATGTCAGAATGCCAACATACACACAACACCAATTTCATCTGCATATCTTCTTATTGGCTGTTCTCTTCCAACACACATTTGATGTGTATTAGCAGAGACAAAATAAAAACATCAAATACTTCCTACACAACTTGGTAGACAGTCATAAACCGCATGTTGACAAATGACAACAGCAAAACAGTTACAGGCTGTTTAAGACATGTTGAAGCACCTAACAGGTCTGTTTATGCTCTAAAATACCTGGGGTTCAAATGCAACTCATGAGTTCCTTAATATCATAAACAACCCCATTAAATCACTGCACACCGCCCTTCAATATATGTTTACATTAGTTAACACAATAGATAACATGTATTAACAATGAAACATGAACAATACTTGTACACTGTTTAATAATCTTGGTAAATATGGATTCCTACCTATACTAACAAAGTGTATACGTTAAAAGTTGTATGTTAACATTAGTTAATGCATTATGAACTAAACGAACATTAGTATATTTGTTAATTGGCCAAGACTGTTTAAAAAAATCAAAGTTTATTGTTAGTTCATGATACCTAATGTGTTAACTACTGTTAACTAATAGAACTTAATTGTAAAGTGGTTCCCCTTCGTTTCTAGTATCGAGTTAGAAAAGCTTGTCACAATCTGAAAATGAAAGACCAAAGCCCTATGACATTTAAACATTTTGACAGGTCTTTCAACCAACCCATTTGTACAGAATGTGATGGTCTCGTGAAAACTGTAAACATAAAACTTTGCGTTAACAATAGAACTAATTTGTGCAGTTACTAATTATAAAACTATGGCCTAAGCCAAATCATCAAACCTGTCTCACAACACTCTAATCTCCATGCATTGCTTAAGGCAAGTAGGCGAGATGTTCCTGCATCTATCAGACTGCCACATTGCAACTGAAGTAAGAGCCAACCAGTGTGTGCGCGAGCGTTTCCAGAAAAAGCAAACAGACACTCACTTCACAACACTAATAGCGTATCTCCTTACTTTTTCAAACGTCCGTTTTCAGAATGGTCGTATGAATCCGAATCATTTGGACATCACAGAAAGAAGTTAAAAGCTGATTTCGCGTGAGCGCATCCTGCACCGCTCGCGCTGCTCCGCCATCTTCATCAGCCGGCCACTAGCGCCGAATGCGCGAGAACAGCTGATAGGCGCGCGCTCCGACGAGTGGGCGCGCGTAGAGGGTTCTTTAAAAACAGCCCGAAGTTCTGAGCTCCTCCATCCATGCACTATACAGTAACCCCCATATTCTACTGAACGCTACAAATGAAAAAGTGATACAGTAGATAGAGCTAGGGGCAGTATTGAAAGGGCAATTTTTTATATATGCAAATATTTTGACATTGCAAGATGTTTTTGAACAACATTAGGTCTAATTTGTTGCAGTACAGGTATACATATGATACAATTGATTCATGCTGCATCATCCTCATCTAACAACCTTATTGGTGATCTTTATCCTTTATAATATGTTATTATTATTATTATTATTATTTTACTATTTTACTAGTAAAATATTTCACTATTTTTGCAGTTTAACAGTCATTAAAAAAAGCAAACAATTGATTTAATCTAGGGCTGTCGATTTAACACGTTAATTCAGTGCGATTAATTGTATTAAAAATAACGGGTTAAAAAATTTACGTTATTAATCGCAATGCCCCTGGATTGTAATAAGGAAGATTCCTGAGAAATGCAAGCTTGTAGTACCACCTGTTTACTCCAGAGGGCAGTAATTTAAATTTCAGCTGTGTGGCAACTCGCAGAACGCGCACAACACAAACATGCGTCACGTTCTTGCGTTCAAAACACTTGATGGAGCGCAAATTCGAACTAAGAGATCTCAAGATGTGTTCTAAGTATTAAACTATATTTAACTTGACACAGTGACATAAAAAAATTTATGTTTATGATGCAACGCACCCGAGATGCTACACAAGCATGTCTGACGCAGGTGTACATTGACGGGTCCTTAAACAAGCCCTCATAATAAATCTCCAACTGATTGACAAATTCACTTGTGAAATGGATTGCTGTGAACTGTGAGCCAATGATTGACATATGATCAATAATATGGTAGTAAAAAATACATTGTATTCTAAAGCCTCTTTTTATATTGTCTTATCAATTAGTAACTCTTCTGTCACAAGAATGTAATGCATTTTAATTATCTGTATGTATATATATATATATATATATATATATACATATATATTTGTATATGCGATTAATCGCGATTAATTAATCGGGACATCATGTAATTAATTTGATTACAATTTTTAAGACCTAATTTAATCACATTGAATTAAATTCAAAAAAATTCAAAAGTCTTCCGTCTAAAAATACATATTATACTAAATATATATATATATATATATATATATATATATATATATATATATATATATATATATAGTGTATATAATTTCAGGGATTCTTATTGGCTTATCCTCATTTAAATCTGCAGCATTTAAAAAAATACATATTAAAATATTAGATCAAATGACCTTTTCAACCTTTTGTAATTGCACACAATAACCTGATGGGTCAGGAATATTATTCAGAGGATAATGACAAACATGGTTTGAAAATTGCAGTGGTGCTGTTTGTTGATATTTTGTGTTTTGGAAGAAAATGTAATCTATAGATCCTTTTACCCTGGGGGCTCTTTAACCCTGGTGTAACCTACATACGATGCATATACTGTATATTATTATGATGAAAAAGTTACATTTTGCACAAATGAACACAATTGCTCAGGCCTAAATCAAGTCCATAACTGCAAATACAATAAACACAGGTAAAAGTGAAAACAGTACTGCTTTTGTAAAAATAACTATGGTAACCATTGTTTCCACCAAAATTCCATTGTTACTACAGTAATTGTCACTACAATAAAACTGTTGTCACTTACAGTAGTATTAGCCACCACAGTTATCACAAATAGAAATGAAACAAAATGACAAACTCTTTTAAAAGCATGCTTTGTAGGAGGACCCCCACTGATTTATTAAGGTTTTACAGTAACAGTTGATATGGTAGTGTTTTTTGTAGATTATTTATGTGTTTGAGGAAAATATAGTTTTGCTTAATATGATTTAGCCTACTTATATTTGTGCCATAATAAGTTAATTTTTAACGTTGTCTTTGCAACATCAAAAGAGAAATTGAGTCATTTTAATACTTCTCTTGCAATAGTAGAATAGGCCTATTTAAATTATAATGACAATCAATTGCATATTTTTTAAATTACAGTAAAACTCTGCAAAACCACACAATCACCAATGCCACAAGAAGAGGTCACTTTATTTTGGCACTTGTCACACATGAAAATATTCAAAGTATTTTTACAGGAAAACAAAGACTTGGTAATGACTGAGAACATCATAAACATACAAACAGATGTTTGCATGCCATGCAACAGGCATCCACCCCTCCTGACTCTGCCCCTTGTTGCCCTTGATAAAGAGAACAAAGGCTCTGATGCAGTGATTGGCAACATTAAACAGTGAAGGCAAGTGTAGTTTACTTAGAAGAGTGGCTTTTGAAGATCTAAACAGGCATTATCTGAAAACATAGAGAGAAATTAGATTTCAGAGAGGAGGACAATTCTATACAGTACAGTTTTAATTTAATACATCTCAAGAATTATACCTACTAGAACAGCTGAAGCAAAAGAGAAGATGTGCTTTGAGATCTAAACCAAACCGTTCCTGTTTCTTCAACATCCATTATGGAATGCATAGGCCTACTGGATTTTATAGCAATGGAATGGAAGGCATGGCTCAACAATATATGAATAATATACACCTGGTACATAATTTAGCAGGCAATATCAGATTATTAAAAGAATTTGTACAACAATTTGCATTAATAATAAAGCAGGCTGAATGTACATTTTAATATTAAGAGCTGGCTTTCAAACGACATTTAAGATCTTGCAGTGCATGTGTTTTAAGGAGTGATTCTGCAGATATTTGTTGTTCAAATCCATAGATCATACTTTGTGATATTATGTACATAAAAATTGACATTCATACCCATACAAAATTATTAGCTGACAAGATCAAAGATTTTGTCATCCTTATATTTGGGTTAAATTGAGTCATATTGCTTTTTCCTAGTAGTAATATTTTGCACAAATGGAAATAAGAGCAAATAAGATGTAAAATACAATAAATACAAATGAATTTGGAACTCTTAATGAAGAATTTATACATTCTGATCCATGAACCATTTTAATCACCAATAATTGAATAAGCTTACAATTTAAAGAGCCCTTGTTACTTACATTTTCTCTCCAAGAGATATGCAAAAATTAATCATTCTGTGCGTGAATGTATCATTGAAATTATGTTCCCTAATATCAGTGGAATTTGGGAAGAAACAGTGAATATGGAGTTTAAAATGAGAAACAGAGATGAGACTGAAGAATGTTTTCAAAGCACAGCACAAAACAGAATGGAAGTAATAGAGTAAAAAAGACAATATCGCCTCCCACTGGATGAAAACACACAGTTCATAGAACAAAGTACAGGAAAAGTTAGAGATGTGACAAAATAAATGTCATAACACAAACAGTCAACAAAAAAGCAATCATTATTCAAACCTTGCCTTTGTTCCGACACATTAGAAATTAGAAACTCAGAGAAATTCTCTTGATTTTACCATTTCGATGGACGGAACCATCACAAATTGCCATTAAATATTTACACAATGACACATTGTAATAAATCACCATTACAAACTGTCCATCAGAGATAAGTCACATTAGGCTATTCGCTATTATGATTCTAAAATGCCATCTAAGCCCTAAAACTTCTAATAAGACTGAGACGAAACATAACAACTTATTCTGAGACATTTATTTTCAACTTTTTATGTTAATGTATCAGTTCTGATATTGAACCATATGATTGAATGTCAATTTGAAGAGCTAAATATTATCAACCAAAAAAACAAAACTGTAACAGCATTATAGCATTGAACATTTTCACACTATGACACATTTATACAAGACTCGTGGCTTTAAAAATCACTTTAACTGTCAGCTATATATAAAAAAAAAAGCCTACATAATTTATGTGGACTTCGATTGTACTAGTCTAATCCACAATGCTGAAAAGGTTTTGAAGTCAACTTCAAGCCTTTGAGTAGTTGAACCCTGGAGGAATCCCTTCAGTTTTCTTCTAAACGCAACAAACATAATAACAAATAAAGCTACCATGCAGAAGGCCTGGGTAGCTGCAATTGCTTTTGAATACAATACATACATTAACATGCACCGCAGCCTCTGGACAGCACTACAAACATTTTAAATGCACAATAGAATCACACACCACTTTTCCTGTAAAGTCACAATGTTCATTCTTACAAAGTCCTAAAAGAATGAAATCCTTCATAGAATCATTGTACTTTGCTTTTATACCCAGAGATTAAGGAAAGGCTCTAATCTCTAAATGCTAAAGACTACATAAAAGTGAATTGTACAGGTAGAATACAGAGCAGTAAAGATCCAGGAATATTGCAGAGAGGAGGGTGTTCAAAGCATAAAGCACTCTCAGGCTCTTGTGTCTCCTTTTGTAGAGTCCTGTTTTTAGAAGTGTGACACGCGGTTGGTTTTAGTGAGTGTGGGGTGGTTCAGTGTTGGAGAGGAGCGGTGCTATGCGTCACTTGTTCGATCCAGGGAAGGTAACGGCTAACACGTGAATATACACCTGGGTAAGAGGGATCACCGCAGCCGTAGCCCCAGGAAATGACCCCTGTGAGCACCCAGCGCCCTGCCTCGCCCTGACACACTAGCGGACCTCCGCTGTCACCCTGGCAGCTGTCAGCATGCTTTCGGAGGTCAGACGCCATGCTGCCAGCACACAGCATGTCGTGGCTAGTGAAACGCTCGCCGTAACGCTTCTTACACTGCCAAGAGGGCAGAAGAGGAACCCAAGCCTGGAGAAGAGTGCTCGGTTGCTCAGAGTCTGAAAAAGAGAGTAACAAAGTTAATGAGTAAATCAGTAAACTCAGTCAGAGAACAGCAGATCTTGAGTCCTGACATGCACTGCTCCCAAATTGTAACTACGCGTCGCATCAACACATACCACAAATGCTGTGATTATTACAAAAATAATATTTTAATCTTTGATCTGTAATATATAAATGTAGCTTTGTGTATATTCTGTTAATGTTTCACAAACCAAAACACATCAAAAGCCACATCTGTTCACAACTTATAAAATCTGTGCTTTCACGTCTTCATAATCGATAAACCTAATAAATTATTAATGTGATTATCTAATCAGCCAATCATGTGGCAGCAGCGCAATGCATAAAATCATGCAGATACGGGTCAGGAGCTTCAATTAATGTTCACATCAACCATCAGAATGGAGAAAAAAATGTATCTCAGTAATTGGACTGTGGCATGATTGTTGGTGCCAGATGGGCTGGTTTGTGTATTTCTGTAACTGTTGATCTCCTCAAATTTCATACAACAGTCTCTAGAGTTTACTCAGAATGGTGCCAAAAACAAAAAACGTCCAGTGAGTGGCAGTTCTGCTGATGGAAATGCCTTGTTGAGACAGTTAAATGGAGAATGGCTAGACTTGTTTGAGCTGACAGAAAGGCTACGGTTACTCAGATAACCATTCTGTAAAATTATAGCGAGCAGAATATCATCTCAGAATGTCGAATATTGAGGCAGATGGGCTACAACAGCAGAAGACCACATCGGGCACTTTACTAGTACCATAATGTTCCTAATAAAGTGCTCTGTGAGTATATATATATATATATATATATATATATATATATATATATATATATAAATATATGCAAAAATATCTATAGCGTGGTACTGTTAATGTGATATAAAATGACACATTCCTTGACATACAATTTTTGTCAACTGCCCACCTCTAGTACATCTAAACAAGTGCATTTTGTGCCAATATTAGAATAGCCATCCATTACCAGTTACTCCCCAGCCGGTAATGACACAAGACGCAGGGCTCTTGCCCCACTTGCTGCCAGGCGCGGGCAGGCAGGCAGCATTTGTATGCGGGTTAAAGGCCACACACTTCCCCTCGGTGCCCTTCAGTCGAATCAGGGCCACATCATGCTCCCAGCTCTCTGTTCGGTACTTCCTGTGCACCTCTATGCGCTCTGGAGAGAGCACGCGCTCAAAATCATCCTGTTGCCGTGTGTGATAATCCCCGAGTTTTACCACGTATCGCGAAGCATCAATTCCAAACCTGAAAAATTGAGAACATATCAGTGAAAATGTTCAAATTTTCATTCTTTCATTCACATTTGAAGTAATGCTCTGTGATTTCCACAACAAAAGCTATTTCAAATATTTAATGCTACTTTAATTTTAATAGAATTTTATATGACTGTTTGTTTGTTTGTTTGTTTTTAAGGAAGAGTCTTATGCTAATCATAAGGTCAGGCAACCGAGTACAACTGTTTCGTCATTACAGACAATATTGAACAGTTGTTTACATTTGTAAAGAGATTTCTAAATACTTTTGTGATCACAATTAGGAGTCTGCATCTTGGATGAAAGTTGTTCTTCAATATATTTGTGCAGAAGACATCTTAAACAGGTGGGTCGCAACACTGCTAAATGCAATTAATAAAATGCAACCATATAATTACTCATATTTATAATAGCAAAACAAATATGTTTATACATTTTTAAAAGGGGGAAAACACTTCTCGTATCTTTTATTGTTGATCTCAAAGACCTCAATTATTTATTGAGGTCTTTGAGATTTTATTGAGGATTATTGAGGTCTTTGAGGCTAACACCACTGTTGTCCAGCAGGTGTCTCTCTTACCGTTTGAAGCAGTGAGCTGCAGTGAGCAGCCAGCAGGAGTTGATGAGGGTGGCTCCACACAGAGGCTGATTCCCTTTAGACTGAGATCTGAGCCAGAGGGAGGCCTGCCAGGGCCATTCACCCCTGTGGGACACACACACACACACACACACACACACACACACACACACACACGTGTTGGTGCGAAAATCCTTATGAGGACTCTCCATTGACATAATGATTTTTATATTGTACAAACTATAGAGTCAATCCCCTAACCCTAACCCTACCCCTACCCCTAAACCTAACCTTCACAAAAAAACATTCTATATATTTACATTTTCAAAAAAACATAGTTTATTACTCACCCTCATGTCGTTTCAAACCTGTATGAACCTGTCTTCTGTGGAACACAAAAGGGGAAATGTATAGCAGAATCTCCAAGCTGCTCTTTTTCATGAAATAAAAGTGACACATGACCATGGCTGTCAAGCAAGATTTTCAATAAATAACAACTTACATTTCAGTATGTTCCTCAAAAAATTTTTATGATATTTTTATTAAGCTTTTTTGTCCTTTCTGGAGCTTAACAACCCCTGGTTTCCATTCACTTTCATTGTTTAGAAAAGAACAGGTTGCATATAGTCTTCTAAACTTCCTTTTGTGTTCCAGGGAAAACAGAATGTCATACAGATTTGGAACAACAAGAGGGTGAGTACATGCTTTACGAATTTTCATTTTTGCATGGAATATCGCTTTGAAATACTTCTCTTAATTCAATTGCAAAATTTTACTTGGAATAAAAGGCATTCCCACGCCTTTTGACCAATGAATTACCATGAATCTTCCTGTCGTTTGTAATTATTTTCTCCCCAATGAAATATTTTACAGCATAACTGGTTAATTTGTGTTATTTATATACAATTCCATACATTTTAAAGATTTTTATACATTTTCAGGCCTGGAAATCACAGGGTTAAAATTCCCTGATATTTCCAGATATTATTTATTCCCTGAAAAGAAATGCATTTGCAAGCCTTTTTGAAAAATATGCACAAAACATGTTTTCTATAACTGATTGAACAGCAGTAAAATGTACATGACTACTTACCTGAGGGATTTGTATCCTCCTACAATCCTCTTGCTGCGTCTCTCAGCACCAGCTCTCAGACCGCAGGTGTGTGTGCCCACCACTGCTACGTCAGCCTCTGGCTCAGGCAAATAATCACACACAACACCTGCATCCTGTCCATGCTTACACACATGACTATCTTGTCCTTTAGAAGGGCACTCCCCAAAAAACGACTCCTTCCCAGTGCATCTCACGTTGGACAGATGGATGGGCCCCTTCCCTGCACCGAAATAACCCATTGGCCGTGTTTTGGACACCCCGCTGTGACATAAACAAAATGTTCAAAGACTGCTCACCTTTATCTCTATTATGTACCTATTTGCAAATCATTCAGCATGCCAGCAAGAATCAGCAAGTATTGACAATAAATACCCTTCTATAGTACTTATTATGACATAAAATCAGGGTCAGAAATTAAGCTGGGCTTAGGGTAAAATTCCAACAAAAGTAACAAAAAGGCACATACATCTGATTTATGTTATCTAACATGTGAGTGAGAGTGAGAGTTGCTGAATACAGTAACTAATATTAAATAGTTTTTAATGGGGAATACCCCCCTTAAAGGAATATTCTGGGTTCATTGTAAGTTAAACTCAATCAACAGCATTTGCGGCTTAATCTTGATTACCACAAAAAAGTATTACAACTCGACCCTCCCTTTCTTTAAAAAAGCAAAGATCTGGGTTACAGTGAGACACACAATGGAAATAAAAGGGGCCAATTTTTATAGGGTTTAAAGGCAGAAAAGTGATGCTTAGAATTCTATAAAAGCACTCTCTCATTATCCTGCCATTGTGGTCTTGTTTTATTCTTGATTTGGCAGGATTGTGACAGTTTCCTACACCCATCTATCAGGTTGTCCATGTGCTTTTGCTTTCCTCCTTCCCTCATAATTTGCACAGGTGCTGTTCAGCAGTGCAATCAGCATTGTCATTTCCTACTTTTTTCTTTTTTTTTTATGTCTCCCCAATTTTGGCATGCCCGATTACCAAAGTCCTCGTGGTGGCGTAGTGACTCGCCTCAATCCGGGTGATGAAGGATGAAACTCAGTTGCCTCCGCCTCTGAGACAGTCAATCCGCACACCTTATCACTTGGCTTGTTGAGCAAGCCCCACCGAGAGCGAGAGCCACATTACTTTAAATCTCTTTATTGTCACACTACCATGTACACAAGTGCAACCATGTACACTACCTTGTACACAAGTGCAACAGTAGGTGAAAGTCTTTCACCTACTGTTGCACTTGTTTACATGGTAGTGTGACAATAAAGTGATTTGATTGGATTTGACATTATAGCAACCACGACAAGGTTAACCCATTTGACTCTACCCGCCCTATCAACCCGTCCAATTGGTTATTATGGAAGCCTGACTGGAGTCACTCAGCATGCCCTGGATTCAAACTTGCTGAGCTATTCAGGCCCCCCTTGTTTTGTTTCTTTTTAATAAAACACCTTTCATTGCCATCCTGCGTCTTGGGTCCTACCTCAAATATTCCGAGACAAATCAATCTGACCAAACTTGGACCCAGATGAGGCATGAGGGGTGTTTTATTGAACCAAGCGCCGGCCCTTGAGGAATAGGTCTCCCAATGCCTCGCCCGGTTGCCTGATCCCTTGGTCTGCTTTCAGCACGGTTGTCCCGTTGACGTCTTTGCTGAGGAATTGGCCTGGGCTGACTCCGGGCAGGGTATGGATGAGACCATCCTCAAGCAAAAAGTTTTGGCAGGACTGGACATGCCCATAGGTCTAGAGTAGCTGGGTATGTGTTTCTTTCTCTTTTTCCTTTTGGGATTTGGTGGATCACCTCTGCATGTTGGCAGAGATGGAATGTCTGCTGCGAGTGTGGAACACCAAATACCAAAGTTCCCCTTTGTCGGTGTCTTTGGAGAGGCTCACTGAGCCTGTTATTGTCCACCAGGATACGGCCAAGTCAACGGCAGCTCCTTTGGGTGCCTCTCGGGCTTCTCGACACTGTCGCCAGAAGAAGCATGCTGCTGAACACTTCCAGTGCTCACTGCCATGGAGGTCGTTCCCTGTCATGGCCTGTACCCATGACCACGGAGGTCGTTCCCTGTCACGGCCTGTGCCCACGGCCACGGAGGTTGTTCCCCTGTAATGGCCTGTGCCCATGGCGACAGGAGTCGTTCCCCTGTCACAGCCTGTGCCCACGGCCATGGAGGTCGTTCCTCTGTCACAGCCTGTACTCACAGCCATGGAGGTCGTTCCCTGTCACGGCCTGTGCCTACGGCCATGGAGGTCGTTCCCCTGTAACGGCCTGTGCCCATGGCGACAGGGGTCATTCCCCTGTCACAGCCTGTGCCCACGGCCATGGAGGTCGTTCCTCTGTCACAGCCTGTGCCCACGGCCATGGAGGTCATTCCTCTGTCACAGCCTGTGTCCACGGCTATGGAGGTCGTTCCTGTCACAGACTGTGCCCATGGCCATGGAGTTCGTTCCTCTTTCACGGCCTGTACCAATGGCCTGTGCCCATGGCTATGGAGGTCGTTTCCCTGTAAAGGCCTTTGCCCACGGCCACAGTTAGCAGAGATGGAATGTCTGCTGCGAGGGGGGAACACCAAATCCAAAAGTTCCCCAAAATCTACGTACTGTGATTTTAGACAGTATAAAGCTGCATAATCTATCAGAGTCCAGGCGATAATTTAAAATGTCTTCTAGCAGCCTTTACTGTATTGTGATATTTTTTTGTTCGTTATTTAAAGCCAATATGTTGTTTATTTTTTTATTAATAGCCATAATTATTCAGATTGAAAATGTATTTCAATTAATTGTTTTATTTCAACGCATTTGACAAAAATGGATGGCACAAAATATATACATTTCAGGGTCCAAATAATGTCCAATTATAAAAACATTTAATTTTTTGAGTTACTATACAAAAATGGATGCCTACGTGAATCCGAGATGCCTGCAGACGACAGCAGCACTGACATCATTCCAGCCATGATCACAGATGCTGCCCCATTCTCCGTTCAAGAATACCTCGACTCTACCCTCTTTCCTGTTGTCACTGCCTGCCAATCGCACCAGAGGCCCTACAACCAGACAAAAGCAAGCACAATTAACAATAATTATAATTACAATAGAGCTTAGATTTGATCACTCTGAGTACTGTAAAACTTAAAAAATAGCTGTGAAATGTGAAAAAAAAATACAAAAAACTATTTAAGACATACATTTTCTGTACACAAGCCTACTGTGATGTAACCGATTTGAAGTAATGAATTGAAAGACTGTAATAATATAAGCAGCATAATAAATGGAACATAACAAATTCAAAAATGTTTGTCAAGATTACAGACTGCAATTTATCTGATTTCAGATTAAAGTAGCAAAGCAATCCAGTTATGTCTCTCCTTGTTGAATATTGTGTCAGTGAGAGAAACAGCCTCTGTTACTTGCAATGTAGCTTAAACCACAACATTCATGTAAGCGTATGATTGTAACAGTTAGTGAAAAGGCTGAACCTCAAAATAAATATAGATTAGCCTATTAGCAAAGACATCAGAAAAATTTGAAATGGAAAAAGGATTTAAGCCATCTTGAAGTCAATAGGAAATTTAAATGTACCCTATTGACTTTATTTACCTATTTACGTGTTGCTGATTAATAAAAGTAATTTTCACTCAATATTTCTTCATCATTGAATGGCAGTTTCACTAAAATATATGTCAGATTATGGATTACTTAAAACAGGCGCATAAATAGCATTTCAAAGTTTTAAAGTATAAGCTTAGTTTGCATTAACAACCATATTAATCACATCTCTGTCATTTCCTTGAAAAAAAAAAAAATCAATCTGCGATTCAGACAGATGGATTTACAAAGCTTCTGCTGCAACAAGAAAGCTAATGACTACATTGGTGAATTACTAAAATAAGAAAATATTTAACCTATTATGTATTGAAATGTCAAGAAACACAGTGTCTGGTGGACTCTCACTCACACACATATGGGGCAATTTAGTCTCCAATTCACTTAACCTGCATGTTTTTTGGACTTTTTTGGAAAACAGAGCACCCGGTGGAAACCCACGCAAACACAGGGAGAACATGCAAACTTCACACAGGAAGGTCCTAGTTGAGCTGGGACTCGAACCCAGGACCTTCTTGCTGTAATGCGACCCAGGACCTTCTTGCTGTAATGCGACAGTGCTAACCACTTAGAATTAGACTAGAGCAGTTAATTTGAGATTGAACATGTATCTGGTCTCTTATTTTCAAAGCCAACGAGGAAATGACAAGGTGAGTTTGCGGTTCTTTTTCTTTTCTTTTCTTTTCTTTTCGTGCATCTAACTTATGATAACAGTATGATACTGGGTAAGAAATAAAAACACACCACAGAACAAATGAAGGTTGAGGAATGCACACAATTATTTTCTGATTTGAAAAGGTGAGTAAAACATTACAAAATATTTACAATAATAAAACAGAAGTAATTTACAAACAACCCTGGCATAAGTATGGATTGCTTTTGAAGTTAAAATGAAGTATTGAACTGTTCAGTACACATATTTTGTGTGGGTACATTCAGACAAACAAAGCATCATTATATAAAATAATGTATGACGCTTGTTAAAATTGGTTTAGATCAGAGATTGATTCCCAGCAAGGGGTATGTGCACCATTTTTGAAACTTTTGTATAGCTGAGACTAATAGCTAACATTTTATGTATCCTAAATGTACACATTTAAATAATATTTTCAATCCTTTGCATAATAAATTTACAGCTTGTTTGGAAATGACACCCAATGTTTTTTAATATGCTTTTTCTTTGTGTTCCTTAAACATCACTTGTCTACACAGCAAACTTTTTTTTTTCTTGTTTTAAGTACACAAAATTTTTTGAGATTTCTCTTAAAACAAGATTTAATATCTTGTGCCAGTTTGCTTGTCATGTAAATAAATCATGTTTTAAGAAAGTTTAGATTTTGCTTTACAGGAACAATTTTTTGCAGTGTAGTGTTTCATCTTAAGCATGCTCTTCCCTAACAATTTTGGCAACAGGTTTAATAAGGACACTAACTTTTGAAAGAACTTTAATAATGGCAAAATAGTTTAAGATGGAAATGACACCCCAACTGTGGCACAGAAATCATTTTCACACATTAAATATTGCATTGGAGGCAACACTTTACAATAAGGTTCACATTAGTAGACCTAAACAACATAAGTTAACATGAACTAACAATGAACAATGAATCTTGATTCAGTCTAATTAAAAAATATATTAATACATTTATAAAATCAAAAGTTGTATATCTAGCAGTTAATGAACTATGAGCTAACATGAACTAAATATGAACAATTGTATTTTTATTAACTAGCATTAAAGGGATAGTTCCCTGAAAAATGAAAATTCAGTCATTGTTTACTCACTCCTGTGTTTTTATAACTGTCTTTCTTTTTCTTAACACAAAGGGAGAAATTGTTAAAACAATGTTGAGACTCATGATTTTTGTGAAAGCATATGATAAGGTTTGGTGAGAAACAAACCAAAATCTACTGTATTATTTAGAGAAAATGTTCACTGACCATTAATCTCCTGTGCACGTTCATGACAGGGCACGAGAGCAACCGTTCACACAGCCCCCTCGCTGATTGTTTATCTAAAAATAGGTGCACCACAGTGATAGCGACAACAGAATACAACAAAGCTGCACACAAAACAGAGAACAGAACTTACTAAACATGTCTGAAGAGTTTGTAGTCGAAGAATTTCTGCATTTCTATGACCAGACTTTTTTTGGACCAGTGCCAGTTCACAGTGGAGTTACCCACGTGATGCCGAAAATAGAAAATGAGCGATTTATAGAATGTAACGTCGCTCGTCACTGCTGGTTAGGACAAAAACTCTGATTACCATAGAAGATATACCTTTTAACGCATGTAGTTTGCCATCAGGTTAGGTACTCCATTCAAAAAAATAAGGCTGGGCATAGAAATGCATACATCTTTTGACTACATACTCTTCAGGCATGTTTAGTAAGTTCTATTTTTTGGTTTGTGTGCAGCTGTGTTGTGTTCTGTTGTTGCTATCTCTGTGGAGGACCTGTTTTTAGATAAACAAAATGAGTTTTCGCTTGAACATCCCAATGTCGCGAGGGGGCTGTGTAAACTGTTGCTCTCGTGAAATGTTTATGTATTAATCAGTCAGGCATTAATCCATTGTTGTATTCTCTTCGATGCCTTGAGCTCCATGTTTGTGGGGTGGTTTAAGGAGATGGAGATAGCTCACAAGTTAGAACCTAATACCGATATATTGGTCATAATTTTAGGTAGATATTGTGTTAAATACTGTAAATATTCATTTCATTTCATTTCTGACTGAAAAAAGAAGCAAGGAGATTTGGAAGAGATGAGGACAGACAGGAAGCAAAGATTTAATTTCAATATTATCATTCGTACGAGATGGCAAAATTGTAAGATATCGTATGGCTTGTTCCCATTTAGACCAAACAATCCAACAACAGGACAATTCGATACAATACAGGCATCAAATTTTAGCTAGCCTCTCATCCAACACTTTATTTTAAGAAACAAAACGCCTGAAACGTCTGTGAACAATTTTGGTTACTCATTATTTGTTCAATTCAAATGACTGATGTATGTCCATATCCTGTAATACACTTCCCTCGTCTCTTTCCAAACCCTGATGTTGTCTAAACTCTGTGGTACACAAATTATATTTGCCTATGAAAATCATGGTTAGGTTATGGTTTGGGTAAGGAATTAGACTTTATGGTTAAGTTTAGGTTCTGGGTTAAACATAGGAAATATCATAATAACATTATTCGATGGTTGGTTTATTTTCTTCTGTGGGGGAATAAGTTGTACATTTTTGTACAAGCCAACACACAATATCTTACAATTTCGCCATTTCAAACTGTTATTATGACTTGTCATAAGACCGGGTTGTTGTTGAGAAACAGTACACTGAACATCATTTAATCATGTTTTGTATGCTGATATTTTGAATGATGTTTCATTTTAGCAAGCGTTTGTAAAAGGTTCACTTTGTTACATTATGAAAACTATTCATTTATAAATACAAATTTGACAAAACATCACAAACTAACCGTTTTTACTTTTTTTTTCATTCTATCGCTCCCAAGAATGTTCAAACTCAAATGCTACATCAAAGGCTGTAATAATTTTGGTCGATTGCAGAGATATCACAATATATAAAATTACTTTAGATACAATAATAAAACAAAATGTCTTTGAATCTTACTTTTACACACAAAAATGACATTAAGTCATATTTTGCCACAATGTTCATCATAACTTAGCAACATTGTTAGAAATTTGTTTCTACATTCTCTTGATGCATGGATGGATTACCGTCCAGGCCAATGGGGCCAGTGCCCAGTTTGGCCATCCCCTGCTCGCAACCTTCACCCCCCCACCACGCTCAACAATTTTTGGCAAACACCCCCCCCGCATGAATCCTCTTCCGACACTTCCACATATTTCTTGATAAATATTGTGTGGAACGTAAGATTTCAAAGCACATCCAAAATGTCACATGCTGAGAGCAACTCAGTGATGTTATTTAATGATAGAGTTTAGATTGGAATGATGTTTTTAGGGGGGAAGCAATGTTGTTTAATGTTACACCATCAAATGTCAAAGGTAGCATTGTTTTCACCAAGGGCTACAGAACACAAAACTTTATTGAAATTCAAATGGAAGTTTTTATCAATAAACGCGAGTGCTTTGGGGCCTCAATGGTCTGTTGCATTTATTCTAGACCTCTTTCAACAAGTGACATTTAAATCCCTGCTGAATTTCAGAAAGCATCAAAGGAGCACAGACAGAGAAGTCTATCAGAAACATGTATCTCTTCCACACACAAAATGCCTTATTCACACACAATGACATACTGTTTATGTTAGTGTAGTACTTCCCAACTGGTTTTGCTTGAGGACTGAGATTTTGCGTACAGTGCACAACAAGAGAAAAAAATAATCTCATGCAAAAAAAAATAAAAAATACAAATCTCTTCAATATCAAACAATGAAATTTATTATTCCAATCAACCTTCAAAATTATTAACACAACATGAAAAGGAAAACTGACTTTTGTAAATGCATAACTAAGATTAGCCCGTAAACCTATATTTAACCCTTGAAGCTCTGAAGGTGTTTTTAAAGATGTCCTGTTCTGTTTGCATGTCAAAGATATGTACTTAGTTATTACTCGCTATAGTTTTTGTCTGTGAGTAAAACAAATTGGCTGGTTGTAATCTACTCTTTGAAATCTTTTCAACAACATATGACACATGGCTATTTGATCTGTTTGATGATTTTACCGATGACAATAATATGTGCAGTGCAAATTTGTTTATAAATGATCAAAAATGAACACTTTTGATTTGTCTGCAAATTTTAAAGCACTTGTTCGGTTTTGGTCATAATGCCTTCTAAAGTACAGCTTCTAAGCTTAAAAAAGATACCTATTTTGTGTTGGTCAAGTCTGTAGTTATCAATATTTTCCTAATTTTTTTCTGGGTAATTTTTTTTTTCTTTTACCTAAGATGGATTCTACCAAGTGAGAAATAAATTTGCTTCACAAAACTGTGAATTTTGCTGTACGGGGGGCCTGGATAGCCCAGCGAGTATTGACGCTGACTACCACCCTTGGAGTCACGAGTTCTAATCCATGGCGTGCTGAGTGACACCAGCCAGGTCTCCTAAGCAAACAAATTGGCCCAGTTGATAGGTAAGGTAGAGTTACATGGGGTAACCTCCTTGTGGTCGCTATAATGTGGTTCTCGCTCTCAGTGGGGCATGTGGTGAGTTGTGCATGGATGCCGCAGTGTTAAAATTTTTAAAATGGTTCAAATGGAAAGAAGGAGGCGGGAACCGGACGAACCATCAAAATAATGTTTAATGAGAAATTAAAACATAAACACAAAACATAAACACAAACGCACACACTGCAGCAGCATGTGGATCTCTCTCTCCCGAACTGCCATTGGGGGATGAGCGTGCGTAGTCACGGCCCGGCCCCGCCCTTCTCCTCGTCACACGTGGAGAATAGCGTGGGCCTCCAAACACGCTACATCTCCGTGTTAACACGCTCAACAAGCCACGTGATAAGATGCACAGATTGACTGTCTCAGACACGGAGGCAACTGAGATTCGTCCTCTGCCACATGGATTGAGGCGAGTCACTACGCCACCATGAGGACTTAAGAGCACATTGGTAATTGGACATTCCAAATTGGGGAGAAAAAAAAATAGAAACATTGCTGGACGAACAATCATTTATGTCAAC
The DNA here is from genome assembly GCA_032164185.1 of Moxostoma hubbsi. Lineage (NCBI taxonomy): Eukaryota > Metazoa > Chordata > Actinopteri > Cypriniformes > Catostomidae > Moxostoma > Moxostoma hubbsi. The sequence goes on from JAVLUX010000035.1 coordinate 9,888,914, forward strand.
AATAAAAGATGTGGGAAGCATTTTCTCATTCCTTTTAAAAGTAAACTTTTTATTTAGCTATTCTAACTATGGTTATTTGCATTTAGCATTGTTTTTTTTCCTTCTGTCTGCAACCTTATAAGAACAGATATGTGACTCATTTTTGGGTTGCGACCCACCAGTTGAGAACCACATTGTTAGTGTGTGTGTTCAAGGCACTGTAACTCACCAGTAGTTTCTGAAGCCAGTGGAACCTCATTGTTTTCTGACCTGCGGCAGCGTATTCCAACATCTTCACTGTGAGAGCAGTCGTGTCGACCCCACACGCCGTGTTTACACTCCGGCAGAGAGCTCTCTCTCCCCTCACACTCCACATCATCCAGCAGAATCAGCCCTGTTCCTTCTCCAAACACTCCAGTGGGGGCGACCTCTGCACCGCCCCTACACACACACACACACACACACACACACACACACACACACACACACACACACACACACACACACACACACACACACACACACACACACACACACACACACAAGATAAACTATAAATACACACAGCCAATCTTACACTTGAAATTCTCCCACACAAACTATTTGTAAAGAATCTATAAAATATGTGGACGCCCACATATAATACTCACTTGTTGAGTAGGACATGAAACATTTCATGTTTTAAGGTTAGAGAGAAGTAATAGGCTATAGCTATGTTCAAATGACATAAAATATCAGTCAGAAGTTTGGACAAACCTTTTCCAGATTTTAAAGTAATAGTAACGCATCAAAACTATGAAATAACGTCAAATAAAGTGAGCATAGATGAGTAATTGTTGGCTATATTTCTTTCACTGTCCAGTGTAACACTCGTCCATTTAAAATATATATATATATATAAAATAATGTTTTGTAAATAAATTCAGAACTAGCCACAATTGCTATTTGTCTACAAAACAAATTTAAAGCATTTAACCATAATTCATTAGATTGAAGAGTTTTTAAGAAGAAGATAAATGTAGTCAATTGTGTTCAAACTTTTGACTGGTATTCTAATCTACACTAAGAAGGTGTGTAAAAATACTAGCATGATAAAAGAGCATCACCTGAATCCCAGCTGTCTGCAGACCACCTGTGCATGCTGCTCTGTCCAGCTGTCATCACACACTGTGCCCCAATCCCCGGAGTGATACACCTCCAGACGACCTTCCCATGGGTTATCACCGTCTACCAGTCTCACTACCCCATCTGAATACACATACATAAGTGTGCAATCAATCACAAACTAAATAAATACACACATTGTATCTTCCATAGCAGCTGTCTCGACTGTTTCTGAAGGCATATGTGTGTTATATTACTATTGGAATACTATTTAGAAAGTGATATACATAAGAGATAATTTCCAAAGTATGGATAAATGGACATTAAAGGGATAGTTCATCCAAAAACAAAAATATTCTCTTCATTTAATCACCCTCACGCTATTCCGGATGTATATGACTTTCTTTGTTCTGCTGAACACAGACGAAGATTTTTGAAAAATATCTCAGCTCTGTAGGTCCATACAAGTCTAACCACTGGAGTTGTGTGGATTAATTTGATGTGCTTTTTGCACCTTCAAAGTTCTGCCCACCATTCACTCGCATAGTATGGACCTACAGAGCTAAAATATTCAGCAAAAAAAATCTTCATTTGTTTTCAGCATAAAAATAAAAGTCATACACAACTGGGATTGCATGAGGGTGAGTAATCGACGAGAAAACTTTCATTTTTGGGTGAACTATTCCTGTAATATTGATTTGCTTTTGACAATGGTAAAATATACAGTTCCCCATCAGTCACTCACTCGACGTTGTGTCGATTGTATTGACACAAGGAGCTTCTTTTGGGAGCCTCAGATACATCTGAATATGAAAAAGGCCAATGCTAAATTGGCGAACAGAATTTGCATGTCCCACCCCTGGACATACGGGTATAAAAGGCGGGATGTGCCTCTGTTCAGTCAGATTCTTTCTTCGGAGCCGAGCGTTTGTGTTTGTGTTCAGCGAGCTGAAACCCCACTCTGTTCCACCTTACCTCTAGAGAGATTTCCTGTTGGATCTACAGCGCAATGCCAGCGGATTTATCCTTCCTCTGCACGCTAGTGCAGTCCACGCCCTTGGGCGCTTTGACAGTCTTCTAAAAGAGCCAACACGCCTCTAAAAGAGTATTATTTTCAATAAGAGAAAATAAAAGAGTTACACTTGCAGTTGAACGTCTTTTGAAAGATGCGTCTTTTTCAAGATGCCATTCCACCTTTGTGTTGTTCCTGGATGCGGCAGATATCTCTCCACTTCTGACGGCAATAGGTGCCGCCTTGTGTGTCTGGGTCACGATCACACCGAGGCAGCGTTTGTGGATGTTCATGTACTCATTGCAAGAACCTGACCATGGCATCGTTGCGGTCGCGGCTTTCCTTTCTTAGAGGAAACGCCATTCCAGCCGCCCCCCGCGTTGCTCCTTCTTCACACAGGATTGAGGACAACCCGGCTGGAGTTGTAGGCAATTTGGGGAGTTCAGCAGGTGTGGTTTCACCGGGTAAATCCCCGTGAACCACTCATCCCCAGCATGCTCGATTGCTTCCGTCCGGGCTCGATGTGAGACCGGCTCACTGATGTCGATCAGTAAGCCGGTCTGATGTCTCCTCTGGATCCATGGAGCAGGATGATGATGTCGTGGCTGCATCAGAGAGCGTTGCGGCGTCTGACACGGAGGACTCAGCTGGGTCACCGTAAGCATGGGGTTGGACTGGAACCCTCCATCCTCCCCTCATCCCTCACGGCTAGACGATTTGTTCCTCGGGTCAGGGTGCCACTCCTTTCTTCCCGGAGGTTCATGACGAGCTAAGGAGGTCGTGGAGGGCACCTTTTACTGTCCAGAATCGACCTCCTTACTCCTCTGCACTCACTACCCTTGACGGCGGGGCAGTCCATGGGTACGCGGCGGTCCCCCAGATGGACAAAGCGATTGAGGTTCACCTGTGCCCGTAAAGCGTGACCACTTGGCAGGATCACCTCGCACTCCCCTCCAAGGCCTGTAGGATGGCGTTGTCGCTGACAGCGAAAGCCTACATGGCCGCCGGACAAGCCGCCTCCACCCTGCATGCCATAGCTCTCCTGCAAGTCCACCAGGCCAAGGCACTAAAAGATCTGCATGTGAGTAGTCCTGATCCTGATGTGTTGCAGGAACTGCACTCAGCTACTGACCTCACCCTCCGGGCCACGAAGGTCACAGCGCAGGCACTCGGACAAGCGATGGCCACCCGTGTGGTCCAGGAGCATCACATTTGGCTAAACTTGGTCGAGATTCGGGAAACTGACAATGCCCGTTTTCTTAACGCCCCCATCTCCCAGCTCAGCCTATTTGGCGACACCATTGAAGACTTCGTCCAGCAGTTTTCAGTGGTGAAGAAGCAGACAGAGGCATCCAACATGTCCTACCTTGGCACTGGTCTTCATCCAGCTGAGCCCCATCTGCCTGCCAAGGGCGTCCCCCTGTGGCAGCAAGAAACCAGCAGGTAGCTCTGCCGCAACCAGGGCCCAGCTCTCAGCCCCAGCATAGATCCACCCACAGGAAGCGGAAAACTCACAAACCTCCTCAAGGACCCGGAAGTTTTCCAAGCTTCCCTGAGACGGGCTGCCCAGGGCACGAGATATTCGCTCAGTAGCTTATAGCCAGACCACTCCTTCCCCTGGTGGAGGGCCGGGTGGAGAATCCTTGTTTTCCATCTTTTCATTTGCTGTACCCTCTTTGGGTTGCAGTACCCACTTTTTCAATAAAAGAGCGGTTTCCTCATCTCCTGGGTTACCTAGCCAGTGCCCACAAACACCGTTCTCACAGCGCCCCAGCAACAGATTCTTACAGGTAAAGTGGCATCCTGGATGTAGAAACTTCACCTTCGCATCTGTACAGGATTCACAACCCCGGTCGGCTGGTTCTGATGAGTCAAGAGGATGCCTTACCAGGATCTCCTCCTCAGTCACTATCCCGCCCCCTACCGGGTACGCGGAGCAAGGTAATTGCTTTGAGTCTCTTCTCAGCACACATGCCTCAGGTCGCAACTCTGCCTCCCGACGCAACACTACCTGCTGCAAAGCCCCACCGGGTATGTCAAAAACGATCGTCACTTTTGTGCCCCACGCGCAGAGCTTTGACGTGTGGCTTATGCTTTCCAACCCATCACGCTGGCTGGCCAGGACCATCCGTCTCGGCTACGTGATTCAGTTCGCCAGGCGTCTGCCCCGTTTCAGCAGCATCCGCCCCACCTCGGTGCTCGGCGAAAAAGCCAGCACCCTGCGCGCGGAAATTCTGACCCTTTTGCAGCAGGACATGGTAGAGCCTGTCCCTCCAGCCGAGATGGAGAAGGGTTTCAACAGCCCTTACTTCATCGTACACAAAAATGGAGGTGGGTTGAGACCAATCTTGGACCTGCGAGTTCTCAACAGGGCTCTGCAAAAACTCCCGTTCAAGATGCTCATGCAAAAACACATTTTAACATGCGTCCGGCATCAAGATTGGTTCGCAGCGGTAGATTGAAGGATGCATACTTCCACGTCTCGATTTTGCTAATATCATGTTCGAGGATCTACCACCGCGCCACTTCCACATGTGGCCTGAAAACCCATGTGACGTATTTCGCCACACTTTACCTCCCCCCAGCCTGGGCAGGTGGTGGTCTCCGCAGGGCTTATCCCCCTGAAAGAATAGGAGTCGGAAAAGAACACCTTCCCTGGTGTCTGTTATAGCTACATGGCCCCAGCCTCATCTAACACTCTATGAGGAGATACATAAAGAAAAGGCTGCTCCCTGATGGAGGGAACGAGACATTGTGTCCCCCTTGCCACAACACTGTACCAAGCCGCTGTAATGGCCGAAACCTTGTTCTTGGCTCCTCAGTGCAGAACCTGACTGAACAGAGGCACATTCCGCCTTTTATACCTGTATGTCTGGGCGGGACATGCAAATTCTTTTCGCCAATTTGGCATTGGCCATTTTCATATTCAGAGGTATCTGAGGCTCCCAAAAGAAGCCCCTTGTGTCAATACAATCAGCAAGGTTGCTTTTTACATTTGTGTTTCCATGTGTAAGTTCCTGTATACAGTATAGGTCAATACCTGTATAGGGGTTGCATGACACCCCAGCATCTTCCATATGGTCACAGTTGTGTTGTTCCCACCCACTGTGACGACACTCGTCCAGAGAGAGCTCATTGCCTAAGCACTGCACTGCATCCAGTTGGATCGGCCCAATTCCCTGCCCAAAATGAGCCCATGACCAGGCTTTGGGGATGCCCCTAAACATACACAAAAAAACATACAGTAAAAGACACACTGAGATTTGGTGTTCAAGTGGGCGATAATAGTTTGGCTATAATATGCACAGATAAACATTCACACTAAGACCAGGAATTTGCATTAATAAAATTAATAAGGTCAATTTGATTTCATGTTGATGACAAAAATGCTTCTTATTAAAGATTAAAAGCTTAAATTTTTTTTAAAACAATTTAAACTATAACGACAACAAATATGTCATTCGATTGCTGTAATGATGCGGTAACTGCAATCGTGTGTATCATTTTAGTAGCAGTTTGACTGCTCATGTGTCATCCCACAGTCTTTATTATCTACAACTGCCACAAAAACATGACAGAGATGATGTAACAGAACAAAAATACAACAGCACAAAATAAATTATTCAATCTCTACATCTTTCTCTAATAGATATAAGAGCACTCTTACACCCTCTGGGATAAAAGCATCTCCAAAGAGCTCCTAAGTTTTGCGTGTTGAGACAAGACTGCATGCTACTGATTCTTTACAACTTTTCAAGATGTTTGTATGCAAAAGGCTAATAGAAACAGTAGCCGTTAAAAGCATGAAGTATTTCTTTATGCATCATCTGTTTTTGATGTGTAGTTGAGCATTTGATATATAAATGTTGCTTTGGTGAATTTAACAACAATCCTACAACTCACCCTAGTCCGAGCTGCCGGCAGACCACCTCAGCATCCATATCATCCCACTGATCATCGCAGATGGTCCCCCAGCGCCCATCATGGAAGACCTCAACTCGTCCCTCAAAGTCCTCCTCCCCCCCAACCAACCGCAGAGGCGGTCCATTACCTGAGCAAACAAATCAGGAGTCGACTCAAAATCACAAACCCATCAATCAATGTAGTGATACCCAGAATGCTATGCATGGAATAGTCTCTCTCTCTGTGCAATGCACAATTCTCAGTACTAGTTCATACATAATGAATGTAAATACAGGGCTCAACAACAAGGATAGCCAGTGTGCATGTATTTTGAGCCAGATCAAGCAGTATTCTGTTAACCCTAAATCCCCAATTCGTCAATCAATTACATAATGTGTTTTTTACTTTTATAAAAAAGTTGTTGTTGTGAATTATGCTGATTTAAATAATAATGTTCAGTGTTGAGTGTAATCTGATAATGAACCGAGCAACTCCAAGCAACTCTGAGCAAGTAATTTGTACCGGATTCATTTTTTGACTAATTTACACAACACTGGCTACTTTATCTTGCTGGCTAACAGAAATAAATTTTTGTCAAAATAGCAAGAATGGCTTGTGATAGTTTTGTAAACATCAAACAAATCAGTAATGTGTTTCAACATATGCCATAATTTTCACAAAAAAACTGTGCTCATAAGTATGAATTCATAGCTTTTATGGAGTTACTGTACATTATAGTTATATTATTAAAATACAAAAATATAAAATACAAATACAAAAATCTCTAGTACATTTTTTAAATGTCAAGAAGTGTGACAATAAATAAAAATACAAAAATCTGCTTTCGGACACAAATAAAATATGTTGCTAAAAATATTCTGTTGGTGCTAGTGCAAATGTTGGCAGAGCATGTAATAATGTGAACTAATGGCACAGCACAAAATCCTTATTGTTTAAAGCTGAATAACAGCCTTCACAAGAATAGTTCACATGTGATTCACAGGGACACAATATTATACAGCTACCTGCTCAATTCAAGTCAATTCAAAGACTAAAATATTTATTTTGCAGTCCTGGTAACCCAGTACAGTTCATAACTGTCCTCAGATTACAGAGTCTTCAATAAAGCAAGCAATCATGGAAAGCCATTGATTTGCTTCCCGACTTTCTGCCTTTGTTCCTTTCAACAAAATAGAGTGTAGCCCTTTAGATTTCATAAAAGACAGTAGAAGCCCCCACCAAAATATTCCATTAAAATGTTTAATCTCAACAAATGGCGACTTAATAAATCAATATGGATGAACAGTTAAGCTGCAATAACAGCAATTCAAAGATAATATAACCATCCTAGTGATGTTACATTGCATGTCGTGACAGCTTCTGTTTTTGTGAAAGCTCCAACATCTTGCTAGGACACCTTTATGTGGCAGGGATGTGCTAAATTCAGATTTTAAGAATGTGCATTCTTTTCAAAAAATAACTTGAAATTGTAATTGAATTGGCCATTCCCCACAAGATGTTGAATTTTTCAATTGGAATGACAGGAAGAGGAATTTACTGAATTGCAATTCAAAGATATTTAACACAGCCACAACATTTTGCAACAAAAACATAAATAATTATGGCACATAATTAATTAAGACAAATAATGCCTATTTTATATATTCTGCCTATAATCCCTGATGTGTAGAATTAAGAGTTATTCCACTCCATAAAATAAAAGTAAATTTAATATATTAAATTAACAAATGAAAAAAAAAAAAGATGAATTTCTGTGGGTGGCATTTCATTATTGATACAAACATTGACAAACAATGATTATTAATATCATTTAATATTTTGAGTGTATGTTCATACTGGAAAATGAAATAAATGTGTTATTAAAAACTAAACTTGCAGCAGTAATATGAATCTCTTTAAATCTTATCCTATTTTAATTCTACTTCCTTAAAATTAAATTAGAATTACAATTCTGCTCTCTGTTTCAATTCAAATTCAGGAATTGAACAGGAATTTAAAAGGCATTCTCAATTCAATTCGGAATGGTGCACAACCCTGCAGGGTACCTTCACGACGGTCATTATCTCCATAGAAAACACACTGACCTTCAGGTGGCGTGCACACCACTCCAGCTTCGTTTCCATGGTTACAGTCGCTAGTAACAAACTTCCTACTCCTGCACTGCAGCAGGGATTTCTCATTGCCACGGCAACCAAGGCGGGCATAGTGAAAGAGCCCAGAGCCGGGGCCAAAATATGAGTGCTGGAGAGCCGTGCCAATATCACTAGAGCAAGCGCAAAGAAAGATGGAGAGAGGGGAATAGAGAAGAAACAACAGGTTAAACATCCACTCCTCTTCTGTTCAGAGATACTGTATGAGTATATCAACCTACACTTATATACAAAATCTAAAGCAAAAATAGATATGGACATAGCAAATATGCAGATGAGTAACCAAGCTTTGACATCGCTGAAATGCACAGATTCATAAGTGGAATATGGAGTTTCTAATGTCATTCCAGACCTGTATGCTGTTCTTTTCACCTTGGAACACACACATAAAACAAGAATTTCTATAATGTTTTCCATACAATGAACACAGGCTCTCAAAAAAGCACCATAACATAAGTCCTTGTGAAATATTCCAAGTCTTTAGAAGTCATAAAATAGATTTAAGTAATTATTCCCTGATAATCTTCACACCCACTGCAGTTCTCAACACATTTTACACATAACTGCAGGGCAAGTGAAGATTTTCAGTAATTAACAGCTTAAATTTTCATCAGTTCCTCACACAAAGTTATTGCATGGCAATATAGCACAGAGGTCAAATGGACTACATTTCTGATACATTTAAAGTGCTTTTTTTTATTATTTTTTGTTCCTTTATGGCCATTCTAAACTGTTGTTGTATGAGAAAAAATAGAGAGAAAAAATGTGTGTGGACAAGGAAACAATAACAGCAAACAGATTTGGAACAACATCAGGGTAAGTAAATGAAGACTTAATTTTTGGGTGAACTTTTCCTTTAGAAATAAAAAATAAATTCCCATACCCCAGTCCAAGTTGTCGGCAAACCACGCTGGCATCATGATCAGTCCAGTGCGTGTCACAAACTGACCCCCACTGGCCATTCAGGTAGACCTCCAGACGGCCACTCTTTAAGGATGAACCCCCCGCTAACCTGACCGCTCCTGGACAGGTGAGAGAGGAGCAGAGACTAAGCAATTCTGACAGGAACAGTGAAAGAGCATAAACCAAGAACACAAAACTCACAGACTCTAAGAGCCAGAAAAAGGTGATGACGTGATTTATGACACACAGCGAATTTGAGATTATTCAGATGAAAGTTAGGGACAAAATGCCTCAGTCACAATTAACTTTTATTGTATCTTTTTCCCACAAAATAAGAATGACTGGAGGTGTCAGTCCGTAACATTATGCCTAACATCTACCTTTGTGATCCATGCTGGATAGAAAGTAATTTGGATTTGAAAGAACATGAGAAAGAGAGACTAAATGAGGATATAGATTGCATTTTCGGGTGAACTAGCCATTTTGGAGTTTTGTGGTTTGGTGTTTAGTACACTTTTATACATTGACAAAATGGACTTTTAGCAGATTTAAATGCATTTAAAATGTATTCTTTCTACATCTACAGTCTACATATAATTCAATTCCCTTTAATTTATAGAAAATAGAGAAAAATAGAAAAATAGTAACTTAAAAAAAACAATCTAAAGAATATTACAAAATACTGATGTTAGAAAATGTTTGTCTGCTGTATAATATTCTTTCTTCTAATTGTTTCTGGAATTCAGCAAATAAACTCGCTGACGGAATGTAGTAGAACTTTATTGAAACACTGCAGTACCCACCCTGGTGGCAGTCGCAGTAGGCCCAACCAATTGCCCCGGAGCTCTGTCTGAAAAAGCACCATGGGTTGGACTCACGGTCAGGATTTCGACAAAAATTGTGCTCTCCCAGACCCCTGCTTGGATACTGCTGCACATAATCAGGGAACTCAGACCACTTCAGACAGGGTGAACCTGAGTCAGTCTGAGACACAGTTCCATTGTAATAGCCCAGCTCAGTGAAGCCCTCAGAGCAGGACAGAGGAACTGGAAAACAAAACAAAATGTCTATAGTAAGTCTCCCCAGTTATACAATCACAGTTAAAAAATGTACTGGTTCTTTGGTTTTAAAAAACAAACTGTAAAATGTGTTAACATTCACACCCCTTTCTGTGACAGCCGCCGATGCTCTGTAAACCACAAAAAAGAGTCAGGAGACAAGTTCACAGTTTTTTAGCCAATCAAAAAATGCTTTCTGCCTATCAATCATTTTGCAAGTTTGGATTTTGGGAGGGAAGATTTTTTTTTTAGAGAGAGCATGTGGTTGAAGTTTGAAAAAATGCACCTATAACCTGGAATATTCATTTAAAACTAAGGAGAAGACAAAGAAGATCAAGAAGAAAACAAGGAGGAATAAGATGATGAGAATGAAGAAGATGATGAATAAGAAAAAAGACAACGAGAAAGGGGAAAAACAAAAAGAAGACAAAAAAGATGACAATGGTCCGTATACTTTTGCGTCCATTCATTTTTCTTTTTTAAACCAAAAATGAAAAACTAAAAAAAAAAAATTTTCTTTATTGGTTTTAACACTGATTAATAAAATAAGCAGATACAAACCATTTCATTTTCTATTTAAAAAGGAATATAGAGATTGGGGGAAAAGGCTAAAAAATACATTTCCTTCGGTGTTTAAAAATTAGTTTACACCTTGAAAATTTGATACGCACATGTGAGCGGTACTGAAATGCCCTTTTCCTCTGATTGGACAATTTGCCTCGTCGTCTGTAGCCAACTGCCTTAATCCCATCAACTAGAATTGGAGTTGGGATAGCTCTGCAAATTTGTCTCAATTATCATTAAATATTGTCCCGAACCACCACTAACGTAAACTATGCATGCCATATGTATTAGAATCTTGCTGCTAGGCACATCATGGTTTTATTGCGAGGTGTTGCCTCTAATGGATGATGTGTGAGAGATCACAAGCCACATCACTTAGCCATATGCTGACTGGGAGTTATATATTATTTTTATTTTTATAAAATAAATCGACCGTGACAGTGGAATGGGGGATCTGTGGGGGATTGCCTGGCAGAACCACTCCCATTGAGGTCCCCAAATCGTCCCCAGTGCTAATTGACCTGGCCTCGTACCGTAGGTAGAAGACCCGGGGCGCGGAGCGGCTGGAGTGGCTTTCCCCTGGAAGAAGGAAAGCTGCGACCGCAAAGTTGCCATGTTCATGTTCTCGCAGTGAGAACATGAACCATCCACAAACGTTGCCTCAATGGCCCAGACACTTGAGGCAGTGCTCGAGGCCGTCAGACGCAGAGAGATAGCGACCCCATCCAGGAACTATTCACAGATGGAAAGGCATCTTTAAAAAGACACTGTCCATCAGTGTGTATTCTTCTAAAAGGAAATATACTCTTTTTCTGCAAGAATATATACTCTTCTCGCTGTCGAAGCCCCCAGGGGCATACTCTACATCAGTCACGCAGATGGGGAGAACGCTGCTGAAATGTGGTGTATATCAAACAGCATACGCTTCTCAATGAGGTGAATCGAACGGTAGTGGAACAAATTATAGAAAAAATTATTGGCTACGCCAATGAGTGGTTGCGAGCTAGCTCCATTTATACCCATATGTCCATGGAAGTGGCATGCAAATTCCACTCGCCAATTCCCATTGGCCTTTTCTCAAAGATCAGAGGTGTTTGGGGCTCCCAAGAGTGACCCCTAGTGTCACTACATCGACATAACATCGAGTGAGTGACAGAGGGAATGAAAATTTAGAAATTTCCCCCTTTCTCTATATTTATTTTTATAAAGAAAATTAAATAGTATACATCAAATTTGTTTGTATCTGCTTATTCTATTCATCAGTGTTAAAACCAAAAAAGAAGAAACTGCATTATTTTTTTTTTCGGTTTAAAAAGTAAAAAAGAATGATCGCAAAAAGTACACGGACCAACAATGTGGAAGACAAAGAAGACAAAGAAGAAGAAAAGAAAAAGAAGAAGAAGAAAAAGAAAATAGAAAACAAAGAAAATGTAAATGAAGAAAAGAAGAATAACAAGAAAAGGAAAAATATAAAGAAGAAAAAGAAGAATAACATACCTATGAAGAAAAGGATAAAAAGTGACAAAGTAGAAAAAATGGTTTGCCAATGTGCAAAAATCAAACAAACAAACAACACTGATTGCACTGATTGTTTTAGATCTAGTTCCAAAAGAGCAGAAATAAAAGAGCACTATCAACAAAAATCCTCCCTAAAATCCTCTTTTATCAATAGAGTCCAAAAAAATAATCCTTGTTTTATAAAATGCCAATCTCTGTGTAGCTCTGCAGATGTGGTCTTTTTAAACTGGCCTTTTCTGGCCAGCATCCTGAGTCTAACATGAGACTTTTGTTTATCTCCCAGGAACACCCACCTTGGCCCCTTACACTGCTCTGAATTCTCAGCCCTGGGCTGGAGTGTGAAAAGAGGAAGAAGTTGGAAATCTGGGTCCTTTATCCAACCTTCCTTCCCAGCAGAAAGGATGAGGGATTAGACAAGGCTGTGCTCTGAGCAGGTGCTGAAAAGCCAAGATGAGCAGCAAATAAAGCAGCAGGGAGCCGAACTCTCATTGACCTACCCTTCTTGAGTCTGAGAAGCATGAGCTGCTCTGCCCCTTCCAGGATTTAAAGGCACAATTGATTTGAAGTTGAACCTCATTTTAAGGTAAACAGACGGTTGTGGTTTCCAAAAGGAAAGACAGAAGTTCCTCTCTGCACTTTATATCATCTAAATGTGATATGTTTGACATAAATCTAAGCAATAAGACCCTTTTTGACATGGTATAAAGGAAGCACTGCAATTAAGACTTCAGTGAAACTGAAATGTCTAGGAATTATGTTTTCACTTACAAAATGTCCTAACCAGGTGCATTGCTACAAGTTTCCAGTGACAAGTTGTCTCAAAACGTTGTCTCTCTGTACTTAAAATGAAAATGCTGCATGCTGGGACACAATAACAGCCAATCAGAGTGTATTCAAGGTTTAATATACAACTTGCACAGGGGCTGCATAGTTTCCAGCAAAGATTTCCATATGTTGATACTTCATTTGGATATCATATATCCTCAGATATCATATCAGATATGTCAACCACACCACCATCTTGGAACAGTGAACAGAGCGCTGCATAAACTGCTTTTGTGTGGAAACAGTTTATCATATTATAAATTGACTGCCAGGGGGCCGATCTTCAATATGTTTTCCATATTATACTAATTTGAAGAGAACTTTATTTGGAGTTTTCTATGAAAAAAATGCTGTTTGAGAAGAGAAGTTTTAGTAATTTTGCAACAAGTATGATTTATTTACAGTACTATCATAAAACTCATAAAAAAAAAGCTTTTTCATCTGTTATATATTATATATATGAATATAGTATGATTTATCCATCCATCCATCCATCCATCATCAACCGCTTATCCTGTGTACAGGGTCGCGGGGGGCTGGAGCCTATCCCAGCTAACATTGGGAGAAAGGCGGGGTACACCCTGGACAGGTCGCCAGTTCATCGCAGGGCCACACATAGACAGACACACACTCGCACTCACATCCACACCTAGGGCAATTTTTGGAGACACCAATTAACCTAGCCTGCATGTCTTTGGATGGTGGGAGGAAGCCGGAGCACCCGGAGAGAACCCACGCAGACACGGGGAGAACATGCAAACTCCACACAGAAAGGCCAGGGCAAGTATGATTTATCTTATATTTTATTTTTATATATAATTAAATTATTATAAAATTATGTTAATTATTATTAATGATAAATTATTTGAGTAAACAAACACAATGTGGATGTTTTGGAGCTAGATTAATTTATGGTTGCAGGAGTCATTTATGGGTGGGATGAGTAGGACATCACTTTTTGCCTTTGCCAATTTTGTCCCGACCATGTTTTGAAACAGATTTCATCAGGTAAGTATCTAATGTAGAAGAAGCATCTCCAGTTCTTGAGCAGGAGTTTCTGTTTCATTTGTGTGTTTTATAATAAGTGGAGATCCAGCACTGGAGTTTGTTATTTTTAAATTTATAATGAGTGGTCACTGCGGCTGTTATCAGTGGCATTGAGTGACAGTGGGGATACCAATCAGTAATTCTAGCTAAAGGTTACTGATCCATGTATTTATCCACTCATTAAGAAAATCCCAGTACTGACAGAGTTAGATGTATAGGCCAAATTAAGTATGTTAAATATTTATTGGAGCACTTAAATTGGTCATCAACAATGACTATTAAATTATTATTTGATATTAGCTGCCCATAACCTAATTAATATTCATGAATATCAGCAATTTGTTACATCACAACACCCCCGCCCCCCCTCCCCCAACTGTCCCCACTACTATTTAAAACAATGTGTTTATGGTTTTTACCTATCTATTATCCACTAGTTCCACTGGTTTTATTAAAAGCCTCAGGCATCAGACAGTGCTCTGACAATCAGCATTATTTATAAGGGCGTTTTACCAAAATTCTGTTTAATTTTTGAATTTTTATATCATCTACAATATAGTCCGATGTTTATGGCAAATCAAATCTTGTGAAAATTGTCTTGATACACTCTGTTGTGGTGCGCATCTGTCAATTAACTTTAACGTGTTTACGGACAGCTCTTGATATTTCCAATATGGCACACAAGCCGACATATTGCAACCTATAGGAACCACTGCTAAAGTGGCATCTATGTATCATGCCATAGATCTTCCATCTATGGTACGATGCAGTAAAAAAATTAACCCAATAAACTGACAAAATAATAAAAATAAAAACGTGAAAGAGAAAGATTTTATTTTTTAAAGAAAAAAAAAATCAAGAAAATAACAAATTGTTGGAAAAATTAATTGATAAGCTGAAAACTGAAGCATTGAGAAGTCCCTACACGATTAAGCAGAATTTACAGTATGTAAGGCTGGATATTAGCAAGCTAGCTGGATGGAATATCAAGTTATTCCCCCAGAACTTAAACTCAGTTGTGTTAACTCAATTTATGTTTGGATATTACAGCAAAAACCAGGTTCAAATTACATTTCTCATACAACAGCACACATGTATATGGCTAGAGAATGGCTAGGATTGAGTATTAGTAATGTGGTTCTAAACTTCAGTTCGAACACAACTTCATTTTGTAAGGGGGGCTTGAGCACTTGAGTTTAGTGCTGTGCTGATTAGGGCACAAATGCAGCACTCGATTGATGACAGACGGTAGGCTTTGGGAAGTATGGGTGATAGAAATAATCATGAAGACTTTGGATGGTAAGATCCATATGGACTGTGAAAATCTGCAGACATCGCACAAAAAGCCTTCCAGAAATCTCAACTCCAACAGATGTCAGCACATTTTCCATGTTTGTCTGCAATTTTTGAGGAACGTTTTGCAACAATTACTTCCTCGTTTAGATAATGGGATTGGGTAAGGGCATAATATTAATAAGCATGTCCTTTAAGGCCTCGTATGTGAACCAACTTGTAAATTATGAGACATTTCATGAGACAGGGTTGAAACGTCAGTGAAGAATGAAGAAGCTGTTATCTTACACCTCTTGTAATCTTCTGCTAAACCAGACTAAGTTCCAGAATCTACAACTGCATGACCCAGCATAATTACATTCAAAGACCAGGAAGCACTGCAGATATCAAGGGTCTTCCACCTTCAAATCGCCTTTGAAAATACATCACTGAATCACAGTCATGACTGGCATGTCACATTCTCATGCGATTGCAATTTCTGAGCCAGGATCTCTGCATTTATGTGATATCCAAAAAATATATATCGAAGGGGAACAGTGTGTGAGTGTACAGAGCAGCAAAGTAGATTAATGTCTCTATCTGCAAGCTCAGACTGACTCACTACAATCAAGGCAAAGCTGAATTAGACATATTAAAGCAGCCTGAGTGAAAGCACTCTCAGAAAGAGTTGTGCTAACCTCAGGAAAATCGTTCACTGCATTTCTGCTTAATTGGATGCATGAAGATGAGTGGGCAGGAAACGCCATAATGCTGTCGATGAAGTGTCTGGAGCAAAACATATAAATTGTTAACCTGTAAAGAGTGCAACATAACAAAAAGGCTTAGTTTTCTTTTCCTTGCTTTTCTTTCCTTTTTTTAGTATATATTTTATTGTTTTATTGTCAATACAGTATTCCATTCTTGCTAAAGCATGCTGCCTTCTGAAGTCATAATTACGAGTACGTCACATTCAAGTGTTTTGTTGTCGGAGAGATTAGGAAACATGGAGGATGCCAGATTCATTCTTGAATATTTATTGGGGAACTTATTTTGACAGCGTAATACATGTTTGTCAGAAATAGTGTGATTTTTTTGTCAAATACATGCTATTTTCTAAAAAAATTGACAATATGCATTAAATGATTACTTAGAGTATGTACAGTATGTATATTCATAGGCAGCTGCACTTGGAACCATAAATAAAATGGATCATTCATTTCAGAAACAATACTCTCCTCCCAACTCGGTAACTCAGGTACAAAAATGTATACAGATACAGATAAAATTTCAACTTAGCGGGTGATAATTCTGTCATTAAAGCTGCAACGCACAAAATGGTAACAGCTATGATGTGAAACACCGGTTCACCTAGGCACTGTGTATATAATAGTATAGCACCTATCAAATAACATTCTGTTATAGTTTGCATGTCAGGCACTATATCTTCTAGTTTAAGGATGCGGCTTAATGAGTTTGATTAATAACACTTAAAATGGAAGTTTGATTTCTTAATTTTCATTAATAATTTTAGAGTTTAAACACTGGCCCTTAACACTTGGTTTACTCATTTTAAACTATGACTTGCACTGCACATAAATAACTAATATTGGAGTTATATTTGTGCTGTTTAGCCAGAGGGGAACTGGCCCCCAGAGCGAGTCTGGTTTCTCCCAAGGTTATTTTTCTTCATTAACCAACATATTATAGAGTTTTGTGTTCCTTGCCACGGTCGCCTTCGCCTTGCTCATTGAGGTTCTAAATACAATTATTATTAAATTACATATTTTTAAACACAATTTAAATTCATATTTAAACAAACTACACAATGATGTCTCTAAGACTTTATAGATATTACAGATTCATTTTCTGTTAATGCAAGATTTTCTGTAAAGCTGCTTTGAAACGATGTGTGTTGTGAAAAGTGCTATAAAAATGACTTGAAATAGAAGCATAGTTAATAACATTCTTTTAAAAATGTATGTACTCTGTAGTAAGGGTGGGTGTGACATACCAGTTGCCAGATCTCGCAAGAAAAACAAGCATCCCCGGTCTGGAAAAATATACTTTTAAATATTATTTCTGCATTTTTAACAGTGCAAGTTAACCGTGCAACAGGTCATAAACCCTGGTATTTGGTTTCATAAAAAAATTTCAGAACAGATTAACCGGTTATTAACCGATTCCCAGAATTTAAAAATAAAGTTTTCACTCTGGAACAATAGAAAGTAACTTTGTTTCTGTTTTTGGTTACTTTCTGCCAAACACATTTTTAATTTTCAGTTTAAGTTTTTAGTCCCTAATGGAGGCGACTTTTACACGGGCAAAAACAATAAAACTTCAGATTTATTTCAGAAAATGTAAAAATCTATTTATCTCTTATTGCCACAGAAATGACACACTTCAACTGTAAGATACATTTGGATGATTTTTTTTAAATCATTTTATAAAAGAGAACAGGTGAAATACACATCAAGAATGAGTAAACTTGGCAACAGACCTTTTTCACAGACTGTGATGACACCTTTCTGCCTAATTTAGTAATGTACATCTAGCAAACTTTTGTATATTTTAATTTTTTTTTATTATTCAGAGTCAATTTATAACATTGAGTTTTGTGTTATTTTACTCTAGAAATAATTTCACAGCTGAGATGTGGTTCTAAAATAGCTGCTGAGGGAGTGACAGCAAATTTGTCAACTCTTCTCTTCTGACTGCTGTAATCATCTGCTCAATTTTTTTTTTTTTTGCCTCTTGTGAAAAGTCGTGGAAACAATATTTGTTGTGGTCTCCCATTCACCACTTTAGAAGTTTGCTGTGCAATGCATTACTTCACTGTTCCAAAACCAGGAAATGTGAAAAAGTCTGTAGATAGAAGCAAAAATAATTTCAATGGGAAACACAGGGTAGGTCAGGTTATTAAAGAGTGTAAAACACAGGCATCAGGACCTGCATGAGGAGCCAGCCATGCTTACTCAGCATGTTACAGGCTCAGGATAGAGATTTTGATCCCATTCCATTACGATGCAAGAAAAATGGCTGATCCCCAGGTGTTAATGACTCCTACAACATGAGAAAGAGAGTTGGGGGAGGGGATGGACCAGAAAACATAGATGGATGTAGGACTCGCATGCTTTGCAATGAATCTGATTACATGATATGTTTCCTCAATTTAAAACAAGCTATTCCTTGAAACATCAACATTGCCACTGAACTAGTAAGTCAGCCTCATAAAACCTTTTTATTCTGACAGTCTTCTCCAAAAGCGAACAGATCTAACACACGTAAGGTGAGAGGATGAAACATCAAAGCTGGATGCAGCAAAGACTGGCACGGATGCATTGAAGGGGGAGGAATAGAGTTAAGAGAATTTTATTTATTGATTTATTATTTTGAATTCCAAAAAGAATGAGAAAGAAATTACCTAATGATTAAAATATAAAATTTACAGTATAAGTGATTCAATCAAAGCTTAGACAAAAAAGAGACAAAGTTGTTTGCACAAAAAAAAAAAAAAAAAAAAAAAAAAAATATATATATACACTCACCTAAAGGATTATTAGGAACACCTGTTCAATTTCGCATTAATGCAATTATCTAATCAACCAATCACATGGCAGTTGCTTCAATGCATTTAGGGGTGTGGTCCTGGTCAAGACAATCTCCTGAACTCCAAACTGAATGTCAGAATGAGAAAGAAAGGTGATTTAAGCAATTTTGAGCATGGCATGGTTGTTGGTGCCAGACGGGTCGGTCTGAGTATTTCACAATCTGCTCAGTTACTGGGATTTTCACGCACAACCATTTCTAGGGTTTACAAAGAATGGTGTGAAAAGGGAAAAACATCCAGTATGCGGCAGTCCTGTGGGTGAAAATGCCTTGTTGATGCTAGAGGTCAGAGGAGAATGGGCCGACTGATTCAAGCTGATAGAAGAGCAACTTTGACTGAAATAACCACTCGTTACAACCGAGGTATGCAGCAAAGCATTTGTGAAGCCACAACATGCACAACCTTGAGGCGGATGGGCTACAACAGCAGAAGACTCCACCGGGTACCACTCATCTCCACTACAAATAGGAAAAAGAGGCTACAATTTGCAAGAGCTCACCAAAATTGGACAGTTGAAGACTGGAAAAATGTTGCCTGGTCTGATGAGTCTCGATTTCTGTTGAGACATTCAGATGGTAGAGTCAGAATTTGGCGTAAACAGAATGAGAACATGGATCCATCATGCCTTGTTACCACTGTGCAGGCTGGTGGTGGTGGTGTAATGGTGTGGGGGATGTTTTCTTACCACACTTTAGGCCACTTAGTGCCAATTGGGCATCGTTTAAATGCCACGGCCTACCTGAGCATTGTTTCTGACCATGTCCATCCCTTTATGGCCACCATGTACCCATCCTCTGATGGCTACTTCCAGCAGGATAATGCACCATGTCACAAAGCTCGAATGATTTCAAATTGGTTTCTTGAACATGACAATGAGTTCACTGTACTAAAATGGCCCTCACAGTCACCAGATCTCAACCCAATAGAGCATCTTTGGGATGTGGTGGAACGGGAGCTTCGTGCCCTGGATGTGCATCCCACAAATCTCCATCAACTGCAAGATGCTATCCTATCAATATGGGCCAACATTTCTAAAGAATGCTTTCAGCACCTTGTTGAATCAATGCCACGTAGAATTAAGGCAGTTCTGAAGGCGAAAGGGGGTCAAACACAGTATTAGTATGGTGTTCCTAATAATCCTTTAGGTGAGTGTATATACAGTATATATATATATATATATATATATATATATATATATATATATATATATTAAGCAATCAATCAAAGCTACAGATGCTAAAAAACTATATTTTGTTCAGAGTTTGCTCTTTCATTCATGGGACTTAATTCACATTCATTCAACTTTGTCTCAGATGTTTCTAAAATGCCTTAGACGAAATAAAAAATAGACACAAATGTGACGATTATTGTCATAAAGTAAGAGTATAGAGCTATAAAATAAATGTGAATAGCATTGGGCTTTGATGAGAAATGTTTGAGTTCATATTGAAATCTTATTTGATTGCATACATTGGTAGTTATACAAACCTGAGAGCAGAGTTTGAGGTATTGTTGAGATCTCTTCTAAAACTCTAAAAGAGGTGCATGTGAGATTACTGGATAATTTTCCTCAAGAGAAATTCTAATAGGAGATTTAGTCTCAATTTGCTCTCCCTTTAAAGAGATCTCATTTGTGATTTTCTTTTTTTCTATGGGGACTATCAAATTTGAACAATCATAGGTTCTTATTGATATGTAATGGAACTAATACAATATGGAGTTAGCAGTGGGTCACAGGTGGAAAAATATATTTTTTAAAAGAATAAAAGAACAAAACAAGAAATCAAAAGAATGAAATGCTCCATATTAGAGCACTTTGGCTGCGAAGCAATCACCTTCAGCCACTGTCACCCTCTGCGCCGCTCTGAGCTAATGGAACCACATTGGCAGAACAAATGGTAGCAGAAATCAAGTCATTTACGCAAAGCATCCGTATGGTGTACTTGGACACACATGCTCTCAGCTCTGTGCCATAGGAGAGCTCATTTTCACTCCCCAGATAATCCATTTACCCACCACAATGAATATTTGACACGGTTCACACAATGTGCTGTGGCGTGTAAAATAAGTGAGGAAGCAGATGCATGGTGTGGCACCAATGGGTGACAGGAAGCAGCATGACTGTATTAGGGCATTCACATTAGTACTGGAATTTTTTTCCCAAAGAAAAATAGAAATGATTGAGGTCTATTTTTTTTTATGGTTTTCATGTACTGTACAAAGCTTCAGTGCAAGATATTCTGTTTTAATGTGTAATACACCCTGTTTCTTTTTTTTTTTGTCAAAGTTTGAACATGCGCTGCATGTAGAGTAACAAAGGCTCCATATGCAATTAGGGATTCACCAAAATTTCGGCTGAAAATGGAACAAAATGCTATTTTACATTTTTGCACGAAAGAAAAAAAAGTCAGAAAATCTTGGCCAAAAATGTAAACAGAAACAAAAAACCCTCACATGAAGAAAAACCATTGTTTATGTTGAACAATAGCGTCCACATCCCCAAAAGTGAAGTGATCATTCTGTGACAAGGAGGGCGTGGCTGGGCTGAGGGGATGCACGCCTGGCGCTGAGTTGCCCAATCAGCATTTTCCAGTGCTCCAATATTGTGTATTATTGTGTGACATGGTCATTACTGACAAGCACTAATATTGCATTAAAGAAGCATAAAATCAGGGCCCTTCATTGATGCTGATCAGCCAGGTCTCCTAAGCAACCAAATTGGCACGGTTGCTATGAAGGGTAGAGTCACATGTAAGAGGTAAAGGATGGGCAAGGAGGAGGCAGGGAACGGCTGAGCAGTTTAATGATATAATTTAACTTAAAATATCATAAAAAATTATGTTATCTAAGCGGAGAGATCTAAAAATTATGACATACAGTACTTTTTGTCATATGATGCAGTCATATGATCTATATAATCCAAAACAATCAACGTTGTAGCGGTATTTTTGCCTGCTATTCACTTTAAATGCATAGTTAAAGATAAATGTTACTCCTGTGCAACCTTCACACTGTATTCTTTCAAAGGCAACAGGAAGTTTACTTGGAACTGCTGTCCGGCGACAGAACCTGAGGACAATTGCATTTCAGGGAGTACGTGGAACTGCAATTATACGCATGCGCAGTAAGGGGATTTAAGAGTTTGTAAACGGTAGTGTGGTCATTTCAGTGCATCACTATATACAATTGTTGCACATTGTTTCATAGGAATCCACACAAACACAGAACCCCCATAGAAAGCTCCACAGCTTTCTGCAGAAATCAACCACCAGTCATTCACAAATTTGAACACATCCCTTGCCCATAGTGTGTTAATTCATGATCAATATTTGGGCTAATTTGATTATGCTTTTAGCTATTATAATAGGAATAACAGTGTTGTACTCTTATGGGCTTTTCACATTTTCAATTGTTAACCCAGGGCCATTATTAACCATGGAATAAGGTAATCCTAGGTTATCTTTCTTCATGATTCGCATTGTTCATTGTTCATACTCACCTTGGGTTAGTCTTTCACATCGTAATTAGAGTTTAAAGATTATTATAGATTGCGCTTTTTTCACAAAACTCTGTGCTGTTTTCCTGGTGCAGTTAACAGTGCAGCAGGCGATACATTTTATTTAAATAAAGGGATGTTTTTGTACGTTTTACATCAATTATGGCGGTATAAATTTGTCTAATAATGATCAATTGTTGGAGAGGAGCATATATCCAGATGAGCGGTGTAGTCAAGTGCACTTTCAGGATGTTAAAGAGATAAGTCAAGTGTCTGGATCACAGTACTAGAGTAATGCTGTACAATCCAGGCAGAGTGTGCCAAATTACTGTGGTCTGCAATATAGCACTCAGGACCAGCCCACAAGATCAGGTTTGCGCTGTGTAAATTGATTCAGCACAGATTTTGTGGGTGCATTTGCACTGTTGACTGATCTGCATAATAATTTTTTTGAGGAGCCTTTCATCTCTGTTTGACACATTCTACCATGTTTAAATCCACTCCACAGAATTTCCCGGATTTTCCCGCAAAATGAGAAAAGAAAAAATGAAATAAGTATACAGATTATGGACCTTGATATCACTAAAAATCTAAACTTGGTCTCAGACAACTACTGTGGCATGCTCACCTACATCTATAAAACCCATTCACAACACACAACAAACTTTCAAGGGAAATATAAAATCATAAGCTGACCCATTTCTTTTGATGTATGAGGCATGCTTCTGGCATTGTTAATACTGAATTTTCATTGAGCTGAGAAAATCAAGGCACAAATCACTCAATCTAAGCCCTTTCCATTCCTGGCCCCATGATGTCTTCTGATTGGCTGGGCCAGACTGGGCTGTTTATATGGCTTGATGTGGTTACATCAAAGCACCGAGTCATTATCACTCTGGGATTGGTATAAGGGAATTTCACACTGTCGAACTGAATGAGAACGAGATGAGGGCAAAAATGTGACAAAGCTCAAAATGATGTGACACCATCACAGGGTGGATGCCCTTATTAACAAGCCACACTGGCAATATCCAGCAACCAGTACACACCAGTGATGTAGAGTAAATGTCATATTTTAGAGCTCTAGGGGAATGATGAATGATTTGTATAAGACAACCTATCTCAAATCCATCTTCATCGCCTCATTAATAACACATTCAGAGCTGAGAGAATGTGATATAGTGGAATAAGACTCTAACCAAAGAGACAGACCACTGTAAAAATGAATAGGTACTTGAGCCACAATTGGGGGTTCTCAGAATACTTTGTACAAGATCTACAGCAGTATTTCTCAACCAGAGGGTTGCGGAAACATTGCTAATTGAATATAATTACTTAACTAACAATTCCATCATGCAGTGATAGGATATTTAGGATAGACTAAGTCACAATTGACTTTCATAGTGACTTTATTCCATACAATGAAAGTGTTACAGTCTAACTATGATTGTATCCCTCAGTTAGTTTGTCATGTCTGCTTGTTTTGCTGTTTGTTTCTCTTCCTTTTGTGTCTGCAGGTGCCACTGTCACTAAGGCAAGACAAAGAGACACAAGAGCAGAGGAAGAGTTCAAAGGATTTATTAACAATAAATTATAACTTCAGCAGATACAGATGAAGTGTGGTTCCCCGTCTGTCGCTCACTTCGACGTTGTGTCGAAGAAGTGAGACTAGGGGGTCTCTCTTGAGCACCAAATATACCTCTGATCTATGAAAAAAGGCCAATGAGAAGTTGGCTGACAGAATTTGCATGTCCGCCCCCGGACATACGGTTATAATGGTGGGGAAATACGTCTGTTTCATTCAGAAATTTTCTTTGGAGCCGATGGTCCTGTATGCAGCGAGCTGCGAGTCACACACACTTGTTCCTCTTACCTCTGGTGATCTGCTGTTGGATCTATGGCACACATCAGCGGCTTTCTCCTTCTCTGCACGGCAGTGCAGTTTGCCCCTGGGCGCTTCGACAGTGCAAACTAAAAGAGTTTATAAAAGAGTGATTTTCTCTAAAAGAGTATTTTCCTCTAAGAGCAATACACAGCAGCGTTGAAAGTCCTTTTTAGGACGCGTCTTTATAAAGATGCCTTTCCGCCCCTGTGTAGTTCCTGGATGCAGTAGAGTGCTCTCCACTTTAGACGGCCACATGCGCTGTCTCGTGTGTCTGGGCTGCGATCACACCGAGGCAGCGTTTGTGGATGGTTCATGTTCTCACTGTAAGAACATGACCATGGCAACGTTGCGGTCGCGAAGGAACGCCACTCCAGCCGCCCCCCGTGTTGCCCCTTCTTCCCACGGGATTGAGGATGACGCGGCTGGTGATGGAGGCTATCTGGGGATGGCAGCGGGCTCGGTTTTTCTGGGTACACCCCTCAAGCCACCTGGCATGCTCGTTGACTTCCGTCCGGGCTCGAGACGACAGCGGCTCACCTCACAGCCAGCCTGCCTATCCTCAGCCCCCCGAGCTGGATGAGCTCACTGCTGCATCGGAGAGTGGTTCGGCATCTGATGCGGATGACTCGTCTGGGCTACCGCCTTCGGGCCAGCACGCCCAGTCTGAGGCTGACACCCAGACAGATGTCCAACATGCTTGCCCGGACTGCCGCCAGCGTGGGCCTGGACTGGAACACTCCATCCTCCCCATAGCTGTCGCGGCTGGATGATTGGTTCCTTGGGTCTGCACCCCGCTCACAGCTGTGCACCCCTTCAAGGCCTGTAGGACGATGTCATCATTGGCTGCCAAAGCCTACAGCACCACTGGACAGGCCGCTTCCGCCATGCATGCCATGGCCATCCTGCAAGTCCACCAGGCCAAGGCACTCAAAGATCTGCAAATGGGTAGGCCTGATCCCGACGTGCTGCAGGAACAGCACTCAGCAACTCAAGTCACTAAGGAAGGTGATGGCCATACTTGTGGTTCAGGAACGTCATCCGAGATGCACGAGACGGTTCCCGTTCCCAGTTCAGCCTCATCGGCAACACTGTTGAGGACTTCACCCAGCAGTTCTCCGCGGTGAAAAAGCAGACGGAGGCCATTTCACACATCCTGACAGCGCTGACCTTCTTTCTCAGGGATGGAGCAAGCTCTGGCATCCGCACCCAGACCTCTGGAACCTCCACATCTGGCCCCTGGACAGGATGTGGAAGATCTAGATGATCTACCACCTGCTGTCATAGACACGATCAACCAAGCCAGAGCCCCTTCTACCAGACAACTTTACACCCTAAAGTGGCGCTTGTTCACAAATTGGTGTTCTTCTCTGGCCGAAGCCCCACAAAGGTGTGCAGTCAGGTCAGTGCTCTCATTTCTGCAGAAGAGGTTGGAGGGGAGGCTGTCTCCATCCACCTTGAAGGTGTATGTAGCTGCTATCGCAGCCCACCCCGACGCAGTAGACGGCAAATCTTTGGATAAGCACGACATGATTATCAGATTCCTAAGAGGCACCCGGAAGTTAATTCCCTCCCAGCCAAGCCTGTTCCCCTCCACCTTGAAGGTGTATGTAGCTGCTATCGCAGCCCACCCCGACGCAGTAGACGGCAAGTCTTTGGATAAGCACGACATGATTATCAGATTCCTAAGAGGCACCCGGAAGTTAATTCCCTCCCAGCCAAGCCTGTTCCCCTCCTGGGATCTCTCAGTGGTCCTCTCGGGCCTTCAGAGACCCCCCTTCAAGCCGCTAGAATCAGTTGGACTCAGGACCCTCTCCCTAAAGACGGCCCTGCTGATCGTGCTCGCCTGCAACAAGAGGGTCGGGGACCTGCAAGCGTTCTCTGTCAGCGACACTTGCCTGGAGTTTGGTCCGGAAGACACACATGTGATCCTAAGACCTACGTGCCCAAGGTTCCTACCACACCCTTCAGAGACCAGGCAGTGAACCTGCAAGCGCTGCCCTGAGAGGAGGTAGACCCAGCCCCTTTGTTTTGTTGTGTCCGGTACATGCTTTGCATACTTACTTGGACCGCACGCAGAATTTTAGGCATTCTGAGCAGCTCTTTGTCTGCTTTGGTGGACAGCGGAAAGGGAACGCTGTCTCCAAACAAAGGCTCTCCCAGGGTTTTGGACGCCATTTCATTGGCCTATCGCACCCAGCCCCCCCCCCCCCCCCCCCCCCCTTGCAGGTCCAAGCACACTCAACAAAGAGTGTTGTGTCCTCATGGGCACTGGCCAGAGGCACCTCCCTGGCAGACATATGTAGAGCAGCGGGTTAGGCAACACCTAATACCATTGCGAGATTTTAAAATCTCAGGGTTGAGTCAGTTTTGTCCTGTGTTTTCTCAGGTCCAAGCCAGTAGAACTCGGTAAAACGCTGATGGACTGACTGGATGGATCGCTTGCACCTTGCGCCCTTTCCCTCGGTTGAGGTAAAACCTCATCCCACTCACTCGGCTCCCTGGATGACTCCTCCCTAGCCCTCTGGGTCCGCAATTCAGCAGAGGAATTCGCCCAATCCATTCTGGGTACTCAGATCTACCCTGTACTGGAAGAGCGGACCAGCGTCTCCCTTGGGCAGTTCCCACTGCCCCCTGGTCGCCGTGTCTGTAGCAACTCCTCCCTCCAAAGAGAAGGGATCTACCACCGCACCACTTCCCACATGTGACCTAAAAGCCCATGTGGTGTATTCACCACTCTTACCTCCCCCTCTCTGGGCAGGTGTGGTCTCCGCAGGGTCTTTTCCCCCTGAAAGAATAGGAAACTGGGTAAGACCCCCTTCCCTGATGCGTGTAAGGGCCCCAGCCGTTGACTCTATGCGAGAAAAATCGAGAGAAAAGAGGCCCGGCTAGGCTCGGCCCGTTCCCAGGTTGGCAAGCGTCGCCTTGTTCCCCTGTCTAGGGTAACTATCAGGATTCCGACAAATTTATGGGGCATTGGGGAAGGGTACGTGCAGTCTGATACAGCTGGTCGTTTTGGCATGTCAAGTACCTGCCCGCTCCTGTGTCAGCGGTACACGTACACAGCTCAGCACATGGCGTGATTTAAATTGGACACCTAGTGTCACTTCTTCGACACAACGTCGAAGTGAGCGACAGATGAGGAACGTTTAGGTTACGGATGTAACCTCCATTCCCTGATGGAGGGAACGAGACGTTGTGTCCTCCCGGCCACGTCGCTGAGCAAAGTCACTGTTGTGGCTGGACCATTTCCAGCTCCTCAGAAAAATCCTGAATGAAACAGACGTATTTCCTTGCCTTTATACCCGTATGTCCGGGGGAGGGACATGCAAATTCTATCTGCTAACTTCTCATTGGCCTTTTTTCACAGATCAGAGGTATATTCGGCACTCAAGAGAGACCCTTAGTGTCGCTTCTTTGACACAATGTCTCATCCGTAACCTAGACGATATCCCGGCACTGACTGCAGTAGAAGGTGATGGGTGTATTTGTCAATGAGTGCGCACCGACCGCACACTGAGTAGATCTGTAAGGAATCCTTTGTGAAGAGTGTGTTCATAAGCGAGATTATGCGTTGTCGTAGTCAGGAGCAGATTAATGATGAATCCTCCATTGAAGATATGTGGACGAAGAGAACAGGCGTACAGCCAACTGTAAGGCAACCACACTCCCGACAGGCGGGCAGAGTTGGGAAACCAAAACAGATACATAAGACAGGACCAACTAGACAGTGAGTGTGAGGTGAGTTACTTCAACACCAAACAACAATCTAGCAGTGAATTATTGGAAAGACAGGGGCTCCTAGCATGCTAATTAGTGGCGTGATCAGCGTTCCCATGGAAACTTTGATTACACATGCAGACAGTGCCAGAGACACATAAGGGAGAGAAATATCAAAACAAACAGAACAGACCGATGAACTCACTGGAACCGTGACAGTCAGGTGCTCTATGCTAGCCCCATTGCCTTGACATCACCAATTACTCCTATCAGCTCATCAGCCATGTCACATGTCTCTTGTTACATCTCCCTACATTAACTTCCATCATGTTTTGTCCTGTGCTCAATTGTTTTGTGTGTTAGTCTGTCTAGCCAATCTGTGTTATCTTCCAATCTTTGGTCAGTTTTATATTTTTTTCTGTGTTCTCATTATATTCCTGTTCTGTTTTGGTTTGCCTTTTTCCCTCCACTGAGAGAGGATTATGTTGCTTTTTGTAGTTTGCTTAATAAAGTCTTTTTTGTTGCATCTCTGCATTTGGGTCCTTCATCTCTACAACTGTGACAGAAAGTGGATGGTGACTCAGGCTAGCTTTATACATAACATCTTTTTTTGTGTTTCACAGAAGAAAGTAATTTGGGTTTGGAACAACATGAGAGTGAATAAATGATTAGAGAATTTTCATTTTTGGATGAACTATCCCTTTAAGAGTTCCGTTTTTGACAAATGGTCCCTCAAGTATCTTTTTAGTTTACAGTGATGGGACATATTGTCTCACCTGTACTCTGCACTGCATTCAGGTAGCTGTCATCTCTGTTTACCTGCAGGGAGGAAAAAATGAACAGATTTAAAATGTGGAAGCTGACAGAATTATTTTGTCAGGATTTGTTTAGTGCAATAAAGTGTTGTTTTTTCTTGAAAAGTGGAGATTTATCTTCTTAGAGATGACAGACATTTGAACATCGGTACATCTTGTGTCTGCTTCCACTTGTCTCAGAGGAAACTGTGCAAGTTCTCCCTGACAGCGTTACAGGGAACAAAGATATCATCTGTTAATATTTTTACTTTAGACATTTTATTTCTGCTTTTCTTCATACTGCACTGCCACTGAATTATAAATAGCAGACGAGTTTAGTATTTTAATCGGTATGGTAAAAAAGGACTTAAATATTGATCTGTTTCTCACCTACACCTGTCATATCGCTTTTGAAGATACGGATCAAACCCCTGGAGTCTTATGGATTACTTTTATGTGGCCATTATGTGATTTTTGGAGCTTCAAAGGTCTGGTCCATTCACTTGCATTGTTTAGACCTATAGAACTATTAGAGATATTCTTCTAAAAATCTTTATGTTCTGTAGAAGAAAGAAAGTTATACTGGGATAGCATGAGAGTGAATAAATTATGAGATAATTTTCATTTTTGGGTGAACTATCCCTTTAAGATACAAATTATTTCAAAATATCTCCTAATGGAATAATTTGGTCAAAAATGAAAATTATACCTTTCTTTTTTAACCATCACGTCGATCCAAAAACGCATGGCTTTCGTTCTTTGCTGAACACAAGGAAACTTTGTGGTCTGTCTTTTCAATACAATAGCAGTTAATAGCCGACCCACTTTAAAGCCTAAAAAAGGACCTAAAAGTATAATAAAAGTAGACCATGAAACTTATGTGTCATATTCCAAGTCTTCTGAAAACATACCGTACAATAGGTTTGGTTTAGAAACAACCCAAAATGCTAGTACTTTAAGACACCCGTTGTATATTCATGTGCACAATGAGAGAGTCCACAGTGGGTTGTGTGTTCAAGCAAGAACTTGTTTAGTGTTGTTTAGTGCTAAAAATATTAAATCTAAAAAGTTTTTTGAGTCACTATCAACTGCCATTTTATTGAAAAGATAGACCGGGATATTCATGAATTATTTTTCTTTTGTGTTCCACATAATGACGTGAACGATATTAACTTGACAACATCTTTGTGTTTAGTTGCACAAAGACTTCAGATTAGTCTGCAAACAATGTTACTACAACCCTTAAATGTCCAAGGTTGTCAGTTCTGATTTATAAAAGCTTAAACTATAAATATATATCAGTAAATCAACCTTCCCATTCATTGACCAATTCTGACAATCAAACCATTCAACCAAAATCTGGGCAGTTGTCAAGGTTGAATACAACCTAGAAATCTGAGGATTGCTGAAAGAGCTTCATTCTGGCAAAGGTAAGAGGGTAAATCTGTTTCTGTGACTTGAAATCCAATGAGTGCCTTTCAAGGAAGCAGGACTATTGCTGTAAATCAAAGGTTTTGTCGTCAGTTTTCCAAAACCAATTGCACTCTGTTCTCCGAAGTGATTTAAAGCTTTCTGGCTGAGCGTCATTGCTCAGCCAGAGCAAATCAGTTTCTAATCTAGAAACTGATTTTTTTCCCTTAAGCATTCACAGCTGATGCATTAGACTGTTTAAACCTTTTGTTTACTGGGTATACCAGTCCTTTAAAAATACTTAAAAGCCTCTTGATTATATGCTGCACTGGACTGACTGTCATTTTTCAAACATAAAAGAACAAGCAGGCATTTACACTCAATGAGCCCTTTATTAGGAACACCTGTACACTTATCCATGCGATTATCTAATCAGCCAATCATGTGACAGCAATGCAATGCATAAAATCATGCAGATACAGGTCAGGAGCTTCAGCTATTATTCACATCAACCTTCAGAATTGGGAACTTAAAAAAAAAAAAAAAATAACCTTAGTGATTTCAACCGTGGCATGATTGTTGGTGCCGGATGGTCTGGTTTGAATATTTCTGTGATTGCTGATCCCTTTAGATTTTCATGCACAACAATCTCTAGAGTTTACTCTGAATGGTGCCAAAAACAAACAAGAAACTTCCAGTGAGCGGCAGTTTTGTGGATGGAAACACCTTGTTGATAAGAGAGGTCAACAGAGAATGTCTGACAGAAAGGCTACGGTAACTCAAATAACCATTCTGTACATTACATTCTATACAAAAATACTAGAGATCAGAATGGCATCTCAGAATGCACAACATGTCGAACCTTGAGGCGAATGGTCAACAACAGCAGAAGACTACGTCGGGCACTTTATTAGGATCATAGTGTTCTTAATAAGAGTGTATGTTTGTAGATGAAAACATGTAACTAAGTAAATAATACCAAGCAATAAACAGATCTGGGATTCATCACCACAATAGTCACAGATTCATAGTCAGTTAAAGCCTTAATTGCATCTGTCAATCTCAATCCAGGGAAGCAATAGATGTGATTCTATTGCTTTCCCTAAAATAACAAAATACATACCTTGGGAAAAAACACTTGATTTCTGCAAAAGACACCATGGTCTTTGAGTACCATTAGGCTTTCAAACACTTTCTCTAATAATACCCTTTCAGTTCTACATAAGGAACAGCTTGTGGTAATGGAGTTTACTGTATATCTTGTATGGCACAGATGAGTAAACATATGACCAGGTGTGTTTTCCCGACAGCTGCAAACACAGTAAGGCATGCAAATAAACTGGGAGATGTCTAGCCTATGGAACTTGTTTTGAACTTGACATATATGACATGCTTTGATTGCTTGCTGGTGCTTTGTATATAAGCAATATTTGAGAAGTCTATTTGTGATTGCATCTTTCAATATGCATGCACATATATAAAATCAATCTGGTGTGTTACAGAATCTCAGGAGCAAAGCTCTTAAACAGATTTGTTGCTGCTCAAAATTATCTGTAATGAAGAGGAATGTAAAGTCTCTAATTGAGCATGGCAGGCACATTACTCATTAATTCCTTCCCATAGTGCTGTTGTTTTGCCACCCAAACAGATGTTAAGGTGCTCTAGTTCTGTTGTGGATGTGAACTAAAGGTACAATTATTTGTTGAATAACACTGTCTATTTCCTTAGATCATTTAGGGCCCCATTTGGGAGCTATTAAGCAAACATTATGGCAAAATTACTTTTATTTCAAAATCTGGTTCAGTTTTTCACAATTTAATCTTTCTTTGTCTTTGGTTGTCTAGTTCGTGCTGATCTTAGTTTGTTGACTTCCATGTATAAATATGCCTTATCACCCAAAATCAGTCATTCCTTTCAATCAGTCCTTATAACAAATCACTAATTTTGTTATAGCGCACTAATCAAACTCATTAGTCGTACAGCAGAATATGGGTCAATATGTTTCATTTTTTAAATGGAATCCTTTTGATTTCTTGTTCTGGTCTTTATACATTCAAACTAGATAAAGAAAAGAGAGACAAACATTTAAACAATAGCTTAACTGAATTTGCACACATAACCAAAGGCAGAGATTGGTCTGCTTGTATAAATTATGTTTATAATGTGCATCATTTAAGACATTTCCTCCTCACAGCAGGGCATTTCAGAGCCTCTTTTAGAGGGAGGTAGCTTTGCTCGAATCCATTAAACAGCATGTGAGCATTCTATTGCACAGAAATATTCTATTGACAGATATAACATGCTGCATTAGAATTGACAGAAAAGGTACTATTTTTAAGTATGCAAAATTTATGTTGGTGGCTATACAAAACCAATATAAATAAGATAATGCACACATAGCCTTTACAGATGTAATGCACCTACTTTCTCAATGGAGAAGGGCGCGTGTATTTGTTCCATGCTATTATTATTGAACAGCCCTAAAGGCGCGTGACGCGTCTCACCTCCGCGATCGCCGGCATCCAGAGAGAAAACCCAGCGACCAGGGCGAGCATCATCCTCCACACTCTTGGATGCATAACTATCTCCGGTTATGGGTCAGTGTCATTGTCCGGTAATAGAACCCCCTTTTGTCAGACAGAGGTCCGGATTAGTATTCGCACGGGTTGAATGGTTCAGATGTGTGGATGCTCTTTCGAAGCGCTGGTTTCCAGGTTGAGTGATGATATGCTCCTCTGTGACCCGCCGTAGGTTGATGTGTAATGTCTAATCAGTGTAGTGTCACGGACGCACACACCCCTCGTAAAATACCCACGCGCAGCACTACGTCCCCAAGCGCTCGCGCACCTTGCGTTCGCCGCAATTATGTTCCGACAGCAAAAAACTGGGCGTCACTGTTGCCTAAGTACAGATCGGACAATATAGATCAATATATAATTAATATTAAACACTATTTTAAAGATTGATAACAAATGAAAACATGTGAAATATGCCTAAACGAAGTTACAACAACGTTCTTTGTTATTTGTAGTTTATTACATTGTAACGATTTAGGCTGATATATAATATAGTGTAATTATATACTAAATAAGACAACAGGTGCAGACACAATGAAAGCTTATACTTAAGAATTTTTTTCGGATACCAGTAAAACAATCTCTTAAGAAAAATATTCACTACAGTGAATATATATATATATATATATATATATATATATATATATATATATATATATATATATATACACACACAAGGTAATGCTGATTTTGCTGTAAACATGGTAACCTGCAATCATGACCTTCAGGGGCTATTTTCTATTTACATTATCTAACCATTTAAATTTGTTTTTTAATTGTTTTTTTTTTCTTGAATCTAACGAGTTAATTTGGATGTTACCAAATTAAGCACATTTTTAGGTAATTTTACCATAACCATCACCAGCATTAATATTTATTATACACAGGCAAGAAAAAGTATGTGAGCCCTTTGGAATTATCTGGTTTTCTGCAAGAATTTGGTCATAAAATGTGATCTCATCTCAAATCTCAGTGCTTAAGCTAACAACATACAAACAATTATAATCTTTCACGTCTTTATTGAACACATCACATTAAACATTCATAGTGCTGTGGAAAAAGTAAGCAAACCCTTGGATTTAATAACTGGTCGATCCTCCTTAGACAGCAATAACCTCAACCAAGCATTTCCAGTAGCTGTGGATTAGACCTGCACAATGTTCAGAAGACCATTCTTCCTTACAGAACTGCTTCAGATCAATCACATTCTTAGGATGTGTGGTGTGAATAGCTCTATTGAGATCATTCCACGGCATCTCTATTGGTTATTGGGCTCTGACTGGGACACTCCAAATGGTGGATTTTCTTTTTTTTTTTTAAACCATTTAAACCATTTTGTAGTGGATTTACTTTGTAATGTAATGTTTAGGGTCATTGTCCTGCTACATCACCCAAGTTCTGCTGAGCTTCAGCTGTTGCACTGTCACCCTGCCATTATCCTGTAGGATAAATTGATACATTTGGGAATTCATTTTTTCCCTCGATGATGACAAGTGGTTAAGGCCACGAAACAGCAAAGCAGCCCCAAATCATGACGCTCCCTCCACCATACTTCACAGTTGGGATAATGTTTTCATGTTGGTATGTGGTGCCCTTTTTATGCCATACGTAGTGCTGCGTGTTCTTCCCAAATAATTCAACCGTTCACCAGTCCACAAAACATTTCCTCAGTATTGTTGTGCAGTGTCATGGTGGTTTTTGGGAAACTTTAGGTGCACAGCGATGTTGTTTTGGAAAGCAGCAGCTTCCTTCGTGGTGTCCTGCCATGGACACCTTGCCTGTTTATTGTTTTCTGCAAAATAGTCTCATGGACAGGGATGTTAACAGTTCCAATGATTCCTTCAAGTATTTAGTTGTCACTCTATGTTTTTTTTTTTTTACCTCACTGAGCATTTTGCGTTGTCCTTTGAGTCATCTTAGCTGGACGGCCACCTCTAGGCAGAGGAGCAACAGTACTAAATAATTTCCTTTTATAGACAATTTGTCTAACTGTGGACAGATGAATTTCAAAGCTCTTTGAGATAATTTTAACCCTTTCCAGCTTTATGAAAAGTAACAATTCTTGATCTGAGATCTCTTTTTTTGCAAAGCATAGTCCATGTCAGCAGATGCTTCTGGTGAATAGAAAACTCAAACTGTTTAAGTACTTTTTATAAGTCAAAGTAGCTCTAACCCACACCTCCAATCTAGTTTCATTGGCTTTTGTTGATATCATTAGCCTAGGGGTTCACATACTTTTTCCAACCTACTCTGTGAATGTTTGAATGATGTATTCGATATGTACAACAACAATACACTTATTTGCGTATTAGTTAAAACATATTGTGTTCAATATAAACCATTTCAAAAGTGTAAAAATAAAAAAAGTATTAAATAATGATGACCATTTAAATTAACATGCACAATGATTGATAGTCTTATTTTGCTACAAGAGGAGAATGAGTTTTAGAACTTACCAGGGTTTCTTCTTCATCATACGCATGGAGTTTGTACTTCCCACAGTAAACTTGTGCTTGCTCATTAGGTGGTTTTGTTCCTAAAACTTTGTATAAAGCTTTGAGAAAAGCTCCATTGTTAAAAGTACTATAAATAAAGTTATACAGAACTTATTCAAATGTATTTATCTCAAATTAATAACCTCCAGTCAATTTGCTCTTAGAGATATTTTTAGAGATTTGTATGGTTGTACGTTTACACATAAAAGGTGAATAATTTTAAGAGTGGTTGCTCTCAACAAATATTTGTTTAGCATGCAACAGCAAAGAAGTGAATATGAGGTATGTATCATCACACAAAAAGATCTGGAGGGATTGGGAAGAAAACCAGCAGAGTGAACATTATCAGCATAAACTCTTACAAAGATCTAGTGGAGAAAGAAAAAAAAAACATACATTGGTGCTTAAAATAACTTTATTAATAATAAAATTCCATAAAATAATTTTTAATGGAATATTTCACCCAAAAATCATGTGCTCATCTCATGTTGTTAGCTAATTAGTTTGGTAGTTATTAATTTTTCGCCATTCTGGCTTCAATGTCTATTTTCATGAAAAAAAAACAAGTATTCAATTGATTCAATTGTGTGGGTCAGATAGGGCTTTACCTACCCTGACTTTAAAATGTCTATTGGATAAAAAGTTGACAATAAAAAATGGGTAGACGTCCTCTAAAACCAAGTTGATGTAAATCCTTTCAAATAACTATAAATAATTTCCAATACTGTACTAAGCTTTCTCCAAGTCAAATAAGACCACAACAGCATGTTCTTTTCTGATAAATGCATCACACACATACATGTAACTTCCAAGGCTGATGAGTTTATCTTTAGCACTTCTTCCTTTTCTAAATACACCTTGAGCATTGCTTATAAGATGTTGAGTCACCAAAATCCATTCAAGTTGTTCATTAACCATTCTCTCCATGGTTTTACATAAACAATTCATCAGGGCTATAGGTCGGTAGTTGGATGGTCCGTTTGGAATATGAATATGAATAATTTCTGCTTCTTTCCAAGAATATGGAACATCCCTTGACATCCAGATGGAGATAAACATTTTTAAAAGTAAGGACAGGATAGTGTGAAGCAAACTGATAGTGAATATTGGTAGTCCAGTTGCAGTATCATGTGATCTGCCTATGGCCTGCAATGGCTTTTCCATGGTGAATGGTTGGTTGCAATGTTCAATATTGTTGGATGAAAAGTTAAAAT
Source organism: Moxostoma hubbsi (assembly GCA_032164185.1). Taxonomy (NCBI): domain Eukaryota; kingdom Metazoa; phylum Chordata; class Actinopteri; order Cypriniformes; family Catostomidae; genus Moxostoma; species Moxostoma hubbsi. The sequence goes on from JAVLUX010000035.1 coordinate 9,925,464, forward strand.
CTTTCTTTTCTTCCAGTGCCTGAATTGTTTGGAAGGCAGGGAGGCAGTTCTCAATAGAGGAGTTCTTGTCAAAGGTTTCCGCTAGGATGTTTGAAATTTCTTGTTATATTTTAGTTAAGACTGAGGTCCACTGTTCTTCATTCTTCGAATCAGATTCCGAACCTTTTCTGTTGGAGTTTTTTTTTTTTTTATGTCAAATTAGGTATAAATTATCTCCAACTTTGTTTCTTCGCCTCATTTATTACTTTACGTGCTTGTGCTATTTTTTTTTGGCATTGATGAGGTTTTCCACTGTGACTTCTGAAGAATCTTCTTTCAGCTTTCTTCTACTCTTTTACAGCCTTTTTGCAGTTATCATTGAACCATGGCAATCGTTTGCATTTTGTATTTGGTTGTTTTTGGAATGGTATCATTTGCTATGTAGATTAAAAAAACTGGTAAAATTTTAATAAGATCTGGATCATCCTCTGGAACTGCTTTGAACCTTTCATAACATAAGGTTTGAAAATCGTAAATCAGTTGGCTTTTTTAAGTTGCCATCTCTGTACACTTAACACTTCTCCTCTTCATTTAAAGGTCAAGATTAGTGGAAAGTGGTCACTATATCTTTCCATGAGAGAACTAGTAGTAGCTCAGGCTGGCAGAGGGTTTGATCAATTGCTGAATAAACCATGTCCAGAGTGTAAATCCCAGATTTGGGATACATAATTTAGAAGGCACAGGGCATGGTTGTTGATAAAAATCCTCAATATTCTTGTCTTTTGTTTTACACTGATTACTACCCCACAAGATATTATGGCTGTTAAAATCCCATATAAGCATGAAGGGGGAAGAATCTGTTCCACAAGGTTGTCCAGATCTTGATGCTTTATAGTATATGGAGCATACTGTGATAGACCTCTGGAGGGTTAGATGTACTGCTGTTACTTGTAAATTGCTATTTAGTGTGATGTATCTGTGTTTCACATAATTTCTAATTAAAATAGATGTTCCAACAGTAACACATCGATTGTTTGGACCAACATATTTTTTAAATTGTGAAAAAAAAAAATTTTGTGTGGGGGGGACACACACACACAGAGAGAGAGAGAGAGAGAGAGAGAGAGAGAGAGAGAGAGAGAGAGAGAGAGAGAGAGAGAGAAAAAAACTTGCACGCCGATCCCCTGACATGCCGTCGCCTGGTCCTCAGCCACTCCTCCGGCCTCTGGCGGACGACAGCTGCTCCTCCCCAGGCAGATGGCAACGAGTCCTTCGACCCCTGGTAAACAGAACAGCTCTTCCCCTTCCGGGCAGATGGCAGCGGTTCCTCTGACTCCCGGCAGCTGGCAGTGACTCCTCCGTCCCCCGGTGGATGGCCGCAGCTCCTCCCATGGCGGACGGCAGCAGCGAGCACTTCATGACAGCGCATCCGTCCTCCATCCCGCCGTTCAGCACCAATGTAATGGGTAAAGATGGGCAAGGAGGAGCCAGGAACCGGCTGAGCAGTCAATGAAACTTTAATTGCATAAATTAACTTAAACAAACATAAACACACACACAGCACGTTTGTCTCTCTCTCTCCCAAACTGGTGTCTCTGGCTCCCCTTTATCTCTCTCTCTCCCGCTGATTAGTTGACTCAGAACCAATTCTTTAGGTTTGCAGAAACTATAAGCCTTTAGAAGTCACATCTATGGCATATAAAAGACAAAATGAAAGGTTCTGAATATTACTAAAATACATTTACTCAATCTTTCGTATGAACCAGCTGTCCACTCAATGAAGTTTATGGGATGGTATAAGTGAGTTCAATTATTTCCAATAAAAACAAATTGAGCACAGCATAATAGGTTTAGTTGGTGCATGTTTGCTCATAATAATAAAGCTACAGCTGGGATACCCAGCATGAGTAACCTTCTACGAGTGGCATGCAAAGTCACCCACAGAGCCTTCTCACCCACACAAGTATGCATACATTACCCTCTCAATCCTCTCGTTCTCCCACAACACTCATGACCTGATCATTGGTGCTGACGAGGTTTACAGTCATGTTATGAGACACCTGCTCTGTGATGATCAGTGGTTGTAATGGGGGGAAATAAGAATTTTACTGGTGCGCTGCTTTGATGGATTCAGTGTTGTCATGGCAACACAATGGTTAAATTGCCAGCAGTAACTCCAATCCTCACAGTACATTTAAGGATTTTTAAGAGACAATTGTCTTTGTGCTCTCTGTAAAATTGGGTCATAAAGAAGGGGTAGAAAGGGTAATAACATGAAAGTGGTCATACGTATCTAAGGATTTTAAAAGAGAAAGCATTGAAAGTGTGCTTTATCCTGGTAAAAAAACATGCTGGTGGGTCATAATGTGTTGCAAAGTCTATAGTTTTTTATACAGGCTTCAAAGCACACATGCGCACACAGATTTGGGGGTGCTGTCTATCATAACTGTTACCCAGAGGCGTCAGCACTCATTTTCATTAACCCCTATACAGCAGCTAATCCAAACCCAAGACAGTTGGTATGGAAACATACAGAATTTCTCTGCACATGCTGTTAGCAGATATTAGACTAGCGGTCATTAAAGGCAAAATTAGCACATACCACTAATGCCTGACAAATCACACCACCAAGAATAAAGGTGAGATTTTAGTGCCAGATATTTGTACCAACAAGTCAGAACACATTTGTGCACATCAATGATCAAGCTTTCTGTTTTGGAGCTATATAATTTGGGCATAATCTGTAATCACAAACATCTGTCTGTTCCCCTAGAAAAGAAAAATCATTAAGGAGATCTATATAATATCTCTATTGTTTTCTCTAGACAGCAATGAGATAGCCAAGAGACCAAGACCGTCTTTTATGTAAAATCTTGTTTTGTCTTCTCTAATTTTTTTTCCCAGAGTAAAGATTCAAGTAATCTCACATGTGTCTCCTCCATCTCAAAAGTGGCTAAACTCAACTATGCTCAAATTTGCCATAATACCAAATCTGCTATCAAAAGTCAGAGATTTCCCCATGCTAACCAATTTTAGGCCTATAGATCTATACTCTTACATTATTACAACAATTGTCTCATTAGTTTCTATTTTGATTTCTCCTAAGGAATTTTAAGATAAACATCTGAGCCAAAGCTGAAAGATAAACCTCCTGAGCTATGAAAGAGCAACCATGTCTACACTACACTGATCATTGATGCGATGCAGTGGCTTGAGGCTGTCTACACTGGACGTGTCGACACAGACATTCTAAACAGTTTATTTGTGTTGTCGGCAGCAGTAATACCAGTGCGCGCAGCGTGAAATTGAACGGGACATCCTTTTACTGTTGGTGCGATGCACCACAACAGATTCTTCCAGTGTAGACAGCAATACTGATTATGACGGGTTCTATCGATTTTGACGTGTTACGCAGCTCACGTCCATTGTAGACAGGGTGTGTAAGGGTGCTTACACACTAGAGTAAACACTGTGTCAGAGAAAGCTGTGAATGCATTGATTTCAAAGGGGATGGTGCATCGGAAGGACGGAGAGGGAAAACGCAATGTTTTAACTTTTGCTGCAACACACCACGGTGAGAGCATCCTGTGAACAATGGGATTCTCAGAGAGGTGGGACTTGTTGTGCTGTGGAATACAAAAAAACATGTCAGACAAACTCAAACAAGCGGTTTATTCATTCCCTGCATTCTATCATCTTTCTCCATCAGGCTAAAAAGATAGTAATTGTGGAGAGACATCTTGGAGAAGAATTTCAATGTTTACTGGTACATTGTCAGAAAATATATATTTTACATAGCCATCTCGATCCGTGAACGCCTCTTCTCTCTGTGGTACACGCCTTGAGTCCCATGAGTAAAATGCTCTGTCTGAGCATTCCCTAGTGTTTAGCCAGCCCTAATACTTTTTAAGAGGCTCGTTTTAAATATTGCAGCAGTTTCCTGATGAAATAAACACTAGAGGCACTACAACAACTATGACTTTCATTCATTTTCACACTAATCACAAAAAAGGGCAAATGCTCTTTTCTTTACAAAATGCTATCTTATGGTATCAAAACTCATTTACTATGCATGACTTATAAGGCAATACATATTAACGGTATAGCAATAAATGGACAAGCTTATTTAAGTGCGATCAACTTGCACAGTTGAATGGGGTACAAGTCAAAAAGCGCACGCAAGTCGACACATGAGCCGAAAGTGTCATAAAAGCACCACAAAATGACATGGTTTCTTCAGCAATTGCATTTTTCATCTCACATTCACTTCTATGAAACTATCGGTTAGGTTTAGGTTTAAGGTTCAGGGTAGGGAGGTGGGCTTTGCTGATTAAACACTCAAAACAAAATTAACCTGATAAAACTCATCTGTTTAACTCTCATTTAGCTCTACAGAGTGGACAATTCACCTCAGAACTGCAGAGATTTCCATTAACATTTATGCATTTGGCAGACGCTTTTATCCAAAGCAACTTACAGAGCCCTTATTACAGGGACAATCCCCCCGGAGCAACCTGGAGTTAAGTGCCTTGCTCAAGGGCACAATGGTGGTGGCCGTGGGGTTTGAACCAGCGACCTTCTGATTAGAAGACCTGTGCTCTAGCCACTACGCCACCACCACTCCACAGAGATACACATGTTGCAAAGTCTACAACTGAATTCCATTTCATATTGCCAACCTACTTAATTATTCAAACCTGTGTGACTTTCTTTTTAATGTGGTGCACAAAAGGATATGTTAGGTCAGAATGTTAGCCTCAGTCACCATTCACTTTCATTGAATTCCCCCCATACAATGAAATCGAATGCAAATTGAATGAATCGACAGATGCTGTCAGAGCCTGCCTAATATCTCCCTTTGTGTTCATTCCTCTATTCAGGTCTAATTGTCCATTATACAAGGCCTAAAGACAAGAAAGGGTTTTCTTTCTCAGATGCCTATTAAATCACATCCGTTTATACAGCTTATTTAGAATCTCTTCTTTGAAATCATTCACTCGAGCACCTCAACAACTCTTTGTCTGCCGAACAATGAAAAAACATTGTAATAAACCTGACCTCAACAGTAAGCCACAAAAATCTGTTTTAAAAAATGCATACAAAGTCTTTCAATTGATGCATTGAAATAAGCAAGACATATATCTTAGGAGACATTCGGTTTATATGTCAATCTGACCTGACAAGTCTGATTCAGAGATTGCTGAAAAGGTAAAATTTTTGCTTTCCCGGCACAAATATCATCTAACTCTCCATCTCTCGTCCCACTCTTGTCCCCTTGCGCCTCCTGTGCTGACACTTCACTTGTGACCAAAAAATATTGGGCAGAAATATGAATTCTGTGTGTCAGGATTCCAGAACAAAGGATGGAGAGATTGTAATGAAAAGATCTCAAAAGAATTGCTCACATTATTAACTCCCTGGTTTCGTAACTCTCTCCTCCGCAGGCAAGATTATCTAGATAATGAGTGGCTTTAATAATCAACACTTAAGACTAATTATTCCGTATGAATGAATGGGAAAATAAACATTAGACGTGGTGAAAGGTCATTTGAAAAGAAACACTCTCATCTAGTGGCGAAAAGGAGTAGTGAACTGCACAAAAGAGCTCACAAATTCGACAAAGGAAACAAATACTAAATAAACAATGTGCTTGACTTGATTACCAAACTAATTTCTATTGCACGACTGTCTTTTGTGTGTGTGTGTGTGTGTGTGTGTGTATATATACACTCACCTAAAGGATTATTAGGAACACCATACTAATACTGTGTTTGACCCCCTTTCGCCTTCAGAACTGCCTTAATTCTACGTGGCATTGATTCAACAAGGTGCTGAAAGCATTCTTTAGAAATGTTGGCCCATATTGATAGGATAGCATCTTGCAGTTGATGGAGATTTGTGGGATGCACATCCAGGACACAAAGCTCCCGTTCCACCACATCCCAAAGATGCTCTATTGGGTTGAGATCTGGTGACTGTGGGGGCCATTTTAGTACAGTGAACTCATTGTCATGTTCAAGAAACCAATTTGAAATGATTCGAGCTTTGTGACATGGTGCATTATCCTGCTGGAAGTAGCCATCAGAGGATGGGTACATGGTGGCCATAAAGGGATGGACATGGTCAGAAACAATGCTCAGGTAGGCCGTGGCATTTAAACGATGCCCAACTGGCACTAAGGGGCCTAAAGTGTGCCAAGAAAACATCCCCCACACCATTACACCACCACCACCAGCCTGCACAGTGGTAACAAGGCATGATGGATCCATGTTCTCATTCTGTTTACGCCAAATTCTGACTCTACCATCTGAATCTCAACAGAAATCGAGACTCATCAGACCAGGCAACATTTTTCCAGTCTTCAACTGTCCAATTTTGGTGAGCTCTTGCAAATTGTAGCCTCTTTTCCCTATTTGTAGTGGAGATGAGTGGTACCCGGTGGGGTCTTCTGCTGTTGTAGCCCATCTGCCTCAAGGTTGTGCGTGTTGTGGCTTCACAAATGCTTTGCTGCATACCTCGGTTGTAACGAGTGGTTATTTCAGTCAAAGTTGCTCTTCTATCAGCTTGAATCAGTCGGCCCATTCTCCTCTGACCTCTAGCATCAACAAGGCATTTTCGCCCACAGGACTGCCGCATACTGGATGTTTTTCCCTTTTCACACCATTCTTTGTAAACCCTAGAAATGGTTGTGCGTGAAAATCCCAGTAACTGAGCAGATTGTGAAATACTCAGACCGGCCCGTCTGGCACCAACAACCATGCCACGCTCAAAATTGCTTAAATCACCTTTCTTTCCCATTCTGACATTCAGTTTGGAGTTCAGGAGATTGTCTTGACCAGGACCACACCCCTAAATGCATTGAAGCAACTGCCATGTGATTGGTTGATTAGATAATTGCATTAATGAGAAATTGAACAGGTGTTCCTAATAATCCTTTAGGTGAGTGTATATAGTATTTGAAGCGAGAAGGAGAGCTAGCTAAGACCTTTGACATTAGTGATGTCCAGTTCGTGAACGAATCGTTCTTTTGGACCGGTTGAACGAGTTTTGGACTGAATCGTTAGAAACTGTTTGCGTCTCGAGTCAACACTGATCCCCATGTTACTCTATCTTAACCTGTCTCTCAGATGTGCCTGACACTCCGAATCGAAATGAGCCGATTACCGGGAGTAATATAATCCTAGGACTGGTGATATCTGCTTTTGCCAACTCTTCTTTGCAATTAACAGCTCCAACTAGTTCACAAATTGGACTGAACGCTCGGGTCACAACAGTTCTCGAGTCAACAGTACACTAAACTGAGAATCGCCTCTTTCGGAGGTGTTCGACATACTGAGAACCGATGAGCAGCTGACATTGAGTATGTGTGTGATTAAGGGGTGAAATGTACGTTTCAGGTGTATTTTGCTGAACATCAGAGAGTGTTATAAATAAAATATACTGTAAATATGTTTATGACTTGATTGTATTACTGTTTTACCAATGTATGAAGATGATCCAGCCTACAGCTCTCGAGTCAACAGTACATTGAATCGTTTGAAGCAGTTCTCGAGTCAACAGTACACTGATCCGAGGACAGCACCTCTCGTGTCAGCAGAAAATTGAGTCGATCACAGCAGATCTCGAGTCAACAGTACACTGACCTGAGGACAGCAGTTCTCGAGTCAACAGTACATTGAGTTGATCACAGCAGATCTCGAGTCATCAGTACAATGATCCAAGGACAGCAGCTCACGTGTCAGCAGTACATTTGAGTCGATCACAGCAGTTCTCGAGTCAACAGTACACTGATCCGAGGACAGCAGTTCTCGAGTCAACAGTACACTGATCCAAGGCCAGCAGCTCTCGTGTCAGCAGTACATAGAGTCGATCAGAGCAGTTCTTGAGTTAACAGTACACTGATCTGAGGACAGCAGTTCTCGAGTCAACAGTACACTGATCTGAGGACAGCAGCTCTTGCATCAGCAGTACATTGAGTCGATCACAGCAGTTCTCGAGTCAACAGTACACTGATCCGAGGACAGCAGTTTGCGAGTCAACAGTACACTGAACTGAGAATTGCTTCTTTTGGAAATAATACTGAGAACTGCTGATCAGTGAGCTGCTGATGAGCATGCATGAACCCAAGGGGCGAAACGTTTCAGTCAAGAGATGTAAACAAATTTTACTATTGAGTACTGTGCATGCAGATTATATCTGAATTTGTGATGAGCTGGATCATGGTTTCTGTAAAAAAGGGTGAGTTGATTAAGACTAGTTTAATAACTTTTTTATGCAGTAAACATGTGTAGAACATCCACGTTTGTATATCAGTGTCAGTATTGGGTGCTTTAGGTGCAACATTTTAATTCAGGATGTATTTTAAGATCACTGAATTAAACATTGATGATAAAAAACACACTTATTATTATAACTTAAATTAAATAAAATGATATAATCAGCAATATGCCATATATGGCTTTACTAAATGCATGTGTGCGCCTATTCTACGACGCCGGCGTATAGGCTCTATGCACGAACGCTGCTGACGTATTTCCGGTAGAATCTCAGCCAGCGTCTTTACTTCCGCTTAGAGCGTTCTATAGCGAAGTGTACTAGCGGCAAAACTTCAATAAAATTCACACAGCGATTTATAATTTATGTATTAAATATATAGTATTATATAGTTAAACATTTTAGTAATGGCTTCCAGAAAATTTAAATATCAACGGCGGGAAGACAGTAGTTCGGCTGAACATTGTTGTGTCCCGTTATGTGAGGCCTCCTCAAAGTTTAACTCTATACTGAGTTTCCACACTTTTCCTGTGGACGAAGAAACACGCAGAGAGTGGGTTCACAACATTCGACGTGAGAGATTTACCATCACATCTCATACAAGGGTCTGCAGTCGTCACTTTAAAGGTGATGATCTGAGCTTCCTCTCTTTGGGTCTTGCAGACAGAACCACCATTTTATTGACAGGACCTGGCTTGACTCCCTAGAAAATACTCAGGGGTCATGTTAATATTAATACAGCAAAATTTTCAATGCTAGATTACAGTATACAGCAGTCAATTCATCACTTATTCACACAATTGTTTCTGAATAATAACCACTGTCCACAGAAATGCTGTTACTGACTAGTCATCTAGATAAAGTATGTATCCTAAGCTAATAAAACATTAAACTCAAATAATGTGCATTATATATATTAGTTTATTGCATTTCCAGTAGTTGTATTTTTTTATTAGCAAATTCATTTAAAATTATCATTGTTCTAGGTTTGTGCCAGCTCTGCTCCGTTTCAGTACAGCTGTGAACTGGAGGAACTGCACTGATGCCAAGCTGTGAGTAGTGGGCTGTTTGGTAGAGTAGTGCAACAATGTGGTTGCACAGTGCTGTCCCAGCAACACAAGAACAACTACTCTGTGACAGTGTTACAGGACGAGAGTCCTTTAATACAATCTGTGAAGATAATTCAATTGTTAATGTTATTTGTAAATAGATTCTAAATGATTTAAAACACTTATGAACCCATTTACAGCCTATGCCTGACTTTGTATAGATGTAGGACCCACAAACAACTTCTGTTTAAAACATGCATTTCATTTAGAGATCAGCTGTCTTTTTTGTCCTCCTACTCTTAATCTATGGGGCTTCTCTGACTTCCTCATCGACCTGAAACATGTCGCCCTCACGCTGATCTCTCCTGAGAACTGATCTTTACTGGAAACTGAAAAATTACTCATAGTCAGTAACAATCATATTGCACAATTTGTATGTACAGTTACATAGCATAAACAAGCCATTTTCAAATTTACGTAAAACTATACGTTTAACTAATATCAAACAATCCAAATAATAGATCAAATAATACAAAGAACGGTATGAACTTGTCAGAAACGGAGACAACGATTTTAGAAACCGATTCGCTAACGTTAGTCGAATTTCTCATGACATGAGAGAATAACATTACTCACCCTCAAAGTTGTCAATGTAGCTTGAAATATATAATTTAAATCCCTTCTCTTTCTTGCTCTTAGGTGTGACCGCAAACTGCCTCACAATGGTGTTAACATCGTTCACGTTAACCTTAGGCAGTTCTTGCAAGCAGCGAGTGTAGTTTGCCATTATCTCCACAGAATGTAAATACGGCTTACAGCGCTGCACCGGATATGAGTGAGCGGGCTGAGACAAAACGCGGAAGCGATCGTGCATAGAGCCTATTATCTTTATACAGAGATGTCATTACGGGAAGTAAATTAACTGGTAATTTTTAAAAAAAAATTTTTTTACCTGTTCATTGAAACGAACCGTCCGAAAGAACCGGTTTGTGGAAAAGTATCAGACTTCCCATTACTATTTGACATTAGAAACGGACCACTTCTGTTAAAATGAAAGGGAGAAAATGAAACGCCCAACGGCCAAGTCCCGCCTTACATGTAAAATAACCAATCACTTTTTTGAAACAGAACTGGCCTGACAGTCAACTCGAGCACGCGCATGCGTTTTAGCTGAATCTGTCTGAATTATTTATTTTTTTAGCGTGATCTGATCTAAAGAAGCACAATTTGTGGTAACATCCTTGTCAGATTTTACTGCTGAGATTAAACATGTTCTTTAATCGTAATCTTGACTAAGAAATGTCGGTCTTTCCTCATTCAAGTCGATAGGTGCTGTACTTTAATGCCGCTTGTTTACAAAGAGAATAGCTGCCCAGCCTGCCCGGGAGCGTTCCAAAAATGGCCGCCGAGTGTACTGACTTGCCTTGAGAGAACTTTGGTTCACATTCAACCATTTTAAACCCCGGATATTCCGCATCTTTACTCTGGCGCAAAATGATCGACACATGTCTTGCCGAATTAGAGCTGCCAGTGAATATGATTGACAGCCATATTGTCCAATGAGCGTAGGAGCTTCGGCAGCTATGGCGTCTGTGCCCCGTCTGCTGATTTGCAACCCGCCGAAACAGGAACAGTGAAGAAGGGGACATTCGATCGGTTCGCCATGGACTGTTCTAGGATCAGTGACGTTTAAAACGACTCTAACCATACAGTGGTAAGTAAGGATACTGTCAGCAACTTGTGTCTGATTCAAGGTTAGCGCTCTTACTCAAAAGTAAAACGGACGAGACCTTAGAACAATTTTGAGCACAATAAACGGTGGAATATCACGTTTCAAACGTCAAGGTGGCTTTGGCCTGCCCGACTGTTGATTTAAACAAGTAGATTATTTTTCCTCTTGAAATCAGCACTGACTTATGTACTAAGCTTTCTGTTGCAAAGGACTTTTCTTCATATGCAGTAAACATAAAACCTATTCCTGTTCAAATGCATTTGTTGTAACCCAATTGAATGTCTACTAGGTGATTGTAATGCTCATTGTATGAAAGAAACATCACATGCACGCGCACTGAAAGTTCGTCGCGCCGCTGTAAAAAACAAAAAACGTGACGTCAAGAATTCTAATGTTCGTACATCTGTTAAATGTGAAATGTAACTACATCACTTGCTTAGTAAAGTATACAGTATGACAATAATGTAATAATAAATATAAAAAATCATTATGAAAATAAGATAAAAACTTAACCCCATTTACTTAATTCCTGGTCTAATTAATCTCTGCACTTTATTTGACAGTAAACAAAATGTCTATTTTCATAATGTTAAAATAACTTGACACAATGTGGTATATATCCTTCTTTCACTAGAAAATATGTCACATTTTGGAAGAAAAAGGTGTTGCGATTATATGCTATTATTTGTTTACCTTTTTGTTGACTTACTGTTTTACTCATACATAATATTATATCTATTTAATATAAATAGAACGTATATTTACAATTTGTTCTTGTTTGTCAGATACAAAGTTACATAAAAAACTATCATCATTGTGTCTGTAAGAGGGGAAAGATGGATCCGTCTGCAGGTATGCACATGTCCGCCATTTCCCACAATAGTGATGTCGTCCACGTCTCTCTCGGTAACCCCATTATAACCATGTATCAGCCTCAACCTCAAGTGCAACCTCAAGTGCAACCTCAAAACATCACACAAATCATGACACAGCACATGGTACCTCAAGAAGTATGTCAGGCCGTACCACACACGGTCCCATCACATGTCCAAATGGCATCTCACATCCAGACTCAGTCACACGTCCAGTCCGTGACACATCTACAGACCCCACCGCAAGGCCACATGGAAGCACAGGGCCATATCCCGACACAGGGCCACGTATCTACTCAAGGTCAATCAGAGAGCCAGAGTGCACCGCTCCCTCAGGATGGTACTGTTAACTCACTGCAGGTCCCTTTTGCAGAGGTAGCCTCTCTGCTGGACCCTAATATGAAGAGCTCAAAGGCCCGTAAGTATCATATCCATTACGATGAGGTGAAGAGGAGATTGGAACCACCTGAGAAGATGTCGCTCCGATCTATGGCTGCCTACACGAGAGTCAGCCGAGGTCCGGCTAGTAAGAAAACACTTTTGGAGTCCCTCAATGTCTTTGGTCTGTCACCAAGCACCAACACAGCAGTGTCCAGTTCTTTTTCTAAACTAACTGAAGGTAAGCCTGGACCATGCTCTAGCACAAGATAATATGAATTTTAGACACTAGGTTGCAGTGAAATAATTCTACATAAATTCCATTTGAATTGGACACTGAAAAGGAATCGCAAATTATGTGAATTTGTGTTACTTGCAGGAGACACAGCAGCCCTTTGCAAAGACATGAAAGACTTTGCACTGCAGTATGTGGATTATGAGAACATGGCAAAACAGTTGCTTCCTGAAACAAACCAGGTTCAGCACTGGTCAAAAATCATTGAGACAAGGTAAAGCATTGGATTTAAACAGTATAGTGTTTATTTAGACTACAATTAGGGATGCAACTGGCCGATATTTATTGGCCAGTTATTGACCAAATGAAAACCATATTTAAAATCTGTTTTAAGCATGAAAAGAATTATATGAAAAACAATGGTTCATCTATAATTAATTATCAACAAATTGTAAAAACTCAATGAAATCAAATGCACAATCCAGAAATATTGATAACCACAGAATGTAGAAGGATTGACACTCCTAAGAACATGTAATATTTAAAAAAAAATATTTCTCATTCTCACATCCTCAATGAGGAACTGTTTTTATAGACGTGACAGTTGTAAAAGTGGCACTTACCTATACATGATGAGGTAAAACCATCCAAAACTCTTTGAAACCTGCAAACTTTGTATGCCATAAAGGCTACACGATTAATTGAGTAAAGATTGAAATTGCAATACGGTCTTGCACTATTACTAAAGCCTAAAAATAGACTGCTTTTGGTGCTACAGTTAGCACTTCAGTCAGCAAGTGGCACCCTCTAGCAGTCTGGATGGCATTATCCTTTATACCATGAAAGAACGTAAAAGGCCGTTTTGTTCCTTTGGTTAATTTTTTAAAAATTTTCCATGATGTGGTTGACATTTCCATGGAATTGCCGAACATATGCAACCACGTCTGAGACGTCAGTCCGCACATCTTATCACGTGGCTTGTTGAGTGCGTTACCGCGTAAACATAGCGTGTGTGGAGGCTTCATGCTACTCTCCGCAGCAACCATGCACATGTGACTACTCTCCCTGGCAACTGGGCCAATTTGGCTGGGGTCACTGAGCATGCCCTGGATTCGAACTTGTGACTCCAGGGGTGGTAGTCAGCGTCTTTACTCGCTGAGCTACCCAGGGCCCTATCCAATCCATGTTCAATAGGAATTACTTGTTGTTAGAACAATAAAAAGCTTTTGTACCTCATTGTACATTTTTAAAATATAATTCCTGAGGAAACAGTGATCTGAAGTAAGGTAAGTTTTTTGTTAAAATTTTCATATTGGTGCATCCCACAATGTTTAAAACTGAATTGTGTAACTTCTGCAGTGTTAGGGGATTCATGGTTCTCATAGATTCAAACAGTTATTTTGGTTGCTTCTTGTCAAACAGGAACTATCTAGAGGAGATGCGGAAGATTTTCAACGTCCCTGTGAATAGCCGCTTGTTTTCCAATGTTACACATGGTCTTGGTAATGGAATGATGGACGTGGCTCTTGATATCATCGATAATGTAATCGACCGCCAAATTCGAATCCTCTCAGGGAACACAGACCCCAGACCTGAACCTCCAGTTAGAAGGATCCGGAAACGCAATCGCAAGCCCAAAACCACCACCGAAGATGGTAAACCTAAAGAAAAGGGTAAAAGAGGACGGAAGAGAAGCAAACAAATGTGTATGGATTCTGCTGTTCCAGAGGTCTCACAGTCCACGGATATGGAGAGCGGTGTCTTAACCCTAGTCTCCGTAGGGTACGAAACCATATCAAGTGGACTTAACACCAACAATGCTGGTCTTCCATAATGCCATGTGCCAGAGCGGCACAGAGAGACACTGTGAATTGTTAGTGCAAAAATTTTTGGAAGGAAATGTTAGTTTTATAACCTTATCTCAAGAGTGAACACTTTTTCTCTAAATCATGAAAGTTATTTAGATGTTCCTCTGGTTGAGTGACATTTTCCTTTACCGGGATGTTTTGATTAAAACCTCACCAGTTATTTGTTGCTCTCAACCTTTCGTTTTGTTGTTCATGGTGAAGAATAAATGTACACAGACAAGCACGATGTTGTATTCTGATTAAATTGATTGTAATATCAGTTTCTGTTAGCCTCTTTTTAATATTTTATATCCGATATGTTCTTTTGATTCAGTTGTGCTTGATTTTACAATCTGAGAGTAATTTAGTTTGGGCAAGAACATATCTTGTCTGATTTTTCTGAATATTTATTTTCTTTTTATGTCTGATGTATAGTGTATGTAAACAACTGCAGTCTACACACAATTGGTTTTGCAGATTGCTCATTAAAGCATTACATTTTTAAGCACTTTGTATATTTATCAATTACTATTGCTCAGAAATGACTGCTACATCAATATACGTGATGGAAGGTATACTATTACATTTCTAAGCAATCAGATGTTTAAATTTGGCAAAAAATTCAATTTACTTTCGTAGGATGAACCAAGTCCAGAACATTGACCAGTAAATAACTACCTAGTATTCATCCTGAAAGCCATCCTGAACATTGTAGCTACCTTGTAGAAATGTACAACAACCACTTAGCAACACCTTAGCAACCAGCCACAACACCCCAGTATTGTGACAGTAACTTATGCATTGGCAAGCACCACTAATGTTTTCTTTAAGAAATATGTCTTGTTTTTGTTGTTATTCATAATTTTTATCCATCCTCACAAATATTAAAAATAGTCTGTTTTTTTGGTTTCAATTATTTTGCTTAATCTGGGACACCCAACTCAAAACCAACCATTTCAACTGTGTTTTGTATTTTTACAAAAGACTTTCCCCACAAAGCAGCTTTTCTGTACCCCAGACGGGCATGCAGAGAAAATCCACATTGTGTTTTTCAAATTGTAGCTGAGCTTTTGTTTGTTTGTTTTTCTACTCTCTATGGTGCCCTCTGGGATATGTTTGACTCGGGTGTGCTGCAGTTCACAGTGTCACATACAGGTGGCTTGTCCACCTTGGGGCTTTGGTGAGACTGAGGATTTGGAGTGCAAGTGTAGGTCTGTATCGAAGCAGGTGGGGAGGAGAGACAGAGATTGAGAGGAAGAAAATAAACGAGCAAGGGAGTGCGGAGCATGCGTAACCAGACAACAGTAGCGACAACATCTCAAAAACAGAGTGAGGACAAAAAAATCTTGACAAACGGTACAGAATTTAAAAATGTAGGGATAGAAAGGTAAAAATTTGTGAGATTTTAGAAAAGAAATGTAGCCTAGACTTTCGTGGTAATCTGGGATGTGTGCAGAGCTGAGAGAATTTAACAGGTCAACACAACACCATATAGACACATATGGACAGGATGGGGGTCAGTCGTGCACTGCCCAGCATACCCATGGGTAAGTAATAGCAGATGCAATGGAAAGACTGAAAGGATGTACATTTTAATTAAATATGTTTATGAAAAACAAACTAAATTTATTTTCTCATAGATTCATTAAATGCTGCAATAGAGGCCATCAGTGTGAGCACAGAACTTGTGGAGGAGGAACTAAAGCCATATTTGGATGCATTGCTGAATGTTGCCATTGAAAGAAGTGAGTACATATGCACAGTACTAGATGAGAACCCATCCTACAAAAAAAGCAACCCCAATGAGCAGTATTTTGCTATTAAAAAAACCTGGATTTTATGCCTCTATGAAGTAGTCATCTGTATGATAAAGTAAAATCAAACCTCTGTTGATAAGTATTTGCTTCTCTTTAAACTGGTTAGATGCAGATTGTGCCAGGAATTTGTGTCATGCTTGAAAGCTGCTTTGGGTGTATTGTAATGACACATTGGCTTTACACGTGCATGAGGCTACTATCGTAGGTTATTACATGGCTGTCTGAAAAATTTGTATCTGTTTGGTCAGTCGTGGCATCATACAGTTAAATATTTTTGTATAATGTTTAATTGAACACTGTCTCAAGCAACCGACTTCATACATAGCTGTGCTAGTTTCATGTCTCATATCGCTCTGCAATCTCTTTCTTCTCACATATTAAAATGAACTCAAAACTATATTTAATGTGTTTTTTTATTTATGTGGCAAATAGCTGTTTAATAAGCAGTCGATATAACAAAATAAACCCCTTACACTTCAAGCTAGAGTTTATTTTGCCACTGTGAAGGGTAGTGATGATTATATTATCACTTAATTCTCACAGATCATCTGGGCACAGGTATAAAAAACATATTTTATGTTAAGTTGGATGGCTATAGCAAGGATATCAGACCCCTGTGGATTTGAAAACAGACACTAATCCGCATTTGTCTCTGTTTAGAGCTATTAAGTGACAGGACCGATTAGCCAGACTGCTCACTTACACACAAGCAGCCAGGTGGCCAGCTGTGAGAGACAGTGTACTTGTGTACTTTACCTTGTACTTCATGAAAACATGCTTTAGAAATGCTCTTAAGTCGTGCATACAAGTATACATGCACATTCACTTTAACCCAGATTGTTTTTCTTTTCTTTTTTTTAAGGAGGAACAAATATAGCATTTATATAAATTTTTGTGATATCAACATTACGCCACAAATGCTGTCGATTGAGCTTAACTTGTATTCAACCCGGAATATTTCTTTAACATTTTGGATAATTATATCTATTTATTGTAGTGGATGGGTTGATTTGTATGTATCTTCATTCTTTTGGATGGCCTCCAATGCATGTGTTTTCTGCCCTAGAGAAAGGCATAGCCCATCAGGTGGCAGAGAGTGGGATTCTGCCTGTTCTGGCTCAGATATTAAGAAGAAAGAGCACGCTCACCACTCACACAGCCAAACTGGTGGCTGAACTTGCCAGAGATGGTAAGAACATAGTTTTTGAAGGAAGGCAATGTGGGGGGTGTAGCTTAGTTGTTAAAGATATGGGCTGGAAACCAGAAGGTTGCAGGTTCGAACTCTACAAGCGGCCATCCATGAACTATTAAACCTGAGCTAGACACCTAACTCCAGGTTGCTCTGGTAGAGCTGCCTCTGTAATCGTTGTACTGTAAGTTCGTTAGAATAAGTGACAAATTTGCTCACAAATAGTGTCACAAAAGTCTTGAGATCCTGTTTTCTAAAGTAACTTTATACTGCTTGGAAATAGCCCCAAACAATAACAAAAAAGTACCAAAAAGCACCATGCAACTAACGTAGAGTTTAAGACATGTACCATGGTAGTACCATATAAATACCATGCTACATGATTATGATAATCATTCAGTACAATTTTATCACCATCCAAACATCACTTTATCATGGTACTGATACAGTACTTTTTTTGTAGAGGCCAGAAACATACTTTACACAAGTACGTGAGTGCAGACCAATGCGTTTGGCCAACAGATTGCCAACGTGCAATTCTGTTGAACATACTAAATAATGCGCATTCTTGTGGTACTCTGGCGGTAATACATCTCAGTACTCAAGGGGCCGATAGAATAATGTTATAACCATCCAATACCATCAGTGTTTAACATTAACATCAACATCAACCCACCTGCCAAGTGCGAGTAGAACACGGCAGTGGCGGGTAACTCCTTCACTATTACTAGCCACTTTGGCGGGTGACGTTTTCAGAGTTTTTCCTGCATTTAAATTTCTGTAAATGTCAGGTACCCATCTAAGCAAATTGAAATGTATTCATTTAGCGTTCAGTGCTTTTTAAGTGCTAAATATGCCTCTCATATCTGACATGCGGATCTGCACTGGGCAAATGGTTTTGCGTGAACCACCGCAACCAACAGAGGATATCAAGAGTTCTAGGATAGCAAAATGTGGAACTTGCGTGAATCAGTCGGGCTTCACTCAATATCACAGCGGAGACTACAGAACCCATTTGTATTCTACAGAGAATATTCTACTTTAAATTGCTTTATGCAGGAAGTCAAACCGGTCAAGGCTAGACAGCCCCAACATTACAAACAATACCTATAAGGTAAAAAGACAACACTGTGACTTAAAAGGGAAAACTCACCATAGAAATGGAAAGTTCCCATTAAAGCATACTTGTGTTGATTTGCATAGAGAATGTTTCAGGCTTAAGGGTAAGAAGATGGACCTTTATTTCATTGTACCTTTAGTCTCTGTGACTCTGAAACCCAGCGTTAAATAATTTTGTAAAATCTATTGATTACTTTTGTCTGTTCTTAGCTCCTGTAAGAGAGCAGTGCTTTGAGACAGGCATTGTGTCTGCTCTTGTGACCTTATTGCTCAGTCAAGATCAGGACCTTCTCCTCCACGTTAGCCAGGCCATCGCCAGAATCTGCTATGACAGTAGTGAGTACAACTCCACAGATTGTCATAACATTTGTAGCACTATTCCTGAGGTGACAGACAGTGGCACTGAAGCCTCCTCTCACCTACATTGGGTCTAGCAATGTCTATGATCGGTGTCTTGACAAGTCTGTCTTCTATGGTGCTAACCCTTAAATTTGGTTTAAAAGTTATGTTTTTCTTGCCAGACTTGCAGCAGGAGAGATTCCTGAGGCTTGGAGTGGTCCCACGACTGGTATCAGTTCTTCTACAGCACAGTAGAAACGAGGTTCTGCTGAGTTCTTGCTTACTGGCCCTCTGTAACCTGGCCGACATGGGTGAGGAGGATGGCTCTATGCTCACCTGGGAGGAAGGAGCAAATTTCGGTGAGGGGGAGCGCCTGTTCCATAGCACCTCACGTTACTCTTTCGGTCTATCTTCAGCCGTGACAGTGGTCAGACTGAAACAGTGGACTAACGGCCAGTACTCTGTGACAGTAGAAGTGCTTCAAAGATGCTCCACTATGCTGTGGGGCACAAACAACGGCCGGCAGTCTGGGTACCGCTTACAGAACTTTCCCCACCTAGGCACCTGCCCCAAGTTGTATAAAGTTATCAAATGCTCAGTGAAGAACATTCCAAGGAACCGCAATCTTAAGGCAGCTATGTTCCACACCCTCTTGTGAGGCTGAATGTTTACGGTAGTGCTCTCAGATTAACAATATTTAAGGAATGGTTCACCCAAAAATGAAAATTCTGTCATTATTTAATCACCCTCATGTTATGATGACTTTCTTTCTTCTGCAGAACACAAAAGATGATTTTTTGAGGAATAACCTGGCCACTCTTGCATAACAGAAGTGAATGAGGATTGGGACTGTCAAGCTCCAAAATGACAAAAAAGCACAAGAAAAGTGGTCCATATGACTTGTGTGCAATGTTTCAAGTGTTCCAAAGTATACGATATAGCTTTGTGTGAAGAACAGACCATTATTCACTGATAAACTTCCAGTAGGCTGTTCATGGCTTTAACCAAATCATTAAGTGGAACTAAAGACCCAGATTAGTCAGATTCGTGAACAAATTATACAGACCAGTGTTGTGAACTGAAACATTTCAGTTTCAGTGTCTCACACAAAGGTATCGTATGGCTTCAGAATATAACTTAAGTGTCAAATGGACCACTTTATGATTATTTTTTCTCCTTTTAGAAGTTAATAGCCCCAGTCCTCATTCACTTTCATTATATGGAAATAATTTGCCGGGATATGCGTCAAAAATGAACCCTTTGTGCTCCACGGTGGATTAAATAATAGTATATTTTATTATTATTATTATTATTATTATTATTATTTTAACTATTCCTTTAATGAACATCTGAGGTGGCCTAAACAGGTGATCTGGTGTTAACCACATCCCAACATTTAAGGAGCTCAAATAAGCCATTCGTATTAGAGAGTGAATCCTTATGTGCTCTGAAAGCATTAAACACAGAATGTAAATGTATTCAGTGTCCTATTGCTAAAATGTCCGAATTAGTTCCATCTGAACGCGAGGGCATCAATCAAGAGACAAAATCGCAAGCCACATCACAAGACAGTGTTATGTCCATGCAGTTTAAGTCTTAGAGACCTATACTGGCTGTACAAACAACATGAGAACAGGTGGATGCCGAGCTCCAATCTGCTAGCCTTTTTGAACTCTGTGATTAGTCCATAAGAGGCCTTACAGTAGTGGATTATCTGGAGCAGCTACACTCACCCAGGTCACAATATGCAACGGTGTTGCAAAATGCACCAAGGAAAATACATTTACTGTACAACTTGATGAAAATTATGTTTACATTCCCAACTCGGTTCAGGTATATGAAGGCTTCGCAAATAACATTTAGACAAATTGTTACGCGTAACTGTTTTTTTTTTTTTTTTTTTATTTCATTAAGGGTTAAAAACTACAAAAGTTTGGCCTTTACCCATAATACATGGATGTAGGCCCATTATTAAAATTTCCGTACATTTCTACGGTGAATATACATTTTTCTAATTATTCTCTGCTTTTAATATTTCAGCAGCTAAATTTGCTCGCAAGCCATTGTGATGTCCGATTTGTGAGCTAATCATTCTTTTGAATGTTTTTTTTTTTCAGTGAATCGGTCGAAACGGTTCACAAAATGGTCCAAATAATTCCTTTGCAAATCAAAATTTTAAATCCTTATTTAGAAATCGCAAACAAATGGAACGGTCATGAGAAAGTCATAGAAATTCATGTAAAAAAAAAAATTGGTAAACCCTGTGTGTGTAAACTGGACTGTATTTTTATTGCCTGCACCAAGTCACAAGAGACATCAAAGAGCAACCTCTGGTTTAAAATTATGTACTTTCAAACAAACACAATTTACAAATATGTGCTATCAATAAACAATTTCCCTTTTTCCCTTTGTTTAATTCCACTTGATTTTCTGACAACAGTAGTGTAGTTAACATCTCCCTCTCTAAGAAAAGGAGAAAAAGCTACACTTCTACACAAGAGAGGAAGGTTGGTATGGAGTTTTTATGCATGCTGTTCAGTGTGGGCTCTGTACTGTGTGAGCTACTCCCAGTACGTGCCATTGCCTGACCAGCTCCTGTGGTTTGCTGACCATGTTGTTCCAGTGTTCCAGCTCTCTGCCCCTCGCATACATGAACGGCCCAATGACCACCACCCCCAACAACACTGCCAGGAAAAAAGGCAAAATACAGAGACTGGGTACAGATACATAGGTGACAGAATGTCGAACCCTAAATGCTATTGATTTTATATGACACCTTTGAAATTACAATATTGTATTTTGCTAAATCTTTATAATCATTTTATTTAAAAGTCATTCATAAATTTTAAATGGGTCAAGTACAATAAAGTCGCAGTAAAGTCCTTGACAAGCGCAGTTCTGTTTGGTGTATTTCCATTATTTTAACATCATTTCATATAAAAATTCTGTTTGATAGCAGAATTCCTGGTAAAAAACTACATTACCCATGATCCAGCAGAGAAAACTTCACCAATAAGAGAACCGCAGCCAACAAAGTCCGAAAAAAGACCCCAGGTGCAACCACCCACTCCCAAGACGAACTGTGATGACATATTTGAGTCTTTTCATCCTTAAACTATTTATCTATTTGTACATATCGAAATCTTTTTGCAATAAATTTTAAATATATTGTTGCTATATATATTTCACGTTTGACTAAACTGACTAAAACTCACATATGCCAGCAGAAAATAGCCGCAGAAGAGCAAAGTTATGAAAAAAAACAATTCTATATTTTTTTTTATACAAAATGTATGGATGAATCATTCACAATTACCAGGTTCTTCTGTAGTTGGCTGCTGAAGTTGTAGAGTCAAACAGGCTGTGTCCAGCTGCATGGGGAGGAGTCTAAAAGTAAGTCTCTCATTAAAGGATGGATTGTTGCCTTTGGCCACAGCTGTCCACTTGTTCCTCACCACCTGAGTATGTATCTTCAGCGAGACCTGGGCACACACACCTGTCCCCCCCATTTTAAAGGTCAGTATTAGAAGCGTGACCTAGATTGTCCTACATTGAACTAGACCCATTACAGTAACAAAATTGTATCTCATACAAAAGTAAAAGTACATATCCTGGACATATATTGCTATCCTGCAATATTAATATTGTTAGCTGCATTTTATTATTTGCATTTATCATTGTTATTTCCCTTTTGTCCGTGACCTTATCAGAAAAGACAAGCAACCCATTTTTGGGATGCAACCCACAAGTTCAGAACCACCAGTTTAAAAGACACTATAAAGTATTATTTATTACTCCAAGTTCTCACCTGCATCACTGCCACACTGCAGTCCTCGTGCTCTTAGAACAACCACAGTGAGGCGAAGTAGAGACTGGTTGTAGTTCAAAGACACCTGAATATCACCATTCTTTGAGAAGGGCTACAATAGCAAATAAACACACGTGTGCGTTTAATACACTCATTATTGCCCCCAAATATTGCCCTGAACATTACGGTATTTACTTGATCGCTTTCATTGTCCAGGTCCCTCCACTGCACTTTGCCTGCTGCCTCAATTAGCTCAGAATGTCTGAGTGGAATCAGGACCTGTCCCAGTAGATGGTGCTTCTTATGATCATCCACAGTGTACATGTTCATGTTCAAAGAGCAGTGGTCTACACATCTATTGGATACCTGTAAACAGAAGGTTACAGTGCATATTTTGGATGTTTAGTATCAGATCTGTCATGTTTTAAAATCATCTCAGTAGGACCATATAATGTGCCAAAATTGTTAAAGAAATGTTAAAAACAAGTCTTTCTAGAAAGTCAGTCCACTCGTGGCCATATTAGGAATGCTCCCAGGAAGCTATTTCCAGTCATGAAAGTACAGCTCCTATCTACTTGAATGGGGAAAGACTGAAATCTCCAAAACAGTTGGTCAAGACTATGGTCAGTGGTGCTTCTTAAACTCAGTTAAGCTAAAATATAATAATTTCCATCTTGTATAGCTAATGCGCATGTGTGTTCTTGTGTGATTGACTGCCGACGTCTGTATCTAAAAGGTGATTGACTCTTTTACATGTAAGGCAGACTTCCTTTCTACATTCGTTTACCATTGCGCATTTCAATTTTACCCATTTATTTTAACAGATGTGGTCCGTCTCTGCTAAATACTCTCTGGTTAAATTCTCATAGACGGCATCTGACATGCTGTCTGTTACACAAGAAAATAATTTCAACACCCACTTAGTTTGAAAAATAAAATCAGATTTACAGTAATGCACAATGGACGTCTGTGGAGCATGGCATTTCAGAGGGTTTAAAAGCAGAAATGGGCAGTTCGTATTTTGTTGAGGTGCTTAAATTAATTCTTTGTGTTATTGTGTTATGTTATGTATTAGGAATGTGTTATTTCAGTTGTACAGTTGTCTAATTTGTCCTTTTAATTGCTGGGTCAACTGTTCAATGCCAGTGGTTAGTAACCAGGGGGCTGGGGCCCACCAGGGGATAAACTTGCAAGGGGGTCTCAAGATGACTTCAAATTATTTCAAATAGGTTTATAAGCTCTGTTACAAAAAATAGCTTGTTTTAATCTATCTTACATTTTTTTAAAACTCTAAAAAGGCAATAGATGTAGAACATCTAAACTAACTCTTATCTTTATTCAAGAACAGTTCTCAAAGCTTCTGTAACCACAAACATCTATCGATATTCCTAGTTTCTTTTAATATAGTTTGAAACAAGTAGCTTTCTCATCATTACAGCAGAAGAACCAGAGGAAATGTATTGTCTACATGGGTGGATTTGAATATTATCTTGGACATTCGGAGGCCTTCCAGTCAAAAACTTTAAGAACCACTATTCTAGGCAGATGAACTTCAGGACAGACATTGAACTTCAAGATAGACATTGCCTACATATGCATTCCTTGTGTTTATCATGGGAAAATTACAGGGTTTGCCAGCCTTACATCCCAACCTTTTTACAGTCAATTCTATCAAACTAGTCTCATGTGAGCACATATGTGACCTGCTCCATCATTTTGAGTCACATTATACCAGAAATACTATACATTTAGAGTTTTATGCACTATAGTAAGAATGAATGATATAAAAACTGTATCTATTCCAAACCAATATGGAGATATAATCATTTAAATGCTTTTTTCTTTAGTGCATAAAACTCAAAATGTGTCAGTGGGACAAACTGACACAAAATGATGGAGCTGGTCACATATACCTAATGTTTAAATCTTGAGGCTATACTTCTATTACAGTGTGTATTTTAACATGTATCTCGGTTGAATGCTTTCCCCCATAAACCTGCATTGTAAGTGCATTAATGTAACATACACATTTTTGTTTTTAAAAATTCATAGTGCAGTCGAAATTCTTTTCTGTGGTAAGCAACATCAAGTTGACAAAAGCATGTCAACTTAACTTCTTACAAACCCATATCATTCCTCTATAGGATCCCCAGTGACCCTATTGCAATGGCCAGCAGATGGAGACATCAACTGTGAAATGACTTCAAATTTCAAGCTGGTTTTAAGCTAGTTTTTAAAAATGAATCAGCAAAGTAATAATAAAACATTAGCACAAAGCCTTTGAATCTCAATAGAATGAGGAAGCCTTTGATGTAGTAACCACATACAGAATAAAAAAAGCTCCAGACTCTGTCCTTTGAGGAACCACAGAAGGGCAGAAATTGATTTTCTACCTGAAACACAAAGCTGTCGTTGAACTGTGGCTGACATCCTTTTCGCCTTGCCTTGGCCTGACGATGTCGTCGGTCATCAGACGGCAACAGCTGCAGTTTTATAAGTGTAATATTACCCTGGTACTGAGCAGGCAGGTTAGCAGCACGAAGCAGGGACACAACCAGCTGCTCTTTCTCCTGCTGGTACCGTAAAGCAAACCACAGACGAACAACTGACCCATTGGGCAGAACCCACTCACTGGGTTCCTCTGGGAGCTGGTACAGGTCTGGCCTTAAGCTGCCAAGGGGGAACCAACCTCAAGAACCACACAGAGAAAGAAAACATAAAAAAAGGAAAGTTGTTTTTTAGATTTCTTTTCACTGATCATTTCTGAGGTCTGATGTTTCTATTCCAATCTTGACATACTCCCTACTGTTAGAGAGCCTCGCTGAGTGTGCAAATCTGGGTGGTGTTCCCATTCCTCAGCATCCTGTATTCCCTCTATTTCGTACCTAATTTGGGGTCTTCTATTGAGTCGAGGAGGCACAAAAAAAGGAACACCTGAGCTGAGAAAGTTTAAAGATAAGAATAATCTGTTAATGTACTTCTATCCACATTTCACAGGAAACGTTATACACTACCACACAAAAGTTTGGACATTTGACTGAATTTATGTGTTTGAATTTTTTGATCTAAAGACTTTTGAAATTAGGTTTGTAGACAAATATAAACTGCTCATATAGTGCATATGAATCGTATGAATTTCTTTACAAAACAACATTTATTGTTCAATAAATTGATTACATGATGTACCGATAAATTAATCACATACCAGTATTTACTGATAAAGGCCCCCAAATAAAAGTTATTTATAATAATTTAAGTAATTATAATATATTGGCCTAATAGATATTATAATTCAAATACATTACATCATATTGTGGCAACAGACAAGTAAAGCATTTAGACAATACAAAAAGTGGCTTTAAAAGTGAAAATATTGTTTGTGTTATTTCCATATCATTGAACACACCCGTATTATTGTCCTATTTCTCTTGGCTCTATTTTAAATTGTTGTTCTATGTGCTCATGCATCAGACGGATGCTTTTGGAGCATCCCAGTTTGGTTGCATTGCATCTCACAAGTTTTTAGCACCTCTAGTCATAAGTGTTGTGTTTTTAGGACACTGTGTCAAGTTAAACGTATTTTGAAACTTAGATAAACCTGTCTCGATATCCCTGATTTCCTGCATTTTGTTGCGCTAGGACAAGCTGTCATTGAGTGAGGAGTGTTGCTGACTGCCCCCTTCTGCATCAAGGTGGTACATAAACCTAGAATTGCTCCAATGGTAGGAACATTCCTTATTACAGAATTCAAGTTCATGTAACAGTGGCATGTTTAATTACGTACATTTTTTTAACATGTTGTTTTTCATATAATTAATCGCATTAAATGAACGTGTTAAATCGACAGCCCTACTATTATTATTATTAATGGTTGAGCTAGACCAGATAGTGAAAGAAAAGCAGCCAACAGGTGCCAAGAAATCACTCTTTCAGTACTGTTTAAAAACCATCCCAGGAAAATACCTTACTAAGTTGGTTGAGAGAACGCCAAGAGTGTGCAGGGGCCGTATTCATGAAAATGTACTTAAGAAAAAAATTAAGAATGTTTTTAGGATAAATTATAAGAAGTTCGTAAGAACGTTCCTAAGTGCAATTCTTGAAAAAAAATTCTTAAGAACATCTTAATTAGTTTCTTAAGAATAAAAAGATAGGCTTTGCAATTGTTTAATCAGCCTACTCATGAGCTTGCCTTATCTAAGAGCCATCAACAAATTCACTACATCAACACTGGTAAATCATAATGATACATTTATCTATTAACCTTTTTTTTAAGTAGCAAGCACCTCGTGATATTTTATTTTTAATGTAAAGTGTGTGAGATGTGTTAGTTTAATGACACTACCTGCCATAGGAGAATTTACTTATTTCAATTAGTTTAGAAATTACTTCTTTTTTTAATGGAGGAAATTAAAAGAAACAAAAACTTCAGCAAAAAGAGCTGGATGATCTTGTTGAGGAAGTTAGGCTACTGCAAGGAAAAAGTTCTATTGGGAAGCATGATAATTAGAACATGTCGGAAAGTAAGAGGCGGATAAATGGGAAAAGGTGCCAGAGGCTGTCTCTGCTGTGCCTAACTCCGATAGGGATGTGGATGGTGGGTGAAAAAGAAAGTCTCATATTTCTAATGTAATAATTTTTATGTTTGTATGAGCTCTAAAGATCGTGGAGAGAGAGCTGTTATCTAAGTAAAGGACAGCTACTTTGAAAAATCAAAAATATAATACCCTGTTCCGAGGCCCACCCCATTTTACCATTGGCTATGCCACTGACTGATCTTAAGAAAACTGTGCACTGTAGTGTCCTTTTAGCTAAATGACATTATGTGGTACATTACACATATCGCAGCAGTTCCGAGGTAAAATATCCACTGTGTATCACTTAAACTGAGTTAAATGTTCTCCCACACAGATGAGGTTTTAGTTGATGCTCTATTGAGTTTTTAATCAACAAAACCTATCTCCCTACCCCAAACCTTAAACCTGACAATACCACCACCATTAAGTGGCAGCTTTTTGGAAGTATATAAAACAAGGTAAGTGTATAAATAGAACATACATTTTAACTTTTGCATATTCGAACACGATCAAGTTCCGCTGTAGCTCAACTGATTTTTTCACATTGCAAGTAAAAGTGAAGTCCAGAAGAACACGCAAGTCCACATTTGAGCCGAAAGTGTCATTGAAGCACCACTAAAAGGAAGACTTTGTCTCTGCAAAACAATAATGGGCATTTCCCAATCTCTGGGCGTTTTCAAACTGGGATGGGTGTTTTTCAACTATACATTGAAATTAGGGAATCTCAGTGTAGTTGGAAAATCATGTAAAGCGGTTGAAAAATGCCCATCCTGGTTTGAAAATGCCCACTGATTGGGAAATGGCCATTTTTGTTCTGCAGAGACAAAGTCTTCCTTTCAGTGTTGCTTCTATGACACTTTAAGCTCAAATGTTGACTTGCGTGTTCTTTTGGACTCATATCCCATTCTCTTTCACTTACAATGTGAAAAAATCAGTTGAGCTACAGTGAATAAGCTTGTACTCTAAATGTGGTTGGTTATTTAATGCAAAAGTTCAAATGCATGTCCTATTTATACTCTTACCTTGTTTTATATTCTGTGTCTCACTGTAATGTTCTGTGTGCATTTGTTTCTCCTATCACCCAAAAAAAATTCATTGTGTACATGTGAACTATTGGAAATAAAGCTAATTCTGATTCTGAAATGTATCACCTTACATGTCAAATACTATAGGTGTTTTGATGTCATGAGATCGTATTGTGAGAGGAATAAAGCGTTATGAACTGATAATCTGCTGTTGTACTATTCATTACTATGATTTGTGTGAAGGTATGTATAAAATGCATTGTTATTGTAGCACCTCTAGTGTTTATTATTTCATTTAATCAGAAAAACTGCAGCAATGTATACAACAAACCATGTAAAATAATTTAGCAAAAATGTAAATACAGTAATGTGATTCTGTGAGACCAGGTCATAGCATTTTGGTCATAGCATTTTGAAGTGTTTGGTCACTATGTAATTTCTATACTTCATATATATTATTTCATAGTTTGAATGAAACTATGACATTTGTGAAATTTATTGTAAAATGTGGAAAATAATAATAATAAAGAATCAGTAGGTCTATCCAAACATTTGACTGGTAGTGTATATTGTTGACAAAAAAGGTAAGGGATGGGATGAACTTAATCTAATTGGTTCAACTTTGTTACATGTAATTCCTTACATTGGAGATTATTGGCATTGCTAGACAAGTAACAGCTGTTATTTACCCATAGCTGCTGCTCTGTGATGTCTGGAGCACTGGAGTGGTGCATTGTGAGATTGTGGGGGTGGTCGGTAACAGTCCCTGGTATTGCATTTGGGCTGTTCTCTTCCTCCACAGCAGATAGACTGATAAGCCAACCAGAAAAAGGAACAGAAATATTGCAGACAGTCCACAAGCCAGAGGTACAAGTAGATCTAATGGCATAGACACAAAATAAACTCAGCTGACAGTCATCGATTTATCTCACATTGTTTCCCCATCCCTCTATCTCTCTCTCTCTCATACAAGAGAGAACATGTCTTTGCATTAACTGAACCTACTAGGTGCCACCATTGGACAGGCTCTGTCCATCATGCCTTTTAAATAAATGTGTCAAGTGTCTTGTGTCAACACACTTTAGCAGAGACCTGCATGGGAGAGGTGGG
This sequence comes from Moxostoma hubbsi, assembly GCA_032164185.1. Lineage (NCBI taxonomy): Eukaryota > Metazoa > Chordata > Actinopteri > Cypriniformes > Catostomidae > Moxostoma > Moxostoma hubbsi. The sequence goes on from JAVLUX010000035.1 coordinate 9,954,811, forward strand.
GCACAAATGAGTTGCCGCTACTCAAGAAACATTGCAGAGAGTTTTCTTTATTTTAGGCCAACACCTCACCCACTTTCTCATTTACTGTGAAGTTACTTTGGGCAGATGAATGAATCCAGAGGCATGTGATGCAGAACTTTAAAACAGGTAATTCATTTAATACAGCTACATTTCAGAATTTAAAGGTAAAACTTGAAATTCTTAAAGATGAATCATAATATTTTACTCAGACTGTTACTACAGATAAAAGCTTGTTTCTATCTTTTACATTTAAGAATTGTTTTAAATCCTTGTATATAAATGCCTTGAACACAGAACAAGTAAGTGATTGACATTTGCTTGACAAGTAAGTGCTTGACATTTGCAATCTGTTAAGCTAAAAGGGAGAACTTAGTATACAGTAGCCCCAAAAGTATTTAGACAAATAAGCCACAATTAAAATGCATACATTTCTTTGAGTTATAGAACAAATCACCAAAGCACTAAAAAAATGTCATGCTAAACATTTAACTAGTTCCATATGTTTCAAATTATAGATCAATTGATATATTATTCAAAATTAAGGCAAACATATTGGGGTACTCTCTGGTTGTCAAACATTTTTGGATCATTTTAAGTACCTCTGCTAGGACACCTATGTGAACTTGAGTGGAACAAACTTCATTGCACTAGAACCAGTTGGTTAAACTTAATTGTAATTATAAGCTCTGATTAAAGTTCTGATAAAAGTTCTAGCACTTGTTTACACTAAGTGTACTGAATGTCAACCATCTGCTACACAGCATTTTAAGGGACAGTTCACCCAAAATGAAACTTCTCTGATCATTTACTCACCCTCATGCCATCCCAGATGTGTATGACTTTCTTTTTTCTGCTGAACACAAAGATTTTTAGAAGAATATCTCAGCTCTGTAGGTCCATACAATGCAAGTGAATGGGGTTCAACACTTTCAAGCTCCAAAAAGACAAAAAGGCAGCATAAAGGTAATCCAAACAACTCCAGTGGTTTAATCCATGTCTTCTGAAGAGATCCAATAGTTTTCGGATGAGAATGTATATCTTGATGTATACCTTTCCATTGCTGTCTCTAGGTACGATTATAATTTCAAGCTTGATTACACTTCCTAGTGCTTGACTCAGAGCACTAGATGTCGCTAGGAAACGTAATCAAGCTTCAAATCATAATCATCAAGGATACTGCGAATGTCAAGATTTATAGTGAAAATTGAGTTACATCTGTTCTCATCCAAAAACAATTGGATCGCTTCAGAAGACATGTGCTTTTTGTAGCTTGAAAATGTTGGACTCCACTCACTTGCATTAAATGGACCTACAGAGCTGTTTGTGTTCTGCAGAAGAAAAAAATTCATACACATTTAAGATAGCGTGAGGGTGAGTAAATTATGAGAGAATTTTCATTTTTGGGTGAGCTGCCCCTTTAATGGTATATCACATTAGTATGGACAGAAATGCACATCAGTATGGCAGGACTAGACCCTCAATCTATCAGATAAAGTAAACTGAAGCAAATTACATTTCATAGAATTGCATCTAACATACATCATACTTTTTGATAATGTGTCTTACACAACTTATTATAAATCAAATTAAATAACTGAACTTTGAACAGATATTTGCAGCCAAGTAAAACAAACAAAACAATGTCATCTGTTCGTCTCAAAAATCCACTAGCTTTGTGTACAATAGAATAGGATGTACAGTACTTAGACCAGGTTAATAAAACTGTTTACAATATTCTTTTACTCACCAGCCATAGATGGCCACAGTTAAATCCCTAACTGGATAAAGTCTCTCTTTTTTTCTCTTGTACAGTCAGTGTGAATCACCAGTCACTGGATTCCCATTTTACCGATATGCCCAGAGGCAGTTTCATTGGCACTCTCTCTGATGTCCCATGGAGAGTAGTTTTGGCTTTTGTGTAGACAGCCTGGTCACATTATAGCTGGGCACTACAGTACCTGTGAGGCTTCCAAGGTTAGTTAATCAACACCATGCACTTGACCAAGCAGGCGACCGATATCTGACAGCCAGTTGCAGTGTTCATTTCCAAACAAACATAAAGCCACGTTTAGGCATGCAATGAGCAGACAAACTGTGAAGGCAATTAGCAAGTTAAAAAATTTCAATTTTGGCCAGTCTTATACAGTAGCCTAATTTTCTACCAAATCTACCTGTATTTGGTGCCTCAAATTGATGTAGGCATAATTATAGCCGGCAAAACTATTAACTATATAACTATTTATAATCAAATCAAGAAAAATAATTACAAACACATATGTTATGCCAGATCCCTCTGGTAAGTTGGCTCAAATAGGTACTTCTTATTAATAAAAAAATACATCTATCATTTCAATAAAGAACATGTGCTATTTCAAATGTGGATGTTTCTGATTGTGTATAATTTGGTCACAATAGATCAGTCACAACAGGGCTCATTGTCTAGTTTAATGACTGTAAATTGAATGCAATATTATAGCAACCGAAAAAAGCCTAGTTTAGTTAAACAACAGCATTCACAAAGAGTTAATGAATAACTCTTGGACAACAGGGGAAGTTTATCGAGGTTGCAATCAGGCAACAGGTCTGCTGTTCCCACAATACTGTTAAATGCAGTTACTATTCAGGCAGTTTCAATACATCAGATCACAAAATAGACACTGATTACTTTCGTTCAATTGTTCATTTAGTAATCAGTTTAATATAGCAAACACATCATTACTTTTACTCTATGTTAGTATCTTTTTGCTCCCTGTGGTTTTAGTATATACTAGGGCTGATGATATAACGAGTTAATTCAGTGGTATTCCACTAAAGATTACAGAATACATGCTGTAAAATGTCATTTGTTATGTATTCCATTAGATTACTCAAGGTCAGTAACGTATTATAAATACTTTGGATTAATTCTTCAGCACTGGTAGATATTTTCACTTGTTTTGACTATAAAAACTCTGTCAGTACAGTAAGACAAAATGCATGTTAAAAATACATTCTCTGAAAAATCTAAATATCTTATGCAGTGTTGTTTCTAAAACAAGATAAATCAAATTTATCTTGACTGATTTATCAAGATATTTATCAAAAATTCTGGACTTTTAGATATTTTTACAGGAGAACAATACAAAAATTATTAGCAATAATGATATTGCCCTAATATCAAAGGTATTACTTGAAAAAAAAGAAATTATGATCCAATGTAAATTTTCTTGTCTGAATCGTGCCTGGTAACATGTGCATGTAAAATGTCTAGAAATAGCATTTTAGCTTAGCGTAAAGCTGACAAATTTCTTCTGCTCCAAACTTAATTCATACTTACTTTTCTGTCTGCTGCTCGTATGAATGTAATGCATCATAACTGCTGTTCAAATGCACCTTTGAGCGCATCATTTACTGTATATGTATACATTTTTCCATCTGAAAGGACTAAATATTAAATGACAATAAATGACAATAAAATGCAAAGTAATCTCTTCAGTAATCAAAATACTTTTTGAATGTAATTGTAATCTAAATACCAATTATTTAAATTGAAATTGTAGTGGAATACAGTTACTTATATTTTGTATTTTAAATACGTATTCCCTTTACATGTATTTCATTACTCCCCAACCCTGTATATATTTGTAATATATATATAATAGATATGCTTTAGTAAGGTGACAAAAGCAATGTCATCTTATAAATATCCATAAGATATTTTTAAGTGGTTATAAGACATTGTCATGCTGTAAGTTATATACAACCCCAATTCCAATAAAGTTGGAACAGTACCAAAAATGCTAATAAAACAAAAAGGAGTGATCTGTATATTATATTCACCCTTTGCTATATTGAAAGCACTATAACTACACATTATATGATGTTTTACCAAAGTTTTTTGGAAAATGTACAGTAACTTCAAATCAGAAGCACTCCAAAAAAGTTGAAATGGGCAATTTAAGACTGATAATATTTTGATGAAACAAGAGATGTTAAACAGGTGAGGCAATTGTGCCAAATATATAAAGAGCCTCTAAAAACAGCCTAGTCCATTAAGAGCAAGGATTATTCGAGATTTGTCAATTTGCCAACAGATGCTTCATCAAATATTCCAGCACTTTGAGAACAATATTGCCCAAAGACAAATTGGAAGGATTTGGGGCATTTCAGGGATTTAAGGAATCTGGTCAAATCTCAGTGCGTAAAGGTCAGGATGAAAACCATTTCTTAATGCACATGATGTCTGACCCCTCAGACGTTACTGTCTTAAAAAACATCATTCAACTGTAATGGATATCATGAACATGGGTTTGGGATTACTTTAGTAAACCTTTGTTAGTCAACACCATTCGCCGCTGCATCCACAGATGCAAGTTAAGACTTTACTGTGCAAATAGAAGCCATACATCAACACTGTCCAGAAGCGCTGCCGGCTTCTCTTGGCTCGGTCTCATCTTAGATGGGAAGTGGAACAGTGGAACTGTGTTTTTTGGTCTTAAGAGTCCACATTTAAAATGTTTTTGAAAAACAAAGCCATCATGTTATCTGGGCCAAAGAGGAAAAGGACCATCCAAGCTGTTATTAGCATCAGGTCCACGAGCCAGTGTCTATATGGGCCATGGGTGTGACAGTGCCCATGGCATGGGTAACTCGCACATACAGTATGTGAGAACACAATGAATGCAGACAGAAGTGTACAAATTTTGGAGCAACATATAGGGATGTCCCTACATTTTCCAGCAGAACAACTTCAAACCACATACAGCCAGGATTGTATGTTGATCACACATGTAGCCAATACTCGTGGGTATAAACACACATAAGAATAAAGGAGAAAAAAAAGATTCTATACTGGACTATTTTCAATAAATTTTAATGTTTGTGTATCTTATTTGGAGAATTATTTCATAAATAACTTCCATTATAATAACATAAGTTTGACTTTTAATCTATTATATATTACAAGTTTATGTTATGGCTGTTTATAAGATGATATCGCTTTGTAAATTTACTTAAAGCAGGCAAAGACCACTTATAATATGATCACACCCTAAAGCCTTTTGACTCTTTACATTATACTGTACAGCAGTTATAAGGTTAACTATCTGCTGCATTAAAATTGGATGTTGCTTGTGTTGCAATGCTTTATACTCTAAAGTATAACTATGAACAGGGGAAGACTTGTAATGTGTTTTAACTGTAGTTACAATTATTTATGAGAAGTTATAACTTAGTGTAAGGTGCATTATGAGACATTATGAATTCAGTATAATGTATGTATAATGCCTTTACAATGCATTATGAATATGGGCTTCTTAGAAAGTATTACAAAAAAAAACATTATTTCAAATGCAATTTAGATGCATGCATCAGCAAAGGATATACACAGTATTTATGTATAAAACAGCACAGCAGTTTTGCCTTTGTATAACCTCTGAACCTGAATAATAATAAAAAAGGGGGTACACTGTGAGTTTGCAATGACAAGTGCATGTATGGACTAATATTGGACAGATGAATCTGAAAGATGACTTCAGGGACACACATCATAATGGTTTCCTGGCATCCACAAGCTCTTCTTTCAAAGAGCTGTTTTCATTGTTCCCATGACAACTTAAAAAAAAAAAAAAAGACATGATGAAATCGACTCCTATTGAGCATGGCTGTTTCTATAGCAACGGGAAGAGAGACCGTTGAGATTGGATGAGTAAGAGGGGCTACTTTTGTGTAGAAGGAATGTGTGTGTGTGTGTGTGTGTGTGTGTGTGTGTGTGTGTGTGCGTGCATGCGTGTACATGTTTATACTACATTGTGGGGACCAAATGTCCCCACAAGGATAGTAAAACCTGAGATCACCTAGCCCTTTTTTTTTTATGTAAAAATGCAAAAAAGGTTTCTGTGAGGGTTAGGTTTAGGGGTAGGGTTAGGGATAGACATTATCGTTAGATCTGTATAAAATGAATGGAAGTCTATGGAGAGTCCCCATAATTATATAAAAAACAAGTTTGTGTGTGTGTGTGTGTGTGTGTGTGTGTGTGTAAGAGAGAGGAAGGTACTATTGGTACTTATTGTGTTGAATTTGAAGGCTGTCTTATTTCCTTCTCTGATTTCCTTTTTCAGACACCTGTTCCTCCTATAATACCCCTCCCCCCATCCAGCACTCCTTGCCATCCCACCCTTTGCACCTCCTCCCTCTTTCCACCGTGGATTTTCCTCCCTGAGACAGAGCCTGTGGTGTGTAAACAGATGACAACGTCTGATAATCCGGCAATACACCCACTCTATCCTGTTCACCTAGACTGGAGAGCGAGCGAGCAATAGGAAGAAAGGACAGAAGTGAACGAGGCGGGAGTTCACTACCAAGAGGGGAAGCAGACGAGAAGAGGAAGTGGGAGGTATGTATGCATGCGTGTGTCTTAAAGGGAGGGGAGGAGAGGGGGTTGTTGACTTACCTGTGACATGAGGGAAACCGCAGCCGTGTCTTTATAAAGTGCTGAGCCGTGTGCCTGCAATATTGAGTGGTAAGGTGAGGCTTTGAAAAGGGAAGTGACAATGACAAAGGAAAGACACTAGGGTGACACAAGGCCTTGGTTGGACCATGTATTTTTGGTAACAAGACCTAAAGGTGAGATGTCTTTCTTCATTTCTTTCTGTGGGGTTAGAGGTTCATTGGAGTGTGTATGTTTACACAAGTGGATCCCAGCTTGGAGCTAGCGCAGGTGTATGGTTGTCTGGCTTGGTGGGGGTTTGGCTGCGGGCTGGGTTGGTAGAGGAGGGTTAACTGTGAACACCTTGCCTGTTATTTTTAGAGGCAGTGGGATGATAAGTATCATGTTTTCCCATGATGACTGTGGAGAGATAACATCTATCATCGTTTCTCCTGCTAGAGTTTGTCATTTTGTAAAGGTTATTTTTAAGAGCTTTCCCTGGTTGGCACTGAAAAGTAATTATTATTTTTATTATTGTTATTGAAAGACAGCTTTTTACATTTGATAAAACTTGTTATAGAATAGTACTACCCAGCAGTTAATGTAATGACAACTACAAAGTACTTGATGAAATGTTTTAAGGAACTCACCACGCCTTTTAAAGGTGCACACATACATTTTTTCCTCATTAAAAAAGTTTAACTCCTAAAGACATGAATTGTAATTTTGCAATATATGTAGGGAATCATGACCACTTGCATAAAAATGAAGACTCCAGTCAAATCAGTAACCTTATAAAAGCTGTTTTGTTCTACATGGAGAGGGTCCTCACATGGGGGCTGCCATGTTAGAATCACACGACCAGCCAAATACTACTCGCTTAATCTCAGTAAACGTGCTATTATTTGACACTTTCATTTATTGATTAAGGCTACGTCTACATTAATCCGGATACATTTGAAAATGGCGTTTTCGCTTCAAAGCGCTCTCCGTCCACTCTAACGTTTTCAAGCATTTTTCAAAACGTATGAAAATGCTTAATTCATGTCACTGCGCATGCAGAAAATCCCCGCTGCATTTATGGTCTGAAACGCAATTGTCCTGTGTTCCGTCACCGGACACCATTCCCGAGTGAACTTCCCTTCACCTTTGAAGGAATGCAATGTGAAGGTTGTACAAAGTGACATTTATTTTTTATTAACGCTATCAAAGTGAGTATCAGGCACAACAGCGCCGCTATAACACAGGCCACCATCTTGATTGTTTTGGTCACATCTTGAACACATGACTAAAAATGCGTCATCGTTTTCCAAAGCATCCGTTTTCACAGTCCACACTACAACGTGAAAACAGCATTTTCAAATGTATCCACTTTGGAGTGCGTTTTCAAAAAGCTCAGTTTTCGCGGACAAAAACGCTGTCTCAGAGTGGACGGAAGGCCAAAACGGAGAGAAAAAGATGCGTTTTTAAATGAAAACATATTAGTGTGGAATAGGTGTAAAGTAATCATGGCTGACCGTGAATAGTACATTTCTTCAATGGCATCTGAAACTGAAAACTAGTGATTTTTAATGATGCTACATCCGAACCTCTAGGTGTCAGTGTAAGTCCAAGATTGCAAAAAAAACTTACTGAGAGCACCTTTAAGAAATCCCCCAAACTTTTTTACTTTCATCTTGTTAAACAATAATAGTTTGCAGGTTTTTTGTGTGTATATTATCTAACTAAAAAGAACAGAAATGTTAATAAAATAACCGGAAATGTGCTTCACATGGTAGCCTAACATCTACATGTATTGCTTTTATTCAAGTGAAAAGTTTTTCAATAAAGAAATTTCATAAATAAAAAATATTTTTATTTAATATTGATGAAGCAACATAGTTTCTGTGAAAATAATTAATAGAACATTGTTTTGATTAAAATTATTATTTGTAGTGTTAAAAATGGTTGCGAGGGGGTGTGGGGTGAAAGGCCCCCAGGGGGATTATAGTGACACTCACTATATAGGGGTAATATTTACAGAGCAAAAGTGGAGTAACAAATGAATGCTCATTCAAAATAACCACTTCAAAAAAGGGTTCAGAAAGTTTCCTGTTCATTTCAATCATATTTGGCATTTTTATAACATCTAAAGTATTCTAAAAACAAATAAATCTCCACTTTGAACATTCTTTATAACATATTTAATCCCCCCACTTAAGAAAAACTATCTGATTTCTTCCCTGTAACAGGGGGGCTTTTAACCCCCAAAAAATATGCTTTCACTTATTGAAAAAAAAATTACATTTTTTTTTTACTTTGAATAAATCATCTTCAACAAACTTTAAATGACAGATTTGTATTTTGTCTTAAAATAAATTTAATAAGTCCAGAGATTCTCGCTTAAGGCTAATACCCATTGGTTATTAAATTATTCAATGTTAAATCAAGTTACCTGAAAACAACCTTTAGACATAGCATGTGATGATCTCATGGATCAGGAAAATGTAGCGATGCATAATGACAAACAGGATTTTTGGAAAGTGCTGTTTGTGGAATTTAGTGTTTTGGGACTTGTGCATTGTTGTGCCACATTTGTTATTATAGCATAAAGTTTTTTCTTGACTTACCATGTTTCATGTACAACATGTACTCTTTTGTTTTCCATGCAACTTAAATCAGCCATTACACTTGTTCTTTCTAACTTTAAAGATAGGTAACATTTTTGCAAACAGTTTTTTTTTAATAAATTATATTAAGATTTGAATACATAGGCTAATAAAAAAAATATTGTCAATTTTAAACTTTAAAAAGGTTACCTTAATAGTTCTAATATACTGTATATAGCCTAGCCCAGTATAAGATGGTGCTTAGCTCCAATCCAGTTTGCAAGCTAATATGAGTTTAATATGAGTTTATGTTACCTGAACCATCCACAGTCCTTAATATATTTTTGTGTACTCTTATCTTAGAAGAAGGCCCAGAAAGATTCGGCAGATAATTCTGCTTTATTTTTTGTGTAAAAGCTGCTAAATTTAGCGTGTCTGTATTTAAACATGGCCAAATGTTTTAAACAGAGTTAAGAGTACTTCTTAGGAGCTTAAAGCATAATGAAAGTCACTAAATGTGTATAACTTTGTGAATAACAGGCATTTTAACTCTGTGGAATCTGAAGCTTTCTGCAGTGTTCTGTGTGACCCTACTTAAGTTATTTTATATAGATTCAAGTCATTGCGAAATGGCATTAGATGCTGGTAGTCAAATGGCTAATTAGTTAATTAAAAGGAACTGGGATGATAACACGAAGGTTCCAGGATCATTTCTAAGTAAGTTGACCCAGGGACTGCAGAGTTTGCACTTAATACCTCAAACTGCTTCAAAGGGTGGTTTAAACAACTGAATGACAAGTAACAATTAAATGCTGAAGTTATGATAGCTTAATGTTCTACAGCATTAATATGTACCTAGAATTGATGCCACAGAAAAGAGCCGAGAGTTCAGTAGGGTAAGTCTGTAGTAGTTTGGAGGAAGCAGTATGTGTGTGCTAACTGTAGGGAGTGACACCAGCAGTAGTTTCAAAAGTGTCTCTCCAAAAATCTGATCGAGTGGATGAAGTGTAAATTAAGCAGGAACAAGCCTGCCACATATTTATTCATTGCGCTCTAGTTCTAGTCCTTTGAAGAAGCTGATAATATTACAACAATTTTGAATTCAAAGTCTCAAATTAATGCTATGAATAAGTGGTTCTCAACCAGGGGGCCACACTAGGGGGCCTCAATATATACTTAAAACTAATTTAAAATAAGAAATGTAAAAATAATCCAACTTAATTAAAATGCTAAAAATACTTTATGTATGCCCACAATTTATAAATGGACTCTTTCTGAAACTTCTAGAATCAAAAATGATTTAATTATATTAATTATTTTAAACAGACATGTCTAGTTTCGGGCGAGGGGGGCCTTCAAATATTGTCTTGGACAGCGGGGGGCCTTGGATTCAAAAAGGCAGAGAACCAGTGCTTTAAATAATCAAAGAAACATGCTCCAAAAGTAATCATTTGAAGTCCATTGCTTTAGCACATGGAGAGGAAGTGTCCAACTGTGTTAAGACCCCATATGGATTAATGTGCTCCTAAGAAAAGCTGGGACAACTGTGTTGTAGCTAATGATTTTAAGACTTGTGCTGGGCTTAGTGTTCTGTAATCTGGTAAATCATTCACACAAGAAGAAATACTTCTCCTTGTCTAGTTGACTTTGACTATGTGCAGCAAGAGTGGGGATCTATAAAATCTCTTGAACTGTAAATGGAACTAAAATGTACATTTTCTGAGTAGTGCTTGCCAGTGTAAAACTTGCCACCACTATGCTAGTATTTTTGCCCACAACAATTACGTTTTCCGGCATTTATATTTAATGCGCATGCGCGTTCTCGAGATGATTGACAGCCAACGTCTGTATCTAAAAAGGTCATTCGTCTTTTACCTGTAAGGCGGGACTTCCTTTCTACATCCGTTGATTGTAGAACGTTCCAGTTTCTCCCATTCATTTTAATAGAAGGGGTCCGTCTCTGCTAAGTATTCTCTGGTTATGCTCCAATGTTTCATACTTTGAACAAATATGGGGATTTTAACCTAACGGCTAACCCACCGTATGGGCATTAATAATAGTGATGCTTGTTTTGTGCTTGGTAGTAAAGTTTAAGGGTCATTGTAACATGAACATGAGTTAAAAGGAATGAGGAAGCGGGAGACGGCGATTCCGACACAGGAATGTCTATTTTATTAACCGCAAAGAAGAAATATGAGTTATAACGGCAGCGGCCAACACACACGTAACTTGTCACCTGGGCTTTCTTTCCCCCTGGCCGCTGTTTCCTTTTCTTAATAGCCCCCATCACTCCTCACTGAAACACTGTACAGGTGTTAAGCACAGGTGGAAATCATTCAGCAGTCATCTTCCCGCTTCACTCACCACAGCACGACGCTCGGCCACGCCCCCTCCTCCACAGTCATGCAGATATGGCATAAATTGATTAGTTGCCTAGTAGATATCTTTTTTTTATTATTGAACAATGGCAACTAAAGAGAGAAAGAATTATTGTCCTTCCATTTAAAGAACTAAAAATGAAAAATAGTTAAATATAAATATTGAATAATAAAGTTTAATGTTAATTGTATACTTTTTACCTTTCTTTTGCAGATACCATGGACGAAGGACAGCGCCAGACATCTGAGATCTACCTCCCAAGCATCAGTCTTGGATCTGCTGACAGCAAAACTGTGGAAGACTATGAACTGCCAAAAATGTCTTTATCCAAAAGCGCCACAGACATGATGAGTGGACCTCCTCAACGCATGGAGCTGACATGGTACCGTCAGAATTTGCGCAAGAGTGCCAGCAGTGCAGCATACACTCAAAGACCTGTAAGTCTGGGTGCACCAGCTACGGTTGTCCCTGTGAACTTGTGTGACCATGAACAGGCAAGCATGTGTAGTGGAAACAGCACCCCTGAGACTGCAATCTGGCATGAAGGAACTGCAAGACCCTGGAGCGTCATGGAGGACTCACCCAGAAGGACTCCAACACAGGATCTGCTACTGGGACAAAATCAGGCCCACGGTGTGCCACACTCACCATCCACAAATTGGGATCTAAGGATGAAGGATCTGGTGAGCAGGGAGGGATGTTGTCGGTGTTGTGGACATGTGGAGAACATGACAGGATGCAGCAGAATGACTTGTAGAATGAGTTCTTTGGCTCTGGGGAATAGCCTAACACAACGGGTGAATATAGAGGACCACGTTCAGAGTAACTGTGAAATCCATAATTTAACTACATGCCACAGGTCTACCTTTCCAAGTCATATGATGAACACTGCCTGCTTGCGAAATGCTTGCAGGGCTGTTCCATGCCCTGGACATTTGATATCACGGCCAGCTTGTGCAGGAAACCCCTGTGTAGGTCAGCGGTCACTCTTGCTCGGTTTTCCGCCTCTTGTGTCCTCGGTAAGCGAGACCAGACTTGACAGCCGGACTTTAGGCCACTGTTGTGGATCTGAATTAAGGGGACAGAACTCCTCTTGCCTTAGACTAGACCGAACAGGCCAGACTATTCTTAACAGGACAGTGAAAGATGCCACTACTCTGACATCCGTCCATGAGCTCAGAGATGTTGGTGTGCAGACCATATATAATCATATATCTGATTCCCTTGTTTCTCCACTATCCCACGTATTTCCTGAAATTAATCTAAGGCAAGATTCTACCTCAGAAATATGTTTGACCATGGAGCATATGTGCCAGAAAACCCCAGTGAAAGAGGTGGAATGGGATGCAGAGGGTATGACCTGGGAGGTGTATGGTGCCGCTGTAGATCCTGAAGAGCTTGGCCTGGCAATCCAAAAGCATCTTGAAATTCAGATCAAAGAGACCGCAGACGCTGCAGCTGTGGCTGCTCAAAGGGAAGACTTCACGGAGACTGTCAGCGCCTTGGCACTGCAGCCCAGGCAACGGAAGAAGAGTGAAGGCATTATAAGATCTCTGCGCAGTTCTGCATGTTGCTCCAACCCAAATACTATAGGAGACTGAAGGGATCAGTGATGGGGTGATGTTTGGAACAACATTGCAAGCTAATATTGCATAATGCTGCCATTTAGAGTTTACAGATAATGGTTTGTTTCCACTTGTGTAACTTCAAACATGGCCTTGTTCCTGTCTTGACCTCCAATGTAACATTTTAGATCCCCCATTTTTTGTTCAAAATACCAACATGATAATTTTGGTGACCAATGGGTATTAGCCTTTTTGAAAACAGTAATCATAGGCTAAGAATGTCTTGTTCTACTTGTTGGATTTGGACAACAAAAGCAAACAGCAGATTTGCTTTACACATTACCTAGAGGTAACATACATTTACTGTAACCCTCGGAAACCCAGAAGAGCTACCTTGAGCAAGATCTAGGGTTACCAGCTGTCAAAATTATGACATCCTGTGAGCCACCAATTTCCTGTATTTTAGCCGGTGGCGAATCGTCCCATATCGAAGACTTTGTGTCCTGAATTGAAGCAGTCAAAATGCTCAAGCATCTTGTACTCCTTTGACAAAAAGTTGCCATCCCTAGCAAGATCTTACAGCCGACTGGTTCAATTACAAGTAGTCAATTACATCCAAACTGATCAAGATTTAATTGTTTTCCAGTGTCACGGATGTGGTGTTAAGGATCTTGTAGGCATTAACAATCCATTAGTACAACAAATATATGACAGAAATTTCAACTTTCATTTTTTTTTAGTACATTGTTTCTTTTTAGGCAGTTGCAGCTTATATGACTGTAGCAGAATATATACAAATTTACAAAAAACTATGATGTCCTTTTTTGTTGCTGATGTCTATAATGTTCTTGCTGTCTCGTAAGCTGCTCCCAACATTATAAGATGCCCCCAGAAAATGCTTATTGTCAAGCCACGATTTGGCCAGGTGGGTTAAAGTGGGTTCAAGGCCAAAATCCATCCACAGATCTACAAACATGACTGCTCATGAGGTCTGTGGGTGTGTAAAGCTGGGTTATTATCAGACTTACTTATGATAAGCAAATATATACTCAAGGTCAGTGTTCCTGTATTTCTGTAGCACAAGCTAAAACTAAGCCCCAGTTCTGTTCTTATTCTCAGAGATAATCTTAATCACTTATAATAAAAATATTATTAAAAAAATAATAAAGAAAAATGTAATTAAATAAAAACACACATTTGAATTTGGTGCCAAAATCTTACCTGAAAAAATATATTTGTACCTTAAAATGAAAGATCGTGTTACTTCGTAAAATAGCACAATTCAGGGATGAAATATCTGGGGACACAAACTTTTGTGCCATTAGTAAAAGAAATCAAGTGACAAATTTTCAGATCAACGAACAAATTCACAAACAAGATCTTCAAGACATCAGATACTTCCCTTTGGTATAATTCCACTATTTTTTGTCATATTTTCAGAATTTGTACTATTATGTAGAAAGTGAAAAATTATTCAGTTTGGTTGTCCTATTCAGAAGGTCAAAGAAATAGGCACTTTCATGTCATTTTATATATTCACAAACCCTACATTTTAGTTTTGACCATAATATCATTGCAAGGTTTTAGGTTTTCTAAAGTTAAAATGCTTTATATGTACCACATTCTGTTTTTGACTGTTTATATAGCCTATATTATGTTCACATATATTCTATATCACAACAATCATAACCAGAATCAGTCATAATTTGTGCAAGTTAAAGATTGTAATTAAAGCAATATCTGTCAATAATGTTCATAAATTACTCATTTAAAGAGCATGAAAATTCTCTTTAAAAATACATATTGTTTGTAAGTAAATGTGTATCCGAATCTTCTGACCAAATCAACAGTAATGTACCGTATGTGCTGCACACACTGCTTTTGTTTTTCTTTGCCAAAGTATATTTTTTTATTCTTCGACCAGAGCATTGTGACCTAACTATTTAGATATTAACTGGATCAACAACTTGATCCAACAACATATGATGGGAAAAAGCTTTAAATAAGCTTTCTACCACAAAAAATATACTAACATGTTTTAATATTGAGAATACTGAAAGTCTTGAAATGTATGAGCAACAATAAAGCGTTTGATAAACAATGTTCTGTTGCTGGTACTCAAAACACAATATAGTAACCCACAATTGATGCTTTGTTTATGATACGGCCATTGAAAGAAAGTTCACATTTGACGCATGCAAGGGGATTTCTCTTTGTTTGTAAATGAAGAGTATGTGGTGGGGGGACAACATGTCAAAAGGTCACAACGTGTCAAATGGTCCTGTTAAACTTGGTGATCCAGTAGATTGCCCTGGACATTTCTACAGCCCTTTTATTCAAAGTTTGAGATTGAGCTGGATAAATTTGAATGAGCAGGCACATTCCCTGGTTTTGCCTGTCCTTAGTTCCTCATCTCTCTTTTGTTTTTTGTTTGTTTGTTTTTCTCTGTGCCACATTTCAAAGTTTGCAAGGATATGTTATGAACAGGTCAGGGAGTTAAATGTAACAAAATCATTCTGCCTGAATTGGTACTATGGAGGGCCTGAATATAGCCATTACATGTTTTTTGAAATGTAGATGGAAATTCAGACTAGGCAACAGTAGGTTGAAAGTTTTGCTGCTGAAATCAGTCTGTGCTTACTGCGAAATTTGAATCACTGCCCCCAGTGGCCAAAGCTGGATTTGTAGTTGAATATATGAGCGTGTGAACTACAGTATCTGGGTGAAATGTCCAGAGGGTGGTGGAAAATGCGAGTTGTATTTTTAGTTGTACATAATGTAATAAAGTCAACAGGAATGCATTTTTTATTTACCCTAGCCCCAAACACCAACCATAATCCCAACTGCAGTGGAGTAAAAAATGCAATTTGAGAGCAAAAATGCAACCCTTTCGAATCGCGCTCATCATTGTTTATTTGAAAGCGATTACTTCCTGGTTCCCACGGAACACATGTCTCTGAGACTGCACTATAGGAAATATGTTCACACTTGAATTTATGCAAAAATGTCTGATGGGGGATATGGATTGTGAGTAATTTTGGCTGAATAGGTTTGATTTCAGGGAACATGAACGTTCAGAAACATCATGTCGATTTCCTTTTGATCAAACTAACTAAGGATCAGAACAAGCATTTTTGTTGTTTACAGAATCCAATAGGTTGAGCAGGACCTACATCAGGACCTTTAATCTCTCCATTCTGGTTCTTATGCCCTCTGCTGGTAACATGTGAGAAACAATATCAAACTGCCATCAAAACACTACATTTATGCATTTGGCAGATATTTTTTCCAAAGTGACTTACAGTGCATTCAAGCTATACATTTTCTCAGAATATGAATTCCCTGGGAATCGAACCACTGACCTTGGTGTTAAGACGGTTGAGCTACAGCAACATGCAAAATTGTGCTGTATAATCTTAAAGTCCTTTGCTATCTTGAACTTAAGTGAGGGCTTCAACAAATGAGGTGGTTTATTAAAGATCCAATTGAATAGTTACATTTTAACCTGCAAGGAGCAAACCATGAACAATCACTATTTTGCCAGACCTTAGACCCAGGTTGCTCCATAGGGTATTTTTCCTGGACTAACTGTACTGTAAGTCACACTGGATAAATGTGTCTAAAAAAGAGATACCATTTTTTTTTTTTACCCAGGTTTATCTGGGTCCCTGATAAGGCAGAAGAAAATGATCTGGAGGTCAACATCTCCCATTCTCCAAACAGTGGTCAACATGGCATGACTATAAGGAGACTGCTGGCAATCCATTCTGTGTGGGTTGTTTTGCACTGTGGCAATGGACAAAAGTAGATGAAAGTGCTGATAGAACTCCCATGATCCCCTGGGGCCAGAAAAAAACCCTTTGCTACTCAACCAGAACAATCCAGGACTGGGAGGGCTATTGTCAAACTGCTTTGTCCCAGTGACAGGGGTGTAGAGTGGACAAAAGACTGCCCCTGTACTAGGCATTATATAAATGGGTTATCTCCAGAGCGCAACACACAGTTTACTGTATATCATGGCAGTACGGAGCCCATTTTTTCCACTGCTGCTAATGCTGCTGGGTCTGGTGCTGGACAGAGCCTCCACCCATGCATTCAACCCCAGTCACCTTCAACAGCACAAAGTCCTCCATCTTGGTGAGAAAGCAAATCAAAACCAATTGACCACTCACATTTCTGGCTCAAATTTCTGTTTCTCAAAGATCTCACTGCTACAAAAAACACTCATTTGACTCATTACTCATTACACTCACAGTATTAGCTGGTTTGCTGGACTTAGCCGGCCTCCTAGCCTGATCTGGTTGGGTTTAAAGTAGTTTAGGGGAATTTTCAGCTGGTCAGACCAGCTAAACAAGCTGAGCACCAACTTGGTCTGGCTGAGACCATCTTAAATCATCTAAAACCAGCAAACCATCTTAGGTTGCTTAAAGCTGACTTTTCCACCCAAATATTAATTTGGTTTCCTTTACCTCTTTTCTGTCCTGGTAAAACACCTCTCATTTGCTTTCACATAAGTCCAGTATATAGTACCTTGTCTGTATGGGAAAAAGTTAAATTTATTGCATGGACAGAGTGAATTGTATTGAACTAATAGACTTCACCAACATTAAATTAACTGTTGGACTCTCCTTAGACTGGCCAAAGGACTGTGGCCTGGCTCATTTCAAACCAAACACAGTGGAGCGCATTGTGTCAGGCAACGAGGCAAGACCCCATTCCTGGCCATGGCAGGTCTCACTGCAGGTAAGTTACATTTGAAATGGCACAACATGGATAAGATAGAGTGCAACAAGTAAAATGAGGAAGTCATTGATGTTTGTTTGATATCTGATTGACGTAGGTTCGTCCCAGAGGCAGTAAGCATTATGTTCACGTGTGTGGAGGAACTCTGATCCACAAGAACTGGGTTGTTACTGCTGCACATTGCTTCCAAAAGTAAGACAAGATCCTCATCAAAAACCAAAACTGAGGACGTTAACACATCAAGAGTCAAGAAATACTTTATTTCAATGAAAGACAGTTTAACCAGAAAAACTAGCCAATGAGGATAGTAAATGTAATGAACGTATTTCAATTAGATGCTCAACACACTGTTTGATAAATCCTAATTACTGGAATCATAATTAACAGATCTCAGTATGTAAGTCCCTTTCTCTGTGCATTTTTTTCTTCTTTTGATCAGGGGCAAAGCAGAGGATGCTAGCAGTTGGCGTATCGTTGTGGGTAAGCATCAGCTGAAGAGGGCAGAGTCAGCTGAGCGTATTTTTCCTGTGAAGAGGATCTACAGGCACGAACACTTCCGTTATCCGGCCCACAGTGAGCTGGACTATGACATTGCATTGGTCAAAGCTGGCACGGATATCCAGACCACTAACTTCATCCGCTACGCCTGCCTGCCGCGCAAGCAGACCAACCTTAAACCAGGGCACCTCTGTTGGGTGACCGGCTGGGGAGACACAAGAGGTACAGAACTGCACCATAAGCCTTTGTGCTTAATGTCAGATTCAGAATTAGCACATTTTGTCCAAATGATCATACTTATTAGCACACAGAACAATCAATCAAAACATCAAACAAGAGATGTGTTTTCCAAGTACCAACTGGTAGAGAATCAGAATCAGAATGCGCTTTATTGCCAAGTATGCTTACACACACAAGGAATTTCTCATGGTGACAGAAGATTCTAGTGCAAATGCAACTGTATATACATACTGTACATACAAACATATACATTTAAACATACAGTATATACATATAGTGACATAAAATAAATAAATAAGATATAACAGATGAAAAACGAGAAATTTACAATAGAGCAATAATGTTGTTCGAATATTTTATATATAGATTTGTGCAGGTGATGTAATGTATTGAAGAAGAGGTAGGATATGTTAAAGTATATAAATGAAATATGGATATAAGTAGGAATGGATGGATTGATTATTGCACATGGTTGTATTGTATTTGCAACACCAAGGTCATGGGTTCAAGTCCCATGAAAACACACAAACTAGCTTTCCTAGCTATAAGCTACTTATAAATTAAAGTAGTTAAACTAGTCAAACTACTCTTTTAAAAAAGCAGTTTGCAACACTACAAGTTACTATGTTCAAGCTATTTAAAGATAAAATAGATATTTTTAAATATAACAGTCAGATGTTATTATTTCATTTTGCAATCAGAAGTTTTTTTATTTTATTATTTATGTACTTATATTTTTAATTAGGGTAATATTTAACATCTGCGACAGCATTAAATTGACTGAATACAGGATTACACATTTATATTAAGTAAGCTAATAAACCAATAAAACACACTTTTTGGTGAATAATGGCAAAGCCCAAAAAATTCTCTCATTATTTTTAGAAGAATATCTCAGCTCAAAGGCAATACAATGCAAGTGAATGGTGACCAGAACTCTAAAAGCTCCAAAAAGGAGTTAAAGTCAGCATAAAAGTTACCCACCAGTGGTTTAATCAATGTGTTCTGAAGCAGTCCAGTTGGTTTTGGGTGAGAACAGACCAAAATGTAACTCCTTTTCAAATGTACATCTTGACAGCAGTCTCAACAGTCTGGTGATTGTGATTTCAAACTTGACAGGTTTTTTTTTGATGCTACACCACTACTTAATGTAGCTCATTGCTGTAAAAACTTAATTGAGGTGAAAATAGTTGAGCTACTGTCATGCTACTGAAAAATTTTGTTAAGTTAGTAGCGCTGCTACTTTTACACTGATCCAAAATAGTGAGGTCTTGAAGCTATGAAATCATTGGCACACAGATAGTATGAGGATTGTACAGTAAATAACTGCTATGGAAATGTAGAACTGATTCATATTAATCCCTTAAAGCAAAAACAAAGGGAGGTAATCCACTGATCCGGGGCTGATGTTTGGCATCTCTTTTTCTTCTGTAAAATTTAGGTGGAAAAGAAAGCATGTCACTTGCTGAAACGCTGAACCAAGCTCGACTCCCAATCATTGACTATAAGACCTGCCGACAGAAGAAGTTCTGGGGTGACCGTGTGAGAGACTCCATGATCTGCGCCGGGTTCAGAGACACAGAAGGAACCCCAGCTGCCTGTCAGGTCAGAAAACAGGTTTATTTGGCCAAATTCAGCAAGGAACTTCATCTTTAAAACTATTTGAAACTCTTCTTCTTAACTCTTCTTCTACCTTCTGTGTGGATCTTATTCCTCTAGGGTGATTCTGGAGGCCCTCTGCTGTGTCAGCTGGGGCGTGACCACTGGGAGGTTCATGGCATTGTGAGCTTTGGTCCCATTGGATGCACGGTGGAGAACAAGCCCAGTGTCTTCACCCGCACAGCAGCATACATCCCATGGATAGAGGCCACACGCATCAGGGACTTCTTCCTTCATTGATTTCCCATCTCTGAGAAATCCTTGCCCACATCTGCAGGCACTGAATGAGTCATTATAACATCTTTAGCTCCATATCTCGGTCAGGGTCTGGCCCATGGACTTGGTCAACCAGTTGTGGTCCTTGTACTGGAAGCTGGTGTACAACATAGCCACCAGTCATCAAAGTTAGGGTAGTTTGCACTGCTTTGAGGACCATTTCTCTGCTGTACATGTAAGATTCTTATGGGCTTCGTTGTAGCTCATAACTGCAAAGTTTTTAACGGCTTTCAGTTAGCTAAGCGACATTTTCTGTAAAACTAGATCTGCACAAGTCCTAGCTATTGTACATTACACTCATGATGCTTATTTGGTCTCATTTTTCTACATGGACTTGCATGTACTTTTGCTTTCTCTCTCGGGCAGTCCAGTGCTCAGTCCTTAAGGTGCTTTTTGACGGTTTCAAGTATTGACAGAAATATTTCATATATTTGACCTACTACGGCGAGGCAGTTTCCCTTTGACACTGAACAGAGAGTAAGAAATTTCCACACAGATTGGAAATTTTATACTTCACACTTTATATAGCCAGAATCAGAAATTGAAGATACTATAAAGGTAAAGTTCGTCCAAAAAAGAAAATTCTGTCATTATTTACTCTACCCTAATTTTGTTCCAGACCTGTATGACTTTCTTTTTAAGGCTGGATAGCAGCCTCAGTCACCATACACTTTCATTGTACCTTTTTTTTTTTTTTTTTCCACAGTGAAAGTGAATGTTGACTGCAGCTGTCATTCTGGACATCTTTTTTTTTTTTTTTTGTTCCACAGAGAAAGAAAAATGAAAGTCATATGGGTTTGGTAAGTAAATGGTAAATTTGGAGTAAATTATTGCAGAATTTTGGGATTTTTGAGTGCGTAATCCCTTTAATATCAGTTGAACAAGTTGTGGAAAAGGGGGCTTTAATTATATAAATTAATATATGCATCTACATAATTACTAAAACTACTTATTCTGGTTGAGAAATAATCCTTTCAAAATATTGTGGATATCAAACATAAATAAAGTAGATGAAGGAGGGACATTCTCCAGCAATATGGTAATTATCATTCATTATTCATCTGTACTCTGTACATTTAGTGTCTAATCTGCTTACAAATAAACCAATTGTAAACAATATCCATCGATTAATTTTTGTGCAACACCAATACTTTTAAAAACAACAACATTTAAAGTTTTACTAACTTAACAAAATAGGTATGAATAATTCTGTGAACTCAATTGAAAGGAATGCTTAATGTGAAACAGCAGCATTTGTAGCATAATGTTGATTAAATAATTGAAACTCATCCTTTGTTTATTTAGAAAAACAGAACCAAAACTCACAGATATAGTATGGGAATTACAATGGAAGTGAATGGGGTCAATTCATAAACATCAAAATACAGTTTAGAAAGTATAGCCACAAGACATACATAATATACTGTACATATTAACATGATTTTAGACTGATCAAATCAGGAATAACAATACAGGCATTACATTATCATTACAACTAATTTATGGATATAACCTTATATAAGGTTGATGGTTGATCACACTACACACATTTGTCTTGTGGACTTTACTTTTAAAACAGTGTAAATTTTGTTTATGAACTGGCCCATTCACTTCCATTTTAAGTGCCTTACTGTAAAATGTAAAAATGCTGTAAATTTAGATGAACTTGTATTGAACCTGAAACATTCCTTTAAATACTGCACTACACTATAACACTTCAGTCATGTCCATGAAACACTGATCATTAACACACAGTATACACAATTATTGTGTTACACTGCTTAGTCATTATTAATACCTCTAAAACACAAATGAAGAGTTTGAGACACTTGAACATTGCATTTTATTTTAGGTAGGTGTGGAGCTAATGTGGCCAGTTTAGAGATAGTAAATGAACACATTTCAAACTAGCCAGCACTGAAAAAAATAAATTGATATCATCAGTCCACATACAGAATAGACAAAACTGATTAAAGGACTCCAAATTCCTCAGTCATCTTAGATAAGATCCAACTGCAACTGATTCCGACCAAGACATGTAAACACTGACTGACTTGTTGTCATTATCAGCAAATTCACAGCTGTGCATTCCACACATCTGGAGGCAGTCTGGCTCTGCAATTTAAATATTACACCTAAAATGCTTCTGAAGAAGCTTGTACACATGTTGTTGTCCAAAGGTTCCCTAAGGTTGAACACGGTTATTCTCCAAGAGTTTAAATGGAAATGGGAAGGGTGAAAAGGGCTCAGGGTCTAAATAAGTCCAAAGTTTGAGCTCTCAGTCATCCTTAGTAATGTGAAGGTGATGTCCCCTTCAGGTGATCCCAGTTGTTGTAAAGAGCATACAGCCCTGACATGGCTAAACCGACGAGACCTCCTCTGGCAGCTCCTCTGAATCCAGCTGCAAACAACAGATATCTATCATGTTCTATTCCACCATAGATTGCACTTTTTCAGCACTTTAGTTAACATGACTTGTACTCACCTGTGGATTTGAAAAGCATCCCTGTTAACGTTCCAGCAGCCACTGTGTTGAGGTCATCCTCCGCGCCTCTGGCCTTTTCAATGGCCACACCAAACACACTATATAATAGAGCTTTAGTGATAAAGAGAAACCAAGATTACAACAGGCATGTATATATAATTCAAAGACATGTACATATTATTCAATGATTCTAGGGATGTGCGCTTCAAGTCATGCAATTATTGTTTTCTCGTGATTGATCATTGCGGTTACTTCTGAGTGCTCACGCCCACGCCTGTTGAATTCAATTCATTTCTTACCCACAGATCCTAGTGTGTTGGCCCATGAGGCCCCTTGTCGTGTGACCATGTTCAAAATCCTGACAAAACATTAAAAAAAGGTCAAAATCACTACAGGATTAGTAAACATCAAAACAGTGTGTATTTTTCTATTTTCACATTTCTTTATATTTAAATGAATCCTGAATCCTCTATTCTGTACTCATACGTCATACTTTCTAATGATTTAAAATGCAATACACACTTACTGTACATTTCTGGGTTTTGACCATGCCATGTCTCTAGTTTCCTTCAGGCCCATACGGAGCCCATTAAGAGTGCCAAAAGCAGCGCCTTTAAGGAAAAATGTGTCATTAAACTGGGATTAAAGCTGGTGCAGGTTAAGACATGCATTATAGAATTAAGAGAGACAGGCTTCACCTGTTATACAGCATCCCCCAATGGTGAAGAAGGCAAGCTCAAAGCGGCCACGGGTTTTATTCGCGCCAGTTGGTAGGATGAATTCTTCTGTGTCCTAAGAGAGTGAGAAAAGCAACATGAACCTGACAACAAAAGATCAAACACAGTAAAAAAAAAAAAAAAAAAAAACAGGCATCATAGTCAATTAATATTTGTAAACAATATTTGATCACATTTTTCTGTCTGTTAAACCCTTAAATATACACTCACTGAGCACTTAATTAGGAACAATATGTGTCCGACGTGGTTGTTCATTCTGAGATGCTATTCTGCTCACCACAGTTGTACAGAGTGGTTATCTGAGTTATCTGTCAGCTCAAACCAGTCTGGCCATTCTCTGTTGACCTCTCATATCAAGGCATTTCCGTCCACAGAACTGCCACTCGCTGGATGTTTTTTGTTTTTGACACCATTCTGAGTAAACTATAGAGACTGTTGTGTGTGAAAATCCCAGGAGATCAGCGGTTAAAGAACTACTGAAACCAGCCCACCTGGCACCAACAATCTTTCCACGGTACAAATCACTGAGATTAAATTTTTCCCAATGCTGATGGTTGATGTGATAAGGTTGTGTCGGTAGACGATGATCTCCAGGATCAGCAATGGTCAGAGTGATCGCCAATAGCTGATGCCTTTGACAATGTCAAGACGATATTTGGCTAGTTTAATGTATTAAATTATTATTATATAATTAATATTACAAATAATTTGCCCGTAGACACACAGACACTGTAGTATGTGTGTGTGTGTGTGTATATATATATATATATATATATATATATATATATATATATATATATATATATACATATACACACACACACATACTACAGTGTGTGTGTGTGTGTGTATATATACACACATATATATATATATATATATATATATATATATATATATACACATACACACACACAGGTTAAATCCGGTCTTTGAATCTGATTGGACGAGAGACTTTCCATGAGCACTGATGGTCTGATGGTCTGGATTCACTGTGTGTGTATCATTCCGCTTGTGTTCGTGCTGTTCTAAACTAAAGTGTAAGAGCTGTGCATATGTGTTAAGAGTTACTGTATAAGTGTCTAACATGACTTGAAGTGAAACCGCATCAGCCGTTTACATACAACAGCTCTTCATGATTGCTCGTATTACTACTAAAGATAGAAAATAGCTTTAAACAAACAACTTCAGCATTAAGGCTCATCACAGCTGAGAGACACAACAGAAAGATTAATTACACAACTCAATGCGCTTACCCTTTACTGGACTTTCCACATTGGAGAGAAAGTACTGTTCGAAATGGTGGAGATTGATGTTTCTATAGTGAAACACTTTTGTGCACTGGCAAAATACGGCTATTTTTCCACTGAGAAATCTGATCTTCAGAAAGATGACAGCATCTCTGCTTGGGTGTGGCAACAGGTGATCGCACATGCTCCGTCTCTCTCTCACACTCACACACACACGCACGCACGCACGCACATCCATCCTTGTTTATCCAATAACTTGTTAGAAACAGCACAAGCCGTGATACCATTTCTGAAGTTACATTTTTGAATTACTAACGGAGGCTTGGACACATCATTTGGTTTGATCCAGCAACGGCAGATTCCAATCCATTGCGTAAGAATGTAGTTCCATACACAAATGTGTTTTTACGACCGTACTAATTTTTTTACATTTACTTGAACGTATATAAGCAATATCACACCTGCAATCGTGCAATATGGCTCCAAATCAGCACTGCTGTGATTACCTATGGAACTCTGCCTGCGGCCAAATCACACGCACACACACACACACATATATATATATATATATATATATATATATATATATAAATTTTTATTTTATTTTTATTTTTTTGAAGGAGGGAACAAAACAAATTTATTCACACACGATATATTTGCCCAGACATTGAAATACCGAACCGGTAGAGAGTATCTATAAAGTCTTACTACAATATTACTGTATATTAATATCTATATGATTTCCACCAAAAACTATGGTTACTAATCTATAATATTACTATAGTAAAACCCTAGTTAAACTTTATAGTAAAACCATATCCACAAAATTAAGATTTTTATTACCATATTTTTCGTTTTCCTGTATTATCACTGTGGTTTCACTAAAATATCATGGTTAAAATATGGTTACTTAGTGACAGTGTTTTATAAAGTATCCATTTGTCATTGAAAACAACTTAAGTAAAAGTATTAAAATAACTGATATTAAATTAATATAAGTATCAAAAGTACAAGTAAACTGCATAAATTACGGAACAGTTCATTAAACCCACAGCAACTTATTTGATAGGTGGTGCTCATCATCTACTCACCCTCATGCCATCCCAGATGTGTATGACTTTCTTTCATCTGCAGAACACAAACAAAGATTTCTAGAAGAATATTTCAGCTCTATAGGTCAATTCAATGCATGTGAATGGTGGCCAGACATTTCAAGCAACAAAAAGCACATTAAGGGAGCATAAAGTAATCCAAACTACTATGCATGTCCTCTGAAGCGATTCAATTGGTTTTCGGTAAGAACAAACCTAATTGTAACTCATTTTCACTGTAAACCTTGCCATTGCAATATCTAGGCACGATCATGATTTCAAGCTTGATTTCACTTTCTAGTGCTTGACGCATGCACAGAGCCCTAGTTGGGGCTATAAGGAGTGTAATCAAGCTTGAAATCCTGATCAACAAGGAGACTGCTAATGTCAAGATTTATAGTCAAACAAAAAGAGTTACATTTGGTCTATTCTCACTCAAAACCAATTGGATCCATTCAGAAGATATTGGTGAAACCATAGTCAAATGAATTACTCTTATGCTGCATTTATGTGCTTTTTGGAGCTTTAAAGGTCTGGCCACCATTCACTTACATTGGATTGACCAACATAACAACGATATTCTTCTGAAAATCTTTTTTTGTTCTGCAGAAAAAAATTAAAGTCATACACATCTTGGATCGAATGAGAGTGAGAAAATTATGAGAGAATACCGCATTCAAGTCACATCAGAATGATCATATTTATGGGATGAGTGTAAATGAAGACCACGGTCCATAAAAATTGGAACATTGAAGGATGGAGTTGAGTCATATAGTCTATGTTCAGACTGCAGACAAATCAGATTTTTTCTCAAATCAGATCTTTTCAGGCAGACTGTCCGCACTATTAATTGCAAGTGATCAAATCAGATTTGCGTGTACAGACATAACCAACCTATCTGCATGTGTTACTTTGGTAATGGCGTAGATGTACCCACATGACGATGCTGGAAAAATCGAGGTGCATCATCTCGCTCTCCAAATAAGCGCCCTGTCCAGTCACGGTGTAGAACTCCTCCATCGCACAAGAAAAACTTGGCGATGGAGGAGACTGGTAAATATTGAGATGTTCTGTGCTACAGTCACCGATTTTTTATGTCATCATTGTGTGTCACATTAAGAGTGAGGAAAAAGACCATTTACAATCTGAATTGAGCAGACAGAGCATCCGGACTGAGACGCATCTGAAAAAAAATCCGATTTCAATCGCATTTGAAACTACCTCCCGGTGTGATTTGAATCAGATTCTGAAAAATCAGATTACATGTGTTTTTTTTGCTGTCCAGACTATCAACGTCTCATCTGGATACAATCTGGATATGCAAAAAATCTGATTTTTAGTGGCAGTCTGAACGAGCCCCTAGTGACCAGAACAGAGACTTGTGGGGGGTGGGCTCTTTTCATTTGGGCCAATAAGCAACCACCCAGAACACCCTGGCAACTGCAGAGCAATGTGCAAAAACACTGAAAACAACCTAGCAACAGCATAGTAACAACGTGGCAGCCACGTACTGTATGTAGCAATGCGCCATAACACACAGCAGAGATCGCCTTGACAACTGCATAGCATGCCCTAGCAACCATCCAGAAAACCATAATTACCACATACTGTAGCATAAATGTGCTACAAAGCAAATATAACACTTTATCAACCACCAGAAAACTAGTTTTTAGGCAAAGACCATTCACACATAAAAATAAATATTGTTGGACGTTTTCATGAGCGCTGGTAATTATTCATA
This sequence comes from Moxostoma hubbsi, assembly GCA_032164185.1. Classification (NCBI taxonomy): domain Eukaryota; kingdom Metazoa; phylum Chordata; class Actinopteri; order Cypriniformes; family Catostomidae; genus Moxostoma; species Moxostoma hubbsi. Next base: position 9,982,490 of record JAVLUX010000035.1, read on the forward strand.
AACATTAAACGCATGTGATTAACTTTTATATGAGCAGGTCTCCTGGAAAGGCTGGAGACTGACCGCACATAATTTTTATTACTTAACAGCTATCATAAAGTTTAAGTCTAAATGTATCAAATAATAAATTAACCCACATGAGCAGTTTCTTGTCTTCTCCAGTCGAGACAGACGATGGAACACGGCTTGTGATTTTGATTCAGATTCGCAAAAATCATTCAGAACGCTTTTTGTACAGTTCAAAAGAATCAAATTTAAAAGAGTTTACTAAAATGATTCTTTCAGCAAATCACACATCACCATCTCTGATCTGAATGCATTTTTTACACATACAGCTTTTTTGGGGTGTTCAGTCGCAAAAGTAATGAGGGGATTCTAAGAAGGGTCCAAAAAGTGTCTGGAGAAATTTATCTGAGTAAAAGTATCAATTTTCTTGTCAAAATGTAGAAGTGAATGTAAAAGTCCAAAGAAATATTTAAACACAAGCAAAGTACAAATATTAAAAAACTGTACTTAAGTTTTTTTTTATTTCATTACTATACACCTCTGCATACTGAAGTAAAAGCCTGGTAAATGTATTGCTAGAGAAAGCAAAACATTTTCAGAAAAAAATAAATCCTGCCCTGTCCTGCCTGGCTCCATAGAAATGCAACTGTCACGTTACTGAAACTTACCTGTACAAGGTAACGAGGGTCAACGTTGAGGTAGGGTGAGAGCGGGCTCATACCAGTCACTAAGAATAAAAGATAACTCTCATTATACATTTAATCAAATGTATAGATACTCCACTGTAACTAAATAGATTGAATAGTGAGTGCTGAAAAAATAGTTCACCACAAAATGAAAATTTTTTCATTATTTACTCACCCTCATGGTGTGACTTTTTCTTCTTCGGTAGAACACAACTGGAAGATATTAGGCAGAACTTAATTGACATGCTGCCTAATAACATCTCCTTTTGTGTTCCTCGTAATAGGCAAAGTCGTACAAATGTTTGAACAGCATGGGAGTGAGTAAATGGTGACATTTTGAGTGAACTATCCCTTAAAGTAAATAAGGATGAGACACCGATAACTTACATGGTACTCCTGCGAGCTCAGAATTTGAATAATCAGGAGCTCCTCCACCAAAAAGACTCCCGAGTCCCCCTCTAAGACCTGATCCAGGTGTATTATTATCCATTTCTTTTTCCTTTTCTTTTTTACAGATTATGCTGGAGAAACCGACTCGATTATCTGACTTCTTCCGCACTGACCCGTGTGAAAATGAACAACAAGCTTAACCGAGCGATTTTCCTTTTCGATCAGGTTATATTTTAAATCTGTCCCTCGTAGATATCACTGTCAAGTATTAATATTAAATGATCAGTATAGTTTTTCAGACTCTGATTAAGTGTTGCAGCATCTCTGACCTCCACATGCTGCCCTGCCGTAAAGCAGAAGGACACCACTGACGTAAGGTTGCCGCAAAATGGGTCGTGAGATCTCTGAGGATTACAATAAACAGCCAGAAATGTTACATTAAAATTACATAAATGTTACTTTGCTTTAGTATATCAGACGGAACTTATGGTGGTGATATTGGTACATGAAAACATTATGCTATTACTCTCTGAGGAAGACCTGCCAGTGGATTTACCTTGGGAAGTACTTGTTGTTTTTACGACATTTTGCGACACGTGTGTGTGTGTGTATGTGTGTGTGTGTGTGTGTGTGTGTGTGTGTGTGTGTGTGTGTGTGTGTGTGTGTGCGTGTGTAAGCGGAACTGATGCTTCAGTGTGCTACATAAAGCGCTTTTGTGAGGAAAAAGCTATATAGTCGTGACTCGTAACACGCTAGTTGATACATACCAGAGCCCTTCAACAGGGTTTACACCTTTGGATACCAGGCTGGAGTGAGATTACCTGGCAAATGTGTCCAGGGTCACATTAATGAACCTAATCTAATCCTACACAGCCATTTATGTATTTTAGCCTACTTCTCCAGTGACCAACAATATCTCATGACCAAACGTAGCAGAAATAGAGCTAAAGTTATCAAATGTATTATGTGAAATATTAATTTTACAACTGATCATCAAAACAATTTAAAATAATCTTTTACCAGCGCTTCTCGTTGCTGTGCAACTACAAATTAACACTGTGTAAAACCTCCTTGATAGATTAATATGAATAATTATGATTTTTGAATGTCTGTTCGAGAGACGTTCATTTAAAAAAGCAGTCATGCTGCAGTTAAAATTAGGCTTGCTTGAACATTAATTGTCAATTCAAGTTCTGGTTTTCGTGCGGAGATGTGTTTTTATATGGTCAATTGGTATTAATAGTTAGCTGCAGAATAATGTATGATGCCCAAAGGCATAGGGTGTCTTATTCATTATGAAACTGTGTTTTCTTAATGGCAAGAATCGCACTGAAGGCCTAGACTTTAAATGCATGGCCCGCCACTGCTTCTGGCCCACTGGGAATGTGATGATAGTAACAAAAGCTGAAATAAATCATTCTCTCTACTATTATTCTGACATTTCACGTTCTTAAATTAAAGTAGTGATCCTAACTGACCTAAGACAGGGAATGTTTTCTATGATTAAATGTCAGGAATTGTGAAAAACCGAGTTTATTTGGCTTATGTGTTTGTAAACTTCTGACTTCAACTGCATGTGAGTATCTGTCATGTCAAATAGGTTCTTCAAGGCAGTACTACATAAAAAACAAAATGCAATGTTCGTGATATATACAGTATATGCAACAAAACAATACAAAGAAAATAGTTTCTGAGATTTTGGGTGGAGCATACATGAATATTAACAAGTTTCCGGTTTCTTGTTAAAGCAACACTGAAAATATTAGTGCTGCCTCCCGGATTACAATGTATCTAAACCATGATTTCGCAAAGGTAATTGTACTATATGAAGTTAGGCTTATACTATAATGGTTAAGAAATTGTTATGAAAAGATGAACCATAATAGTATAAGCCTAACTTCATTTATCACAATTACCTTTGCGGAAACACAGTTTAGACACCGGTCACACATCAGACTCGCCTGCGTAGGGAGTTGAATGATGGGTAAAATGTATTTAAACATCTGCGAAAGTCAAATTTGGCAATATTTGTGTTGATCTCAGACCTGAATGCACCTTTCCTGGGATTTGGCAATGATCAAAAATGTTTTTGAAGGTTTTTCTTAATATAGTTTTATGGGTGTTTTTCCATTCATCGCCATTATTAAGTTCCGCTGATGGTCACAAATATGGCAGCTGGGAGGAAAAAGTTACGTCGCTGAAACGTGCCAATAAATTATCTCTGGTATTAATATTTAGAAAATAAAATATAAAACAAAGTTAATCTGCAATAAAGTGTTGATCTTATAGAAACAAAAACTACACAATGCAGGGCAAAACTAATGGCCCTCATGAGAATGTTAATTTAAAAAAAAAAAAAAAAAAAAAAAAAACAGTTTCTACCCCTATGGAAAACTTGTTTATTATGAACAACCCCACTATTATGCAATAAATAAATAAAATTGGGCTGCTGGTTATTACTAGTTAACTCACTAGATATGTCAAGTTAGTCTACTGCATTGTGCTGAACTGAGTTTTTCGACTGTTTTTGAAATATTAGCCCTCAATAAAAATTTCAGACTGAATATAAAGCTTGTCCACTAGATGGCTGCCAAGGACAATTTTCTAACATTTCTGAAGTAAGTTGAAATTTGTTGTTCTTATATGATTGTTTTTTTTTCCTCCAATTGATTTGTTAGTTTTGTTGAGGAAATGTCTGCCTCATACTAAATTGTGTGCCACAGCAAACCATGTCCTATAATGCAAGCCTCAAAGCACAAATGGTTGTTTAGCATCATAAAAATCTTCTTATCCTTCTAGATCGCATGAGATTTAAGAGGAATTCGGAGTGTGGGAGGGACATTGAATCAGAATTCTATCACCATAGCATTTTTTTTTTCTTTTTCTTTTCCACCCCTTTAGGTGGAGCAATAACGTTTGCCATTGTTGTCATTCTGTGAGCTCAGACTTCCTGGCATTCACACTAAATTACCCAAGGCTTTCTGTGGGAGCAGAAATGGCTCACTGTTCCCCAACAAAAAGACCATTCACAGTCAGTGGAAGGCCTCCTAAAGACAGCCCACAGTGCTGAAGGGAACCAGAGGCAGCAGAATAGAGACAGGCAGCCCCAGGAACATGGCCGCACTGGGAAATGACTGTGATGTTATATTGAATGAATCTCTCAGAATATCTTTTTCATCATACTTGTGTTGTATCGTGATGCTTTGTTTTGGCCTCTTGTTCTGAGACTTTTTTTGTACCAGAACTCAAGAACAACGCTAAGTACACACAAAAAACTCCACAGGGATCCCAAAGGGGGTGTGTAACCATGGAGATGTGAAAGCTGTGCAGAGCCTCTGTTCCTTAAACTTGTTTTGAGGAGATGAGAGGGGAGGACAAGAGGGGGTGGGGGGTTCAAAAGCGTTCTTTGAAATCTTTCAGATGAAGACTTTAAAGCCATCATGCTTATTTATATATATAAAGAGAAAACAAGCACACACTGTTGCTTTTTAAGATTCATGCTTACCAATATAAAATTTAATTACTTATTATTAGACCGTTTAATGTCTTATGACCAAATGGCATGCATGAGGGACATATTAAAATAGGGTCACTGGTGCTTCATCCTACATATATTTAAGAAGCAAACAGTTTATTCTTACATTTCTTTTCCTTTTTCTTTTGTTTTTTCCTATGTAAAGCGCCTTAAAAAGTTACCTTTCACTAGGTATGCACTATATAAAACTAATTGTATAATTATTATTATTACAACAAATACCACCATGATATATTCTTACAATTGTATTTAACAAATGTAAATTACAATATAAGTTATGTATTTTATTTTATTTTAAAAAAATGTACAATACAGAACCGAGAATGCCTCTTTTTTTTAATTACAGTAGGCTACTGACAATTGAGGGGTAAATGTTAAATTGTCCGAATTGCTAAATATAATATCTTCTTTTCCTTTTGACTTGGGAGTGTTATATATATGACACATAACTTTCTCCAGAAATATGACACATGGAAGAGTCACTGTGTTGGCTAGCTTGTTCATATGAACAACACAAGAGTGAGATAAAAAGAATCACCTGTTTAATATCCCTGGAAACTTGAAATCCACCCAAACTCAACAGCTCCACCATAATGTGGATTTGTTTGGCTAAAACCATTCTGACATTCATGACAGATTTACATAATCTTTATAATATCCCAGGTACAAAAGTAAAATCCATGTGCCAAAGTTGTCCCTTGGCTTAGCTCTTGTCATTTCAAGCTCCCCGTTATACTTTGCCAGTGCTTTAGGCTTTCGGCTTGGCTGTGAATGTTCTCTACTGTGCTCTGCCAAGTTCTGCTGTCCTCTCTCACCAGTTTGGACAGTGTCCAGCCTTGAGGAGACAGTGTGGGGGGCCATGATTGAGACAGACCATTTCAGCATGCAGGAAGGGCGGGTGACCCCACAGAATGAGAGGAAGAGGAGTGGGGCACAACAAGGGGGTATGAAGAGAACTGGGGCATACAGCAGTGCCGAGAAGCATCTTTCATGTTCAGCCACACCATGTAAGATTGTGTAAAAGCATTCTTTAATGTTTTTGAAGGGGTGACTTTTTGGGAGAATTGGGGGCATTTTTGACACATTGAAATTCTGCAAAAGAAACAGCTATCTGCTATATTGAAATAATGGTCTTCTTATGGTCTTGATCAATCTTTAAGTAGATTTTGGGATGATGTGTGATGGCAATGATATGTTTCACCTTTTGGAAAAGTTAAATGAGCCTCGGACTTGCTAATAAACAAGGTAGCTAAAAAGTATTTTTAATTAAATAGATTATTTCTCAATTAAAATTCTCAAATACCAACTGGTAGCATAATGACACCTAAAAAGGATTATGACAATAAAAATCTAAAATGAATAAAAGTTTTGATATTTTAACTGTCACTTTAAACTTGTTCTGTAAGCTAGCAGGATTGAGGACAGTGATTCTTTCCTATAAAAATTTACAAATTCTATGCATACATATCAAATTAATTGAAAATATATATTTATAAAGTATTTAGGAAAAAGTGCAGAGTAAAATTTTTGTTATTTTAAAACTTAAAAATTCAGGGTGGGGGACAAACTCAAAATAGTGAAATTATGAACATTTAAAATGCCAATACTCTTTAAAAAAATAAAGTAAAACTTTTATTTATTTATTTTTTCATTAATTCACCCCAAAAATATGAAAATCTTATAAGTATGAAAAAAAATAGCAATGAAAGAAAACAGTGACTGAGGCTGTGATTCTGCTTTTCATCTTCTTTTGTGTTTCACTGAAAAAATAAAGTCATATGAACAATGTGAGGGTGAATATAGGATGACAAAATCTAGGTGTGAACCGCCCCTTTTAAGTAGGGCTGTCGATCTAACGCGTTTATTCCGTGCGATTAATTTTATAAAAAATAACTCGTTAAAAAAAATGTACACAATTAAACGCAATGCCCCCGGATCGTAATAAGGAAGATTTCTGAGAAATGCAACCTTGTAGTATCACCTGTTTACTCCAGAGGGCAGTAAGTGAAACTTCAGCTGTATGGCAATGCGCAGTTTATACAGTGAACAATACAACAATTCAGCAGCAACAACACAAACATACTTTACGTTCTTGCGTTCAAAACACTTGATGGAGCTCAAATCCGAACTAAGGGATCTCAAGATGTGTTCCAAGTATTAAACTATATTTAACTTGACACAGTGACCTAAACATTTTATGTTTATGACGCAACACACCCAAGATGCTACATAAGCATGTCTGACGCAGGTGTACATTGACGGATCCTTAAACAAGCCCTCATAATAAATCTCCAACTGATTGATAAATTCACTTGTGAAATGGATTGCTGTGAACTGTGAGCCAATGATTGACTTGTGATCAATAATATGGTAGTAAAAAATACATTGTATTCTAAAGCCACTTTTTGTAATGTCTTATCAATGATTAACTCTTCTGCCACAAGAATGTAATGCATTTTTATTATCTGAACATTTTCTATTTTATATATTTATATATATATATAATATTTAAAGATAACTATGCATAATTATTTCATCATTATATATCGAATTATTGTTACATGAGGGGCTTTCTCAGCAAATATTTGTATATGCGATTAATTGCAATAAATTCATCGGGACATCATGTAATTAATCGATTAAAATTTTAATCGATTGACAGCCCTACTTTAAAGTCATCACAGGGGAAAGAAAAGTTTCCTAATTGTAGAAGCAGCCCTAGATAACTGAGCCATAAAGTGAAATTCCAGAAATGAAAATGACTAGAAATGAGCAAGTCAGTGACGCTTCCTGTACATCTTTATTTACATAACACATTGGATGTAAGTGAAGCAGAACCCTTATGTGACTCCACTGTGCATTAACAGCTGTTGTGTCATCCTGTTTAATTTACTATGTCCTCATTGTGCAGCTACCATCACCATCTCTCACTGATATGTCTCAGATCTTTCCCTATGGGTAGAAACAATTACACAAGCAAGGTAGACAGTAATGACTTCCTCTCTTACATAAACAAACACTGATGGAAGTGTCCATGAAAGCAATTCTTTAATAGAGCAGACAGGAAGTGTTCCTTGAGATTTGTTCTATCCAAACCCCTTTGGGAGGACATTCCCACCCTCTCCATTTCCTCATGCTGGACATGTCGTTGTGGTCATTGTTTAAGATCAAGTATGGTTTGTTTCCTAGAAGACCTGCACATGTGTTGATACTCCCCTTGGTTTAACAGAACACAGGCAAACTGATGAAACCATATCATACTTTTTTTTCACTGCAATACAATAGCAATTTTATTTTAATAATTTTTATAATATTGTATATTATATTTTTGTAACATTTCATATTTGTATATTTTTTTTTCAAATTATTGTTATTTTATTTTAATATATGCAAAGCTAAATACTGTAAGATAGATGTACAGTATGTCAGCTGTTTCAAACAATGACAACATTTATATTCATAAAAGAAGAACAGAATATTCTTGCACCATTATGACTTTTTGAGTTTAAATTCTAATATGGAATTCTCCCATTTTCTTATTTATATTTATTATAATAATATAGTATATTTTTATATAATACTATATTTGATTATATTTTATATTTAAAATTCATATTATTTTTAATTTTATTTTTATTGCACTAAAGTTAAATAGAATAGATGTGTGTCAAATGTTGTTTTAATAATGTCAAAATTAATATTAATTAAAATATACGGGTACCGTTCTGAAATTTTTATTTAAAATGTTATTATGGTCCCAATATAATAAATATATATTTAAAATGTATTATTTCCTTATTTCCTTATTTTCTTATTATTCCAATTAAATTATCCAAAGCTAAATATAGATGTGTGTCAAATATTTAAAAACAATAACAAAATTAATACTAATAAATAAAGAACAGAATACCCTTACACCATCATGACATTTTGTGCTAATACCCAAAATTGTATTACATTTTTTTATTTAGCTTTAGCTAAAATCAGGTTTTCAGATTAGTCCAGTTAAAGTGACAGTCACACTACACTTCGCACTACTTCCAATCCCATTTAAACGCATCTGAACGCGTGAGACCAGAAACCCTAGCTCATGCAAAGAAATTTCCTACTCTACTGTATAAAAGAGTTCAAGTTTGGCAAACTCTGACCTGCGAATCCAACAACAAGAGGACGGGTGACCAACAGAAGACCGTAACTGCTTTTCTTCTATTGGTCAACTCACATGCTGACTTCTTGACTCAATACAAAGAATACATATTTCAAAGCTGTGTGTTTTCTTGTTGCAGGAAAGCGAGTAGACAATGTATTTTAATTGTATATATTTTACATTTATAGTCAATATAAATTTTGAATATAATATTATTTGTTATAATATTATTAGTGATTTAATATTTACTTAAACCAAAAGCCCTCATGAGTGACATCATATCCTGGTCCGTTGGGTTTTCCAAAAAAATGTGTGTGCTCAAAACCTTGTGGGACCGCCACTCTATACGCTAGAGTTTATACTGCTTTAGAGAAAGCTGCGATTTCAACAGGGTTGCTGTGTAGGAATGATGGAGGGAGAAAATGCAAGCGTTTGTGATGCCCATCATGGGACCAAAGTTGAGAACATTTCAACTTTGGCTTCAGTCTGACATATTTATGCGTTGACCAATGAGAATCTCGGAGAGGAGGGACTAGCTGCACTGTGTAATCGAAAAAACATGGGTCATGGTGCGTTCAAGTCACGTTGGAGTGATCATATTTACGACTTCGCACATGAATGACACCACAAAGTCGTAATTACGAGTAGGAAACTTTGGAAGGCGGAAGCAAATTGTTATTGGTAATATTTATGTTTTTCTTGAGGAATTTGACTTTGCAGTTTAATTTGTATGCAGTTTTTGTACTGTTAATGACGAACAACCAGAAAACTTACCATAAAATAAGACTCATTTAGCTGGTTAATACAGCGACATGCATTTGCAACAAAACTAAATTTCTCATTATTATACATGGCCGCACAAGAATGGTAAGATTGATAAAGCATTAATTACACAATGGCTTTGCTCTTCATTTTATTGCATTGGTGCTTAAAAATCTTCCTGCCTTCGCTAGTGAATGCTCATATGCACACTAGAGCAAATAGACAAGGCACTGCCTTTAAGGTGATTGTCTCTTTTAAATGAAAGGCGGGACTTCCTTTTCTACAGCCACCTTATTAAGTGTTGCGATTCCTCCCATTCATTTTTTACAAGTGGTCTGCCTCCACTACCACTGTCTCTAGCTTGACTTGCAATTGGCATCCAATAAAACCAGTAGGTTGACAAGGAAGGAGGGAAGGAAGGAAGCAAAAGATTCTATTTTCATTTGGTAAGTTGGGACAGTGAGTCCTGAGTTTGTTTGTGTGCACTAAGGTTGTACAGGTCATTGCTGCTTCTAAAGAGGGACATCAGAGTGAGTGCGAGTCAACAGAGGATACTCTCTCTCTCTCTCTCTCTCTCTTTCTCTCTCTCTGGACTCTATACAGAGACTTACCCAGTTCATCTTCCCTTTTTTGGCCCTCAGCTAAAACTGTTATCCACTCATTAAACTATTGCCGCTGCTGCATTACGCCCTATTACTTTGGGTAGTATGCATGCACGCGTTTTTGAAAAGGTTAGAGGCACTGTAGAGTTAAGGGGGTTGGAGGGGGCATCAGACATTGAAGGAAATTTAGGTTTTAATTCTAGGTTAGAACCAGAGAGAGAGAACGAGACAAAAAAGCGAAGAGGGAATGATTACCTTACATAGCAGCTAGTAATTTGGGACACACAGGAACCATTTAACACGAAATGTGTGGTGTTTAATGAACAGTTGGCTTTCTGTGAGAGCAAATTAATCGCACTCTCCTCTCCGCTTTCCATTGATTCATTTTCTCCCTCTCTGTGCATTTCCATTTTCCCATTTTTTTGTGGATTAAAACACCATCGTCCTCGCCAAAGAGCGTGACGGTCATAGATTCAGCTCTGCTGTTCTTCTTTTGGATATGGCAGTATTTTTTTATATGTTCTGTTTGAGACTATTCTAAACACAAAAGGAAACAAAAGCTAGTATCGACTCTTGGGTGCAGTGATGGGGTCTTTTGGGAACTAAAAGAGTCTGTTTAGCTTTATCGGCTAAGCACAGACCATTACACAAACAACAGAAACTCATTGAAACAATTTGTTTACAAAAATGACAGTTGTTTTAGAAGGTTATTCAGAGAGAAAATTCCTAACAACTTTTCTGTTTGGGCAAAAAAAAAAAAAGACCCTGTAGAGTATAGTAGATGTACAGCCCACCTCCTTTTTGGTTATAAACATGAATATAGCGCAACAGTCTGGTTCTGAAGGTAAAAAAAATCCCAATTTTTCCATAGTCTGAGTGATTTTCAATGATAACTTATAAACCTTTAAAGACCAACCTACCAAGTGCTGCAAGGTTGATCATTGATGGTATATGCCTTTGTTGAAGCCATCAGTCCACATTATTTCAACTTCATTGTTTTAAAATAGTGTTTATAGCAGAATCCAACTACACTAGCCATGATCTAGAAGAGAAAGATCACCAATCAGAGAACCACGGCTAACAAAGCCCGCCAAGTCCAGCAGCGGCCGCCCACTTCTATGATGCATTGCAAATGACGCAATGGACTACACTATTTAAACTACATATGCAGCTTAAAATATATTTTCCATACATATAATTAACAACCTAAAATTAACAGTTTCATATATTTCCATTGTTTTTTTATTTAGTTATTTAATTCGCAATGCTTCATTGGATTGTAATTCATGCCCTTGTGAAAAACAGTAAGTACACAGTCTTGTACTTTTGTCTTTTTGTCTGATTTTGAAATGCTTTTTTTGCTTCAAATCAAAGTTTGTAATGTTGTGATTCACCTCGTAGCTGGTTGGTTTGGTTCATGGCTTACAACTCTTTTATGAAGGAATTTATAAACAAAATGGGAAATATACCTCCAAAACTCAAATGGCTAAAGAAGTGGACGTGGAGAGTTGCGCTCTATTGTAGGCTTGTTTTTCACACTGAATACAAGCTTTTATAGTAGCATCTCATCTGGAAAGCTTGCCACCTTCATGTCAGTGGTGGTACTATTTTTTTAACAACAGATATAAACCCAATATTTTGAGCAAAAAAAGCTGATCATTTGAAACAAAACAATATATTTTAAACAAATACAGAATCACGGCTTTAATTTAAAAACGGTTTTATTTCAGAATATAAATGCCTACCCGGCAGACAAAAAATTAGCTAAACATCCCAGACTTCCACTGAAAAGGTTCCCACACGAGTAGGGATTTGGATGTCATAGAGACTTGTGGATGTTTTAAACTCATAAATGGGTCAAACAGGACCCAATCATAACAGTAGGGTTATGGATCACTGTTAATGCTGGTTCAATCATTCTGAAGTTGGGTGTTGGATTTAGAAGTTTGAAACATTACTGTCATCATCACACTGTCCCAACAAACAGTAACAAGGTTAACATATTGATGCAACAAAACCCAATAACCATTGGAAGTTGGTGTTTTTTAGTGTTCGTTAAGGTAGTGTGAACTAGCCTTTAGTAGATTCAAATTGTTTTCATGATTTCATCCTTAGATATTTCTCTCAGGATGCACAAATGAGGAAATCATTTGAACCATTTTCATTTCTATAGTTAGGGAGTTCAGATATTTTGTGCTGCTGACCATAGTTGAAAATATTCCACACTAGTGAATTTATATTTATTTTTAAATCTGGAAGCAGTTTTCTGGCTTTCAATGGCCTATTTTGAAAAAAAATGATTACTGTAAACTGAGGATACTCGTCTTAGTGACTCTTATGTCTTTCCAAAACTATGCATCAGATGGCTATGACTATGAGCACACACAATGGAGAGTGTTGTGAAAGATAGAAGACTGTGAAATAGAGGTTGGGTGAAGTGCAAGTGTGAGTGTTCTTTCAACCCCAACAACAGTATCATTAATATAGGGTTTCCTTCCCCTTTGGCTTTATTTTTCGCTTTTCTATAATCATCTCATCTCTTTCAGGTTAAATGCAGCTTTGTTCAGGGTGGCCAGTTAAACGATAAAGAGAAGTTTGGACAGATACCATCTTCTATCTATAGCAGATCTTAATCAGATTAGTAGGCAAAGTGATCTGGCAAATGTAAAAAGCACAAGAGAAAAGAGCGACCAAGTTAGTTCCTTTTTAAAACTATGATTTTAATATTCGGCTATTGCTTCTCAGTACAGAGTTTAGTCCAGCATATTTCAAAGTCAGTAAAACACTCTTGCTTAGTTTCACACATCTCCTGTTCTAAAGATTCAAAGCAGACAAAAGAAATTATTGATGGGGTTAATGTATAGAAACCATCAAATGTTAGTACAATCGTCAAGAAAAAATTAATCAAATTAACTAAAATGGTTAATAGCTTACAATTTACATAAGGCACAGAGGCAAAGCAAAAATGACAAACTGAACACCCCAGCAAATAATAACAACTTTTGTAACACTTGCTTTGAGTGAGCTTGGGACCAAATGTTGTTCATTATATTATAATCAAACTGGTGTTTTTTATATATATATATATATTTTCCTATGGAATTATATCATCATGGAAAAAATACAAATATCGAGTGTTTGAAAGTATCTCTCTCAAATACCAATTGTTTTAATAAGGCATCCTTTCGTATCTGGAAATGTCATTTAATGTTATTTCTCACATACAAAATATGATAGAAAAATACATTATAATGTATACAATGGTTATAAAAAGGACTGTATATTTTCCAATGCAAGGAGCTGCTTGGGATTGCAAAAAAAACCAAACAATAATAATCAAACCTTGAATGGAGAGTTGCAGTTCATTAGCATTTACAATACACTAAACACTCACTCAAACAATCACCGTAAACACAATGACACACATACTCGCACACACTGACATACATTCTATAGTAAAACAATTCCATCTTTGCAGAATTTTTCCTTTAGCAATATCCAGGTTAATAAACAAATTACATGCAACTGCAAAAACATCAAACATCTTGCATTTGCTCTTCATAAATATAACCAATATCATTAAAAAAAGGAGATGTATCTTCACAAAATCCAGTTATGACAACTACATTGCAACGTGTAATTCTAGTTTGTTAATAGGCTTTTATTCTCCTCGTTCTTCTCTTCTGAAATTGTTTGAAAGTTTAACTGGAAGACCAACTGCAGAAATGTATTGTCACTTTTAAATGAAAATCATTTGCATAGAAAGGTATGAAGAAATGTGAGATGTCCGTCACAAATATGCTCTTTTTTAGCAGTCTAAAAACCAGCTCTTCAGGACGGTATGAGAAACATACCATGGTATGAGACTGTGAGTGCACAAACTAAGAGATTTAAAAAATGTAATTCTTCATAAGTGGTCCAACCTGTTATAATGAGTCAAACTTTTTGTGCTAATTAACCCTAAACCTTTAGAATTTTTAACATGCTTAATTGAATAATTGCTCCATGAGATATACTGCATGTATAGTGAAAAATTTAGAAATTTATGGGAAACACATTTTACCAATAAATCAAAATCATAATTTTGTGGCAAGTATGTGAACCCTTTGGAATTACCTGCATTCATTTATACATTTGTCGTAAAATTTGGTTCGATCATCTGTTACAATAATGAAAAATCTGTTTCAACTAATATCACACAAATTATTGTATTGTTGTTGTACACATTGAATACATCATTCAAACATTCACTGTGTAGGTTGGAAAAATTATGTGAACCCCTAGGCTAATGACATCAACAAAAGCTAATTAGAGTCAGGAGTTGACAAACCTGGCATCCCATTAATGAAACGAGATTGGAGGTGTGGGTTAGAACTACTTTGTTTTATAAAAAGCACTCAAACATTTGTGTTTGTCATTCACAAGAAGTATCTGCCGATGTGAACCATGGCAGGACACCATGAATGAAGCCTCTGCTTTCCAAAATAAACACTGCTGTGTACCTAAAGTTTTCCAAAGACCACCTTGACCCTCCAGGACGCTACTGGGAAAATGTTTTGTGGACTGATGAAAACATGGTTGAATTGTTTGGGAAGAACACTAAGAACTATGTATGAAAACATCATCTCAACGGTGGAGGAAGCATCATGATATCCCAAGTTTCACAAGGTATCCTACAGGATGTCAGGGTCAAAGTAAATTGTGTAACATCAAAGTAAATCCACTACAGAATGACTTAAAAAAAAAAAAAAAAAAAAGTCAAGAGTCCAGACCTTAACCATTAACAATGTTGTGGAATGACCTCAAGAGAGACATTCACGCCAGACATCCTAAGAATATGGCTGAGCTGCCGAAGTTCTGTAAGGAAGAATGGTCCAAAATTCCTTCTGAATGTTCTAATCCGCAGCTACCGGTAATGCTTGGTTGAGGTTATTACTGCCAACAGTGGATCAACCGTTTATTAAATCCAAGGGTTCACTTACTTTTTCAACAGCAATAATGTGTGTGTTGTTAGCTTAAGCACATTGTGTTTGTCTATACTTATATGACTTTGATGAAGATGAGATCTCATTTTATGACCAATTAATGCAGAAAACCAGCTAATTCCAAAGGGATCACATACTTTTTCTTGCCACTGTATTTTTACATGTTTATATATTTTTTTTGTTTGTTTGTTTGTTTTTTACAACAATTAAGATTATTTTACAGTAATGTGTTCCAACATTTTACTTTTTTGGCCGTTACTATTTTTCTCAATAGTTGTTCTCAATAGGATCTCAATTCTGTAATATAGTAATAAAAACAATAGACTTTTATTTAAAACAGAACAAAAGGCAGTTCAACAAATAATACCATGATTTCCAAATACTTTACAGTTTAAATAACATATTTTTCTGCATTATGGTAATGCAAATTTTGGTGGGAAATATTCTTAATTGTGATGAGAATGATGTAACATATGCAAGAAATCCTAAAATAATATGAGTTTTTTGATTTTGGTGTGAAATATGACCAGAACATGAATTTACAACGTTTTTGCGATTCTCTCAAATAGTAACAGTTTCACTAATGATGCCCAGATTGTTGGTGGCTTAATTGCTTTTGTAACAGATGTAGTTATGGATCTATTAATATACTAGAGAGCTTATACACATACAATATAAAAACAAACAGATAGTGAGCGTAAAGGTCTCAAAATGTAGTCAGAGTAAAACTCTATTTCTATTCATAAAGAAAAATAAAATACATTTTAAAAAGAGGGTTAAAAAACTAGTGTGAGTGTCACGGCTGCAACTTAGTTCTGTACACCCCTTGTTTTCATTATCATAAAGAGGACTTGAAGAGAAATACCTGATATGTTGGCATTTAACACATTGATGGACATTCATACTTGTTTGTAATTGATGATGATGATGTGTAAAATAAGGCACTTGTATGTTTGATTTTAAAAAAAGACACCGTTTTGGTCTCTAAAATTTGTCTGTCATTGTAAAGAAATAAACATTGTTTGTTCATAACATTTAAATAATACTGTTTCTGAATACAAAAACGATCACCTGTGAAAAATATATAGCAATTTCCTGTGCAGCACCCTCATATCAAAAAGATATCAATTGATATTCAGTGTTTGTACACACTTGTTCATGCGTTTGGATGCATTTCAACAGCTCTACGAATAAAAAGCTGGTAGGCAAGCATGGCTTTTACATCCCTTATGGACATCTGGACCTAGAGGTCAGTTTTAAATAGCTGGTTCCACCAATTATTTACTCAAATGTGTTATTTTGTTTCCAACTCTTCAGGATGGTATGAGAAACATAAGAGACTGTGAGTGCACAAACTAAGAGATTTAAAGGGACAGTTCTCCCAAAAATGAAAACTTCAGACATCATTTACTCAACCTCATGTTGTTCCAAACACATGTTCCAAATGACCATGATCCACTGAAGAAAGTCATAGAGGTTTGGAACAACATGAGAGTGAGTAAATGATGACAGACATTTTCATTTTTGGGACTATACCTTTAAACATAACGCTCAATCATTTATTTGTAGAAATCAATACAAATGTGTGTGTATTTAGTGTGTGAAAGGCTAACAGTGGGGTTTTGCCCAGACAGTGTTATTGCTTTGACACTTCGGTAAAGGCTGAGTAGCCCAGGTCACCTGACCAAGGAGGTCCTCGATTTTGAGAAGGGGAGCAATTCTGTTCTGCGTGTGGTGGCGTGGGGCCATCACGGCTTCTCGGCTGTGTTAAGCATTTAAAGCTGCTGGGCTCGCTGGCAGGCCGCCAAAACATAGAAGCGAAGGACGAGAGCCAGAGAACTGGTCAGCAGGCAGGCAATGGTCAGGTCATCATTGGGTGAAGAGTTGAGAGCTCAGAGGGTCATTGGTTAGTTGCCGGTGGCGGCTGGGTTGTTAGAGATAAAAATGGACAGACAAGAAGGGAAGTGAAAAAAAAGGAGACAAAAAACGGACACAAAAGAAAAAAGATAGAGAAGGAGATTAGTTTCAGCTAGTGATGGTTGGATGACAATATGACATTACTAATTACAGCTACTTTAAGAGAGAACTGCTCAACATCTACATCAGGACAATTCAGCTCTGGTTCTGAAGGGCCAGGGTCCTGCAGAGTTTAGCTACCCTAACTGTGCTTATTAGGGTTGGAACTAAACTCTGGAGGACAGTGGCTCTCCCGGACTGGAGTTGAACAGACCTGGACTACGTTAAGACAGCAAAATCATGAAGGCCTCATGATTTCACCCCAGAACCCATCTCCCAGGTGAAAATGGTTAAAAAAGCAAAGAGGCAAATCAATTACAGAGTAATTACAAATCAAACTAACAGCACTTAATAGTTAGTAGCAGTCAATAGTGTTTGGGTAATTGGAAAAACCGACGGCAAGGCATAAAGGCATATCTATCCAGGATTAAGAGATGCAAATACATAGAGGAACAATCCTCAGACTGCTATTAAGCATTAGAGTGCTGGTTCAATTCAAAGCCACAAAGCTGCTAGAGATAATTATATGGATTCATGAGTAGTTACAGAGATGTGATTGAGGAAAAACCCAGAGAAGAGAGAGCGATAGTCTAACCAGAAAGAATTCTACACAATACAAAAAGCTCTATTTTTTGGTTTTTGTACTCAAATTTTATTGGCTTTAAAATTTAACTATTTACAAAAAAAATACAGATTGCTAATAAAACAAGGATATTTCAGGGCTATAACAACACTAACACAAAACAATTAGAAAGACAAATCTACTTGTTTCGCAAGCTGATAAACTCTTAGCCTATAGCTTATAAGACAGTGTATCATGACTGTCACAGGTATGAAATCCTAAAAAAAAAAAAAAATACAAATAAAGTACCCCTCTTAGGGAAAAATAACATAGCACTGTTCTCTAAGCCTACATTTTTACTAGTATAAATTCTCTATTCATTTACAAATACAATACAATTTCATAAATGTTTTTGCTTTATAGTTAAACATATTGCTTTTCATAAAACTAATCTTAAAAAGATCCCACATATGATAACTATGTTCTTTTCCATACATTTGAAATAAAAAAGAAGCTTACTGCAAAACAACAAACAAGAAACAAACAAACCAAATATTGAATATTTCTTCAGTTTATCTGTTGTTGTGCTAACAGGCTAGCCTAGTGTGTGACCATCCTGCTTTGATAAACATCTTAACATCTCATGAGGTTTTACCGTTTTGTTTTTAACTCATTTCACTTTGCTCTGTCAGAGTGTCATAGACAAGGAGCTGGTGATTTCAAATCTTCAGTGCAAACTATTTGTGCCATATTTCTATGATGAGGAACTTCTTGAATGGAAAGTTTAAGCGATCATAAACACTCCATAACACCTGAATAATTATTATTCATAGATTATGCACTGAGCAAAAATGTTCAGGCAGTGTATATGATGACTTGCCTTCTCAAACAAGTTTAACCTTCATAATTGTCTAGTCTGTCTTATGCGACACTACCCAAACCAAGTGCTAGGAATTTTTCATCCTATTCCTTGAACATTACCGTCAACATTTCTCAAATCTCAAAAGGGACCGGTTACATTTCAAAAGAATGGAAGGGGAGATCTCTTAAAGGGAAAGTTCACCCAAAAATGAAAATTCAGTCATCATTCTGTCATCCTCATGTCTTTTGTAAGCCGTACTATATGCGAGCAACAAAAAGGAGTTATTTAAAGAAAATTGTCCAAGCTGCACTTTTCCTCACAATGAAAGACAATGGTGACCATGGCTGTTAAGCAAGACTTTATAACAACTTGAATTTCATTCTGTTTCTCACATAAAGCTGTAGTATGGCTTCAGAAAGATTGTAATACAGTGCATGAGTCATTTGGACTACTTTTATGATGCTTTTATGGTGTTTTTGCCCTTTTTGAAGTTCAACAGTCCCTGGCTACCATCCACTTTTAGTATATGGGAAAAGAGCAGCCGTGAACACACTTATAGAGTGGGTTGCACCATTAAGGATTCAATTAAGAGTTTAGTGCCAACCCAGGGTGTGTTGATCCAAGGTTTATATTATTTTAAGTTGTGAAACTTAATTTTAAATATGATTGAACAAATAAGAGATTAAAGTTTTAACCTGTGATAAAAACCTTCACCAGGGAATAATTTTGTCCGCTATGATGGATTCTGAACCAGCTGTATACCGTTAGTATGGTCTTTTACTAGTCTACAACTTGAAAGCACGCATCATGGCGGGCAGCCATAATAAACAGGCTAACTATTATAATAAACATCTCTCAGATGGCCAACGGCACATCCACTGTTCGATTGCCCAGTCATTCATGTTTAATTGTGGGTCGTTTTTCTTTATTTTTAATTTAAACCACCAACACTACACGTTTTAAATTAATCCCTAACTGAGATTTAAATCAGAGTTCAAGAAATGGAGCAACAGGATTAACTGTACCATTTAAACCAGGATCAAAATGATTATTTTAGAGTTTAAAGTTTTGTGCGACAGGATGATCGGGTAAATCTTGATTTAATCTCAATTTAAGGTTAATCCTTATTGATGCAATCCAACCTAAAACTTCTACATGCGTGTTCAGTGGAATAAAGAAAGCCAATCTGGTTTGAAATGACACAAATGAAGGTAAGTAAATGACAGAACTTTCATTCTTGGGTGAACTATCCCTTTAAAACGTCATCAGCTAGCAGCATCTTCAATGTCCAGCTCTTTTCAGGAACCTTTTACAAATGCTCAAAGAGTTTTCAAATGCTTTGGGTAGTAAGTCGGACATGACAGATTTGACTTTTTGTTCAATTTCACAATTGTTATGCATTAAATTGGTCAGTCGTATTGGTCTATTAAATTATGACTTGTTAAGGTCTTATGGGTGTAAAATTTACTTATATTGATCAGTAGATTCTCACATTTACAGTTTTTTCAGGAGTCATAGTGATTAGCCTATATATACAGTTTTGGCACATACATGTTTTTTAACATGAGATTAATATCAGTTTCATTACAGAGCAGTCTTAAAAGCTGATACTGTAATTCCCTTTGATCTATTTTATTTTTTTTATGCAAGAGATTTGAAAGATTTTGAGATGAATATGCTCAATGTTTCTGGCCACAAACGTATTATTTTTTATCCTAAACGATAACAATCAAAGCGATCTATACATAAAAACTGCAGCAAAAAGGTATAAATAAAAAAAATTTAGAAATGAAAAAAAAAAAATCAAACAGTACGAGTACTAAATTATGCACTATGAAAAAATGCATTACAAATGACGAGGGGAAAAAAGTAGAGTTTGACAAAATCAAAGTATGCACTGAACTACAACCATAAACAACTTATAACAGGCCTGAAATAATAATTTGCTCAATAAATACAGTTAAGCATACTTCTATCTGTAAATCGGAAGAAACATGCATTGCATTATAGTTTCACCCTTTTTTGAACTATTTATGCTGATCAGTTTAGTTTGGACCACGATAAATACATTTTATATGTTATTTTCATATCAGATGAGTAAATAAAACTTGGCTCCAAATCCTAAACTTAAAGTTTTTCCCATTATTCACAAGGCAAAATTTCAAACTTGTTTCTTTGAAAGCTGCCAAAACAATGTTTCAATGGAACAGAATGGCAAAAAGGAAGTTGAAAAGAAATGAGACACTAATGCACTTAAGCGACATAATTATCTGAAAAAATAAAATAAAAATTACACCAAAATGGAGAATGGAATGACAAACGAGGAAAACAATCAGGTTGGCTCCATAACCCTTCATTGACTATGAGCCCAAAGGCCATCACAATGTCATCAGTGTAACAGAGCACAGTCTATTTTACGCCATCAATGTTCTGTGGCAACAAAAGTAGTTGTTTTATATATTTTTAGATACATACTTTCCAACACTTAGCTTTAGATCATGTTCGTCTAAACACATAATGCATTTAAGTGCTGAAGTTATTTAGGTCACAATAAATCTCAGAGCTTGGAATGTTGTCATAAGCCATCACAGGTTGTTATGACCTATCATGAATAAGTTATCATTTTTTATGTACAGTATGTTTTTTTAACCTTTGCTTCAGTGACCTCAAGAACATGCTCAAAATATAATGAGTAAGCTGATAACACTTAGTTTCAAGGCATTACCAGGATGGCAGGTTTAATGAGCAAATGAACCCTGGTCAGTTCCACTGGTATATAATTCACATGACAACAGCATCTAAGCACAATTTACAGATGATGCTGGGATGATTCGTATGTTTGGCAGGTTAGAAGTGAATATAAAGGATTCCTCTCTTTGTACTGAATGAGATGCAATGAAAGACAAGTGTAATCAGCATACCCAAGAAGATAAAACACATTTGTACACGCAAACACACACACACAGCACAGCTTGAACACTGGAGCTAAACTAACCTCGTTCTGCGGTCACTACCCTTTGGTAAGGATGGACGCGCATATCCTGCCTTCGTACTTTAGTAGTCACTGCACCTGCTCAAAGCGTAACATTGCCAACAAACAAAAATTAACATCAGATTATTCATTAAAATGCATTAAAACTACATCACACTTCACAAAAATTATTTAACAAGGCCTGTAAAACCAAATTACAAGGCACAAGTCATATTTTCTCTTTATCAATTCCAAGGGCCCCATTGTAGTAAAATGTCATCATATGCTGTTGCCCGTTGACAAATTTTCATTACTGTAATTCTAAGTATTTCCATAAAAACACAACTTTTTAATGCTTTATTTAAACCATGACCATAGAGCCCTTGTATTCCACCTAACAAATAATTCTTAACATACTATATGCCTCAGGTCATTTGAATTCACTACAAGCTATTTCATCTGTAGAAAGTTTTTCACAAGCAAGTTATATTAGCAATAATACTGATCACTCTCGAGATATCTAAGACACAGTTGCAGGAAAATAAGTAATACAATTATTTCAAGCTAAACAAATATAGATTACATTTCAAACAGAGGAATGTAATAAAGGCTTAATTATCAGTATTTTTCTTAAAATATCAATTTTTAATAAGTCAAAAACAGTTAAGACCAGTGTAAACATGAGTAGTAATAAACTTTAGTCTTTCGTTTCTGAAAAATAAAATCAGTTTCTTCGTTTGCTCTTTTTTTGTTCCAAGGCAGCTGTAAAGCAAAGCATTTTTTTAACACTCGTATGGGTTGTAGACTGTTAAACCTCTGAGCATTACTAGCCTTTTGTTGGGAAAGCCATACCTACAAGGACAAGACAGAATGCTGGAGTTAGTCCACCAGATCTCTGAGCAAATGAGGAAAAATCTTGTACTCCCAATAGGAGTGAGCAGTATGACCAAGATCATGGTATGAGTCATTTTATTTCACAGTAACAGTATATATCAGGATATTGTCATTTTTTCGGGGAATTCATGAAAAAGAAATGATATATTAGGGGCGGGTAAAAATATTGATTTTCCAGTGTATCGCAATCTTCATTTGAATGATCTCGATATTGTTTCTTAATTCCCAAGATTGCTATTTTACTCTATGCGCAGCCCACCGCACATTGAGAGGAAATCACTCACATTTGCAACCAAATTTCACGCTACGCGACTAAACATTTATACATTTGGCAACTGGCTGGTAAATGTTTAGATTTCACTCACAGTGAATTAATTGCGTAGTACAATAATGGAGTATTCAGCAGCAAGATCCTTTCATCACGTGTTGAGAGTAAAAGTTGTTCCGTGTAATAGGTGTCCAAAAAAACTAAGTGACCCATTTGTCATTGAATAATGTCTCTTTTAATACCCTTTCTGTTCTTTGCAGCCAAATATTGATCAAAAAGAACAAAAAATCATATTTAATTCTAATCATGAATGGTACAGATGAGATAAAGCCATTCAAATCTCTCTTGTTAACCTGCTCTTTACAGATGCTCATTACAGAAATGCTGGCTTTCTTAAAGAAACAGTACCGGTGTTTGGAACATGTTTAACTAAATAAATGTAAATAGTACAAATTATGCAATTAAGCATTAAACATGTAACCAAATATAATATCATATTTATTGATCTAAAAAAAAAAAAAAAGTGTGACCAAAATGATTTAAAACAAATAAAATATCATTTGTAAAATTAATATTTTCGTAATGTACCTACTTAGAAGGTCCCATGTGTAGTTAACAGCATTAGCTGGGGGAGAATTTATTTTATATGCATAACTGATAAGGGACATCATAACTGAAATATACCCATCTGAATCAATATTCAATCGAATCGAAATCAGTATTTAATGGAATCGGAATCGGGAAATCTGTGTCAATACCCTGCCCTATTATATATTAAATAACCTTGCGGTTAATGCATATTGTTGCATAATCCAGTGAATGGAATATTTTTCATATAAAAATGTACTTCATGTTATTTGATTTTGTTCTCTTTTTATTTGGAACTAAATGGATGCAAACCAAATAATAAGATTATTCATAACAAATTAATGATAATTTGGCATTATATAACACTTGAGCTAAAAACAAAAGATTTAAAACTAATATTATTAACCAGATAGTTCCAAAATTTCGACTCTAAATTCTGATTCGATTAGCATATCCAAAGCTGTAGTAAAACAGCCAATATAGGCACAAAAGCAACAACTCCTTCATTGAATTCTGTATTAAATATGGCAAGTTCCGATGTTGCTCAGCAACCACAAACAACTAAAATCTGCTTTGTGTTATAGTTCTTAAAAGGAATATTCCGGGTTCAATACAAGTTAAGATCACTCAATAGAATTTGTGGCATAATGTTGATTGCCATAAAAATGTATTTCGATTCGTCACTCCTTTTAAAAAAGCTGAATCGAGATTACAGACACTTAGGGAAGTGAATGGGGCCAATCCGTAAACGTTAAAATACTGTTTCAAAAGTATAGCCACAAGATGTAAACAATATGCATGTTAACATGATTTAAGATTGATAAAATTGCTTACTAACCTTTTGTGTAAAGTTATATCCAATTTTACAACTTCGTTGCCATGATGACCTAATGGCGAAAAAACCCTGTAATCCCACAAAAACGACGATTTAAACAAATTTACAGCTCAAATAATATACAAGTTTTAACAGAAGAATAAATGTAAGTGATTTTATGAAATTATAACTTCCCGTTTCTGCCTTTAAACCCTCCAAAAAATGCCCCTCATTCACTTCCATTGCAAGTACCTCACTGTGACATCGATTTTTCTTTTTTTGTGTGTGGTAATCAACATTATGCCACGAGTGTTGTCGATTGAGCTCAGCTTGTACTGAATCTGGAATATACCTTTAAGAGGTTCCATCTTTTCTTTTCTTTAATTCACACACACACACACACACACACACACACACACACACACACACACACACACACACACAAACACACACACACACACACAAACACACACACACACACACACACACACAGTCATCCCGCCCAGCCCTAACTCCAAATTCTGCTAAAGGCATAGTTCACCCCAAAATTAAAATTCTGTAATAATTTTCACCCTCATACTGTTCCAAACCCATATGACTTTCTTTCTTTCTTCCACAAAGTACAAAAGGAGATTAGGTGTTACCATTATCATTCACTGCATTTATTTTTCTATACAATAAATGTGAATAAGGCTGTCAGTCCCTAACATTCTGTCTACAAAAGAAACAAAGAAATTCATACCTGTTTGGATAAAAGTGAGTAAATGACAACAGAATTAAAATATTTTGGGGTAAACTATACCTTTTAATGCATAATCTACACCATACCTTTAAAGAAGAAACACTCAAAACTCACCTAAAACACCACTGGAGTCAATAGGATATTCGAGGATGGAGGTTGCAGGAGCGAGGGTGTAGGGGTAGTCGTAGGGTGCATAGATAATGCCTGACTCTGGGGTCTGGGGTAGGAGGGTCGCGTGGTGGGGCGTGCCTGTGGGCATGATGGCGGAGGTCTGGATCTGTCGAATGAGGGGCATGAGGGTTGGGGTAGCAGGCGCAGGGTTACGCAGAGCCGCATTGGGCATCACCGGGGAGGGGCCTGTGAGGATGCGGGGAGCTTGTGCGGTGGCGGCCAAGGAGAAAGCCAAGGCTTCTAAATAGAGAGACGCACAAGAGCAAATATTAGGTCCTAATAAATCTCGAATCCTTCCCATACATTAGGAATTTGGAAAGTACAGGCAAATGTCTGTACACACATCATCATTTTCACACAAGTATAAACATCCATATAAGGGTAGTTGAAGCATAACACATACATGAACTTGATTTTATGCTATAATATGCTATAATAACAAAGTGCTGTGACTGATCACCAAGTTTTTCACCATTTTTAATTACTTTTTTAATTTACTAGCTCATTCAAAAAAAAAAGAAAAAAAAAAAAGAGTCTTGTAGAGTGACATGAATTTTTAAAAGTAAAAATTTTCCATGTTGTTTCCCAATTATTATGAGGTCAAAAAATGGCAGTAAAAACGCATGAGTTAATCTTGAATGGCCAAGTCGGCATCTGGTAAACACTATTTGGTCATGCCTAGATTTAAAATTGTGAGTGTAATTTCTTTGGATCCTGGGGTTTATTTCGAATAATTTATTGCTGTTGCACTCATTCCATTCTGGCAGGCAAAAAAAAGTAAATATGATACTGCCTTATGTTGTCCAGATTGGTGTTCAAGTTCTCCATATGGTTTAATCCATATTCCAAAAGGTTTGTTCACTTTTGGTCTAGCTTCATACAGATGAGAACATTCTGGTTGAAATACTGGTGTAGAGGCCAGATTACTTCGATTTGCTTTGAGTTTGACTGCGTATTGTAAGGCCAGTTTCAGACGCCTATTCTGGAGGGAAGATTCGGCATGCATAATAATTATAAAAGAATAAGCAATAAATTAGCTATTTAAAGTAGTTATAGATGGAGTATATCATGTCACTCTGTATGACTACGTCAACTTTCCCAAACTATTTAAAAATATTTTTAGTATTTTTAACTATCCATATGTTTGTATATCCATTCATCTATAAAGACAGGCAGCAAGCATTTAGCTGCGAAAGTGTTTTTGCGCAAAACAAAATGCTAGATGCAGCCCAACAAACAGAACAGTGTTTTTAATCTGATACAGCATCTAAAAACGGTGAGATAAGGCACAGCAGTCAAAGATGTTGGTCTGGCGCATGTTTCATTAAAAAAGAATAAAGAAAAAAGCCCAGACAGATTAAAAATGCATTGTAAAAGGTCCCTTATGCATTACACGTTCTAAAGCCAAAGAGGTCAAATGATGAAAGCAATGAGTTTAAAAAGAATTTGAAAAATGTGAAAATTAAAGAGGAAATTAATTATTAAAAAAAAAAAAAAGGGATGGATATAGAAGGGAATAGAGACTTTACAGGTGAACAGAGGTTGGGGATGTCGTTCTTACGTGACTTGACATTGGCGTCTCTGTATGTGCCGTTGAGGATGGCCAGCTCCATCAGCTGCATTTTCTTCAAGCTGTCTTCACCTTCCGCCTGCACACACACAAGAAACAACAATTACTATAAAAGAAAATGGTTAGGAATAATTTATGGACTGTTTAGCTTGTTTATAAATAGTAGTCAGCCAATAAAGGTTTTTCAATGGCAGATAATGATGGTATCTTGAGAGCAGAGTTGCCGATGGCCGATATATATATATATATATATATATATATATATATATATATATATATATATATATATATATATATATAACAATTGAACATTCACAAAATTGCTGAAATTACATGAAGATTTTATATAGACAACATATATTCAGAAATATACTGCCAGCCTGGTCAATGGATAATAAACATTATCTGTTTTCAAATTTCTTTGAAATTTGATCCAACTGACAACTGTTAAAGTAATTTGTATCCTTCAAATTGAGATCTTATAAACTGTCATAGATCATAGTATCTATCCTCAGTCAGTTGAACTGCTGTCCTAATTGTTGGGGTAAAGTGGGCCGACAGGGAAGATAAGGCTTCAAGCTTGCTAACAGCCAATGGATGATTTACTCTGCCACTGTCCAAACATGCCAGCCCCAAAGAGCTACGAGGTTAAAGCAACAGATCACATTACCCTCAACAGCCAGTGCTGGGATCAACGCCTGTCCTCTCAGCTTTCGCTCTCGACACTCTACATCGGTTCTATCCTACAAGCTTTTTCCCCCCTCAATACACTTCACTTCTTCTGAAGTGGTGCACGTAATTGAATGATGATTTTTGCAAGTGAATAATGAAGTTCCATCTAAATCCTTTTATTTTTACGGATCATTTATCTGTTAATGCTAATAAATTTAGACTGAAATGACGGCATTGACAGCATAAAAATTCCCAGCTGTGAGAAGTACATAAAGGGGAAAGATCAGCAACTCATTTTCATCAAGCTCCTGGACTGAAAAGTTTGATTAGGGAGCGGGTCAGGGAGGGGCACAGCAAACAGTCCACAGAATAATATGAACTATGTCAGCAAGCGGAGAGGTGAAAGAAAAGCAGGGCTTTTCAAAATGGGATCAGTGTGTGTGTGTGTGTACACACATCACTCATTTCTCTGCTTACTTTGCAGAGATCTGCCAGACAAATGACTGAAGCTTGTGAATGTCAACTACTAGTCAGAGTCTGTGCATTAGGGATCATTATCGTGTATATCTGAGGAAACAGGTTTTCCCACTGTTTTTAAAAACACATTTCTTTTTCACTTGACTGATTCAATCAAGCCAAAAGACAAAAAAATTTAAATTGGCATGAAATCAAAATAGTTACTAGTCTTCTTATGAAGGATTCATTCACAAATATTTGCTATTATATATATATATAAATTTGACCTTGTAATCTTTAATCAAAATGACAAAACTTTCTCTTCCAATAAAATAACAGACTCTTCTCTTCTGTCGGATGCAAGTGGTAAGTCAGTTTTAAACCCGCCCCTTCAAGACTCTTGTAAACAAGCCTGGTGTCAAAGCAGCCAAAGCAGAGATGAAAAGGTGTATTTTTAAACTCCTGTTCCTTACCCCAAACTTCCTTGAATTTACATTTCGTCTGAGGTATAATGGCGAATTTGCGGTTGTGTTCGAGACATTTCAAGCGTTTTCAAGCGAGGTGATCACTACTGAATACAACACGACTCAGATGCCTCTAGAGTTTATTCATATTTTTATAAGCAGATATCTTGGGATGTACAGCACGAGTAAGTGTTATTTTTCCCTTTATATTTTGTGTATTATGATACAAAACGTTGAAATATTGTGCTCTTTTACTTGCTTGTTTCTCAGCGGCTTCAGCCTCATCGTAAGCAAAGAATGCGATGTGCTCATGCGTGCGTTTATGTTGTAGGTTTGATCATCAGTGTGTTGATAGCGCTACTCATTTTCCCCGGCTTGAGGAGCAACGTGGAAGGGTTGTGTGTTAGTGTGTTGACTGCAAACTCTCATTCAGGTCTCCCTCCATTCCAGTATGCAAAGCCACTGTAAAAGATCCAATCAACAGCCGAGGATAAAATCAAGTCCCCACCCTAAATTTTTCTCTCATTCGATAGGCGGTTTCATTCAGAAATACATCACAAATGGAAATCGGTCACAACGTCCGTTTCATGACGACTTTTAGGCACAAGTTTTTCAATGAAACTTCTCAACTGGGACTTGACACTACAGCATGATTTTCTGTAACGCTGCTTTGAAACAATGTGTATTGTAAAAAGCACTATACAAATAAACATGACTTGACTTTAATTTCATTTTAATTAATTTGATGTCATAACATATGCAAAATGCTGCTTAAAAGTAAAAAAATAAAATAAATCAATAAATAAATTTAACATTTAAAATTTAAAAAGTATAGCATGACACAGCAGGATGTCAACTTTTCGAAAGTAATTCATGTCAACAATCCAAATCTAATTATATGTATATATTTACATTGGAATGCTTTGTAAAGGAAATGTTAATTCAATGACAGGAGAATAAAAACAGCTGTATTTTACAGCTGAGGTCCTGTATTTGAGTTAAATCAACATCTCTTCCATTCATTTTTGGTAGAAATGGTGGAAGTGCATTTTTAGTGCATCATTGTGTATATATTACATTTATCTAAAGTATATCTAGCGTTCAACATAACGTGTTTGGAGTATATGTAACCCTGGGAAGAAGGTATTAAAAGGTGCACAGTTTTGAATCGAAAATAAAGAATTGAACACTAAAGTGGTGGAAAATATGATGGGTGCCAAAGCTTCAGATTAGTCACCATTCAATTCAGGAAAGAAATGGATGAAGCACACTTGCCTACGAAAGAGTGATGTGTTGCTATGGGGATTCTTTTATATCTCGGTATATAATTATAGAGTCGCCTCATCCTCCCCAGTATAATGGGAAGACTACATTTTACTCTCGAAGAAGGAAAGCGACGTCTTCCTAATGCTCTGGGACTTGAGCTGGTAAAAAAGCACTTCAAGAACATTCTTCACTAAACTAGGTGCGAAAAACAAAGAAGTCCGTAGGTTCGACTCATCAGTCTTATAAGTCTAGGAAGGCCTGCATAATTAGGTTGTCTTCAGGATCATGTGACTTCTGTTCAGAAATGTTTAGTAGTGTTTAGACGAGAAAGTTCTTGCAAAAATGCACAGAATGCAGGAGAATGCAGCATCTTAAAAAATGCAGTATTCATGTTGGGGCTAAACCGGAGCATTATTTCAGCACACTAATAAAAGCACTGCCAATAAAAACATCACAACTAAATATTTACCACATACTGATATATAACATTGTAACTCAAGTTTCTATTCCATTGGAAGTGAAACATTCAACATTTTTAGAATATGACATTGATGGAGAAATAGTATTAGGTAATGTTCAGAAGGGCATGAGAGCATGACATTGACTTGCTTGAAATAGGCTTGAATTCAAAAGAAATATCAAAACATCTTTACACCTCATTCGATTACATAAACAAACCTATACCATTTATCACAGCTATGCAACAAGTTGGCAATGACAATCTATTACATTTTGAGTGTAAGGAAAAAAGTTAAATAGTCTTTTCCAACATAGTTTGATGAAGACAAACACAACAGCAGTGGGTTAACCTTCACAACGAAAGCTTCCCGGACTAAACATTGCTAAACTTTATAAAGAGCTTATTCTCTATTCAGGATTCCATTGCAGTGAAAGGGCACAACTGTCAATCAAGGATCAGTGCATCCCCAAGGGGGTTACCATGGTTGCACTACAGGGAGCCAGAAACCCTCTCTCTTTGACAGCGGAGAAGGGATTACAATCCACGGTTACACAAAATACCAAATTGGGTTCTCCATTTAGTTCTATTCTGATTTCTACACAACATTGCTAATTTTCACAATGAGAAAATACACAAAACCAAAACCTAACTTTTTTCTTTGCTTGTATCTTCATTCCACCAATAAAGTCAACATGAAATGGCGTTTGCAACCCATTTTACTTCTGTAATGCAACGTCCTGTATTTCCAAATGAAACAGAATATTCAACGAGACAAAACATTTCACAAACCATTTTATTTCTGTATGAGATGCATTTCTGAGTATGGCTGAAACGATTAGTCAACATATACACAAAATAAAAAATTGTCACCAAAAATGTTCGTTGTCGAATAGTCGTCTGATTACATTTAACACAACATGAGATCCAAACACTAATGACGACGCGTGAGAGCAGCACTTCTGCTCGCGCTTGATTGAGAAGTGGAAAGAACAGCTCACAGTCCAGATGCACTCCAAACTTTCCAAACAGATTATGGTGATGTTGATCGCAGAGTATTATAATACAAAAATGCCAAATAAGTAAATACATAAGCAGTGTCGTCGTGAAATAAAGCGGAGCCATACCTGGTGTTCCGCTCGAGCAAAACTTGCCTGTCAGAGCGTCTAAAAAGGAAACACTGCACCGTTATATACTGTATTTAACGCATCCTTTATTAAAGCTCAAATAATAAGGAGGCGGGCTGTATAAATAAGCACAAACTCCAAAACTGGCATTTGTCTGTGCGTTCAGAGCCGCTGATATGAGTCACGTGAAAAACAGCATGAGAGAGTTTCAAACTTCTCCCAGCTTGTACACGGTCTCGCACGGAGACGCTCATCACTGGCGCACGCTTGCTGCAGCTAGATTTTGTTTATAGTGATTGCTCGCGACATAGTGAATTATAATATGAGTGTCACTGTTTATCTTATGGTGAAGAAAATTGCCGATATGCAGCTCTATAAAGAAGAAAGAGTTTGTTTTTGTGAGTTCAAAATGGATCGAAATCAAGTGAAAAGGTGAGAGGGTGTAATCTTAGCTCATACAATGCAATTTTTTTTTTTGATTTGTCTTTTTTGGTTTGTTTTACAATATAAGTATCTAAAACTCCTTATGTACAGTTACTTTAGCAGTTATACTACAGAAGAAAAAAATTTTATCTGAGAATTTTGAATATAATATTAATACATTTTAATATTTAAATATTTTAAAATATCGAAAAATTCTTAAAACAAGATACATTTACCGAATAATCGAATCTAATAATTAGAAAAATTACGAATAATCGTTCTAATAATCATTAGATTAGTCGATTATAAAAATAATCGTTAGTTGCAGCCCTTTTTCTGAGTGAAATAAGGCATTAAATGAGAAAAGTTACACAACCCATTTTACTCTGTATTGTGATGTATTTCCAAGTGAAACAGGATATACAATGAGGAAAAAAAACCCAACCCATTTTATTTCTGTATGTGACGTATTTCTGTGTGTAAAAAAGTAGGATGGAAATACTTTCATCATGAATTGATTGGTTTGTGAAGAGGGGTTTCTATATGATAGGTGGTTGGAAGGGAGGGGTTAAAAAAATTAATGGGGCCTGATAATGAAAAAAAAAAAAAAAAATGCACATTTATTGTTCACAATAAGACCAAGAACATTTACTTGAGGTTAAAATGTAACCTCAAGCCACAAAACGTGAATTGCTCTTACTGACGTTGTAATAATCCTTCAAGCTAAGATTAGATAACTCTGATGTAAGAACATTACACTATTTCTATATCTTGTTTGATTGCTTTAATATAAGAAAAGAAACCGTTAAAACACATTACAGAAAAGGAACTTCTCTTAAACTTCTCCAAATTTGAAATATTTCATTATTTGCTCAACCTCATGTTGTTCCAAACCCAAATAATTTTTTCCATGAATACACAAAAATGTTAGATAGAATGTTAGCCTCAGTCCCCATTCACTTTTATTGTTAAGGAAAAAATATGCAATGAAAGTGAATGGTGACTGAGGCTCATTTGCATTCCACAAAATAAATAGTCATACAAGTTTGGAACAACATTAAGGGTGAGAAAATGATGACAGAATATTTAATTTTGGGTGAACTATCTCTTGAAATTCCTTAATTTCTAAATAAAATTCTTAATAAAAAATGTTTTAACCTTTTTTCTTTTTCCTCAGAACCTGCTGTCAAACCCAAAGGTTAATTGCCATTTAGAGTCCCACGGAGATGCTGAGACCTCCTCATTAATTTTTAAGCAAAGGTAATTAAGCCTATTAAAATCTGCCCATGGTGCTCATCTTTGCACGTTTGGAGTCATGTGTGCTCGGTGGCTCACTTATCCTCCCCTGCATTAGCTTGATAGTTTTTTTGTGTGTGATTTGGTCTAAGGAAGCAACATTTATTATATCATTGTTGTAATATGTTATTGCTGATTTCAAATATGCTATTGAAAAGTAGTCTTGACAAACAGTTGTGGAGATTTCTGTCTTTCCCCATTCAAGCAGATAGGAATTGTACTTGCATGCCTATTGTGTACATAGAAAAAAAAATTGCTCCCCGGGTGCTTTACGAAGATGGTCGCCGTGTGAACAGACTTTCCCTAAAGGGGCTTTGATATCACTTACCGCAGGAACTAGAAGTTTCTTGACCTCCTCAACGGCTCTTTTGAGTTTGATCTCAGCTCGGTTCTGAGAGTCTTCCACAGTGATGAGGACGTGCAGATCTTCATTCAGGTGTTCCCAATTAGGTTTCCCCCTGTTCTGCTCTTCCTGTTCACAAGAAGAAATGACAGAAGAACTCTATCAGATACATCACCTGATTGAAACATTGCAATTTCTCCTTAGATAAAAATGTAATTACTACCATTATAAAATGTGTTTGAGTGTATAAAATACTTTATTATTGACTATTATTATTATTATTATTACAGTAGGTTTTTCTAGATTCCACCCTTCACACCAGTGTTTATGTTGTATTAACGGCAAATGCATTAATTCTGACAGCTCTAGTTAACAATTAACTTTTAAAAGCAAGTAGTAAGATTAATAGCACGTACATCTTTTTCTGTTGTATCAAAATTGGTATAGAGAATTGTGAAATTTCACTGGTAATGGTACTACCAGTAAACTACTGAAATTTTGGTATCATGATTTCAAAAAGATTGAAAAATTACTTGCATAAGCACCATCGATCAACTACCGATGCATGGCCACATCCCCAACAAGACTTTATTCAAATGTATTTTTCTGGACCATTTTTAAGAATTGGAATCAATAGCATATGAGATCAGACCACTTCCTGTGATTGTGCTATACCGAGTTTCCATGGAAACTCTTCCAGACTCTTATTTCAAGTGTGCTGCTACACATGGGCCTAAACATCAACAAACACAGACAAGACTGCTTGTCATAGTAACAATAAGCTTGGAGTCAAATGACTGTCAGTTTATCTCAGGGTTCTGACCTCCAACAGCAGTGACGGTCACCATAGAAACAGGGGGCTCAAGCCCGAGCACCGAATCTTATTGAATGCATTGTCTCCAGTTTGGTTTTTCATCACAGCGGGGCTTATGTTTACGACACAGAACTCAGCCCCACAGAACAATCAATTACTGTGAACTCGCTCGCCGCTGCCTTCTTCAAACAATCTCACAGATAGCCTGGGTCTCAAAGGTAAAGTTTGAACTAGAGAAACAAAGACATAGACGCCCCAGTCACATCCTTGACCGGGGACGCAAGTCTCAGATCACAGTAGGTGGCGATGTATTTGCTAATAAGTGGCTGCCACCTCCTCAGAAGAAAGTAATTAAATGATTAAATATATGCATCCAATAAGGGTACAGACTTGCACACAGCTAGTAACATGCTAATAATAACTGTGACTTTTATAGAGAGTAGAAATCAAAGCTACAGCACAATGCATAGAGGTCTTATTTCTTTGGCCTATTTTTTATGGGTATGCATTTTTGTGCACAACACAGCAAACTGCAACAAAGCTGCTTGCACGATGCACCTAACTATAAAAGCGATACATCAAGAGTGAACATAAAAAAAGGCATATCCACGAGTATTGATGTGTATTGACGCTGACTACCACCCCTGGAGTCGCGAGTTCGAATCCAGGGCGTGCTGAGTGACTACAGCCAGGTCTCCTAAGTAACCAAATTGTCCCGGTTGCTAGGGAGGGTAGAGTCACAACTTCCTCGTGGTCGCTATAATGTGTAGTTCTCGCTCTCGGTGGGGAGCGTGGTGAATTGTGCATGGATGCCGCAGAGAATAGTGTGAAGGCTCCAAATGCGCTATGTCTCCATGGTAACGCACTCAACAAGCCACGTGATAAGATGCACGGATTGATGGTCTCAGACAGAGGCAACTGAGATTTGTCCTCCGCCACCATGATTCAGGCGAATCACTACACCACCACAAGGACTTAGGACCATTGGGAATTGGTCATTCCAAATTGTGGAGAAAAGGGGAGAAAAATAACGGCATATCCAAAGAAAGCTATTAATTACAGATAGTTCACATCAATTCTAAATGATTACAAGCTTTCTCATAAGGACTCCTTCAAAGCAATTCAGCTACAGCGTCATGGCAAAAACAAATTGTGAACTCGCAGTCAGAATTGAATATAATGAAATAAAAAGACTGCATACTCCGAATTACAGTGTATAGTCCCCAAACAGGCAATTTCTTTACATGCCATCATAAACATGGCAGTTTTTGTAAAGAGGATTGGCCTTTCATAGTCCCTAACAGTGTCCCCACCATCCCTACCATGTGTTTACAACAGAGAATTTGGCAGTTAATCGAATTCAGGAAAAGAGAGAGAGAGAGAGAGAGAGAGAGAGAGATGCAGATGGAATCTCCATTTGACTTCTGGTCTATTCATGGCTGTAACATTCCTATTTTTCTCTCTGGCTTGCTTTGCTACATTTTTCACAGGATTTATAAAGGAACCTTCTTTTGCTAAGCTATTATGCAACGTGTCCTTTTAAAAGCAGAACCCTTGTGGCCGCTGTCTGAAAACAATCATGTCAAAGTTGTGTAAACTTTCCATTTCGATTTGTCTGTTGACGCTTCCTAAACACCTCGTCTGGCAAAGAATGCTGAGCCACCAGTCTGTGTTCCTATCCTGACCGATGAAACAGCCTCTATAAGCATCTCTGTGGATGGCTGGTGCGATAAATGAGGATTGTGTAATACAGTGAGAAAATGGCACCAAGCCCATTGAAGCACCATACCCATTGTATTCCATTAATTCCCCATTAGTCTGAATTAGCACTGCAGAGTGAGAAATCACATCAATGCCTGTAATCCAATATTTAATGTGTATTTTTTTTTTGTATGCTCTTAATATTTCATTTGTATGCTTGTGTAGGCAGTGGAAGCTGTTCAGTGAGGAATAAACAGAACTGGGAAAATCTCAGATTGATAAAATGTTTTTTGAGTGATTTATTTTATGAAATTAGTCTGTGTCTGTGGAAGAGAGATCACTACTTTAGACTTATGTGTGGGAGTGTGAAACAGGCCTGCAGACTCAAACAAAAGACTGTCGATTATTCTCAAGAATTGCTAGTGTCTCTTCGCTAAGTTTAAAAGCAGACTGTATGACATTAAACAAACATTAATCCATTAATGCAAGGATGTGAAAGAGCCCTCTCGGAGTTTGAAAAAGAGAAGAGCATTCTCCTTTCTCTAATAGCAATCATTTCACATCTGCCTCTGCTCTACAGCAGAGAAGGCCATGCAGACTTGGTCAGGAATTCCGTTAAAATGGAAAACGCAAGCAATAAAATAAAAAAAGTAAAGAGATGGAAAAGAAAAGATAAGAAAAAATAGATTGGAAGAATAAACACAAAAATCAAAAGGGAAAGAAAGAAAAGAAAAGTTTACCTTCTTCTTGTCTCTCATTGAACCTTTGCCTCGCACCATAATCTTGCAGCCCGTCTCTGCTTCCAGTTGTTTGGCTGTCAGGCCACGGGGTCCCAGGATTCTTCCCACAAAATTAAACTGTGAAGATACATCAAAGAGGATGTGAGAAGAATAGTTCTTTCAGTGGAAGACATCTGCATTTCACACATTTGAAATGGCTCAATATGAAAACAGTATCAATTGTGCATGATGGATTTCTATCATTGTGCACAAACATGCATTATATACAAACATATTTTTAAACCAAAAAGGGATAATTTACCCAAAAAACAGAAATTATGACATAATTTTCTTTAACCCTTATGTTGTTTTCAAACCTCAAAAGGAGATGTTTGTCAGAATGTTATTCTCAATAAAAGTGAATGATGACTGCAGCCAAGATTTTGCCTAATGGCCGAAACATACTCTACGCAAGTACGTGAACTCAGACGCATCTTGCAACGAAAGCTCGATTTCATGCGTCGTTGCATATTAAAATGTGTCAGACCTCAATTCATAACTTAACGCAACTACGCGTTGCATTCTCAATGTTGGTACAAGGTGCCCTAGATCAAGATTAGTGTGGACAGTCCACTTCTACAGTGTTTTCTCTTTCAGCTCAACAACTGTTATGGAAGAGCAACAGTTTGAAGAGAACGTTGCCGAACAAGTTAAGGTCAATATATTTATAGCCACTTACCTGAATAATAACACATACAGGCACAGACATTTTAAGGTAACTCCATCGCCCCCTTGAATACGGAGGTTTGTTCCTGCCACGGTAACTAAAGAACACACGTTAAGCATGTTCAACCGGACCGCACATTGGCTATGTGGTGGTCAAGTGTTCGAATTTGCGTTCACGTACTTGCATAGAGTATGTTTTGGCCTTTAGCTACATCTCCTCTTTTGTTTCACAGAAGAAAGTCAAACAGGTTTGGAACATGAGGGTGGGTAAATTATGTCCGAATTTTCATATCTTGGGGAAATACCCCTTTAAATATTTCATCAAACTTAGTTTGACTCTAGTTGAAAGAGAACCTTCAAAATCACAGCAGAAAAGGCCAGCATTCTGACTCATCTGAGAGAGGCTGCAATTGCCGCATCCTCAAGGTTAAACACAAAAGCAGACCATCATCCCCTCTGCTAGTGATTGTCCCATATGGACGCTTTGTCAGTGCTTGAACGTAAACTACTGCATGGTAACATATTTGTATAATTCAATCAAAGGGACTTTGTAAAGCCTGGCAGAATGCATGGAATGTGTAATCCCCCTTTTATTGAAAGGGGAACATCAAGAGACAAAGTGCAGTTTTGGAATGTACCATTTGCTATGGGGAAGCCTAAACAGCCCTCTACCCTATGCCTGCACAAACACAAGTCTCATATAACAAATGTAACCTTTAACAAAGGAGTCAAAAAGTCACAAACACAAATACCCACCATAGTTAACAGCCAACATGATTTGAAATGGGTATAAGTTATACAAGAAAGTTCACAGGCATTGTACACCAGAGGTTGATGGTGGATTACTAAAGTAAACAGGAAAAGTAACCTCTCTGCAATTGGATTTTTAAAGTCACATGTAAAGCCACATGTAAAGTCATGTGGCTCAGCGGTTGAGGCTCTGGGTTACTGATCAGAAGGTTCAAGCCACAGCACCACAAAGATGCCACTGTTGGGCCCTTGAGCAAGGCCTTTAACCCTATCTGCTCCAGGGGTGCTGTATCATGGCTGACCCTGCACTCTGACCCCAGCTTAGCTGGGATATGTGAAAACACGTACTGTATATATGCTAAAATGTATGTATAATGTGAGACCAAATTTTTTGCATTTCTTTTTTACATAAGTGAGACAGTGTCCAATTACAGGCCAGTTAGATTGAGTGAGTAGTATTGGGCTGGTCATTTGATCCTAACATGGCAGCCCCCATGAGTGGACCCTCTCCATGTAGAATAAAACAGCTTTTATAAGGATACTGATAAGTCTTCATCTCATGTGAGTGGTCATGATTTTATACATACAGTGTCTTGGTATGTCTTTAGGAGTAAAACTTTTTTTAATGAGGGAAAAAAAAAAAACATTAAGTGTACCTTTAACATCTTATTTATTAAAACCAAGTCAAAGTCTTTACAAGTTTATGCATTAAAAAAAAAAAACAAAAATAAATAATAAAAAAGGCATTGCTTTAAAAACGTTAATGTCAATAATACATTAAAAGGTGAAATTTACTGGTGTCACTGGACAGTATTACTTTAGACAGATGATTGGTTTAGGGCTGCTTACAACAAACATGTTTTGTGTTTCCCTGAATGATTTTTGAATCCTCAAGGATGATCCCTTTTTGATCTAATTTCATAATAACTGTTTGTTTGGTTTTTGTATGGTGGATATATAGAAGATAATAGTTTCTCCTTCAAATTTTTAGGATAAAACTCCTCTATAAGTAGCTCTATTATCATGGTGCAGTATAGCGGTATATGTTCATCAATACTGTCAAGCACCATGGCTATTCTATGCATCATTGTTCGGTGACATTCTTCAAAACTCTGAGAAAATTGCATCGTACAGTAGCTTAGTCATGCAGTGTAAATTCTAACAGACAGAGTTGATATTACTATTGTGCTAAGGCTCATTTTCTTCCCACCATGGACCCGTTTAAGCTCTTTCCATAATAAAACAGGCACATAAAATGACCAATATAACCGATTCTGCACTTAGCTAGTGCCATACATGCCCTGCTAAACAAAATGTATAAATGATGCTCTGTGACAACTAAGAGTCATGGCAAGAGTATTCAGGACTAGACACAACAGCAGGTTCTAGAAAATAACCAGTCAAGCAAATTGAATGACTGGTAAAGCTGTGATTTGGCCCCTAGCATGATTTATTGCGGGACCGGGACATTGTGTTTTTTGGCATTCGCAGGCTGGCGGCAGGGACGCACTTTCAGCATTTAACCTTATCTGTCACAAGGGTTGAGTGATAAGCCAGGCAGCTGCATCTCTCTCAGGGTCACAATGCATTCTCTTCCTTTTAAAGCTCATGTCTTCTCAGGCCGCTCACAGCTGCTGGGGGCCGTGGAGCCTCTGTGCTGTATATTTAGAGCTGAGCTCATAACACTACTGTGTGGATGGCACTGTCTGTCTGCCTGCGTCCTTGTTATTGTATTTTTCAGAAATGTTTGTACAAGTGTTTGACTTGAAAACTTCTCTGTCTGTATGTTTGTTTACCAGCGTACCCCTGTTTAATAATGAGATCACAAAAGTCTCAGTTGGATTGTGTTTATCTATGTAATTGCCCTGATCATTGTTAAACAGCTCTTTTCCTTTTAAGGACAGTTTATAGTGACCACATCTGTCAAGCTCCATAAAGAAAACAAAAAAAACAAACCATAAAACCACCATAAAAGTAGTCAACACAACTTGTGTCCTACTGTATATTCCAAGTGTTCTCATTGCATACGATACCTTTGTGCCATGAGCAGGCCACAGTTTAACCCATTATTCACTGTTATCTACTCCTCTAACATAGCTCTCAAATTAAATAAAATCAAAACCACCTGTCATTGACATTGTCAAGTGTTTTTATTTGAGAGCTGATGCAAAAGGAAAGATGAGTGAACAATGGCTTGACACTTGACACTCTTCTTGAATGACAAAGAGCTTCTGTATGTAAAGATTGTTCAAAATATATTATTTTGTGTTACACAGAAATAGGGCTGCACGATTTGGGAAAAAGGTAATACTGCGATTATTGAGGTTAATATTGCAATATGCGATTGCGATATAATAAACAAATGGTATCATGAGTCACCTTGCTTGGTTATCAAGGAAAATGCACAAATAGATTACTGATAACTCGAACATACAAACTAGCAACAACAACGTATTAAAATCAAATTAAAATATCTTTACAAAATTAAATTATATCTTTGCATTACTGCAAACTTGTTATTTTCACAATAGTACACCTAAATAAAATAGAACAATAAATAAGAACATATGAATTTTCACGAAAATAAGATTGTCCAAACAAACAGGGACATTTAAGCAGGATGTAACATATACATAACATAATCTCTTTTGAAAAGGAAACTGGATATAAAAGTGTGGTTCACTCAAACCACTAAAACTATATATATATATATATATATATATATATATTTTATTGTTTTTGTAATTTTAATGTTATTTTTCACATAAAATTGATCTTCTGATGATCTCATCAATGATGCAACACGTTACAAGCTTGAAGATGTAACGGGAGCCAGCTGGTAGCCTTTAGCCTCCTCGTTAGCTCACCCGCCTCCCACGCCGGAGACGTCGGTTCGAGTCCCGTTTGGAGCGGGGGCGAGAAGAACCGGCAACACAGACAGCAGGGGTTGAGAGACGAGTGTCTCCGTGATAGAGTTCGCATCAGCCGGCGGAACTTTAAATCTCTCCCGGTCTCGACTCCCGCTCAGATTTCGTCTCTTCCGCGACTAGTTGAATCAGCTCTGACCGCACAGAGAATGACAGTTTTGGAGTTTGAGCTTATTTACATGCCACGCTCCCGTATTATATTAACTTTAATTACTGATGAAATAAAGATATATTGCCAAGCAGTGATCAGTGTTGGTGTTATTTTTTCTGGCCACCAGTTCAGTGTCGGTCTGCTCGGCGTCCATCTTCACCTGATTTCCACGCTGCACACCGGAAACTCACATGACATGACCGCACGTGCCACTCCCTAAACTGAGACTGACAGGTCATCTTTTTATTAGCGGAGTATAAAATGGGCAAACAGCTATCAGAGAGAATGGGCTGTCACGTCCACACATGCACTTATTTATTTAATAAAATCGCAGCATTTGCCGTCATATAATCGCACAGGCTGACCTCGCGATTGTGATTGCGATATGATTAATCGTGCCGCACTACACAGAAACAATAAAACCACATGAGTTTGGAATGACATGAGGATAAGTAAAAATGGACAGAATTGTCCTTTTTGGGTGAACTATTCCTTTAACCTCGTGCGTGGATGTTGGATTTTGGCTTCGCTATATGGAATGCATAATTTAAATTTATATCTAATTTCTCAAGACTTTGGGCTGTCAGTAAACTTTTGACGCATGGAGTCATGTGACAAAATAACATGGTGCTGATCACAGCAGAGTTTATCTTTGGGCGAAATGCCAACAAAACTACATCAAGTAAGAAACCCATTTAAGTTTGTACATTGAAATCTGTTTGAGTCCATGCCTTTTTTTAATAAAAAATATTTTTTATTATTTTATCGCTAAACGCCATGCAGCTAAACACATTGCACACTAATGTGTACTTTGGCGTTGTACTGTGTACTGTGCATTCTCACAATAAGAATCAATGGCTTCATCCAAAAGCTGAAAAGTTTGCTTTCAGAGGATTTATACAGAGTTATGGTGCATTAACATACAACACGAATAGAGAGTTTCGCGCGTCGTGATTACATACAAAGTCAATGCAAAGACGCGATTTCGCAGCAGGCAGCGTGAATGAAGGGACTGGCGCAAAGTGAAAATGTGAAATCGCTTCACTGTTCGCGAAAACCGTTCACGTGGGTTGAAATTTTTCAACTCGAGCTAAATATCCGCATGACGCGTTGTCGCGAAAGCCTATCAGCATTGGGATTGTCCAGATGTCACTGACATACTGACGTAGTAGCAGAAGAAATCTGGATAAATGGATAATATCATGCACCCAAACACAACGGCGTTTGTTTTTCCGATGTATCTGAGACTTCCACAAAAGATACAGAGCAGAAGCTATTGTGATATCGGCCATGGTTGATGGCGGAAAGAGAAGTTGTCATAAAAGCCCCTCCTCCTGTCTCGCGCAAGCTTTGCGTTGTATGTGAACACCTCCAGCGGTCAAACTCACGTGAGCAAAAGCAGAATTAATTATGCTAATTTCAGATGTAATGTCTGTAACGTCTCAAAAACATAAATAACCAACACTCCTGGAAACAATCAATTTGATTAAAAAAACTTTCTATAGCTTGGATTTATTTATGCATTATTTAAAATTTCACAACTTAGTCCTGCTGTCAATATGTTGCCATCAATTTTTAGGAAAGCTATTTGCTCTAGATTTGTTTTTATTTAATTTTGTATACGTTTATAAGGTGGTACTGGTTACAAATCAAAAAAGGAAACCGCAGTCACGCTCTGGTCTCAGGAGGTTAAATAACAAATAAACCCACAAAATGCTATTGAAATGCTAAAGTAACTCTTATTAAATCCATCTGAAGTGCGCAACTCTCAACATAAACTATGAAGCCTTGGATAAA
Organism: Moxostoma hubbsi; assembly: GCA_032164185.1. Taxonomy (NCBI): domain Eukaryota; kingdom Metazoa; phylum Chordata; class Actinopteri; order Cypriniformes; family Catostomidae; genus Moxostoma; species Moxostoma hubbsi. Next base: position 10,025,150 of record JAVLUX010000035.1, read on the forward strand.
TCTCATTACCACCCAATAGCTAAAGGGAAAAGAGTGGGAATCGAATGATAGAATGAAAATCACTCCGAACGATCATTGAGACAGTGAGAGCATGTGGACTGGAAAACTAATCATAATACCACCACCTCTCCCACCTCGTCGTCAAAATCCACATTTGTTTTCACACGGACTTCACTGTCAGGGATAATGTTCTAGATCATTCTTTCCAAAAGAGGCGGGCCACAGAGGGCAGAGAGGCCAGTGGCCTGTGTCTTTCACGCCTACTTGGCGCGAATGGTGGCGGCTCTGACAGGTTCTTGCGGGATTATTGGAACCCTGATTGTATTACATGGGAGCAATTCCACTTTCAAAACAAGCTTGATGACTGACGACCACAGATATGATGATGATTTGTTGAGCCCCTAAATTATCTATAACAGAAAACAACCAACAATGTGTAAAGGCTAAAGTTTTTTTTTTTTTAAAGGTGTGGAGGCAAACCAGTACATCAAAAAAATAAACAACCGGGCTCAACATTAAGGATGTTTTTAGTTTGCACAGTCCAATGATCTTATATTTGTTGATCGTCTACATGTGTTTTCATGTAAATATGTAAATATGTCACGATAACATTGATGAGGTTTTGATAAAATTGTGAAACTTGTGATAGTCTTGGAGACATCAGTTGGAATGGGTTGAAAATTATAAACAAAATAAATAATGTTTAGCACTATATGCCATAATTGTGTTTTTCATTAGTTTAAATTCTAGCCAGTGTCAGAAAATAACTTTTAAATTAAAGGGCAACGTTTGCCCCCTGGATTTTATTTTCAGAGACATTTGTTACCTTTATGAGGGCATCATTTTTTTTTAATCATTAAAAACAAACTCGGCTCTAAATATAATGTCAAATACTTTAATATATTCATTAATGCAAATTCTCAAGATCGAGAATACCCTGAGAATTTAATAAAAAAATGTATTAAATGTTTTATGCCATAATATGTATAACTAGGGCTATAATAAAATATTAAGAACTATATCAGATCTTACAAATAAAAAAACAGAACAATTCATTACGAAGGCATTTTTTTTGCCCGCACATTTGAAATTTCTGGGGAATTTCTCATTTTTGTGCCTTTCTTTTCCCTGAGCTCCCCTAAATTTGACCCTAATTAGCTGTAAAATCTCAAGCTATTAGTGCAAATTGAAAACAAATATATAATTTTTGTAGTTTTTCTACAATTTTTCTGTTCAATTATATATTTTATATAATATATGATAAATGATAATATATTTGTCTGAAATGTATACAAATTAGGGCTGTCAATCGATTAAAAAATGTAATCAAATTCGATTAATCGAGATTAATCGCATATACAAATATTTGGTGAGAAAGCCCCTCATATAACAATAACTCAATATATAATGATGACAAAATTATACATAGTTATCTTGAAATATTTAACAATTATATATATATATATATATATATATATATATATATATATATATATAATTAAATTGCAATACATTCTTGTGGCAGAAGAGTTAATAATTGATAAGACAATACAAAAAGTGGCTTTAGTATACAATGTATTGTTTACAACCATATTATTGATCATAAGTCAATCATTGGCTCACAGTTCACAGCAATCCATTTCACAAGTGAATTTGTCAATCAGTTCGAGATTATGAGGGCTTGTTTAAGGACCTGTCAATTTACATCTGCGTCAGACATGCTTGTGTAGCATCTCGGGTGCGTTGTATCATAAAAATAAAAATTTTAAGGTCACTGTGTCAAGTTAAATATAGTTTAATACTTAGAACACATCTTGAGATCCCTTAGTTCGGATTTGCGCTCCAAATGTTTTGAATGCAACAACGTAACGCATGTTTGTGTTGTGCTGCTGCTGAAGGTTGTTTTCTTCACTGTATAAACTGCGCGTTTTCATACAGCTGAAGTTTCACTTACAGCCCTCTGGAGTAAACAGGTGGTACTACAAGCTTGCATTCCTCAGGAATCTTCCTTATACGGGAGCATTGCGATTAATTGCATTAATTTTTTTAACACATTATCTTTTTTATAAAATTAATCGCACTAATTAATGTGTTAAATCGACAGCCCTATTAAAAATGTGTTCCTAAATTTTTTTATTATTGCTCATGGTGAGACCAGTAAAGATGTGGGCAGTGAGCGTAAAATTCTGAAATCTGAAAAATCCTTATTGTTGAGCCCTGAATAATCTTGAAATATTGCACATGAATGCACCCCACTGGGGTCGGCGTGTGTTGTTTTAAATTACTTTGTTGCTTTATGAAGTTTGTGACCTCAATATGTCACTCAACAATGGGAAATACTGAGTAGGTTGTCAAAATGTATCACATTTTAATACACTAGACATCAAATCAGACGTTCCTCTGTGTTGTCATCCATCAGACTAATCTGTTCAAAGGCTTTACTTCTTTCAAAACATGTTTACTTGACACAAGAGTAGACTTTTGCATCATTTATTTTTCTTACCCATTTTTCTTGTTTTAAGCTTATATTCTTTTTCATATACTTTTCAATCAATTTAATTGCATACACTTGCTCAAGTGCTTTCTGAAGTAAGTTGGATTTCACCCTTATATTGAAGTCAATGCAGAGAGGTATATTATAACTAATCGAGAGATAAAGAGAGGAGCCTCTGTTGCACGTCTCTCATTCAAACTTACCCTACAATGTCTCTTATCAGCTCTTTAAAGATCCTGTGAAATCAAACTGAAGGTTTTGCTGCTTTTAGTCCATATCTAGCTTTAGGGTCTTCTATATGCCTATGTACTTGTAAAGGTTGACTAAATACATTTTCAGAAGTTATAAGCATTTCAATTCTGCAGTCTCACTTTTCCGGTGATTTAACCAAATGGACGCTATATATGGCAATAGACCCACGATCAATGGGAGGGAGAGTGCCCCGAACTTGTCCATGGCATTGTTGGAGTCCACGATGGAGGATGGTAAGTTTTGTTACGTTAACTCTATATTCTGCTAGAAAGCTTCACTTTATTTAAACTCTATATTCTGCTAGAAAGCTTCACTTTATTTAGTTGACCAGCTACTGGAAAGCTTGCTTCTAAAACAAGCAGGTCAATTTTACTGTTACACTTGCAACATGCAACAACTGCTTTATGCAGCAAAATGAGCTATTAGCTAACAGCTAGCGGTCGTGTTATTGTTTATGGTCAGTAATGTTTGTGTCGCGATTAAGATGATTTCACGCCAGTAGAGGTGGCGCAACTATGGCGATCAGCCTATAATCCCACCCACGTTGAGGTGGCACTAAACAGCAGTGGAAAAGCAAGCAGAGTCGAGACGAACCATAACATGCAGTGGAAAAGTGCCAAAAGAGAGCACAATCCATGTTGTGTGGTCTTTCCAAACAGAATGTCCAATAATACTCACTGTAGAAGTGAGTTGTGACTGACCGTTATCACCTTTAAGCCCCCTGAAGCCCTCAGAGTGGAGGGTAATCTTGTCTTTGAAGGGAATAGGGCATAGGGACTATCACTTCAGATAGGAATGCACTCATGGGAGTTAAGCGTTTATATTTAATGCAGCGTTTTTTTGGGATGTAGTAATTCAAAACATTTATATGTTGTAATGTTTTATTTGCTTGTTTCTGATTCATTTTCATGACTTGCACAACAGCTCCTGCCTCATCATTAGTGAAGTGCACGATGGGCTGTTTTTGTTTTTAACAGGGTTAGTATGGTCATTGTTCGGATCACAAGTCAAGTGGAAAAGCAGCCAAACTAGATTGAGATCGCTCAGTTTCTGTACAGATTCACTCTCTTACAGCAGCACGGTGGACAGAGTAATGTGTGTGTCTGTGTCTTTATGACTGTGCTTATTGGCTATTTTGACAAATGGCACGAGCCGCTCAATAAGTCCCACCCCAACTGCATGTTTCAGTTGAAAATACGTCAACAGTGTTTAGTAAGCATGAAATACTTCTCTGTCTACTTCAAACTTTTCCTCAACTCCAAACTCGGTCAGGATCAAACGGGCCACATAATCACCCACTGAGTACGTACTGCTTTATTGAGTGCACCCCACAAATATTTCAGATTCGGCTCCTCGTGTAATCCACTCTGAAGTCTGATGACGGTTTCTGCTTAAATTACGATTTCAGAGAAGTGTGAATGTTGTCCTTGCCTAGGATTCGACAGTCATTATGTATTTAAATAATAAGCAGGACAGACTGCGAGTTTCCAAATAATGCCCACTCACACAGTATAAAGCAATATTTATCATGCTTATTGTCTTTTGATTATTTCTGTCCTAGTAGAGTGAGATATTTGGATCATTCTGCTGCAGGCTTCTCTTTCTCCCTTGAGTCAAGACAACAGAAGTGAGACAATCAAAGTGCAAATAACAAAATGTTTGTCCCCGGGGATTTACCTGCGATAACAGACTTCCTTACATAAGGTACTGACATTTCATAGACATATTTATTCATTTTTGTTTTTTGAAAAATGTACAAAACCCATTTAAAGGTGGAGTATGTCATTTCTGTGGCACTAGCTTCCCCACTTGGAACTGTAAAACGATGATGATGGTTTTCAGACAGGTTTCCCGAACACTCCCCATCATCAGGTATTCCCTGCCCCAAACTCACAGCATTGGTTTGCAATGCTTGCCCTGTAGGGCTGTACAGGCAATGAGATCTCATGAGTATTAGTATGTATTCTTACATAAAATTTGGTTCTAGTAAACACACATTCTCATACGTTTGCTTAGACACTGAAATATACAAAATTGACAGCATCTAAACGTCATAATTTTATGTATTAACACCTATAGAAATGGTGTACTGTATGAATTGATTAATATTGAATTCATAGAATTAATCAGTTAATTACATTTAATTTATAATCAATGAGATTAGTTAAACGGCATCAGATTTAACACAGTTAAACATTATAATATGACATTTTAACAGTTTTGCTACCCTATACAATGTTTTAAAGAATTATATCACTTTAACCAAGACTACACTTCCAACTGATAAAATGAATAAAACTCTGTAATCGTTTAATCATTTATTAAGCATTTAATTTTATTTTTGTTTGCCCCGGGAGACAAAAGAAGTTTCTTTAAATATGCCAAAAACACCATATATTGCACCATAAAACAATTATACAATTTATCCATAAATTTGTTAGCTATAATCCAAATCTTCAGATTGCTTTCTGTGAAGAACAGATCCAAATTCAAGCCTTTTATTCAATAAACTCCATCACCATCTGCCGTAACGGCATTGCGCCCGCCATACCCGTCAAGCTGCATTTCGTTTCGTAAAAATTTAAAATTGCCGCCTCAAGAAGCATCACAACCTCCAGTTTAATGGCAGATATGTCACATGCTCGTTGTTTTTCAAGTGTCTCGTCATCGTTTGCGAATATCTGAATGAGATATGACAGCGCTATTACGGTGTGCATCAGGAAAAGATTTACAGCGATTAATCATTTAAATTCAACTCTCAACCTCAAACAAAGCTATTGTATGCAGCGTATCACCTTTTGAACTACTTTTGTACTGAATTTAGCGATTTTTCTGAATCAATCATCGTGATAAAATGTATCTGTGTTTTATATGCTTTATAAATGGTTACGATTAGGCTTATGAGTAGGTGTGGGTTTAGTAGCAGTAAAATGTATATAAATTAATATATTGCAGCAAAAATGATTGCTACTGTACATTAATCTACTTGTTTTTATACTGTTGAAAAGTGTTTATGTTTAGAGGTTTGTGTATTCAAAGTTTCATATAAGTTTTAGATGCTTTCAAACATCCATTTTGTATATTTTAGTGTCTATCCAAACCTACAAACATTTACATTTAAATGTTACAAATATTAACATACAAATAGCTACCAATATTAATGAGATCAGGCTGGTTCAGGACACTCAAATAAAAATTTGCAACGTTTTAGCATCACAGAGTTTACACATTTGGGGGATCTAAAAATGGTTACTTGTACTTTTTGCTTATTTATAGTTGTCTCTGCATATTCAACTGTGATAGGAGAAAGTATTTTATTATTAGAGACATGACCTTTAGCACAATAAATATCTCTACATCTTGCACTGATCAGATTGTAAGTGCATTTTAAGTCCACATAAAACACATTACCATAAAGGAAAAGCCTGTTTCTTTGCATTAATATTCCAGTAATACCATGAATGTGGCATTCATTTTATCCAGATACAAATCTGCTGTAAAGCAGTTATAATTGAGCATGACGTTCCTCTTGATGTTGTATGACCAGAGCAAAATGCACCTGATGCATGTTTTCTTAGATAAATCTTCTGCTTTTCTTTGAAATGATCATATGTAAATTAAAAGGTGATGCATGTAATTCTTTGTTAAAATACTTTCTCCCAACTCATGTTAATTTGCATGGACACTTTAAGTAAGCCATTCATTGAATTCCACAAAACTTGTAAAAAACACTGTTGAGCTTTAAATTGTATTGCTCCGTTTATTTCAACAACCCAACATGGCAACATTAATTTAACCAATGGTGCGGAAACAGGGGCGGGACAACCAATAGCACTGCTTAAGTTATAGAAATTAGGCCTATGCACGGCACCTTTAAAACAAACCATTGGTGTCAAGGTGTTTGATTCTGAAGAAAACATACCCGCTACAATTTATATATTTAGATTAAAAAGTTACATCTATACAATAGTTTAAGCAACTGGGAAATGTCTACTTTGGAAGAGTAAAGTAACACTCACGTCTGGGTACTCTTTGACAGGCACATAGAGTTTCTCTTGGAGTTGTGCAATGGGCCCCACAGCATCCGGGAGCTCCGATGTTCTTTTGTCTGTGCTGCCGTTCAGTGTGTCATTGTACATGTCCTTCCGTACCCGTCCAATCTCTGCCAAACAGACACATTACAAACTCAATTATACAAAAGCATGCGGAGAATTAAGCCCCGGAGAGCGTGAGAGAGAATGATGGACAGAAATTCAAACTAGAAAAGGTTATAGAGCAAAAATGCTTAAGATAAAACATCTCACAGAGGCAAACCTCCAGAAAGATCATGCCAGCCTAGTCACCACATGAATACTTTCTGCAAAGCAATAAATGTGCAAAGTGCTCACAAATAACGGTTTTATAGTCTCTACACATTTTATTCTGAGAGTAACACATGGCTGATCTAGGAAGCAATAAAGTTTGCATTAGGGATAAGTCACAATGGTCAACTAGTCGATAAAGGCAGACTAGCTTGTCTTTTTTATATCTGCATATATACTAAATACACACACAGTACAGTATACGTTCATATGTTTGCATGGTAAACCCCTCTTGGAAAAGTTATTGAAATTTGTAACGCTTAAATACATGTTTTTGGATGTTTTTTGCCTGTTATGAAAAACTTGTGCTGCATTGTGTTTTTTAAGAAAGCCTTCCCAGTTAAAACAAATCATACAACTTTTAAAACCTATATGACTTTTTTCTTCTGTGGAACACTACAGTAGATTATTAGGCAGAATGTTAGCCTCAGTCACAGTTCATTTTCATTGTATGGTAAAAAGATGCAATGAAAGTGATTGGTGACTGAGGCTAACATTCTGCCCAACATCTCCTTTTATGTTCAACTGAAGACAGAAAATTACAAGTGTTTGTAACAACATGAGAGGGAGTGAATGATGAGTCATTCAGGCAACCCACAGGCTAGTCAATTTTGAAAACATGTCCTTAAAAGCTATAAATATGTATATTCCTCACAAATAGCAGTGTTAATATTCTCTAGACAGTTTAATCGGAGCGTAACACAAGGCTGATCACAATAAATGCAGTGATGAAGCAATAAACTTTGCATCTATCTTGAAAAAAAGAAACTACTTAGTTGCATGAACTCATCAGGAGTTTTGGGAGTTATTTTTAACAATTTAATTCAAATTACAACTCCTTAAGGGCATGAGAGCCCGGACAGCCATGGAGAGACGCACCATGACGTGCATTCGCAAAGACTGGATCAGACACCAGGCCCTTTGAATGCTCTCTGGTCCAAACCATGGAATTCCAAAGAGACCAGCTTAAAAGACTGAAGCAATGATTATTATTTAACAAAGGCTCTTTGGAGGATATTGGGAAGATGCAGAAGTATATTTGAATGGATTTGCACTGATGTACAATATGGTTCAAAATGACAACATCAAAGCACGGCCCAGGCCTGCAGATTAATGTGACCCTAATATAACCCTAAGCGGAGCCAGCTGTAGCCCGTTCGGCTCCCATAGGATCCTCTGAGCAAAATAACGAACCTCAACTAGATCTGACAAGCAATAACTCATTGGTACTCAGCGGGCTGTCTTTCCTCTGAACTCCACCCCCACTGATGCCACCACCCACACCCAGTCCCAAAGAATGAGCGGGTTGATTTCATGAGCATTAAGGCTGTCAAATTAAATGTAGAATATTTGTCGAATTTAAGATAAAAATGTATATTCGAATGCTAAAATGTGCATTCACAGTTGACTCGAGACATGTTTTAAAGCATGAATTTCCTTTTAAATTGAGACAGCGTCTAAAAAATTCATCGTCACTGCACGAAAAAACAGCGTGACCCAACGCAATGGTCAATCTAGCACATGCTTACATAGAAAAAGATGGACGCGTTCAGAGTCAACAGCCCTCAGAGAGTTGGAGGTCTCTGGCCGTTGTGTCTTCGCTATGCCTTGCACTATTATCAGCATCTCGCAACGTAAGCATTAATGCACATACATGCAACTGTATTTAATCCAAAACCACCGGTTTTATGAAGCTTGAATCCGTGGTAGTACTATGGCACCGGTATAGGCTACCGTGCAACACTAAGTTAAAATGGAACCGTCTATTGAAGTGTTTTTTTCTCATTTAAACGTTCTTTGCTATAAACAATCGCTACAACACGGAGTGGATTGGTCTACATTGATTTGACAATGTCGATTTTAAAATCAGAGGTCTTGTAGATTTTTCCCCTTACCTGAAATAATGTCTTTAAAATTCAAATACAATTAAAATAAATAAAAAAAGACCAGTTAAAATACTGCTTTTTGTTTTTACCATAAATATACTGAAGTGACATACAGTATAAAGTGACATATAATTTCCACCCCCAGTTAGGCTGGAATTTAGCACAACCTTCAAGGGCACTAAAAACAAACATTACATGCGACTGGTCAACACTGCAAAACCACACATACACAGACAGTGACCGAGCTTCCTACTGCAGACCATCATTTACAAGTGTGTGTGTATGAGAGAGAGAGCGAGAGAGAGAGAGAGAGAAACCAAGACGTCTTTGATTACAGTTTGTGTTGTTTACTGTCATCTGAGTCTAGCCGTCCGATACTACAGTATGATACACTCAGTTTGGTATGGCAACTTGCAACGACTACATGACTGAGTCATAAATATAACCTCCATAATGCCAGCAAGCCTCCTGCACTTTAAACACACAAAGATAACCTATTCATTTACTGTTATTTACTAATGATACACTGTCATGCGTCTGGCTAGAATTATTCTTGCTGACACCTTTAGTATTTTTCACACCGAGGATGAAACATCCCAAGAGAAGTTTTCTCCTAAATCACTATTCCAAATTTGAATGAAATGTTTCGTCTTTTTTCCATGCAAGTTATACAGAAAGAACTGGAAATCAAAGCTCTGTGCTGGCAGAAAGACAGGCATGATTAAAAGGAAAGATGTTAGACACATTCCTTGGTCGTTTGGTGAACAAAAGTGTTGTTGCCCGCAAGAGCTGGCAGTCTTCAGACCACTCTGGACACTGAATAGAAACAAAGTGGTTACTCAACCAAACCCTACTTTACAGTGTGCGCGGTTACATAAGGTTGGAAGAGATGTAGTCTCACACACACAGAGATTCATATAAACAACATTAAAGTGGAGATACCTACAGAAAAAGACTGTGTAATTATGTTAATATTAATTATTTTACTCATCATTATTTAAAATTAAAATAATAATTCCAGGAACCCATGGCTTATTCTCTTCCGTGTTTTGGGACTACAAACAGCCCTATAGTTGGTCAAAATAAAAGTGAGGCCCCTTTAAAGGAACATTTACATATAGTTGTTATTGGATTTCCATCAAAGTCAAATGTTTTGAAATTGAAAAAAAAGTCAAGTCGTGCAATTATTGAGTCTTAATGATCGATTATTGCTGTCACTTCCAGAGTACTCAAGTTCTAGCAAAACAAAAATAATAATTTGAATCCAATTTCTTCAATGAATAATTGGAAGTTGGTACTGATTTATGAGCCTTTTTAATTGTTGATATATCAGTGCACCTTAAAATGCAGGACAAGCACTGGTGAGTTTGGATCAGAAACAGAGTATTTCAGACTCACATACACAGACAGCATAGTCGGCCATCTGTGGCAGCGTAGGAGAGATGAGAGACGCTGTGAAGAACAGAAGAAACATAAAAAATAAGACAGAAAAGGTTGCTAGAGGGATAAAAGAGCAGACCTCAAACAGGGAACCATCTGGATAATTGTTCACCGCCAGAAACCTGTTCGACTCATCCTTCGTGTTCACACGGAGAGAGCAGACTCTACAGTTACTGCAATTGTCAGACTGTTAGTGACAGAATCAAAACAAATGTGTTCATGCAATAAAAATATTCCTATTTATTCTTAATATATCTTTATCTCTAAATGCTATTTTTCAGCTTCAGGGCAAAATCCTGTGGTGAAGGCTGTGCCATTTCAACTCCTGTCATTTTAATAAAGAACTTATGACTTAGATGCACCATACATGAAACCTCAATTATTTGTCAACTTACAAAATATTTTCATTAAAAGGGTTATTTCACAAATAGGAAAACCCGTCATCATTTACTCATTCTAATATTACTGAAAACCTTCCAACTTTCTATCTACAAATAATTATACATTTACAAATAAACTAAAGCAATGTAATCCACTTAATTATTTATAACAATTATTGATTAAATTATTGTAAAAAATAGTTCAAATTATGTGAACATGTTGAAATTTAGGTAGGCTACATATTATTTATATGTCTGCATTGCTGGGAGCAAATAAATGAGAAAACCACTGTATGCTTGCTCGAGTTGCTTAAATAATAATAAATACATATTTTGGCATACTTTTGATGTTCCATGCTGATTATACAATACCTTGCTTGGCAAACACTAAATGGGTGTCTTTTTAAAGGCTTTAAAGTGCATATAGGCAATATAACCAACTCTTGTCAATGATAAGTCAATGATTATTTACTGTAAACAATACTGTAAAACATACGGTCAAATCATTGCGTAGATCGGAAAGTTCACTAGTAGAATATAAAACATATTATTTCACTCACATATCAACTTCATATCAAGTAAAAGCCCTGAGAAAAATATTTTAGAGTTATAAGCTGTAAACAGATATCTTTTGTCATGTTTCACTTTCAACTTTCTGAAACACAAACAGAAAATAAAAAACAGCAGATTCTCCCGATTGAGAAAATTGCTTTAATGGCCCCAAATCCAAATCCAATGTGATCTAAAGCATAGATATTCAAATAATCTAGGTAAGTGGGCCGGGGTAGCTCAGCGAGTAAAGACGGCGACTACCACACCTGGAGTCACAAGCTGCGCATGGTGAGTTGTGCGTGGATGCCGCAGAGAATAGCGTGAAGCCTCCACATGCGCTGTCTCCGCGATAACGTGCTCAACAAGCCAACACGATAAGATGCGTGTATTGACGTCTCAGACGCGGAGGCAACTGAGATTCGTCCTCTGCCACCAGGATTGAGGCGAGTCACTATGCCACCATGAGGACTCCGAGTGCATTGGGAACTCTGGGTGCATTGGCATTCCAAATTGGGGAAAAAAGGAGCGAACATCCCCCACCAAAAAAATTATTAATCTATGTCAAATGTGACGCTACCTCAGAAATGGTTCTTATCATTCTGGGAGGCGGGCTTTGGATAAAGTGCATCAATGACAGTTGTTGTGGTCTGCGTCAACTTAATGCACAGTTACATTTTTGAAGAGGCACATGTCAGCCTACGGCGTACAAAATACCATAACTGTCATAGCTACGGGTAGTCTGCGGTGTAGGTTGGACACAGAAGTACAAATTGGCTTTTAGAATTGAGGTCAACAGTAAAGAAATTGGTTCTTGTGTTTCTTGCAAGCAAATGCTGTTTCAGGGAATGATTACATTTCTGTACGTTTCTCACACAAAGCTGGGTTATTCAATGTCAAATCCGTGAAATTCCGTTAAATCCGTTAAAATTTTTTCTGAAGTAATATAAACAAATGATGATGAAAGCCAAAATAATCCAGAGGGGGACACAATTTTTAATTTTCACCTATGATTTTAGAGTAAAACTTCAGGTATGTTTAAATTCAATAGATATTTGGCTCTCATTGTGGCTCCATCCATAAATTGTTAAATTTGACCTATTTTCAATGATTGAAAATCAAATGTGAGTCACATGGTATGAAGGTAGTTTTTCTTGTCCATCAAAACAAGTCTAAAGTACAACTAATTTTGCAACTAGAAATGTGCCTTTATTTATACACATAAAAACAATAAATGTCAAAATCGTACATACACTGACATTTTAGAGCCTGATAGCCCCAGTCTCCTTTCACTTTAATTATATGGAGCATATAAGAGCATTCATGGCTTTCTTAATAAATCCAGTTGTGTAAAACAGAAAAAAGAAAGCCATGAGGGAATGAAATGATGGTGAGTAAATCACAGAATTTAAAAGTTTGGGTGAACTATTCCTTTAAAAGAAACTTTTGCACTTTCAATGCTTCGTCTTGACATGTTGACATCTATTCCTTGCAATAACGCCATCCTGATTCTTCAGAATTTGAAGAAAATTTGAAATGTGTACTTTGTGCTTATCACTGCGTCACTCTGATTGTAAGCTCCATGACATCATCTTGATGTGATTGCAACGGTCAGCGGTAACATGCTGTTGTGATTGGATGACACTGATTGCATTTAGGCTGAGAGTGAGATCGTGTTATGTGTCAAGACAACAGGAAGGCAAACTGGCAGTTAAGATTGAGATAAGTATTGTGTATTTACAGACGCAAGCAAAGCTGTCTGGCAAGAGCAGGAGCGACTGATGAGATCAGGACGACTGCACTGACAAACTTGATAATCAACACTATTATCGCATCAAAGAGAAACATCCTCACACACACATACACACACACACGGTTTGACATGAAGGCAAAGATTTGACCTGAAAATGACATTAGAACTGCCACCCTATGTTTCTAGGCACACATATTATGATGTGCACCCACGGGCAAGCAATGCCGTTTCATTTAGAAAGGCCATTTCTCCTTTGAGTGAGATCTGGCTGCTAAAATGAACATGTTTGTTTCCATCTTTGTTTCTGTTATTCTATTTGAGATAAAACTATACTCAAATGTCCTTTGTTTTGGCAAATCCCACCAAGGCCCAGGCATATTTAAAGCCAAAATAAATGAACAGAGCAAATTCAGATAAGACTGAGTCATAATAAGAACACACATCTTGTAAAGGAATGTTTCAGGTTCAATACAAGTTAAGCTCAATCAACAGCATTCTTGGCAAAATGTTTATGATCCAATAAAATAAAACTGAATCGTCCATGGTATAGGGCCAATCCAAAAAAATTTAAATACATATGGTTTCAAAAGTAAAGTCACAAGATGTAAACATTATATATTCATGATGCAAGTTGTAATATTGGATATAACTTTACACAGATAAGGTAAGAGATTTTGCAACATTAAAATCAAATGAGGGGCAAGTTGAAAATTATTTTTGTGGTAATCAGCATTATGCCACAAACGCAGTGGATTGATCTCAACTTGTATTAAACGTGCAACGTTCCTTTAAAGTTTGAAATCAAATGGAAATTTATTTTGAAGAAAAAAAAAAGTTTACTCTTTTATCAAAATGTAATAACTTGCTCCACCTCTGAAAAAACTTCTCAAAACTTCTCTTAGGAGTGGTGGTGGTGGTGGAGTGGGCTAAAGCACTAAACTGTTCAGCAGAATGTTGTTGGTTCGATCCCCACGGCCATCACCATTGTGTCCTTGAGCAAGGCACTTAACTCCAGGTTGCTCCGGGGGGATTGTCCCTGTAATAAGGGCTCTGTAAGTTGCTTTGGATGAAAGCATCTGCCAAATGCATCAATGTAAATGTAAACAAAAACATTTCAGGTGACACCACCAAGACCTCTTATTTAGCAACCTCTCCCATTTAAACCATCTGTCATATAGAGAAAACTTTTCATGATCCAATATATTCCTGATGGAACACAAAAAACATATATTTTGTTCTCTTTGAAGATCCTTTTTATTATTATGTCACATTTTGTGTTATGACAAAACCAGTCATAACATTAATATAATATGAAAAACTTTTGCTGATGTCATAGCACACTTTTTCATGCGCCTAATTTTATCAAATGTTTATGAGATCCTAAATAAAAGAAAAACAAAACTCTTCTGTATTCTCACTTTTATAATCATCCGGATGTTTTCTGATGCAAGATATAATAACGGAGTCCATGTTAGTTTTGCGTAGAGGTTGCAAATCAAGCTCAGCCTTTCCATTACACCCGTTCCCTACAGAGAAGTAGGATTAATTTTAGTGCGTGTTAATTTTGCGCCATTTGTTCTGACTGCACTCTCCTTGAGTTTGAGTGAGGCCGTTTAGTTTTGCATGCCCTAGACACATACCCTGTCTCACTCTGTCTATGTCACAGGATCTGGCTAAGGAGGTAATGGCTTAATGCAGTCAAAATCAAAGAATGCAGATGTCACATGCACTGAGACAAATAGGTCAAAAAGTTTCTCAGAGAGTGAGACAAACATACACGTACACAATGTGCACAATCACACTAAAAGACTGTTTATGTACACAAAAGTATCAAAATGTGCACATATCATAGACTTCAACTGTTTTTAAATTAGGATTATTATGACTAAAGGATTCCCTGACACCTTTTGACCAGAGTTTCCGCTAGAAAAAAATGGTGCCGGTCAAAGTGACCGGCAGAGGTTTCGTTTTACGGACATTTTGATGATATGCCGGTCAAATATCGCCTCTTAATTAGTCAAGTTGAGGAAAACTGGAGGCAGGCTATGTAACTTAAAAAAATGACATAATCAGGCCGTATAGAATGCAACATGTTTATTAGCCTAACTTTCAAATAGACGGAAAAAAACATGAACGTACGATTGGCGTTTCACATTCATTGTTTAACAAACCAATCCCCCTTCCCCACATAAAATATCTGAATAGTAGCCTATTGTTTTTACTCAAGCGAACTTAATTATACACTCTCAGTATGTCTCATTTAGCTGGTAACATTTAAATTGGCCACCGTGAAATGACTCCTTGTCAAATGAACTGGAACAAACAAATGACTAGGCCTATAACATTGTCTCGCGTCATTTTAGGCTACTTTTTACGCTGTTTTGCAGTGCTGAATTGTGCAGCTGCCGACTTAAAATCAAAACTTCCCAGTGTCTCTCCACAACTTGCAATGCGCATAAGCCGCGTAAGGCCATCCTTAAAAATATTCTTGTTTGCCGTAACCCGACCGACCCAATTATTATTTTTTCTTTTTTCTTTTAGTCCGACCGACTTGCCGGTTGTAAACTTGCGTTAAGACCGACCGATTTTTTTTTTACTCTTCAAACAACTTATACAAATTCAATAAAATAATATTAATTGTATTTTAGTAAGTATTGTGAATATAAATTGCTTATGCCTACATACAAACATAGGCTACGTTCTTTCTTTTAATGTCTACCTGTCTAAAGTCTATGATTATGTTTACGCTATTGGTTTACGCATGCCACACTATGGCTTGTACGTTCGCGTTTCATTCACTGTTCGCGCTTGGTAATGATGGCTGCGCCTGCAGTAAATAAAATGTTCGCGGTCACCATTCAAAGTCATACGGGTTCGGGCACCATAATACATTTAAAAAATGCATTAAAACATCTCGACACCGCTTTAACTTGGCACGAAGTTCTGGAAAACCTGTGCCCAGATCTATTCCCCTCCCTTCTCCCCTCTAGTCTAACGGTGACCGTGTCGACTGAATTAATTAGTCGACTGAATTAATGCAATAAAGATGTTTCTTGACAAGATTTCAAATTATTTGTGGTCTACACGACCTGCATCAGAATGAGGTTTGCAATGGTGCGCCCGATGGCACGGTTTGAAGACCCAGACAGTGACGTCACAATATGCAAAATTGTTTAAATTTATACCTACATAATCACCATGACCAAAATTTTACTTTTTTTTTTTACATTGAAACTTGAAAAAAAAAAAAATAGACCTACCTACCGACCCTTTTTCTTTTTTTTTGCAGCTGTTACTGCAAACCAAAATATTTTTAAGGATGGCCTAACCTTGTTCTCCGCAAGGCGACTTAGCTGCTTCGTCTTGATCCGATTCTGCAGCGACCATCAACTACCTCACATCTTAGCCATGGGAACTTGTCACTCCATTCCGACCGATACGCCCTACACTTCGGCTTTTTCTCCGGTGGTGGTGGAGCTGTCTGGCCTCAGAAAAAAAGCTTTTAAGGCTAGTCTGCCTGGGCCTGCCCATATTTGAAACGTCTCACTCAATCTTTCATTATTTAGGTCTATATTACAGCCGTTTTAGGCGTGCGCTTTATTTGAAATGCAGCATGCGATGTTGTTTAATAACTTTCAAACGGTAGAGCCTGTTCCTTTATAACATAGCCAAAGGTCGGTGTATTTTTGCTTTATACATTTTAGGCTTATTCTCAAATTCAGATTGTGTTAGGGGGGCGGGATTATTAGGCAATTTTAATCGGGCAATTTGACCGGAGAGATTTAATTTTGTCGGACATTTCATTTTTTTCCCGGCCAATGTCCGGTAATTACCGGACAACGGAAACCCTGCTTTTGACCAATTAATTTTTCCTTACTCTTCCAGTCTTTTATGATTACTGGATAAGTGGTTTTAAAAATCATCAGTGGATTCTCATTGGAATTCATTTAAAATGCCTGCGGACACGTCCACGCCAGTGGACACGTACAGAAACAGTCATGAAGTAATGAAAAATTTCATGAAGAATCGTGATCTTTCCTTCACTCCATTGTGAGTGTTTTATTGTCATAGTCATAGGTCAAAGTTGCATCTCTAGATTACTCATGTGACAGCTATGTTTGGAAGGTGTGACCTGAGCTTAACCATGGAGACCATAATGTGAGGATAATCAGAGGTCAAGACACCAGGGAAATTTCAACATTTCACAATATTTTTGCCTGGTGCAATTTTCACCCCTTTAGGAAATGCATGATGTAATGGAGACATGCACTTGTCAAAATACCAACTATTCTGATTCTTTATTTAAAGCTACATTGTGCAATTTTTGCAGAATTAGTGTCACCAAATGGAATAGCCAAAAATAGTTTTCCGAACCACCATCTTCCATTGGTCAGGCAAACACATAGTCCTGTCCCAAACTCACACCATTGGTTAAGCTAATGTCACTGTGTTGGTCAGGTCGGGTTGCTCAAACAAAGACAACAATGTTTTTATAGAGCCACAGAGCCACAGTGTGATTACACTTTGAGAATTTAATTATTAACGGCAACTGAAGTGTTAAGCTGAATGCAAAAATATTGCAGAACAGTGAAAAGAACAGGAAGGCAGATTTTGTGTCAATTTAACCTTTAAATAGGCCCCCCTTGGGGATTTGTAGTTCCTTTTTATATCTAAATCAGATAAGAAAAAGCCAGTGTTTTCAAAGAGAGATTTAACACTGCTTCTGGATCTTTTCCCAGATATTTTCATCCACAATGGCTTAATTACTCAAATAATTAAATTAGCTGCATACCAGAATCTCTGCTCCTTAGAGGGAACACATAGAGAGTGTTGAATACACTCTTCACATTGAATACACACTTTGAAGCTTCATAATAGCTAGACCAATAATGTTTAACAACTCAGATTTTTAAATATCAATTTTCAAATATTATGTGCAATGACTTGTGTTCTGAACAACACTAGAGAATCTGGAACATTACAAATACAACACATGCTTAAGAGCATGTGTTATGAATGAAATCGAAATGGTTTCAATTTCGACTTATTTGTATTGTGATTTTCAATAAATGGTATTGCAAAAAAATGGCTGTTTTAAAACAGGTTTCCCAAACACTCCCCAGTCCTCCATTGGTTGGGCAGACAGCCCCGCCCCAAAATTACACCATTGCTTGAGCCAATGTTGTTGTGTCGTGCTGGTTGGGATGATCCAACAAAGAGAGCAATGCATTGATAGCACCACAGTGTTTACATTGTTTGTTTTATGTTGGAATCAACATACAATTGGCTTATATCGAGTCCACATTACATTGTATCCACATTAAGATGAAATAGAAAAAAAATATTTTAACAAAAATTTTAACAGACTACAGATTTACGTCAATGAAACTGTGAGCCAATAAAGCTATACAAAAATGCAGTGTGTAATTTCGAACCCATCTGTGATAGTGAGAAATTTGCTAGATTAAAGGAGATCAAAGAAAGCTAAACATTGTAGTTCCACCTACTTTTCTGCTGATCAACATTTTAGCATTTGCTCATTGCAGCTTGCTTGACTGACGAGAACAGGCAAGGCTAAATTAACTCTAAACAGAGGAACTGAAAAACCCATGCTTAGTGAAGTTATTTCTGACACACATACTTTAGCATGCCACAAGCAAGTGAGATCTGATGAAAAGAGATTCAGTGTACCAGGGTACTAGACTGAATTCACTCAATCAGGAATGTCAAAATACTGGGGATATAAATCTACCAGATCACCCTTCTTTCCGTGAAAGTATTGCGGTGATAACCTTTATATTACACTGGATTATCAGCAATAAACTGAGAATGAAATAAGCCAGGGCCAAGTGCTGTGGTAAGAGAGAACGGGAGAAGTATTTCTGTTATCAGGCACTCAGCTTCCCCTGCATTCTCTGTGCAATACATGCGTTCTTCAGCATTCAGACGTGCTGTCATAGAAATGTCAACACTGAGCAAACTCAAACTTTTACATTCTTTACAAAACCCATTTCACAATACCATGTAGGTCAGGGGGCCAGATGACTTGCTAGTATAAAAATAGACCTGCTACTAACTGAATCGAAAGCCCCATGGTCACCGCGCGAGACAGCGACCATCCCATTAATCTTCATTGAGAGCACAGCGACTTCCAGCGGCACGAGCTGTCGCGGCCGTTGGCGACAAAGATTGCCGTTGAGAGCTATAAGATGAGTTGAGAAAATTTCAACTTTATGCAAATGATGAGTGACAATCGCGAGCATCTACCAATGAGAGTGAAGACTGCAGAGCTCACGTTATCTGTCTCCTGGCAGACTGGAGACGAGTGCAGGCAAGACGGAGAAGTTTCAGTGTCATGAGGGATTTTTACTTGTATGTAATCACATGCATGGATAGAATAAAACAACGATGCATGGAAAAGCATGTCAGAAACTTTCTGCATTCCAAGGGAGTTTGATTCGTTCATTCGTGATAGATTGATTGATCGTCTTGTTAATAATTTAATGCACTGAACACTGCTGCATGTTTTCTAAAACACTCTACACTGCAGAATATACATTTTTAGGAGACAAGATAACGGATTCCTTGTCAATATTTTAATGATATCTTTTTTTACAGGTGTTATCCTTGGTCATATTTTCAAAAGCTATGGCCAGACAAGCAGTCCTCCAATAACGTTACAGCGACAAACAGTAGGAATGCCCACTAGCTACACAAATCGCAGAGTCTAACGACACCAAGCTGCAAAGTTGCTGGCAGTGCGAATGGGGTTTAACAAGTAAGCTGGTCTCAACTGCTGCCAGTAGCTCTCCAAAAACTGCCAGAATATTATGAATTGTATTGATGCTTTCTGGCTGGAGAAGATATTCAATGAAGTTCACTAGAAGATATCTCAGTCCTTTTGGATTTGATTAGATGCATTCTGTCGGACTTGCAATACTTTTCTGCATATTGTGGAGCCGTTTTGTGGTCTGTTCTGCATAACGCGACGGATCATTTTAGCTCATCGCGGCCCATTCGGCCCGTTTCGCGGCCGACTCACTGCCCAGCTCTGTTCTCCAGATGGCCAGTCCACCCCTGATCGGCCTCAAAGTGCGTCAGCCCCCTGGGAAAATGCCCAGTATGCCAGATTACCAGTCCAGCCCTGTTTCCAAACAACCTTCGTCAACACCACTTTGACTCATCACGCCCTTTTGCGCTCCGATTCCCTATGAACAAATATACCATACTAAAAAAAGGGGATAAATGTTTAATGTCACAATGAACAAAACGACTGCAAAATATAAACACCGGACAGAAAGAGTGGCAGAGGAATCAGGTCGTCCGATAATATTGCTGGATTGAACGCCTGGGTGGGTGGGGGATCCAGCACGAGGTAGGATTGTTCTTCTGGTAACTATCAAGTGTAACGACAGCGCCATTTCTGACATTTTTGGCACCCTAGGCGAAATTCACTCTGGTTTTACATCGTTCTCTGTCTCAGTGTCTTTTAGCAAGTCTTCAAATTTTGGCGAAGCTAAATTTATTTTCCTGTGTACACGTCTTCCATGTATATTCATATTCCCCCTGCTGAGCAAGTAGCCACGCCCCAAAATATAGGTTGTGCGAGAAAGGGATGGGTCAAACTGAGCAGGCCGCTCAAAACATAAACATCAATGTTTTGTAGTGCCTGGGAGGCCCAGTGTCTGTATTTTTGGGGGAGGTAAACCTACAAATGGATTACTTATATTTGTCAATAAACAATAAACTGGAATAGTAGAACTTATTTTGACATCAAAAAAATAAAAAGTTACATACTTCATCTTTAAAGGAATACTCCGGGTTCAATAAAAGTTAAACTCAAACTAAAGCATTTGTGGCATAAGGTTGATTACTACAAAAATGTATTTCGACTCATCCCTTCTTTTCTTAAAAGGTTACAAAAAAAGGCAAAAATCGAGGTTACAGTGAGGCACTTACAATGGAAATGAATGGAGGCCAATTATTTTATGTTAAAATACTCAACTTTTTCAAAAGTATAACCAACCACAAGACATAAAAGAAATGTGTGTAAACATAACTTTAGTGTGATAAAATTACATGCAAACCTTTACTGTGTAAAGTTATAACACATTTTATAACTACGCTACCATCACAATGTAATGTCAAACACCCTAAAATGACAGTAAAAATGACTATTTAAAAAATGTACATCTCAAATAATACACAAGTTTTAACAGAAGAATGAATGCAAGTGCTTTTAGAAAATTAGAAGCTTCACATTTCTCTGTTTAAACCCTCCAAATATTGGCCATGCTCACTTTCATTGTAAGTGCGACACTGTGACCTCGATTTTTGCTTTTTTTAAAGAAGAGGAGGAACCAGTCTAAATTTATTCTTGTGGTAATCTATATTATGCCACAAATGCTGTAGATTTAGCTTATCCTGTATTGAACCCGGAACATTCCTTTAACTCAATTAATAAAGTAGAGCCTACATTTGAATTTAATATTAAAGAAACTTATATTCATTGTGTGGAATCAATGTCCACAATTATTGGGGGGTAAAATAAGTGCAACTGTTATGAAAATAATGTCACAATCTACAAAATCTTAAAATTTCTAAATTCAGACCAAGCCTTGCAAAGTGAAAGCGTGCCCTCACTTTCTACACGCATGCATGTGCCGATGATAAGTTACAGTGTTTATGTGCAGTATGAGGTCACTGCAGATCTAGTTTTAGGAGTGATGTGAGGGCTCCACACCCCTCAGATGTACTGGACAACGACCCCTGGCGATAGCAACACCCGGCCGCAGAAGTTTCTGGGCATCAACAACGCCCTCACATGCGTGACCCGGGCAGGGCCGCCGACTGCTTATAAAAAGGAATAACTGACTTCTATCATGCTAAACAGCAGCATTCAAGTTTTATATAAAACGAAATCGAAAAATAAATATGACTACGCTGTCATAATATCAGAAAAGAAACGGGGAAAAAAAAACTTTGTGCATCAAGACTATTTTGTGACTATTTGGTGAATTCAACAACAACATTCATGCGTCCTCTTCAAAGTCAAACAAATAAAACCAAAAATTCCTCTCACCTTCATCTAACAGTCTTTCGAGGTGGTTGAAGATACCGCAGAAGTTTGGGAGGCTGCTCATCAGCTTCTTGTCGTTCATGAGCTGCATCAGATAGTCAGGAGTCGGTTTGGGCTTCTCCTTCGTTTCCATTTCCCCAACCATGTTTGAACTGTTGCCTAAAAATCTCGGAAATGTGTCGGGCTGAGGGAAATAAACAACAGACCCCCACGGAAAAAAGGGCGACAGAGGGGTATAATCTGTGTTGCCCGTTTTATTCCAGTATCCAAACTCCTGCCCTGCAATCGTTACTTTTTCAAAAGCAATGTTGAAAATTTGTGTAACCGACAATAGTCGGTTGACAGTTTATAAATACCAAACTGATGACGCAATAAAGGAAAAGAATCTGCGAGCGAGTTCTTACAATTCGTTTGTACAATGTTTGCCGTCAAATAACTCCGAAAACTCCCGCATGCCCGCTGAGATTAGTGCGTCTCTCTCAATCTCTCTCTCTCTCTCTTCTGTCCTCGGAGAATGTTTTTTTATCCGGGCTGTTCAGAACAGCGTCTTTCCAGAACTTATCACCGAGCCGTCGATGCCTTTTGGGAGCACTTGAATAACGGGGCAACGTTCACTATCTCTCGCGCTATGGAAACTCCTTTAGATGTTTCTGTGTTCAGTCAGTGGTGTTCTCTCTCCCAAAGCTGGCTGTCACATGATGATGATCAACCCCTAGACTGCTCAACGAAGTCGCCAATGGGAGGAGATACTTCTGTCTTTCTCTCACTCTCCCTCATGCACACACACATGCACGCACAAACTTGTACACAGATAGGCTACTTGTTATGAGACATCTTTTGTTCTTAAAGGAGCAATATGTAATATATTTACCCTGCTAAAGCATAACATGATCATAATATGTGATCAGAGATTTAGGAAACTTGTTGGAAAGTTCAAATACTGGCTTCTCTGAAAACAATGCTACAGCCAGTATATTCGCCTTTGAAATGTCCGTTCCTGGCCAGAATTTCTTTTTGTGTTTTGGCCTGTGTGGTCCCGCTCACTGCCCATTTCCCAATAGTATTTCAACATCCCGGGTTGCAAGCTTTTAAACAAGTCAGCAGGCAAACACAGCATGCTGCAGCCATGGAAGCCAGCAATACATCTAGCTAGCATTGACAGAGTTATAAAAAAAATCCACATGAGTTGGTTTATAACATAACATACATAATATGTACGTAACGGTAGCGACCGACGCTAGAGTCTGTAGCCTTGCCTCATTGTTAGCGTGCCCACCTGAGGCCAGACTTGTCCTCTCATGCCAGAGACACCAGTTCAAATTCTGTTCAGAGCAGATCGAGTAGGACCCGGTTACGGTGGTGCCGTGACCCGGATGGAAGTGAGGTTTAATGGCGTGAGTGTAATGGTAGCCAGCTGGTAGGTAGATGTGCAGTATTTTAAACATCACTACGCTGGCCTCAAGAGGTGCACAAGCGAGTGACGCTGGAGGCTGTAGCCTTTAGCCTCTTTGTTAGCACGCCTGCCTCCCACGCCGGAGACACTGGTTTGAATCATGTTAGGATCAGGTCAAGTAGGACCAGTTACATTTGCAAACAATAAAAACATTGCAAACGAATACATTAGTTGATCAACTTACAGTGTCAACTGCCATTGTCAGTTTGCTCATTCCTGTTGCGTGTCCTCAACTTGGCAGCATGAGCATCAACTCAGGGGAGGAGAAAACTCTCTCCAATATTTAGAATTTGGAATGCAGTATCCATTTTAAAAGCTTGGTGTCAATGTTACATATTGCTCCCTTAAATAATTACTATTACAGACCCTAAAAGGTTTTTTAGGTGTGACCACAAACCTGTGCTGCATCTGAAACCAGGAAAATTCTGCTTTCGGAGGCTGTATACAGAGGCAGGATGAAAATAAAGTGCTTTTCAAACTTTTCAGAGACCAGTTCCTTAAGAGTACCATTCATTCAAAACAGCTGTCAGTTAAACCATTAATAGATTAGACAGCAAGTCAGCTGCCTATGTTTTCGGATGCAGCCCAGATGTGCTAGATTAGTTGATAGTTGAGTAGTGGGGAGAGACACGGAGAAAAAAACACGTTCGTTTGAATGGACTGGGGACAAAAATTCATACATATTTTTCAAAAAGATTAAACTCAAATTGCTGCTCAAGTCTGCCATGACAGTTGTTAATTGAAAAAAGTAAATCCGCTGTAGTGCCCCTTGCTGCAGCGCTGAGAATGCAGCACATACTTGAGTTGGGTTATGAATTGTGTGCTGACACATTTCACAATGCAACGATGCGTGAAATTGAGCTTGCATAGAGTATGTTTGGGCCTTATCAGCATGGACATTCTGTAGATAAGATATTCTCTGTTACCATATATATAATGGCTTTCACACGGACTAAAAACTAAATGTTTTTCATTTTGGTTCATTCTCATCAGAAACTGTATTTTCTTGCTCTGGTTCCACCGTTACGCAGCATCCTTTCCAACTGGTAAATGCCCCGTTAGAACAAAATAAAAGAATGGTTAATAACATTGTTTATTTTTTGGATTTTCTCCCCTTTTTCTCCCCAATTCTCAATGCGCTCTAGGTCCTCATGGTGGCGTAGTGACTTGCCTCAAATTCATGTGGTGGAGGATGAATCTCAGTTGCCTCCACATCAGAGACTGTCAATCCATGCATCTTATAATGTGGTTTGTTGTGTGCATTACCACGGAGACTTAGCGCATGTGGAGGCTTCATGCTATTCTCCGCGTCAACCACGCACAACTCACTACGTTTTGTGACAATATGCCACATAGCAGGAATTTACAATATACTATTCAAAAACAAGGCTTTATATAATTGAACTTTCAACACTCAGAACCTAATCTTTCTTGTTACTCTAAATTTACTGTTCTGTATTTGTGAGGACATTTTAGGATGGACAAAAAACAGTGAATACACACAACTAACACATAAGCAAAGGGATATGAGGAAAAAATAAAGCATTTTTCTGCATTTCAATGCATTAACAAATATTTAAATGTGGATATGAACTGTCTCATAGATAAGATTATCTTGCTGGTAGCATTTAAAAAAAAAAACATTTAATCAGATGTGACTACTGCTAGTGTACTTTCCACTTCATCAACCATGTTTACATGTTCAAAAACCACACATTATCTACAGGTTTCATATTAGAAGCTGGCATGAATTGAATATGCACAGACAGTTGTGAGTAAAACAACACAGCCAAGTCTTGATAAACGGAAGAGAGGGAGTGAAAGGGCTCAAGGGAACAGGAAAAGTTTTCATTCATTCCTTTGTCCCTCCTCCTTCCTCTGTGAAGTGGGTAACATTCTTATGCAGATGGACACAGACTTTATTGCTCTCACAGCAGCTAAAGACCAGAGTGAGAGGGGCCCTCCTTTAGAGAGCAGTGTGAATATAAAATACTGACCCAGGATCAGATATGTGCCATTTATTGTTGTAAGCAGCTATGGTAAGTGCAAGTGGAAAAAACAGATCCAAGAACAGAGGAACGATCACATTGGGTTCTTCCTACTTACCTTAGTTTTCCGACTGCCTTTGTGATTGTACACTGAGTGAGAGTGAGGCGTGGCATGGGTTAGCATGCCAAACTGCCCACACTGCAAAAAAGTCACTTTTGTATTCTGTATAAGTCAGTATATAACCAGTGACAATGGCATCACTTTGTTTAAAAAAAGTGGTGTGAACATCCATAGTTAGTGCATTTATATCATGAGAGCATGTGATTGCATTTTATTTTATTTTTTTGCAATTTAGAAATGGAAATGATCATGATGCACCGTACCTGTCACTCAATGCCACTGATAAAAGCCACAACGAGCACTCATTATAACAAAAATGACTATAGACACTTATTATAACAAACACAGAAAGTGGTAGGGACATGTCTCACCTGTCCCATCTGTAAGTTCTGCCTATGATCGGTAAACAAAATTAATTTGCTTGAAAAAAAATACATGTTAAGATGTTTTAAAAGATATTAAGACTTTTCAGAGTATATTTTACCCAACTGGCATTTTTTTCCTCCTTGTCCTTAAATGCATACCTCGGGTCTTTAGTAAAAGTAATGAATCCTGGTTTGTTGCATTTCCTCTTTGATATATGAAAAATAAAACATCATATATCAAAAATATATTTTATTCTATTATTTTCTAATTGTCTGGAAAATATTTAGAAAATTTGACACTATCTAGGAATTTTGTTGATCCATTTGTGATAGATATGTGCCGGGTCTCTAAAAATCTGAATATGCAAGAATGTTTATTGAAATTCCCATACGTTTAAGGGTTAAAACTTAAACCTTTCTAAAGTTAGATAAAATGGGGGGAAATGATCTAGTTATCTTGGAAAATTTGCCTTTCAAGGAAATCTATCTTGTTGTAAGTACTGGACAATAAGACAAAATACTGGTTGAGAAGTTTTTATTTATTTTGCAGTGCACAGAAGATTAACTGCTTTATTTTGCAGGATAAAACATTTCAACAAAGTTGCATTTGCCAAAATAATGTGTAATTAAACTGATTTTTTTTAGATGTGTTTTGCTTTGAGGATCACATGGTTTGGGGCTAACCATTTACTTGTACATACACAGTGGTTCAGGCAGAACTTCCATTAGACTAAAAAGTCTAACTGATGTTTCAGTGGTCAAATTGGTCCAGGATGCTGTCCACCCACTTTCTCCTCTTATTTTTCACTATGGGGAGTTAGATGGGTGCTAATTTGCCAGGCAGTGGAGATGAAAGTGAGGAGGGTATTAGCCTGGGCATCAAGGGATTGGAATGCAGGCTATTTAGCATGGGAGTCAGACAATCCCTGGGCCTCCCATCACCACAGCACAACCGCTAAATAAATAGAAAAGTAATTAACAGCCTAGTGAGAGAACAGGCCGTTTCATTACTGCTGCTTATTCAGAGAGAGAGAGAGAGAGAGAGAGAGAGAGAGAGAGAGAGAGAGAGGGCGAGAGAGAGACTGTTTGCTAGACAAAGGTAGTGAGATGTATTGACAAAAGAATATGTGCAAATCTCATTTGCACATATAAATACACAATGGTCATTTGACTGACATCTCATTGAGACCGAAAAGTTTGGGCTTTGAGCAAAACTAAGAGAGAGTGAGGAGTTAATTTATTTATGGAAACTTGTTCTACAGATATGCAGTCTGTAACTGCTGTATGTGTTTAGTGAATGAAATAACACGGCTCAGATACTTTTGAATGGCAATTAAAAGGATAGTTCATCCAAAAATTAAAGTTCTTTCATCATTTACTTGCTTTCATGCCATCCCAGATGTGTGTGACTGTCTTTCTTCTACTAAACACAAACCAAGATTTTTAGTAGAATATCTCGGCTCCAGGCACGGGCCTTGAGCTTTGAGACTGGGCAAGCATCAAAGATTTTTAATACACATTATTAAATGCTGTGTGTCTGAATGAACAAGGCAAATGCAATGTAGACACGGCAGTCTACATCCCTTAATATCTCCTTGTGAATTAACATTTCCATTAATTAGTTGTAAAAGACGCCCACTTGTTGAAGTTTCGATAGCCTCTCTTTCCATCGAAATCAAGTTTGAGAAATCCCTGTTAGGGTGCCGATGCTTACATAATATAAGTTTTAGATTTTAACAATGTATTAGTTACGTGTGACTAAAGGAAGGAGCTTCTGAACGGCTTACTCATTAACCATGCTTACCATGGCCATTTGTAATAGCAGGCGTGATTCAATTTGAATGAATGTATAGTGTTGAATGAAAGGGCAGTAAACAATGCTTTGAATCAGAGAAAGCAAGTGGCACAAAAGCGAATACATTAATAACTCTCTGTACTGCTCTTATCTTATCTTATATGGCTGGCATGTCCATTCTCAGCTCTGTAGGTACGTAAAATGCAAGTGATTTGTGGCCAGAACTTTGAAAGTCAAAAAGCACATAAAGGAAACATAAAAGTAATCCATAAGACTCCAGTAGTTAAATCCATACCTTCAGAAGTGATATGATAGGTTTGGGTGAGAAACAGATCTATATATTAAGTCCTTTTTTTACAATAATTTCTTCTCACTGTCC
Source organism: Moxostoma hubbsi (assembly GCA_032164185.1). Lineage (NCBI taxonomy): Eukaryota > Metazoa > Chordata > Actinopteri > Cypriniformes > Catostomidae > Moxostoma > Moxostoma hubbsi. Next base: position 10,053,445 of record JAVLUX010000035.1, read on the forward strand.
GGTAGGTGGCAATATGCACAAAGAATGCAAACTGCCAAAAAACAAAAGAAGAATGTGAAAGTGGAGTTTTAGAGTATTAAAAAGGACTTAAATATTGCTCTTGTTTCTCACCCATATCTATCATATTGCTTCTGAAGATACTGATTTAACCACTGGAGAAATATGGATTACTTATATGCTGCCTTTATGTGCTTTTTGTACCTTCAAATTTCTGGCCATTATTAATTTGCATTGTATGAACCTACAGAGCTGAGATATTCTAAAAATCTTTGTTTGTATTCAGCAGAAGAAGGAAAGTCATTGGGATGGCATGTGGGTGAGTAAATAATAAGTGAATTTTCATTTTTGGTTGAACTATCCCTTTAACTGAAACCATGATCCTTTACTGGAGAAAAAGGCTTTTTGCCCACGCGATAGTAAATTATGGCATCTAACTGCTGAAGCTAACCAGCTACATCTTAACTCCCGGGTTCAGACAAACAGATAGTCCCACCCAAACTCATGATCCTTAAACAAAGACATGTTGATAGTGCCATAGATGCAGTATTTAAAATTTAATCTCTGATGAATTGCTTTTTATGAACTGGGGGGCACAAAGGTTCAGTGCACAAAACATGTAATGTCCACTTGAAAAGCATTTTTTTTTTGGTCCAATCATGCTCATATGGAAGCAGTTTAAGAGAAGGCGGATATCTGCATTTCTATTCATGAGGTTTTTCAGAAAAATGGCCCAATTATTAAATATACACAGATACATGAATTTGAGAATCTTCCACACAAGTTTTGCTTTTATATGTGGGCTGTCATCTACTTGACACGGTTGTGAGAGTGTAATGTCCTACATTGTGTGATTATGTTAAACAATGTTCACAGTTTGTTTGAAAAGGATTATGTGTCCTTGTATGTATGCTCTGCTAACAATCATCCATATACATAAGCATCCAATTTGTGTGTGTACCCATGTTTACAATGTCTTACTGTATGTTTGAGCATATATATTGTGCATGACTGTATACATCAACAAATGAAGAAAAGAATGAACATGCTTTGTTTGTTATAATGAATGCATGCAGACTACAAAGTGCCTCTCCCACTAGCACACATGCCAAAGCCAAACTAGAAGGCATTAAACAGGCAAGTGTGCCTGCTTTTGCCCTGTGCATGCTGGTCTGTCATCCGGCCAAACAAGCTTTATAAACAGCATGTAGCCTGGGTCAGATGAAAGGTCAGAGTTCAACACATGCTTATGCATTATGTCTGCATCTTCGACATTCTTAGAAAGCCTATTGACACAATTGGCACATGGGTACATGACATGTACAGGCAATACATAAATAATTAGCTATGATGGCATTGTTTTGTATTTACTATAATTCATGTAAGAGATAATAATGATGTTGTTGTTTCATATTTATTATAATTTATGTAAGGAATAATGTAGTCAGCCAGTCATAATCGCAAAATTAACCCTGACAGAGTGATCAGGACCCAATGCAAACTGGAGCAGTCTTGCTTCATCCTGAGGGGTACTTACTACTTCTTAAATTAATAAATAAATAGACATGAAATACTGAGAGACTTGAAATTAACACAGCAATCTATGAAATCATTTGGCTGCAGCACTTTTATACTGTGTGACAGTCATTATACAAACATATTTAACTGCAGAAATGCTGTGAATGACCAATCAGAATTATTTCTGAGAACCATGTAATAATCTTTTAAAAAAAGAAAATATTAACTTTTGATATTAAGCTGTTCAGATAACTGTGTCTAGACATAATATCCTGTAATATGCACTTTCTTGTCACTGTGGCTAGAAAGGGTTTGCCAAAAATGTATGTTTAAATCTGTGCTGTATGTGACAAACATTCTGAAAATTGCACACATAAATGACACTGAATTTGTATCTTTTATCCCTATTTAGACCTTCCTTCACACTGTGATTTCAACACAACCTATTTCAAAGGGGCCATAATAATGCCAAGCGCATGCAGCGAGCTGTATCCTATCATTTAAACATGTATTTGAGTCTCTAACAAGCGTAATGATTCCCCATTTCATGTTTTCCCTTGGAATCTTTTCATATCATCAAAATCATTTCTGCATCACTGCAATTCATATGTTTCCTACCAGGATGTAGGCATTTCAGTTGATTTTCTTAAGACCACCTCCAGTGAAGTGACCCACCTTTGCTGAAGATTCAGCTGCCCATCACCTGTTATTCAAAAAAGACAGTTGGTGGTCCTCACTGTTAGAAGACCATAATGTGCACAATTTGTTGGCCCTGCAATTTGATCTGTTTGAAGAAGCGTTTTAGTAAGCCAGCTTTAAAGGAATATTTTCCTAAAAAAATGTACTAGAGCAAAAAAAAAAAAAAAAAAAATGTTTTTCATCAAAGAAGAAATGTTTCTTTTTGGACAAATAGTGACCTCTAGACTGGGATTTACACACCTGTGTGTCCAACAAATAATTTCCCCTGGGTGTTTTCTCCCAGGAGGTACGGCAGGCAGTGCCTCTTCAAAATAAACTTTGGAAAAGAAAATAATCGACAGTACAAAAAGAAAACAAAACAAACTACATAGGCAAAGTTTGTAATGTTTGATGATGGTTTGACAAAGCCTTGTCTGAAAGTTTAAAGTAGTTTTAAAAATGTGAAGTTTGATGGTTATAAAGATAGTCAGATAGACTGTCAGATAGATATTTAGATAAACCATGTAAATATATAGACAGACCGATAGATAGATAGATAGATATATAGACAGACAGACAGACAGACCAGCTTTCTGCAGGGGTTCCCTGTACATTTTTATTTTCTTCCATATTTATTTCCCAGTGTATTTCTTATGTTCAAATTATGACACTAAATCTAATGTTGATGAGAATGCTTCAGTGTTTTAACAACACTGAGCAATAAAGTGTGACAGAATTCATTTAAATCCCTAGGTGATATAGCGCCATCTTGAACATCTATTTTAGCTATTTTCCTTCCCCTCATCACCCCTTTTTTCTCTCTTTCTCTGTGTGTGTGCTTTCTGCACAACATCATTGATATTCACTAATAAATATGTCAGAGACATAATGCGGGAGACATAGCCCCGTTACAGAAATAGATTTATTTCTAATCCTTTATGTATAGTGCATAATGTAACATATCTGATGCGCTGGCTCACAGCAGGGGGAGAAAGAGGGTTTAACATTAGGCTGAAAAAGTAGGAGAGCCTTGGAACCCAGGGGCTTCACAACATGCCACACTGCAGTAGATGGACAGTTTTGGCCTCCAACCATATTTACATGGTTGCCACTTTTTCTTTTCTGTCCTATAAAAAGGATGTTCGCTCAAGGCAAGAAATGTCCAAAGGTGACTCTCAAACCTGCATGTAGATGCTAAATGTTAACAGGCAAAGAATGATGTCAGACAGTATGGAAAAGGACATACTACTGTAGTGTGAGGCTGTGGGCCGATGCGATCCGAAGAATGCTTGAATCACATTTTTCACATCCTTTCAGAAAAAGTTCACCCAAAAATGTACATTCTGTCATTATTTACTCATCCTCATGTCATTCCAAATCTACATGATCTTATGTTACCAGTGTAACCATTGTTACCAGTGTAACAAAAATGGGAAGTTTTTCAGAATCTTCACATTGCTCTTTTCCACTGGAAAAACGTTTCCTTCACTCCAGCTCTGAAATGTGATTCTCCATTCTGCATATTTGAACTGGCATATGGTTATGTAATCTGCAAGAACAAATGGTGTTTGGCAGCAATGGCACACAATTTTTTAAACCAAACACAAATTACATTTCAAAGTTGCATTGGAGGGCAAGATTTTTTATTGGATAATGCCATAAATTTCGGTGTGCTTCTCATACAACGCTATTGTATGGCTTCAAAAGACTTGGAATATAGTGTATTTGTTGAATGGATTTATTTTATTATGTTTTTGTCCTTTTTTGCCATCTCACTGATTTCACTGTGAATTTGGCAACAGTAGGTCAAAAGTTCTGTTTAATGTAATTCAAACTACTGCCCCCAGTGGCCAAAGCTGAAAGTATCGTTGAATGATTGGGCACATGTGAGCTCCAGTTACCGGGTAAAATGCCCACAAAGTTATATTTTTAGTTGTAAATGTTGTAATACAGAAATACAGAAATGCATATTTTATAAACCATACGGCCTGACCCAAACCCTAAATCTAACTCTCAGTGTAGTACAAACCTCTGAATTGTGCTCATCATTGTTTATGTGAATGAAATTACTTCCTGGTTTCCACAGAATTAGAACCTGTGTCTCTGAGGCTGCTCATGCAACATGATCAGTAGTGCCAAAAAAACTGTAAACACCATTGAATTGATGCAAAAACGTCTGATGGGGGAAGTTGCTGGTCAGTAATTTGTCAGAATAGGTTCGATTTCAGGGTCCCCATATACACATATGATGACTCCATTCTCTGTTCTGTTAGGCTGAAAGTTTGTTTTATCAGCTTTTTCAGTTTTAAGGTTCTATCAGTACGAAGATAAAATCAAAAATATTCAAAATGCCATTTAATTGCTTATAGGCGACCATAGCGTCAATGACTCATTTGATGTTGACTTTAATGGTTCATTTACATGAACTTTAGGAAAGGGGGACTGGGGACATCCACTGAAGTGTTGCCAGGATCATAACAATTACTGGTTATTTATGGGTAACAGAGAGATATCAATATGTTCTAGTTGACACCTTGGGCACTAGGGTGGGGTGGGGAGGATGGGCCTTCTATATTTAGTTCTCTATAAAGCCCTTCACATCACCACCTTACCTCGGCAGCATGTCGCACATGCCCCAAGGTCCTGATGCCCTTGTCACAAGCCCAAATGAGAGACAGATGGCTGTTAATGGGGGGCTGGGAGGGTATGACAGCTATCTCCAACCAAGATATTTGTCAGAGACAGGACTGATTACAGGGGTCTATAGCTTGGTTTTTCCACTGGTTGATCCAAGCAGATATAACACTGATTCAGGGAGAGATAGAGTCATCCATAGAATCTCACTGAACATATGGAAAATGAAGGTGGAGTCCGGAGATCACGTCTGTGGTATCAAAGGAATAGTTAACTCTAAATTAAAAATCTGTTATCATTTACCCACATGTTGTTCCAAACCCATAAGTCTTTCTTTGAAACTGTCCTTCTGCCTATCATCTCCTTTTGTATTCCTCTGAAGAAAGAAAGTCATATGGATATAGAACAACATGAGGGTTAGTAATTAGACAGAACTTTCATTTTTTATGAATTATCCCTTTAAGTCCTCTGTGTTTGTTTTTCACATTAATGACTCTATCTCACACGCTCCCTCCATGATCAATCAATGACATTAAGCTAGATATATATTCCTTGGCTTGGTTTAATTCCAAAATGCCAATCAGAGGCCGTTTCACCCCTATGTAATCATTGTGGGTTGAAGGGCGGAAGGTCTGACGTAAATTGTTTTTACAGTCTAAACAGAGAAGTGACTTCATGAATAGAGCTAATGTTCTTATGTGATGACATCACCATAGCAGCCTACGGATTGATCTGTCAGTTCAAATAATCCACCACACTGTAAGAACACTGAACCCCTAAGAACACTGATGAAATATTTTGAAAGACTAAAATATTTAGAATACAAGGTATAAGCACTCTTATTGCTTCATTTTTAAAACAAAGATCAAAGATCAAATATAATTAATATTTTGTCTGGTTTTCCAGTCAAAAATATAGTACCATTTTTAAAATAAAATAAACTTACTTAAGAAGCAAAATTGTGTTAGATAATAAGAAATGTTTTCATACATATCAAGAATTACGTATTTTTTTCTTACTCCACTAACAAATAGCTTTTTCTTGTTTTAGGCATAACAATTTTTTTTGGCAGAGGCTATTTCCATTAAGTATAAATAGCAACAAAAAGCATCTCCTTTGCACTAAGTGCAAATAGTGGCAGATACTACATGCACTCTTAATTAGATGCTAACATACAGTATCACTATAGTTTGTTTATTATGTTTATTTAGAGTCCCACAGACACCCTACTCCAAGATGTAACCCTAACCTTAAAAAATTATCATGGTGTTATTATAGTAACCATAGTATCACCATGGTATTTTGTGGTAAAATCATATTAACCACAAAATGAAACATGGTTACAGCATATTACTGTAATATCACCATGGTTAATTGCATTAACACTATGGCTTCCGGAGGGGAGTAACTTGATGCCATTTGAGGATCTGACATGTGAACGGCAAGCTCTGTGCTCTTTGCTAGTTTTAATACTTTTTATGACATAAACCAGTGAGATTCAATACACTGTTCTAGGAAGACAATATGTGAAAGAAATAAAAATCCTAAGGCTCTGGAGATATTAAAAGACACTTATGTGCTCAAACTGACATCCCAGTGCAGGCAGCAGGTCTGGGAGTCGATTTGGTCAGAGAGATGAGGGAAATGCATCGAGAGATGCTGAACATGTCGGCAATGCTGATGAAGGTCATTGCTGACTTGGAGGATGTTGCTGTGATACATCGATCAATCCACTGATATGCTTGCAAGAGTGGGGGATGTCGAGAAACAGATAGATTATCTGGAGTCATCGTAGAGGGAATAATCTACTAGCAACTAAGGTGGATTTTGAGAAGATTGTGTCTGGGAGAAGTTGGAGGACATGGAAAACCATAGTCGGTGCAGTAATGTCTGTATCGTAATGTTGGAATGTGGTCTTTATAATCCTGTTTTTGACACACAATATATTTTTTCTTATATGTCAAAATCTCAAATGTTAATATGAGTGATTGTCTCTCTCCACGTGAAATGATATGAAGAAAAATAAATCATATAGTTGGCACTTTAATGTATTCCTTTTGCAAAATCCTGAATTCCAACAAATGCTAAAGGCTGAAATCATTGTCTATGTGGTGACCAACTGGTCCTCAGTATCCTCTGTGGGCATGGCTTGGGAGGCACTTAAGGTGGTTCTTAGGGGCTGGATCATACAGTATGCCACATTCACCAAAACATCCGAAGCACAAGAACTTGTGGAATTGGAAGGGAATATGTCATCTAATAGCCTCAGGGAATTGAACAGATTGATATACAGATATGATACTATTTTGTCACGGAAGGTGGAGTTTTGGCTATTCAGGACACGACAGTCATACTTTGAGTCAGAGGACAAAGCAGGGAAGCTTCTGGCTAGACATATAAAACAGAGAGAGTCTTTTTCTACCATTCCCTCAGTGAAATCTGCTGGTGGTGAAATATTTACCTCGGCCATTGATATTAATAATGCTTTTAATAAATCTTGATCTCTATAGTTCCACGTTGTTGTCTACAGATGAAGATAATAGAAACTTTGTGGAACCATTATAACTTCCTAAACTGACGACTGAGCAAAAAAATTGTCTTGATTCTGATATAACCTTGGAGGAGTTTGGTGAGGTAATTAAGGCCTTGCCTACAGGCATGGCTCCAGGGCCATCTTATGCTACAGAACTGCTCCACTTTTGTTAGACGTTTATACGGAATCATTAAAGAATGGAAAGCTTCTGCCAACCATGACATAAGCCTGGATTAGACTGATCCTAAAAAAGGACAAAGATCCAAGCGCAAGTAAGAGTTACCGTCCAATTTCCCTGATCCAGCTAGACTTTAAAATATTATATATAGAAATATAAACGTCCCAGATTACATTTCAGTAATTTGCATAGGCCGACAAAGGTGGGCTAGGCCTACCCAAGACTTTGTTTTATTATTATGGATTTGGTCTCAGACATTTGGCTCATTCCACCTGAGAGAACCCCTCCCTGGTTTTGTATTGAACAGGAATTTCTTGCCCCTATTTTGCCATTGCAACGCCTTTCTATCAAACTAACCAGAGAAGTTATGTTACACCCGAGATAACAGGGTTTACACACAGTAAAGTGTACAATAAATTGAGGGGGGGACAATAAATCGAGGACTTAGCTTTTTGCACGGGAGTCTGAGGTGGATATCCCTGGTGGAGAGCCACACCTTCTGGTTGGGATGGAACTGAGGGGTGGAAGAACGCTTTGTGTCTGCCTGGATCTTTTGGTGCCGGACTACATATTGAAAGTGGATGTGGGCTGCATTCCAGAGCCTTTCACTGTTCCTGAACCAATGGTCTATGGCAGAGACCTCCGAGGGCTCTCCAGACCAGGGAAACAGAGGATGTTGGTAACCAAGGATGCATTGGAAGGTGGTGAGACCAGTAGATGGGTGTCGAAGGGAGTTCTGAGCATACTCAGCCAAAGGCAGGCACCAGCTCCACTTGTGTTGTCGCAGTAGGTGTGGAGAAACCGACCTATCTCCTGGATCTTTTTCTCAGCAGGGACTAAAGGTAATGAGTACCGGAACTTCACTGTGATGTTATTGAATGCACAGTAGTCGATGCAAGGTTGGAGACCTCCATCATTCTTCACTAGGAAGAAGAAGCTAGATGTGGCTGGTGATGTTAATGGATGGATGTAGTTCTGTCTAAGGGCTTCTTCAACGTACACTCCATAGCCTGTTGTTCCGGAATGGACAGAGGGTAGACCTTACCTCTAGGGAGAGGGGTGCTGGGGAGGAGATAATTTGCACAATCCCAAGGATGGTGCGGAGGGAGTTGGGATGCTTTATTTTGGCTGAACACCTATATATATATATATGCTTTTAACAAAACCCAGCCCACGGTAGCTGTTTTATAGGGTTTATTGAATATGATGCCTAATCTGATTTTTTACCAAAAAGCAGAAGAAGGACAGATTTAAAGTTTCCCTCTGTAACAGTGGGATGGTTATTTGCTTGTGTGTTGTCTTCAGTCATTGTTTTTTAGCTCAACAAGGAATTGAGTGGGTTAGAGCTAAATTTCTCAATGTGAGGCAACTTACTCTCAAGGGCCATAAAAACAGACTTGGCGTGTTTGAAACATTTATTTATTTACATTTATTAATTTAGCAGATGCTTTTATCCAAAGCAACTTACAAAAGAGGAATACAGCAAAAGCAATTCATCATAAGGAGGCAATAACATAAGAAGTGCTGCAATATAAAGTTTCAAACTGCGCAGAGAACTACAAGGAGGGAGGAATGTGGAAGACAGTGGTGTTGGACTGATCTAGTTCTGACCATTTCCTCCAGTGACCTATATTAACAGCAAACAAAGAAAGAAACTAGAAGTCACATTTTATAGCTTAATTTAAAAGAAGCTGTCATCTCTTTTGGCATGCACAGCAAGTTTAAATTGTGATTTCCCTAAACAATTAACTGGTTTGTTTTCATCACATCACACATTGGAGAAAGTTGCAAGCAAAAATGCAAAATTCAGCTTCTTATATTAATTTATTTTCTTGTATTGATAAAAGCTTTTACAAAATGACTGTACTGTATTAGTACAGTAAATACATTGCTTTCACTCTGTAAAGAGAAATAGAGTCTGTATATCTTTCCACAACTGGGATTGTCTTCAAAGTTTTCCAGTTTTAAAACAAAAGGGAAAGGAACTTGTGCGCAGCACATTCTTGGCAAACATTTTAAACTCTCTCAAGATCGGGGTGTTACACATTACACACACTGTTGAAGGAAAATCTCCAGGTTCCACTACGTCATGACCATCTGCGAAGTCAGATTCCCTCCACTCTGATCTCTATGATTTTACATGTAATGTCAGCATACAAAATAACCAAAAGTATGTTGATTCCAGCACACTCTAAGGCATAGCACCAGTCAGTTTCACCACATCATAAAATGCTGGGTGGGGATGTAGTATTTATGTTTGAGGAAACAGTTTATGATTGCATCAACCATACATTCCAGTCAGAAACACATGGTAAAGCATGTTTAGATTCAACATAATTCCATATCACTGTAATATCAGGAGACACAAGTAAAGTTCAATAAGCAAACTAATCATAAAGAGTGAATCATAAATTGTGAAATATAAATAGTGCATCATAATGTAAAAGCACAGACATCTGACATGCTGACATTACATTTGGACCAGATAATAGAGGAAGTGCTCACAGAAGTAGGAGAAAATAGAAAGATGTAATCACATTTAGATAATGAATAAGATATAATGGAACTCCAGGAATTTGAAAGACTGATAGTCCATCGGAATTTGCTTCTGAGCAAGTTTTATTGAAAGATTTAAGACCACTCTCTGCCTCTGTGGCACAAGTCCCTGAGGTCATTAATGGCTGATTCACTGTGAATAAAACAGTTCTTGAATAGCTGTAAGTGTGGTTTTAATAGGAATTATTAGATGCCAGCATCTAGAGTCACTGAAGTGTACAACTCTTTAAAAGGAAACAGGAAACAAGCAGGAAAAAAAAAATTAGTTATTTTTAACACGGTTTAATAAATGTTGTTTGTATGTTTTGTTCTCTGTCAAAATTGACCTATTCCTATCATGTAACCTTTAACCCTCCTGTTATATTTTTTGTTATTTTTTACCCATTTAGGAGTTAAAACAGTGAAAATTAGCCTTGATCTTGTCTTTGGCCAAAATGCCTTTTAATTCTCCACAAGAATGAATAAATAAGTAAGAAATATATATATATATATATATATATATATATATATATATATATATATATATATATTAATGTATTTTTATGATGCATGCTTATGATATTGTTTATGTGTGTGGCAGCGGGGGCGTGGTCAAGCGCCCATCCGGGGGAGAAAGCGGTAAGGGCGCTTGCACCTGAGCTAAATTATGTCTAACACCTGTCTCTAATTTCAGTGAGCATGGGGAGAGCGGCATATAGACGGCCACAGAACCTCGAGAGAGCGAGAGAGAGACTTCAGTCTAGTGTTGGCGTGGTCCAGTGAGTCAAAGAGAACTATTTAGTTACCTGAGTTGTGTTTTATGAGAAGTTTGTGTTACGAAAAGTTGTGAGCACTACTGAGTGACCATTAAAGAGCCTTACCTGAGTGAAACGGCTTGTCTTCGTGTCCTCCTTGAACCTTTACAATGTGATCATTATGTGTAGAGACCTTTTCAATGGAAGTCAGTCTATGGGATTTTTTTCATCTGCCAGACATACATTTATATACCGAAACCACTGTATATCTGAAGAACTGTATATAGGGTGTATTGTATATCTAGTGTAAAAAAATAGTACTACCACTGAAATATGGGTGGCGCTCTTTCCAGATGAAATGCTACTATAAAAGCTTGTGTTCTGTGTGAAAAAAAGCCAATGTCAAAATTGATGTTTACTGTGCTCAACAGGTCTTTTTTGACCGGAACAGAATGATTGTTCTCACAAAACAGAAGGGATAATAGTAGCTAAAATACACTCACTTAGAACTTTATTAGGAACACCTGTACACCTCCTTATTCATGCAATTATCTAATCAGCCAATCGTGTGGCAGCAGTGCAATGCATAAAATCATGCAGATATGGGTCAGGAGCTTTAGTTAATGTTCACATCAACCATCAGAATAGGGAAAAAAAAATCTGTAATTTCAACCATGGCATGATTGTTGGTGACAGACGGGCTGGTTTGAGCATTTCTGTAACTGCTGATCTCCTGGGATTTAACCCACAACAGTCTCTAGAGTTTACTCAAATCAAAAATCATCCAGATAGTGGCAGTTCTGCATATGGAAACATCTTATTGATGAGAAAAGTCAACGGAGAACAGCCAGAATGGTTCGAGCTGACAGACAACCACATTGTACAATTGCAGTGAGCAGAATTTCATCTCAGAGTTCATAACACGTCAAAGGCGGATGGGCTACAACAGCAAAAGACCACCTCGGGCACTTCATTAGCAGTGTTGGGCAAGCTACTCAAACAATGTAGCTAGCTAAGTTACCAACTACTCAACAGAAAAATTAGTTGAGCTAAGCTAAAAGCTTCAGAGAAAGTAGCAAGTTATACTACAAGCCACATTTGAGCTACTTTGAACGGAGCATGGAGTGTACCGTCATAAACAAAGCATCTAAAAGACTTATTCAAATAATGTTTATCAAAGCCATGGTACAGTATATTACAGTAATATACAAGTATACAGTATGGTGCAATACGTATGTGCACATAAAAACAACAACAACATGTAAATTCATATTTAAACGTGCTACCTATACAAATCCATGTGTTCAACATGTAAAATCACTATTTTACATTTAATTTTTATATTTATACTTCTACTTCTACAAACCCTTACCCATTTAAACATAATTACATTTGCACATTCCTGTAAAAGAACCTGTATACATACAGTACTCATCGTAACCTGTAATTCTCTGTCTAGCTGTTGTATTTCTGTAAGTACTTGAAGCGTATGTTAAGAGGCCAAATTCCTTGTGTGTGTGAGCACATCTGGGCAATAACAATGTGATATCTGATGGTATCAGATGGTGATACCATAGTACTTTCAGCTACAACTACCATACACATGTATTTATGTTCTATACTGTATTCACATGGTGCTTCACAGTACTTCAAACAATACAATGTTAATTCTATGGTAATTGGATATATGATAACCAAATTCATATACTATTGTATTTACGTGCTTCAAGGTAATAAAAAATACCATGGCACATTGTTATACTTTATGATTACCATGTTCTTATACCATTGTATTAACACTGTGCTCCCATGTAATAGTACATGTCCAAAAAACATGGTAATGCCATGGTACTTTTGGTGTAGGCTAATACGTGTTTTAATACTCTTTTGGTTAGAATTTTTTTTTACCTGCGTAGGTTGTTTACAAGCTACACACGTGTTGAATCATAGAAAGACCTACTTCATCACTGACAAACGATTGGATGCATTTGCACATTTGGTTTCTATTGACTGTAGATCCACTGCAACCAGCGGTATCTTTATTTGCCGTATTTTAAATAGCATGTTTGCATGTGAGAGAGCACACCAAATGATTCAGCAGTGTACGCGTGAGCTTTCTGAGTCATTCAGATTGAATTGTGAACCGATTCAGACCGTTTCCTGTCACGGTTGACCAATTTATTGTAAAGAACCGACTCAATTGAGTAATTAATTTGAGATTGGACATATTTAGTTCTGATTCAAAACTTGCAATAGTAAACACCAGATGATGGAGCGGTGTAGCTTTTGTCAATGCTGCGGCCCTACCTAGTCAAAAATATAGCTTCACTACTGAAAACCAACTTGATTTAAAAACTAGTGAAGCTACCACCTCGCTACTCAGAAATACAATTAAGCTAATAACTATCTGTAGCAAAGCGACTGTCCATCACTGTTTATTAGGACTTTATTTTGAAAGTCTCCATTTTCATTGGAGGAGTAAACTTTACAAATTTTTTTTAAACATATTTGTGTGGACATGGCCTAAGATACTTCTGAAAAAATAATAATAATATTTTCGCAATTACAAATTTAAAAATTTTCAAATTTTCCAAATACTTGCATAAATTGCTCATTCTGAATGATTGATGGCCAGTCTAACACTATCAGTGAAAAACAACTCAGGCCATTTTCTGGATTCTTTTTGTACACAGAGCCTCTTTTAAGACACTAAAACTCAAAATATATAGTCATAAACTTGCATTTAGATGGCAAGTTTAGTAAAAGTAACCAGGCCTTATACAGCGCAGGAAAAAAATTAAATACATTTTTTTAATAGCAAAATAAAGAGAAAAAGAAAAAACAAAACAATCAAAGTGGTCAAAAAGGACTGGACCCTGCAGCAAGGTTAAACAACAAATTGCACCTTATTTTATCATGTGTTATTTGTCAGCGACTTAGATTTAATGCTCAATCTTTAGAAAGACATGAGTCATTCAACTCAGAATATTCCAGTCACAATGTCAGTCCACTGTATTCAGACTTGGCTCATTTATGCTTCTGGCTCGGTCAGCCTGTTATATTAAGAACCTCTTGTTCCAGAGCTTGTTATTGGATACTGTGAATGCTCACACAGGTCATACAAGCATTCTTCCAAGATCTTATTAAACATAAATACTAAAACTGAGATTATAAAATTGTGATCTTGGAATTAAGGATAAGTTGAGAACTGTTACAACTATTGCATGATTTTTTTTATAGTTTTGTCATTTTCAAACAAATTTATTTAAAGCACAAGGAATACTGGAATGTGCCTTATTTTGTAAACAAACATGTTGAAAAGACATAGGGAAAAGATTAAATGAGCTTGGGGCATGATTTAATAAGACTGTCCATTTTTAATTCTGCCTTTCTGTTTATGTTAATCCGATGCATGCCAAAGCAGTTTAGGATTCTATAGTACTGAAATGCTAATGTTGTGTTAACATATATTTGCCCATGTTTTTACATGAGTGTGTGCGTCCACTGCACTGCCTTTTTCCAGCCTAACTCAATGTGTCTCATTGAGTCTCAATGTGTCCTTGTTCTATGGCCTACAAGACAAATATGTAGCATCATGAATGCTCGTCCTGGCCGCCCTCCACCCCCAGACCAGGCAATCAGCACATAGCACTGCTTTACAAACAATCAAGTGTCCATTGACCAGCCAGGGACAACAGTGGTCTTATGTGCTTGATGGGCGCATGGACGTACAAGGAGGATTGGTGTGGTGACATGGTTTGTGATCACCAGCTGGTATGGTGGGCATGTGAGGGCGAAGACGAACCATTGTTCTCGCGCCAGCAAAACAATTGCACATTTCATAGGGCCACACTGTCTTTGACGGACAAAGCGCCCCCTGATTGCAGCGAAGGGCAGTTAGATAGCCACAATGGGCTTTGTACATTTCTAGTAGGTTTTACTGTCATCACTTTATGTTGTTGTTTTTTTTTTTTAGGCATGTGTTTCACAGACATTACTAATGTTAGTTGAATTTCTGTCTTATTTAATATATGGGATACAATCCCTGCCAAAAGGCCAGAATTACAGGTTACCATCCAACCTGATCTCATAGAATCAAGTTATAATATCTGCAAGCTTATGCAAGTGCAATCCTTGGTCGATAGCTTAACTGAGAGAGCATTGCACGTGCAACAAAAGGACAGAAGAACTGATCCAGAAGAACATGCAAGTGGACACGTGAGCCAAGTGTCATAGAAGCACCACAAAATTAATTGGTTGCAATTGCAACTGTGTTTTTCAACTCACATTTGCTTTTATGGCACTATCGGTTAGGTTTAGGTTTAAAGGGTTAGCTCACCCCAAAATGAAAATTCTCACATCATTTACTCACCCTCATGCCATCCCAAATGTCTATGACTTTCTTTCTTCTGCAGAACAAAACTAAGATTTTTTGAAGAAAAATCAGCTCTGTAGGTCCGTACAATGCAAATTAATGGTGACCAAAATTCCAAAAGCTCAGAAAAAAGAGGGGAAGTTAGCATTAAAGAAATTCATACGACTCCAGTGGTTTAATAAATGTCTTCTGAAGCGATCCAGTTGGTTTTGAGTGAGAAAAAACTAAAAGTGTAATCCAGCTGGAAATCATGATCGTGTAATCATTTTGCAAAAATGGCGACACAGTCACTTAATTTTCACAAGTGCACTATCACCATCAGATTTTGTGTTTTGCAAGCTGGTCTCCAGCAAAGGCTGGCTTCTTAAAGGTATATTTTACCCAAAAATCGTAATTCTATCATAATTTACTCACCCCCACAAAACACACAGCCACATGAATCACTCTAAACAGGCCAAAGATTATTCAAATCAATATTTCCAATTAGGCTTTGAACTCTCTGGCACAAGGCCTGTTATTTTTATTTCTTCATAATACATAGACTTTTATCCTACTTTTGCATCAGCTCTTCACTCTCAGAGCGATCAAAAGGAAACTTGAGAAAAAATTATTTTCAGATCATTTTAAAGCTTTTGCTGCTTGAGAATTTCCTGAGTGCTATTAAGCTGAAATGGCTGTCATTGAGTTCTGTTATTCAATAAAACACACACACACACACACACACACACATATATACACATACTGTATATATACTGTATATACACTCTCACTTCTACATCAGCCTTTACCAAATAGACACTTTTCCATAATGGAGAACATTAGGGAAGTCCTGAGATACTGATACAGGCAAAGGGGGGGTTCTGAAAAGAAAAGAAGTATGGGTACTCATGCTTGTCCTAAAAAAAAATGTATTGGGACATCCTCAGAGAATATGTTTCTTCTATTGAATTGACAGTTACATTTACCTCTTAATTTAGCGTTCTCTACTTCACAATGTCTTAAATAATCAGTCCTTTGTAATAAAGTTTCAAGATTTGTTCACCTAGTTTCCATTTTTTGTTCTTTTTGTTCAAAACAGTGTGCTTTGCCTTGTTTGATCTAAATGAGCGATCTTTACAAATGTTTTTTGAGTCTCGTTGTAAGCTTTGAGAGTCTTTATAAAATTAGCACTTGATGTTCTTGTCAGAATTAATGTGTTATATTTGTATAGAACTCTACAGAGGAATACTAAAGGCATACAGTATGTCCTTGCCCATTTACTGTTCCATAACCGTTACCAACAAGCTTGATTTCCATTACAGTTCTCATATAACTTGAATGCACTGTAAGTTGCTTTGCCCATTGGGTTCTCGGGTCGGGTTTAAGACCTCTACAAGAGGGTGTGTAAATAATGAGAATTTTCATTTTTGGGTGAACTATCCCTTTAAGTTTTTGAATATAGGTATAGAAACAATGTATTTTAAGTTTATTGCAAAATATTCAGATTTACAGTATACAAATATAAAAGTAATTTCAGAGTGTAGGGAGACTCAATTGCATTTACAGTGCAGTATGCGAGTGGGCAGTCCCTACCAGGCTTGTTTGGCTCGTTTTTTTTTTTTTGTTAGCTGGATTCCCTGATTGGTGGATCTTTCTCTGCTGAATCATGGGTAGTGTAGTTCTTCAGCAGGAATAACGCTATTAAACATGATTTCTAAAAAATGAAGCTGAAATAACACAGATTGATGGCTTAAACAGAAGCATATTTCATTGATTAAAAAGGATTACATGACCATCTGAATACTACTTGCTTAATCCCAGCAACTGCCCTGTTATTGGGCAGTTGCACTTATAGATTCAATTAATCATGGCAGACTGTCATTTTAGACAAAACTGTTTTAACCTACTATAATCATTAACATGATTGTAGATTGTACATTATTGTAGACAAATGATGAATTAAATTAATTATTAAAGATTCAAATAATGTTTTGAAAATTGCCCTCAAATTTCACTTGGGTCAAAAATCTGAGGGGCTCTCAGCGAATGATGCTACTGCCTGGCTACAACTATGACGAAGAACTTCACCTTCTTCAATGCATTCATTACTCTTTCTCTGTCCCCACCATGTTTTTGTCATTTGCAGTCTCCTTGCAGGCATTTATCTCCAGGTCACGTAGAATGAGAGCAACCTTGGACCTAGGCCAAGGGCAGAGCACAGAGGGGGTGGGGGTTAGAGAAATATTTAGGGGTCATGACTGAGAAATGATTTGATAAACATAGTATTTTTCATTTTTCATCTGTGTATTATGGAAACTGGTTACGGTATATGTCAGTGATATCTCTGTGGACTAAAGAAGTTATTGGGGGTTGCAAACAAAGTTCACATGAGTGTTAATCGTCTGTATGTTGGAGAATAGCTTCTCTGTCAATGTAAACACGCCAGTAAATGCTGCCCCCGTGAGGAAGATTATGTTAATGTCTCGTGCTTTTTTCAGTAATATAAGAAATAGGAATGAATAGGAATGGAGTCCTCAAAGTTGTTGTTCTATAAACACACCAGCAGGAACAAATGATCCATACTTCTGCTGTTAAAAGTCTATGTGCTATTTCTTCTCTGGTGTCATGTGTGACACTCTCAAATTGGATGAAAACCAAAATGGGTTAACATTTTACATTAACATTCCCCTTTGTAAAGGGTTTCTATAGGGGTTTATTAATGATAAATAACTCATCAATAAAAGCATTGTAAATCATATATTTGCAGTTATAACAACATGAATAAAAAGGGCGACTTTCATACAATACCTGCCAATGAGTGAGAACTCACATGTTATAAATGCTTAATAAATGTACTTGTTCATTCTTATTTTAATAAAAATCATAAAATGTCATAATTCATCATTTATGTAATGATCCAGCAAAAATAGACTAAAATAGAGAATAAAAGGTGTTGTCATAGACATTTTTTAATTGCCCTCAAAATTCACTTGGGTCATAAATCTGAGGGGGCTCTCAGTTTGAATGGGCATGATGCTACTGCCTGGCTACAACTATGGCGCTGTACGGCAAAGAACTTCACCTTCTTCAATGCATTCATTACTCTTTCTCTATCCCCACCATGTTTTTGTCATTCACAGTCTCCTTGCAGGCATTTATCTCCGGGTCACGTAGAATGAGAGCAACCCTGGACCTAGGCTAAGGGCAGAGCACAGAGGAGGTGGGGGTTAGAGAAATATTTTGGGGTCACGACTGAGAAATTATTTGATAAACATAGTATTTTTCATTTTTCATCTGTGTATTGTGGAACGTGTGTAAACTGTTTAAAGTGAATACTTGTTACAAATGTTAGCAAATGAAATTGTGTAAAAGATTGTTGTACATGGTTGATATATTCATCTTAAAGCTTTGTAAGGTATGATTGAAGTTAGTTCATAAATAGCCAATAAAAATAAATGATTCATGAACAATCATTTCATGATTTTGATTAATATATGAACAAGTACCTTTATTAAGCATTTATAACATGTGAATTATAATTGGCGCACTATTTGGCAGGTATTGCATGAAAGTCGCCCTTTTTATTCATGTTGTTATAACTACACATACATTATTTATAATGCATTTACATTTACATTTATGCATTTGGCAGACACTTTTATCCAAAGTGACTTACAGTGCACTTATTACAGGGACAATCACCTCAGAGCAACCTGGAGTTAAGTGCCTTGCTCAAGGACACAATGGTGGTGGCTGTGGGGATCGAACCAGAGAATTTCTGATTACCAGTTATGTGCTTTAGCCCCCTTTATTAATAATTAACTTACTTTTAATAATGGCATAATACCTAGGGTTTGGTTTTTCTTGTTCACTCAATATTTGATAAAAAATTATAAGTACAGTTCTGTATATGGAGATATGAGGGCCCTATCACAAAGTAGTCTTCGTTTCTAATTGGAACCTTAACTTGGTGAGGTGGAAGAAACCTGTTTAAATTTGTATTTAAATAACATTTTTGATCTTTACCTACAGAGCTAAATGTTTTGTCATGGTCTTCAGATACACTTAATCTTTATCTATTTTGTTAAAGGAATATTCCTGGTTCAATACAAGTTAAGCTCAACCAAAAGCATTTGTGGCCTAATGTTGATTACCACAAAAAATGATTTCTACTTGTTGCCTCTTTGTTCTTCTTCTTGGAAGTGAATGGAACCAGTATGTTAGCATTAAAATACTCACTGTTTAAACAGTATAGCCACCAGAATTAAATTATTTAAGTGATAAAATTGCTTACTAACCCTTTCTGTAGTAATCAACATAATGCCACAAATACAGTTGATTGATCTTAAAAGAATAGTTCACACAAAAATGACAATTCAAAATGCAACAAATTTTTCACTGTACATCTTGCCATTGCTGTCTCTAGGCAAGATCATGATTTCAAGATTGACTACACTTCCTAGTCCTAGATACATGCACAGAGCTAGATGGCGCTAGGATGTGTAATCGAGCTTGTAATCATGATCACCAAGGAGACTGCTGATGTATAGGTATATAGTGAAACATTTTATATTTTGGTCTGTTCTCACCCAAAACCAATTGGATCGTTTCAGAAGACATCTTTTTTTTTTATTATTTATCCCCTATTCTCCAAATTAGGAATGCCCAATTCTGACTACTTAGTAGGTCCTCGTGGTAGCACGGTTACTTACTTCAATCTGGGTGATGGAGGACAAGTCTCAGTTTCCTCCGCTTCTGAGACTGTCAATCTGCACATCTTCACAGTCTCTGCACAGACTCACAGCACGGGAGGCTCATGCTACTCTCCGTGATCCATGCACAATTTACCACATGCCCCATTGAGTGTGAGAACCCCTAATCGCGACCATGAGGAGGTTACCCCATGTGACTCTACCCTCCCTAGCATCTGGGCCAATTTGGTTGCTTAGGAGACCTGGCTGGAGTCACTCAGCACGCCCTTCAAACTCTCGACTCCAGGGGTGGTAGTCACTGTCAATTCTTGCTGAGCTACCCAGGCAACCACTGGAGTCTTTTGAATTACTTTTATGCTGCCTTTGTGTGTTTCTTGGAGCTTCAAAATATTGTAAGAACATACCGAGTTGAGATATACTTCTAAAAATCTTTGTTTGTGTTCTGCAGTAGAAAGAAAGTCATACAATTCTGGGATCACACGAGGGAGAGTAAATGATGAGATTATTTACATTTTTGAGTCATCTATTGTAATTCCTCTCTGTTATATCTGTTCAGTGTAAAAGCTGGTCTACAATGGATACTCGCTGAAATGTTGAACAGTATAGAGATGCACATGCACACATCATCACAGTCACTCACATTGATCCTGACATCATTCAAACAGACAAAGATCATGATCCCATTTAGCTGAATGTGTGAGTTGTTTTCAGCCATCAGACATCTCTCAGGCATATATTACTGAGGAGTTTGTGAAGGGCTAAAGACACAGAGCATCATACAAGTCCCCTGCATATTTACTGTCAGTTAGACTGAATTATTAAAACCTATGGACATGAGAGAGAGTAACACATCGGTGATCATGCTTCTTATACTGGAAAAAGTGTCTTCAAATACACTGCAAAACCATTTTCTTAAATCAGTATTTGTAATTTTTTTTCAAATAAAAATGAGTAAACATCCTTTAAAACAAGATGCGTTTAAGACATATGATAATATATCTTCAATTCCGTTTATTTTCCGTATTCCATTGGGAAATTGTTTAATATTGCTTTAAGTATATATCTAGCCTAATTTAGTGAGGTTTGTACTTAAAAAAAGGAAAACAATGGTAAATAGGGTAAGAATAAGAACCTTAAACCAAGATATATTCTCTGAAAATCAGTTGTATTATCTCACGCAATTTTGCTTCTCAAGTGAATTTACCATGTTTTATTGATGTTTAAATATGTTTCCTGAAAAACAAGACAAAAATGCAGATGCAGGAAATGCAGGAAAATGATTTATTGCAGTGAAGATCACAATGAAAACCAGTTGAGGAATTCTAAATATTAGAAAAGTGTGTGTGTTTGTGTGTGTGTGTGTGTGTGTGTGTGTGTGTGTACATGAATTCCCTACATTGTGGGGAACAAATGTCACCTGAAATTTGAGTTGTGGGCACAATCAGTCAGTCTCCATGAGGAAAAAAGCTTATAAATCATACTAAATTATGTTTTTTGAAAATGTAAAAATACACAACATTTTCTGTGAGGGTTAGGTTTAGGGGTAGTGTTAGGGGATAAAATATAAAGTTTGTACAATATAAAAATCATTATGTCTATAGAGAGTCCTCATAAAACATGAAAACATGACGTGTGTGTGTTTGTGGTTTTATATAGGAGGGGCTCAGCTTTGCCTGAAGATCTTGGCAAGAGATGGATGGGGAGATGAGGCAATTTTCCAGCTGAGAGGAAAAGAGAGAGAATCTAAAATCCCCAGACAGAGAACAGAAAACACATCACTTCTCAGTGGAGATGGAGCCATTTCTCCCCACTGAGATCAGAGCAATAGTGTTTGTGTATGGATTTAATTCAGTCTGAGAAGCAAATTATACTTATATTGAAACACGAGAGCAAGAGTTTACTCCTTCTCTCTACCAAAGACCATTCTGTTTTCATTATTAAAAGGATAGTTTATCCAAAAGATGTCATCATTTACTAGTCCTCATGCTTTTCAAAACCAATATGACTTTCTTCAGTGTAAAGAAGATGTTAGGCACTGACTGCCTTAGTTACCATTCACTTTAATTGTATGAAAAAATAAAGATGAAAATGAATGATGAATTAGGCCAACTTTCTGCCTAAAATCCCCTTTTCTATTTTACAGAACAAAGAAAATCTTGTGGGTTTGGAACAAAATGAGGGTGAGTAAATGATGACATAATTTTCATTTTTGCTTGAATTAACAAGTTCAAGTTAATAAGTTAATAAGTTCATTGGTCAGTTACAATTTCATTAACCCACATTGTTATTTATTAACAATTAAACATTTTAAAGTAAAGCATTTAAATAATTGTTTCCTATAATTAAGTATGGACCAATAGATTTAAGTGTTTGGCTGACACATTTAGTGCAGGTCAAAAGATGTGTTCACACTGGTTTATACTAGTTTTTGTCTGGCCTAGTAAGTTTATTTCTGGCCTAGTTCTGTCACTGACCTTTACAGTTCTGGTCAGAGGAA
Source organism: Moxostoma hubbsi (assembly GCA_032164185.1). NCBI lineage: Eukaryota > Metazoa > Chordata > Actinopteri > Cypriniformes > Catostomidae > Moxostoma > Moxostoma hubbsi. The sequence goes on from JAVLUX010000035.1 coordinate 10,075,836, forward strand.
GAGGATTTAAATAGAGGTCAATGCTTAAATCCTTTCAGGTTAGACACTTTAAGATGCATTTCTGAGTAAACAAATCTCAAAGCATCTGTTGTTACTGCCTAATTAATAACTAATCAAATTGTTAGGTGTAAATAATTAACTGATGAAAGCAAATACATAGCATAATGTTTTACAATTATTAAAACAAGATAAAATTGGCTGCAAACTGCCAAAATAGTTGCAGCTCAACCTCACCTGAAATCCATGGTGTTCTTATTTTTTTTCTTTATTTTTTTTACATACTGATTTACTAACACTGATTTTGAAATAATTGCAAACCTGCTTTAACAAAATTCCAAGTACAAACACATAAATTATTTTTGCAGGTTGTTTAGTTTATTTAATTTAAACTAAAGCAATGTAATTTATATCATTTTTTTCACAACTTGATTTCATTGCTTTATAGCAAATACAAAAAAAATAAAATTGAAGTTTACTTAATCCATTTGAGTTTGGACAACATCAATTCTTTTTGTAGCATTGATACAATTGAGCAGGGGATTTTCATTTCCCATCATGGTTTGCTTGGGACCAGATGGGGTAAACAAATGTTGAAATGATGTGCTATTTTATGCATTTTTGAGCAAGATGACAATATGAGGATATGTGTTACCATTGTGGTGAAGATTGGTGCTTGTGGTTATCTTTAGGATTGACTTTTACTTGAGTGCTGTTAAGCTCTATAAGCGGTTGCTATTAAATTGACAGTGCAACAGTTTCACTGTCCTTACATTTGCTCACCTGGCATATACTGATGATTAATTAAATTGGACTATTACAATTTATTTAACAATTTAAAGGTGCAGTCAGTACAACTTTTTGCTTGTGTCATCTAAGACTTGCAGTGACATGGTGGGGTGGATGCAGAGTTGTTCAAAATTAATATTTTTAGTCACAGGTACCATTGCAGAAATTCACTATTCACAGTCAGCCATGATTCATTTAATCCAAGAGTGAAAGTGTCTAATAACAGGCTGGCTACTGAGATTAAGCGTGTAGTATTCGGCTGGTCGTGTGATTCTAATATGGCAACCCCCATGTGAGGACCCTCTCCATGTAGGATAAAACAGCTTTTATAATGTTACTGATATGACTGGATTCTTCATATCATGTAAGTGATCATTATTTTTTTTTTACTGAGTGCACCTTTAAATTAAACAGTAGTCATTTTAATTTGACAAACCTTATAAAGTTAAGTAAAACTACTATAGAACATTGATTTGACCTAATCCAACAAATTATGCTGTCTGAATGAAAACTTTCCTAAATTCAATTAAGGGCAATCTGCACAACCCTCCTCAATCACAATTTCATGTTTGAGCCATGCTTGACATGTCCTAATTACAGCTAAAAGGTCACTTTCTCTGTTTCCATAAAGCTCATAATGGACCATCTCTTGCATGGTTTGTGGCATTACCAGGCATCATGTGAAACTGGAACTATAGAAATGCACAGTCTGGTTGAGACATGCTTGTACATGGACATTCTCTTTCCAACACTAACTCGTTACTCTAGATACGCTGCACATGGCTATGCAGCAGTATTCCAGGTACCCTGCCAAAAATTAAGCTGAGCACACTCAAAAGCAGCTTACAGCCTTTATCAGATCAGCTGCTGTTTAGGTTCTTGATGGCAAACCAATATCTTCTAAAAAGTGTCACTCTTTAGTCCCAAACATCCTTTTAGAGCAATTATGCAATTATTTATGAAAATTAGACAAGCTGTCTGTCCATCTATCTATCTATCTATCTATCTATCTATCTATCTATCTATCTATCTATCTATCTATCTATCTATCTATCTATCTATCTATCTATCTATCTATCTATCTATCTATCTATCTATCTATCTATCTATCTATCTGTCTATCTATCTATCTATCTATCCATCCATCCATCCATCCATCCAACCATCATCTATCCATCTATCCATCCAACTATCCATCCATCCACCCATCCATCCATCCATCTATCTATCTATCTATCTATCTATCTATCTATCTATCTATCTATCTATCTATCTATCTATCTATCTATCTATCCATCCATCCATCCATCCATCCATCCATCCATCCATCCATCCATCCATCCATCCATCCATCCATCCATCCATCTATCTATCTATCTATCTATCTATCTATCTATCTATCTATCTATCTATCTATCTATCTATCATAATTTTCTTTTAAACATAGCACTACACAGACTCAAACACCATATGGTGAAACTCTATCAGACCTACTATTCAGATTCATTCCCATGTGCCATGCAGGACAAACACCATGTGAATGCAATAATCAGATAATTCTCAGCTGATCTCATTGGATAAGGCAAACCTCCCACAGAGCTCCCACAGTGTCCTGCTCTTTGATCTCAGCAAATGACTGGACAATGCAAATTCGATTTTTATTTATTTTTTTACAATTAAACTGATTTATTCACAATAACAATCACTAAGCACCAAACACTGTTCTATAGTAAAGTCAACTTTTCTTACAAACAAAATCATTTCAATTTATTTTTACAAAAAGAAAAATAGAATTTGGAATAATTCTGCACTATTTACATAGACATTTAATTTGAATATTCTTTATATATATATATATATATATATATATATATATATATATATATATATATATATATATATATAATTACAAATAATTACACATTTGAGTATCAAGTGAGTTTCAGTCTCTGGCCTGGGACATTTTGTGTAGTTATTGTGTCGATGTAAAAGCACAGGAGATCCCAGCAGTGGGAACGCAGAAGTCACAGGTCAGGATTTAGCTGCCAGGCTTAAGCTTTCTCTTCAGCTCCATGGGCCATCTCAAGCATCCTTTCACCCTGTACCTGCTTATAACTCAGTACCATAGCACTTATTGGGGCCTTGAATGTTCCTGGTCTCCTAAAATGGCAAAATCAGCCTCCCCTTTTAGCTCTGATGTATTTATCTTCACGGGCAGATAATTTAACAGAGTATTTATTAGGCAGGCCACAAAAATAAACTTTCATACCCATATCCCAGTTCAAAGCTCTGGTCATACTCAATTGAAACCTTATTACAGCTCTTTTAGTTAGTGCTTCAAAAATACTATACATTTTTATTAAGCATTACTTAATTTTCAAGTAAAACAAATAAAACATCTATTTGTTGTCTCTCCATCCATCGTTGTCAAAAGTGTGTGCATTCTCATCTGTACACTTTCATATCTTTCTTCTTACTCCTTGTAAAATTTAAAAAGTAGTGTTTTATTTTAATTTTTCATACTGGTCACATGACAATTAAAGTGTTGTTAAAGGATATCCTATTAAATAATTGCCCTGACTGAACTGAGGAGTGGCATGGTTGTTTGCATAGGAACAGTTGCGATGGGAGGGCATCATACAGCTAGTTTCCACTCTTTTAATTTTTACAATTTGCCAAATCCCAGAGTAGCCTTCCTCAGGTTGAATATCAACTCAAACATTAAATAAAACAAAATGAAAACTGAAGTATAATTGTAAACGTGTCATTTGACTACAACATTTTTTGACATTGTGCAGCAAAGTACAAAGTCAAATAGGGGAGCAAAGCTTGTAAAAAAATGCATTTTGAATACTTCAAGATTTTTTAACAGCCAATAATTTGGATTTTAATTTAAGTTTTTTTTCTGGGGATTTCAACATAATATTGCGCTACCATATAAATGAAATATACAGACTTTATAAAAACATAATATTACTAACAGACAAGGGTTTGTATTTTGGTTGTTGTTGTTTTTTCTTCTTCGCCAGTTCTTCATTAATTGGCTTCGTCTTCACTTTGTGTTGTGTGAGTGATATAGTTACAGTTTCAGATTCAGGCGGTGTCCCACAGCTCTCTACCTCAGGTAGGTGTGGCCAAAGTTCTGGTGGGCTAAGCTCACTCAGCTTACAGTGGCAACAGCCTCTTCCTGTGCTCCCTCTTCCACTTGACTGCCTTTGCCCATGGCCTTCATCTTAGCCATGATGTCAGTGAAGGTCTCTTTGACAGTTTTCTCCAGGATCCAGCCCTCACTCTCACTCTCAGGGTCTTCTGGGTTCACCAGCGTGGACAGAGAGGTGTTTACGTACTGTAGTCCAATCATTACAGCAATCTGAAGCAAAGCATGAAAGAGTTGAGCATGAAAGAATGGTATGTTTAATGTTAGATGCTGAAACTTATGTAAACATGTCCAGGCCACAATTCACCCCAAATTATATTTTGGATAAACAAAATAAAGCCTAATTTTAGGACCATTAAGATTTTTTGCATTGTGGTATTAACAATTCAGCATTTCTTTCTTTCTGTGTGTGTGTGTGTGTGTGTGTGTGTGTGTGTGTGTGTGTGTGTGTGTGTGTGTGTGTGTGTGTGTTTGAGAGAGAGAAATATGACCTGGACATTTTTTGACAGGTTTTTTGAGATTCACCCAGTGATCCTGGAGAATATTAAGAAATTAAACAATCTGAAAATCAAACAATCAATTGTTTGTTTAAACTAACTAAATAAAAACAAATTGTCCACAGCATCTTAATTGGTGATTTAAAATCACCTTTTCCAAGAAAGCATGGCCTAACTCCGTCCCACAGATTAGAACATTTGATCCTCCTGAATCTGCAGTGGCACCACACCATCTCACACTCCTAATCTCCACCAACTCTAGTTCAAGGTCTTTCTGTTGCTATCGTTTGTTGTAAGCTAGGCAGATTTAGTTCAGAGCAATATTATTAGAAGATTTCCATCAATATTCCAATTTTTATATGTGCAAACAGATCACCTGATATGAGTTTTGTCAGATAATTAAAAAATTGAAATCCACAAGTGAAAATTATAATTTAATAAGACACACAAATCAATACAAATCAACCTGACTTTAGTTGGTTACACAAACAAAAGTTTCTGAGGGTTAGATCAGGTAAAAATAGTTTCTTATGGTTAAAGTATTGTACTGTACTGTCAAAAGAATTCACATTTTACAGTGAAGTTTCATGTAATTTATCTCAACAGTATTATCACAAGGTAGTCCATAAACATTTCTTGAAAAAACATGTCAGATAGATGTTTTCACTATTGGTGCCACATGAGGGGACTGATATTGACACTAAATGATAATGCTAAGGGAATGAAACTCCTGCCAGTAGAAACATGGAATGACGTTATCCAAAGATTAGCAATTACTCCTCTAATTAACCTTCACTTTTGAACCCTTTTGGAATTGTCTTAAAAGAAGAGTGAAGATCCCCCTTCTAATACATAGCCAAAACGTTGGGCAACTATGTTGGAATAATTATAAGTTACTGTATTTGGGTACAGACACCAAAAACCTTCTTACAAAGACAATTTACATGATTGTGTGTCTGGACTGGACACAATTTTACTTAAGAGCAGATAAGAAATCAGTTTGACCTTTATAGCACAGTCCATTAAGATTATAGTTAGATAATATACATGATTACGGGCTGATCCTGGATCAGCACATTAAGATACTCCATAGCTAAATATCTTACTTCCAAGAGGGTGACCAGCAGCACAAGTATCCCAATGGTGCTCATCATGCCACCATAGTAGGATACAAGAGCATCTCTGCAGCCACGTTTCCAGATGTTGAGATCTTCAGTGTGGTGGTCGTAGCTGTAGTGAGCTGAGTTGTTGGTTATTTGCTGTTGGATGCAGGGTCTTGGTGAGCTTGGGTTGCAACAACTGAAGGGAACTCCATCCATGAGGTATTTGCCATCCACATTGCTGCTGATTCGACTATGGACAAAAAATTAAAAATAAAAGTTGTTCCACCATTGTGCCGATATACTTCAGTTTAGCCCTTTAGCCTATATCCTATATTATTTATTAGCTACTATAAATTATTATCCAAATAGTTTAGGTTACTTTGGAGATTGGAGATTAGAACATCAATCAACTATTAAATGTCCATTGATGTCACAAAGACTCTGCTAGTTACTTCAGTATCTATTCCAAGCCAATCTACCTGGCCTTCAACTGATTGAAAAGGACATAAAGCTCTGAGGACAAGCAAATGTGATCCAAGAAGATTAACAACTAAATCCAAACTGGCTAACATGCCTGATACCACTTACACTGCAAACTGACCCCAGTAAATCCCCCTGGCCCACCTTCTCTTAAACATTTCCACTACAAAATTATTCCATACAATAATAAAACAATCATTCTGAAATGTTTATAGACCATAATACTGGTTTGTATCATATTGGCCACCTTAATAGAAGCCTTAATAGTAGGCCTAATAAAACATCTACATTTTAGATGATTCACTATTTAAATGTTTAGTCATTTATGCCTCAACAGAATTGATTGAAAACTGCAAAAAGGAACACTCACTCTTTGACTTCCTTGGAGCTGAAGTCCAGGTAACGGTTGCTCACCCACTGGATCTCAAACCAATCTTTGTAGTTGTTGTTGCCGCAGCACCGGAACTCCATCTGCATGAGATCCAGAGTTCTCTTCATGTAGCAGCGACCAGGTGTATCTGTGTCCTTGTAGTACTTCATTCCATTTTTCAGGCCCTCAGCTAGTGTAAACTCTAGAGGAATGCGCATGGCAAAACAAAGAACCGCTGTGAGGACGAGGAAAACGTTAAAGAACAAACAACAAATGAGGAAGGGCTTCAGAACTGTCTTCCATTTTGCAAACTTGTTGGAATCAAGGGAATCATAGCAGATCTTGCCCCCAAAGGCATTGAGACCACATGCCAAAAGCCCAACACCAATTAGCAGATTGGGTGCAAAATGACTCTCATTGTTGTCCATAAGTTCACTTCTCTTGCGCAGTTCAATTTTAAAGAAAAGGCCCATGCTGAAGACCAGCACGCCAGCCATTACGGAAAACCAGTACATGAGCCATAGTATCTGGGCAAGCTTCACCCGCTTCTTCAGATCAAATTTCATCTTCATAAGAGCCATGATGAACTACTAGTTGAAGTCCAGAGATAGAAAGAAAAAAAATTCAGAGTCTGATGATGTCCAAAAACAGAAGCTTACAATAGATAAATACTCAAGGTATGTTCAAGGCACAATGTGTAATCCATTCCAGTAAAGCAAAGACCTGTTAGCAGTTTTGATGATTGTTTTCGCACCCATAATAAACAAGGCCCAGATCAGTCTATAAGTAAACACAAGTGTAAAACATTTTCTTCTCGATTCGCCTCAAAAATGGATTTTCATCCACAGTGATTAAAACGCAGCGGTGTAGACAGATAACTGACACAAATAGTGATGTCCCTCTTTCTGCAAAGGGAGGACAAAAGCCAAGGATCCAAATGATTAACACAAAGTTACTGTACGTCATCCTAAACCCAGCTAATCACCATCATCCCATTTACAGAAATCCCTGGTCCACAGATGAGCCTATCTGTAAGCTGCTGCTATGGCATTTGATTGGCTTGATTGGTCACATGGTATGACTGGCATCCCTCATGAACATCAGAAACCAGGAGCCAAAGACTTAAGACCACAACTCTTCCGCTTCAAGGGTCTCTGAGTCCATGAATAACAGGTCATTGCCTACTACCCAAGATAAACTATGAATTACTAGTCAACAGAACTGATTAATATTCGGATTGGGATGAGTACCTTGGAAAGTTGTGCTTAAAACTTTTGGACAGTAGATTTAAAAAGTTTCAAGTGTTTACTATCATACTGTATCTGAAAACATGAGGCCATTTTTGGAGGAACAGCTTTTTCTTGCATAACATTCATCATGATATACAGTGCATCCAGAAAGTATTCACAGCGCTTCACTTTTCCACATTTATATTACAGCCTTAGTCATGTTACAGCCTTATTCAAAAATTTATTAAATTAATTATTTTCCACAAAATTCTACAAACAATACCCCATAATGACAATTTGAAAGAAGTTTGTTTGAAATCATTGCAAATTTATTAAAATTAAAAAATGAAAAAAAAAAAAAAAATCACATGTACATAAGTATTCACAGCCTTTGCCATGACACTCAAAATTTACCTCAGCTGCATCCTGTTTCCACTGTTCATCCTTGAGATGTTTCTACAACTTGATTGGAGTCCACCTGTGGTAAATTCAGTTTATTGGACATGATTTGGAAAGGCACACACCTGTCTATATAAGGTCCTACAGTTAACAGTGCATGTCTGAGCACAAACCAAGCCATGAAGTCCAAGGAATTGTCTGTAGACCTCCGAGACAGGATTGTATCGAGTCACAGGTCTGGGGAAGGGTACAGAAACATTTCTAAGCATTGAAGGTCCCAATGAGCACCGTGGCCTCCATTATTCATAAATGGAACAACCAGGACTCTTCCTAGAGCTGGCTGCCCGGCCTAACTGAGTGATTGGGGGAGAAGGGCCTTAGCCAGGGAGGTGACCAAGAATCTGATGGTCACTCTGACAGAGCTCCAGCATTTCTCTGTGGAGAGATGAGAACCTTCCAGAAGAACACCCATCTCTGCAGCACTCCACCAATCAGGCCTGTATGGTAGAGTGGCCAGACGGAAGCCACTCCTCAGTAAAAGGCACATGACAGCCCGCCTGGTGTTTGCCAAAAGGCACCTGAAGGACTCTCAAAAATTCTCTGGTCTGATGAAACAAAGATTGAACTATTTGGCCTGAATGGCAAGCGTCATGTCTGGAGGGAACCAGGCACCTTTCATCACCTGGCCAATACCATCCCTACAGTGAAGCATGGTGGAGGCAGCATCATGCTGTGGGGATGTTTTTCAGCGGCAGGAACTGGGAGACTAGTCCGGATCAAGGAAAAGATGGATGCAGCAATGAACAGAGACAACCTTGATGAAAACCTGCTCCAGAGTGCTCTGGACCTCAGACTGGGGTGAAGGATCATCTTCCAACAGGACAATGACCCTAAGCACACAGCCAAGATAACAAAGGAGTGGCTACGGGACAACTCTGTGAATGTCCTTGAGTGGCCCAGCCAGAGCCCAGACTTGAACCCGATTGAACAGCTCTGGAGAGATCTGAAAATGTCTGTGCACCGATGCTCCCCATCCAAACTGATGGAGCTTGAGATGTCCTGCAAAGAAGAATGGGAGAAACTGCCCAAAAATAGGTGTGCCAAGCGTGTAGCATCATATACAAAAAGACTTGAGGCTGTAATTGGTGCCAAAGGTGCTTCAACAAAGTATTGAGCAAAGGCTGTGAATACTTACGTACATGTGATTTATTTTTTTCGTATTTTATTTTTAATAAATTTGCAAAGATTTCAAACAAACTTCTTTTACTTTGTCATTATGAGGTATTGCTTGTAGGAAAATAATGAATTTAATCCACTTTGGAATAAGGCTGTAACATAACAAAATGTGGAAAAAGTGAAGTGCTGTGAATACTTTCCAGATGCACTGTAGTTTTAATATATTCAATAAAAACTTCCATATTATGTTTGTAATCACATCTGTATGTATTCTTTTCCATATAGTGGGCCTTATTCATGAGACACATGCAGAAGAAATGTGTGTAAATTGTTCAAACCATTCTTACAAAATGTCCCCATTCTATTAAAAGAGATAATTTACATAAGAATGGATTTATGAACAATTTACAAACAAATTTCTCTGGCTCAGGTTTAGTAAATATGGCCCAATATTCAATCAGTGTCAGAAATTAACTCTTTAAGTAAGGAGCAGTATTTGCCACTGGATTTGATTTAAAAAATAGTCTCTAACCATTTTAAACAAACTGTCTCATCTATTGACTTGAAATTAACTAGTACATTAAAAGAAGGAAGTTACGTGACGGCATGCGAGGATCGGACGTGTGAATGGCGAGCTCTGTGCTCTTTGCTAGTTTTAATACTTTTTATGACATAAAACGGTGAGATTCGATACACTCTGCTCCATAACAGTTCTAGGAGGACAATATGTCAAATAATTCAAAATCATCGGGCTCTGGAGACATTAAAAGTCCTAAATACTTATGTGCTCATGCTAATGCCCCCGAATAGGCCGCGGCCCTGGGAGTCGACTTGGTCGGGGAGGTGTGGGAAATGTGGCAGGAGATGCTGAACATGTCGCAATGCTGATGAAGGTCATTGCTGACTTGGAGGATCTTGCTGTGATATGTCGATCGATCACCACCATGGAGGCAAATTTCACGAGTGGGGGATGTTGAGAAATGGATCGATTACCTGGAGTAACCAAGCAACCAAGGTGGATTTGGAGCATGTCTGGGAGATGTTGGAGGACATGGAAAACCATAACGTCCATATCATTGGAGTCCAAGAGAGATTAGAGGGACAGGATATGGTGAAATTCCTGAATAGGGCTCTTTCCGAATCTGCTCAACATAGCAGGCCATAAGCTGGAAATCAAGCGAGCTCACAGGGTTCCTGCTCGGCGATCCACAGAGGGAGACAGGCAGACAGATCAATTCTGGCCAAATTTATGAGATCATCTGTAGAGCGGAGGAACAACGCACGCCTGGTCCCCAATCAGCCTAATGGGGGAGCATGATGGATAAAGGCGGCCGATGACGATGGTTCGAGAGAGAGAGAGAGAGAGAGAGAGAGAGAGAGAATTACAGGCAGCTGCTCTGTGTACTTATGTTTGTGTGTTTTTGGTTTGGTTTATTATTAAACTATTATTTATATTGTCAAGCCGGTTCTTTCCTTCTCCTTTCCCTTTAACCCGCTTTACATCATCCTATAAAGATCTTGTGTTACGTGTGGCGAAGAGTAAAAGAAGGATTTCTTGGAAGAATCACAGCATTTTTTTGTTCCCAGACTTTGCAAACTCGACAAGAGAGAAAGGTGATAGATTCAAGGAATACAAGAAACTTTTACATCAACAGAAGGTCGCTTTTGCACTGATATTCCCAGCCAAATTGAGAATTGATGCTAAGGATGGCATTCACATGCCCACAGCAAGAGATGTCCTTCATAAAGTCAGTGGAGTAAGTCATCTTGTTGTACTCACATTGTAGTGGAGTGGACAAGCTCACTGAACATTTACTTGACTGTTTGAGGACTTTTTATCCGTTTTGTGGTCCATTCTTTATAATGCGGTGCCATTTTGTGCTCCGTTCTGCATAACGTGGTGGCTCATTGTTGCTTATTGTGGCCCATTTGGCACGTTTCCCAGTCGAACCACTGGCCCGCTCGGTTCTCCTGAAGGGTATTCCGCCCCTGATCAGCCAAAAAGTGTGTCGGCCCACCAGGAAAATGCCTGGTATGCCAGATTACCAGTTCAGCCCTGGGCTGGAGTTTGTTTTATAGATTATCCTTTGCTGCGCAATTCTGTCTCACAAAATTTGTATAGAAAAACCAGACTTGAGCAATCCGATGGCAAGTTTGTCGCAGGGGTTCTCATAGGCATGCATGGACTGTTTGAGTTTGGAGGGATGTACAGGTTAATGCACACGTTTTACTTTTTTCTGTTTGTTATGTTTTGGGGGATGTTCAGGTTTTGATGGTTGCACTAATGTTGAAATGTGGTCTTTATAATCTTGTTTTCGACACACAATCTATTTTATCTTATATGTCAAAATGTCAAATGTTATGAGTGGATTGTCTCTCTCCACGTGGAATGTGAATGGGTTGGGGCACCCCCATAAAAAGAAGGAAGGTTATTTCTCTTCTTAAGCGTAAGAAATACGATATAGTGTTTCTTCAAGAAACGCACCTTTCTCTGCAGGAAGCTGAAAATTTTGGGAAGATATGGGGTGGGCATTTTTATAGTGCTGGTGTTAGTTAGAGTAAGGGAGTCATTACACTGATAAATAAACATCTACAATTCAAATGTCTCAAACAGAGCAAAGATAAATTAGGAAGAGTCATTATTGTGTTATTTTATTTTGGCTAATATTTATGCACTGAACATTGATGATCAGGGCTTTTTTTAAAGATCTTGAAGGGATGTTGCAAGCCGCTGGCACCACTCATTGTATAATATTGGGAGGAGACTTTAATCGAGCAAAATATTTTTGGGAGGATTTTCTCCCAATTTGGAATGCCCAATTCCCAATGCCCTCTAAGTCCTCGTGGTGGAGTAGTGACTTGCCTCAATCTGGGTGGCAAGGACAAATCTCAGCATCTGTGACCATCAATCCATGCATCTTATCACGTGTCTTATTGAGCGCATTACTGCAGAGACCTAGCGTGTGTAGAGGCTTCATGCTAGTCTCCGCAGCATCCACGCACAACTCACCACGCACCACATTATAGTGACCACGAGGAGGTTAACCCAACGTGACTCTACCCAACCTAGCAACCAGCCCAATTGGTTGCTTAGGAAGCCTGACTGGAGTCAATCAGCATGCCCTGGATTTGAACTTGCTACTCCAGGTGTGGCACCTAGAGCAAAATGTATTCTTCACAGGATGTGTAAAAATCTTGGTCTTACAGATATTTGGAGACTTTTGAACCCATCTGGTAGGGACTATAATTTTTTTTCATCAGTCCATAAGATTTACTCTCGAATAGATATATATATATATTACGGCTGTCAATTTAACTTGTTAATTCAGTGCGATTAATCGCAATGCCCCCGGACTGTAGTAAAGAAGATTTATAAGAAATGCAAGTTGTAGTACCACCTGTTTACTCCAGAGGCCAGTAAGTGGAACTTCAGCTGTATGGCAATGCGCAGTTTATACAGTGAACAATACAACAATTCAGCAGGCAGCGCAACACAAACATACTTTTCGTTCTTGCGTTCAAAACACTTGATGGAGCACAAATTCAAACTAAGAGATCTCAAGAAGTTTTCTAAGTATTAAACTATATTTAACTTGACACAGTGACCTAAAAATATTATTTTTATCATACAACGCACCCGAGATGCTACACAAACATGTCTGACGCAGGTGTACATTGACGGGTCCTTAAACAAGCCCTCATAATAAATCTCCAACTGATTGACAAATTCACTTGCGAAATGGATTGCTGTGAACTGTATGCCAATGATTGGCTTATGTTCAATAATATGGTAGTACAATACATTGTATACTAAAGCCACTTTTTGTATGGTCTTATCAATGATTAAACTGTTTTTAATTCATTATCTGAATATTTTTAATTATTTCATCATTATCTATTGAATTATTGTTATATGAGGGGCTTTCTCAGCAAATATTTGTATGTGATTAAATGCGATTAATTGCGATTAATTAATAGGGACACTATGTAATTAATTCAAATTCAAATGAATTCATGAAATTAATGTCTATATGGAGACCAACTGGTCCTCAGTATCCTCTGTGGGTGTGGCTTGGGAGGCACTTAAGGTGGTTCTTAGGGGCCGGATCATGTGGTCTCATTCACCAATAAATCCAAAGCACAAGAACTCATGGAATTAGAAGGGGATATTAAAAGTGCTGAGGCAGAGCTGAAATGCCGAATGTCATCTAATGACCTCAGGGAATTGATCAGATTGAAATACAGATTGATATAATACGATAAGACAGTCATTACTTGACTGCAACAAAATTCTCTTGATTCTAAGATAATCTTGGAAGAGCTTGGAGAGTTAATTAAGGCCTGGCCTACAGGCAAGGCCTCGGGGCCAGATGGCTTTGCCGCTGAATTTTTTAGTTCTTATGCTACAGAACTGGCTCCACTTTTGCAAGAAGTTTATATGGAATAATTAAGAATATGAAGCTTATGCCAACCATGACACAATCCTCGATCAGTCTGATTCTTAAAAAGGACATAGATCCAAGTGAGTTTAAGAGTTACTGTCCAATTTCCTGATCCAGCTAGACGTTAAAATATTGTCAAAAATGTTTGCAAACCGATTAAGTTATGAGATCTCTTATACATATAGCTCAGGTGGGTTTTATTCAGGGCTGCAGCTCTTCTGATAAAATTAGGCGTTTTATCAGTATCATGTGGTCAGTGGTGAATGATTAAACTCTGGTCGCCGTCATTTCACTTAACGCCGAAAAGGCATGTGATATGATTTAAGATTTTGGAAATGCACGGGTTCAGGAAGACTTTCATTGGATGGATTATGTTACTGTATAGACACCTGGTAGCGGCAGAACAAAAAAAATTATTAATATAAGATTATTTTACTCTGGATAGGGGAACCCGACTAGGTTGCCCCCTTTCCCCATTATTGTTCTGTCTTGCCCTGGAACCATTAGTAGCCACAATAAGAAAGAAGGTGATTTTTCAGGGGTGATGGCAGGAGGTGTGGGCTCATAAGCTTTTTCTTTACACAAATTATATTTTATTATTCTTCTCCTACCCTACTAGATATATGCCTTGCCTCCACAGAATTATTAATTTATTTTCTACGTTCTCAGGATACAGAGTTAATTGGTCTAAATCCGAAGCTTGGCTTTGACAGCCTACTGCCCAGTAACAGACATTTACTTAAATGTTGCATCGAGCATATGGCTGAACCCAAATTTATGTATTAATAAATCCCCTTTCTGCTGGACAAAGTGGATTGTGAGGGAGGTTAATATACCCTGTGACCTATACGAGAGTGGAGTGTTGAGATCATTTGAAATATGGTTCCACATTTTGGGATTCCCAAGTCGCAATTCTTTAGGCATTTACAGCTGTACAACCTGCTTTGTACTATTTTGGGAGTAGCATACACCCCCCTAAAGTGGCAGATACTCTGGGAGTGGTGACTACTGTTATTGGAAAAGGTCATGAGGCATCAGTGTATTACTGTGCATTCAGACCAGAGGCGTCGAGAGCGTCAAACTGACCAGAAGTCATTCATTTTCTATGACAGCCAGCGTCTCTCGGTGGTGAGAAGCGATGCGGCAAGTCTTGGGCAGTGTGGGCATCAAAGGAAAGTTCAAGTGAAGCCAACATTATGGTAATGAGCTTTGACGCGGTTTGCCGGCAACCTATTGGAATATAGAATTATGATTTATATAATATTATATAATAATATATTAAAATATTTAATGAGGATATACGCTACTTGTGATATGTCATAAGATACCGGTCGACATGTCTGGATGTTTTGTGGCCCCTTTAAATATAGTTCACAAAACCAAGCATTCTCAACGAACATTGCCGCCTATTTCAAATACGTCAGTGCTTCCACTAATTTTCTATAGCTTTGTTGGCAGGGCAGCCAGAGCGAATTTTGACGCTCACGCCGCCTCTGGTCTGAACGCACGGTTACTCCCTGCTAATTCAGAGTCTGGGGGATGGAGCTTCAACTTCCCTAAAGAGATTATGGAGAAAGATTTAAACTTGATATTGGATGAGGGAGTGTGGGCTAGGATTCTAAAAAAACATCAAGTCTGCATCCAGAGATGTGAGGATGTGCCTTATGCAATTAAAGATTTGAAATCGATTCTATTGGACACCCTCTAGATTGTATAGGCTTGGTCTTAAAGACACTTTGAACATTTTGCCCCAGACTCTTTATTTTAGGCAATGAGGCGGTCATTTATATAGGGGATAAGTACATAAAAAATTGGGTCCTAGCCAGTGTAATGATCGACAGACAGGCCATCCTTAGTGGATGGAAGTCGGCTGGAGCACCCTCATTTCCAAAGTGGTACACAGAGATGGGCAGGGTAGCGGCATTTGAGGAGATGTCATGTAGAAAGCGAAGCAACCTGAATATGTTCATCAGGAAATGGGGCAGCTATTTAGCCTTTTTGGGGTGCTCTCGGGTAGGGGCAGTGGAGAAAGACTAGTTGATTTGGATGTGTGTGTTGCAATCTTTTTTTGGGGGGTTTTATTTTTGAAAGTATGCTTTTTATGTTTTTTTTTATGTTTGTTTTTGTTTCTAAATATTTTCTGCTGTTTTATTGTCTATTTGTGTGTCTTTGTCAGTTGTCTTTTGACCACTGGGGTGCTTGTTTGTGTCGGGTTGGGGGGTTAATGTTCGGGGGGGAAGGGTCGTGATTTCATGTGGTTCGATTATGCATTTTCGGTCGTGTCTATTTGATTTGCTGCATGAAATCATTACAAATTGTTAGTAACAACAACAAAAAAAGACAAAAAATACATTAAATTAATATTCTGTTGTACAATACAACAGCATTTGTGGCACAATGTTGATAACCACAAAAAAATTTTTTGACTAAACTTTTCTTTAAAAAAAGCAAAAATCAAGATTACAGTGAGGCACTTACAATGGAAGTGAATGGGGCCAATTTTGGATGGTTTAAAGGCATAAATATGAAGATTATCATTTTATTTACATTCATTCTTTTGTTAAAACTCATGTTTTATTTGAGCTGCAAAGTTGTTTAAATCGGTTTGTTGACATTACATCATTACGGCAAGTTGCAAAATTGGCTTTAACATAAAACAGAAAAGGTGAGCAAGCAATTTAATCCCACTAAAATCATGTTAACATGCATATTATATGTCTTGTGGGTATACTTTTGAAACAGTGACTGTTTTATTGTTTACAGATTGGCCCCATTCACTTCCATTGTAAGTGCCTCACTGGAACCCAGATATTTGCTTTTTGAGGATATTATCTGTTTCCCCAAATCAGTCAATCAACATCAACTCATATTTTACATCACAATATGTATTAATGGGCCTATAAAAGGAAATTAAGAATACGTTATTTTTCTAACCCTGACCTGCTCCTTGCACCTTACATGGAAAAACATTTTGGGATAAAATCACTCATATATACCAAACAAAACTTTATTCAGATACATTTGAAATCATCTCTTCCTATAACCCGTGAATAACATTCAGAATTTGAGCATTTAGCAGTGAATTTTTATTTTTTGTAATATATCCATATACAAGCTTGATATAAGATCATTTCAACATGTTACTTTATCTTCCTAAAAAGCATTCGATTAACTTCTTCGCATAATTTTATTCGAGTAAATTCTTGAACATTTTATGTTTATGGCATCACTATATTAATTAATTAATACTTCTTTTATTATTATTATTAGTATTATTTGTTTCCAGACAGAACAGCATTTTAATTTGCAATGTAAACACATCAAGATCATGACTCTTGGGAGGCTGGTCCTACAGAATCCCAATTAGACATTCTCTCAGTCTCAGGAATGACGGTCCAATTGGGTGAGGGTGTGCCAGCAGCAAGCCAATTGAAATCATCCACCAGCGTCCAGTTGTTCCTGTCCGGATCAAGTCCAGACACTTTGAAATGATCACGAATCCCAGGATAAGTCCATGTGAATGGGGCAAACCTGACCCCATGACAGTCCTCCACAATTGCTCGGCTGGTCACATGGAGGTATATCTGAGTGGCAGTGGTGTTATGGGTGCGCAACTGCTGACAGGGGAAAACTAATGTGCTGTCAGAGCACTGGTCAACAAAAACAGAGCTGGACACTGGCCCGCAGAGGATCTCACAGCTACGGACATTCTTGATATGCAAGGTGCTCGGACACCCATAGAGTCTCACTTTACAGTTTGTCAGGTGAGATAACAGCACATCCTGTTGCTGGATCTCCTCAGCTTGCTTGATCAAGACTTGATTGTCAACATTAGAGAATCCACACTGAGCAACAGGAATAGCAGCATCAACCACTACAGTTCCACCCACATCAGACGCAGACTTTTTTGTTGGTTCTCTATTCGGTGCAGGCTGTTTGGAAGTGTTCTTGGACCTGAAGGCAAATTTCTTTTTAGGCAAAAACGCCTCTCTTCTCTCAGCCAGAGAGCTCTGGAGTTCCTGCATGGATGCTTGAGCTTGCCTTAACTTATACTGAGTCAGAAACATGATGCTGTCATTCAGGAATTTCTGGAGCTGTTGCATTTTGATAGTGGCCTCCTCCAGAGTTTTTATAGCTTTGTCACGGTCACGCTGGTCACAGCTGGAGATCATCTCATCCAATGCTGCTTTCTCAGTATTAAAGGTGGACATGAAGATGTCGCTATTTTCCTCCGTCACGGTCTGGCTCTCCTTTACGTTTCTCCGGCGCTCTACCTCTTCCAGTCTCGCTTGATCCCTCCGTAACACCCTTTCGGGTACTTTAACGGAGGTATTCGCTTCTCTATCGTCACTCACGAGGATGGAGTCAACACCTACTGCATCCATGTTGATTCGGGAGACAGGCGTGCCGGCGTTGTGGACACACGTGATTACGTGACGACTAGTCTAATTGTACTCATCGATGATTGGACAAAACACCCGTTCCCTTAGGTACGCGGTTTTCTATTGGTGCATTGAATCTGACAGCTCGCGTTCATAATAAACTAATGACTGTTCAACGTCGATAACCTTTCTGGTAACCTTTCCTTTTAATATATATATATTATTTATTGAAGGTTCCGTATTCACAGATTAAATTATCTAAAGATAATTTGTAATTTATTTCATGTAAAATCACAGAACGGTGATTTTACATTTTAATTTAGTAATAATAACAAAAAATTCTAAAATTTATTTTTTATTTTATTTTAATAATTATGATAATTGTATTTTTATAGCACCCTTTCATATATATATATATAGCAGCTTAAAGGGTTAGTTCACCCAAAAATGAACATTTTCTCATTTAACCCTCATGCCATCACATATATGTATGACTTTCTTTCTTCAGCAGAACACAAATGAAGATATTTTTAGAAGAAAATCTCAACTCTGTGGGTCCATACAATCCAAGTGAATGGTGTTCAGGCCTTTGAAGCAGATAAAGTCAGAATAAGCATAATCCATATGACTCCAGTGGTTTAATCAAAGTATTCTTATGTGATCCCGTTGGTATTGTGTGAGAACAGACCAAAATATAACTCCTTTTTCACTGTACATCTTTAAAACAGCCTCCTTGGCGATCATGATTTCAAACTCGATTACACATCCTATACCACCATCTAGCGTTCTGCGCATGCATCAAACACAAGAAAGTGTAATCGAGCTTGAAATCGTGATCATGCCTATTGTCTGCAATGGCAAGATGTACATTGAAAAGGGAGTTATACTGTAATCTGTTCTCACCCAAAACCAACTGGATCGCTTCAGAAGACATTGATTAAACCAATGGAGTCAGATGGATTACTTTTATGTGACTTTATCTCCTTTTTGGAGCTTCAGAGGCCTGATCACCATTCACTTTCATTTTATGGATCTACAGAGCTGAGATACAATAGAGAAAACTGAGATACTGAGAAACAATTGTGTTTGTGTTCTGCAGAAGAAAGAAAGTCATAAAAGTACTTAAAAGACAATTAGGGGGAAATGTTAATAATTAATAATGACTAAAAGACACAATATATTAATATATAAACATATGACTTTACATGCTTTTTAAAAATTTGAATGTTTGGCGATTGTCTAACTTGTTACAGCCATTTTCTTAAACACCGCAACAAAAAGGGGAGTCCAACACAATATGCAATTAAGAAAACAGATTTATTATAAATTAGTTTAAATGAACAAATATCAGAATTTTTCTAGGGGGTTAAACAAAACTAACATCATTTGAAGCTGGTGGCTGCAGGTCACTATCAAGCAGAGACTTGTGACTCCTCTCGATAGGCGATCCTACACCAAAGAGAGTGCCTAGACTGAACAAACGAGGGTTATTTATATACCACACCCCCAAACAAATCAATTAAACAATTACTTTCCCCAGCCAACCAGAAACTGTCCCACACTGCCACTGTAGGACAGAGAGAGAGAGAGAGAGAAAGTGTCGTAACAAATTCCAATAGTTAAAAGGTTCCGGATTTTGTGGGCATTATGGCTAAAAGCAGTATTACCTGATCTCTTACGGTTTACATTACAGTATGGGTTAGGGTCAAACTACAAATTGGAACATATTTGATAAGCAGTCAGAAATGTATGAAGATGCTAAGTCATTTAGTGCTTTAAAAACCAGTATAAGAACCTTAAAATCAACCTTAAAACTGAGTGTTAAACAGGTGTAATGTCATCGCTCCTCCTAGATCATGTAAGCACTCTTGCTGCAGCATATTGTTCCAGTGTTAGAGTAGTTTTCCAGTAGTTTATCTATACTATTAGCCAGTATAACTCATGCATTACAATAGTCAAGGGGGGGGAGAAAATAAAAGCAGGAATCAATTTCTTAACATCAAGTGAAAGAGGATCAAATTTATGCAATATTTTTGAGATGATAAAAGCAGGTCTTAGTAACATAATTCATGTGAGACTTAAAACTTATTTCACTATCTAGAATGACACCAAGGCACTGTCTTTGACTGTAGAACCAGAGTACCTATGCAGTTTCAATTCACTCCCTCTCATATTTTGTGCCAACAATAAGAATCTCAGTTTTATCATTCTCATTCAGTTTCAGAAAGATTGTGTTCATCCATAGTATGATGCTAAACAGACATTCACTTTCTTAAATGTGTCTCAGTGGGCTCCACTGAGATTTGGTGTCATCAGCATAAATATGGTAGTTAATCTCATGTATGAATAATTATTATGAATGTTAGTTACCCAAAGGCAACTTATACAATGAAAATAAAAGTAACCCAAGAATTGACCCAGGTTGAACACCATATACTATGTCACGTTTTGTAGAGGTACAGTCAACTACGTAACAAAAAATTGCTTGCGCACACACAAAAAAATAATACAAATACAATTATTATTATATCACCATTTTATTATTATTTTATTTCTCTGACTATTGTTTTAACTTATATTCATTCTATTGTCTACATGCTCTGTGGGACTGTTGTCAGTTTAAACAAATATATATATATAAACCTGTATGAGAACTGTTTTATTTTTATTTACTCAAATTGCATTTTTATTGAATCGTATTTCTACAAAAAATTTTTTTATTTATTTTGTATTATAATACTGTATTATTATATTTTTATTGTTAATTTATTTCTCGCCTCTGGCAATTATTTTAACATCATTTAAATGTGGTTAATGTGAATAATATAAAAATATACCTATGCATTTAGGATAAGGAGCTAATTAATAATTAATAATAATGTATTTATGATACATTTACATCTTGTAATATTGGAATAACCCTAAATTGGAAATTTTGCATTTTTACAACTCAGAGCCAGATTTCTTTGTTTACATCCCTCCTTGCACTTCTTCCTTTTAGTATTTTTGTGGCAAAAATGTTAATATAGGCTATTTCTTGCATCAGAAAATTTTTAACCTTATTCACAGTCTCAATGTGGAAACAATCTCGTGGACATATGAGTGTTTATACAAATGAATCAGTAGAGATGATCCAACAATTTATGATATGTTTATTATAGTCTAGTAACTACATAAAAAAATTTGCATGCAGCTGACAGGACCACACTTATGGGTAATCTGCGATCTCAGGATACTGAAGGTGTGGTCGGAAGAGATACCCCGCCCCCTATCGCTTGTTACCAACACAATTCTAATTGTTTTTTTTTATTTGTATTATTATTTATTTTGGGCATGTAAAGTGACCCATCCAAACTAAATATATTCAGCTTGCATTTTACAGTGTCAAAAGAGAAATAAGTTATATGCAAAACACAGTAGTTAAAGAGTTTTGAGACTTTTTTTCTTATAAGTAATCAACCCAATAGTGAATAGAGCACTAGGTAGTGATGCTGCCTTCTGCTGGAGCCGCACAGCTCCACCGGCCCGTGCAGAGATGGCGAGGAAACCCCGTGGACACGGCACTGCTTTTTCATGACGGTGAGTTTCCCCCTTTGAGTGTATTATAATTTTGTGATAAAAATTTCAAGGAAAGAACACACACAAGCTCCTTCCTCCCCTTCCTTCGGGGAGGGAAGAGCGAGCGTGGAGAGAGAAAAATCTATCTGAGATTGAGCAGCGAGGACAGTGAAGGAAAAATATATGAGTGGGAGAGGGAGAAACAAGAAGAAGGAGGAGGAGGAGGATGAGGAGGAGGGGGAGCAAATTAAAAGTTGCCAAATGGAGATATTGGGTTTCAAGAGGAGTGAGACAGGAGTAAGGGTTTGCTCTTTTCAAGTCGTCTTTATCTTATGCAAAGCAAAATAAACAACGATTTGTTCTGCGTTCGGTATTTGCTTGACGAATTAATAGGTGGGGGAAAATGTCCACGTCGCCAAGCTACTCCGACAAGGCCGTCAACAACCCGGGTGCAAGAAGAATACTCAAGGCTCGCTTTATGATACGATTTAATGCCCCTTTACAAAATCTCAAGACATCGATATTAAACGAGCCGTTCCAGACTGAAAATGCGCCTCTGCGCGCTTCGTTAAACCGTCTGTCCTGCTGCGCTCTACGGCTGGCGCTCGACGCGCAAATGCGCACAGATGCGTAAACGCGATTTTAGATCATTTTCTCAAGCCGTGCGATAAAACGCAACCGTTCGTCGCCTCTCGATTCGGTCCATTTATTAACAAAGTCCCTGTCTGTTTCGAGCTGTTACTTTTTAAGCGAGATTAATACGGCGTGTTTTGTGCTTCCTGTCCGTGCGCCATTGAGAGCCTCGTTTGTCCGTCCAGACTGTTTGACATGGACAAGAAGTGAATCCGTACGAATCCGTCGCCGCCTCGATTGAACAGGGTTTTACTCTGAATTGTTAGCGGTTGCTGCTTTTCTACGTATATTTTTTCCGCCCCTTTGATTTAACAGCAAAGATGGGTTTTTTCTCGTTGAGAGGAAGGGAAAAAAAAGTATCTATCCCCTCCCTCATTTGGCTCGCTAAATTCTCTTACTTCAGCCAAAATATATCAGACATGTATAACGATCTTAGTTTAAACAAAAACACGAATTTTAATGGAGAATTTAAATGAATGATTTTATTTTTTTTAACTTTATCAAGGACATGCAAAAGGCCGGATTGTCGTGCCACTTAAATTTTCTACATGCAGATTACACGACACACATATTGCAAACTTTATGCTTTGTAATTTTAAAAGGTTTAACTCGGAAGTAGCATATCTAATATCTTATTATTGAAAATTTGATGATAACTTTTAATCAGTGGTATCTGTGTATAGCCATTAGATCGTCCGATCCGTGTTTTCCCCCTATTTATTTTTGAATTGCTGGTGAAGTCTGAAATAAAAGGCAATAGTGTCAAATGTTTGGATATCACTCCAAATTTCTGGATTTCATTTGTAGTTCACTAAAGCAGTATTTTATCAACGCACGCCTTTTAGGTTGTTTGATATCAACGAGGAAAATGCATACATCACGCGCTTTTCAATTTTTTTTTGTCACTTTGGGGAAAACACAAACATGACACTTATTTCCCTCACTTGTCTTAACCTTATTAGTTATTTGAAAACATTAAATGCAGCTAGTTAACGTTTAAACTGGCCAAACATTTTTTTCCCATCCCCCACGTATATTCCTTTGCCACATTTCCACACATGAAATTCCAACGTTGTGCACGTTATCATACGTAAAGTTTCAATAGCAATCTTGCAAAAATATTATCATAAATTACAAGCGAGTGCTATTTTAAAATGTTAAGAGACCCTGCGTCATAATGTCCTTTGGTTGTCGACTAGTGAACAGTGGCGCAGTTCTAAATGCCAGACGCCATTTTGAAGTCTATAGGATTTATCCGCAGCCACTGCAAACACTAAATAAAACACTAAAGCCTTTCTTTCTGTTACGCAAATTACTGCTGTATTTCTCTTAAATATAGTTATATTTTAGTTTTCAACAAATATATTATCAATATTAGACTATTTTACTTAAATCACCCTTTGTTTTTAAATGTCCTGGTTGCACAGGATGAATGTATAGGCAAATTTGATGAGAAATAAAATGTCTTTTTTTACTGTTCACAAGTTACAATAGCATGTGATATTTGTATTTTGTTTGTTCGCTACTTGTAAAAACAAACAAACAAACAAACAAAAAAAAAACAGATAAATCCTGGATTTAACTGGTAACAGTTGATCTGGTAGTTACTGTTTTGGGCACCATTAAGTTGGTCAGGATGGGGCAAGTTTAAACCAGCTACGACCAGCTAACCAACTAAGGTTGTGTTTAGCTACTTCTTTTTTTTCAGGGCAGGAAGCAAAATAAGCTGCCACAATATAAATAGTCCATCTAATTTGCATCATGTCACAAGTCATTGTATCTGCATTGCTGACTTGAGTTGACAAAGGCCTTGCCTTCAGGGCTATAACTTCAAAGAACAATTCTTAGGTCACAATTTGACCTATAAAGGTGTCAAATGCAGGTAGGCATTTAATAGTATATACAAAATCACAAACATGGGAGTATCCATAAACAAACTGAGCACTCTGACAGTGGTTAAAATATGTAGATTTTGTATGCCAAAATTCAGCACATCCTTCAGGTGTATTCAGGAACAAATTTATATACATATATAAGTATATCTCAATGCAGTCAACAACCAGTGCCAAATGGAAATGAAAAGAACCTATACTTTTAAGATAATATGTTTTCATTGTAAAATCTCAAAATGTGTAATTACTGTCCCAGGTGTAATGGATGATGAAGACGACCGCCGTCTTCTGGATTTTATAGGGTGAGTAGCTTTACAATTAGTCTGTTACAGTTTAAAGTGTTTCAAATACTCTTAAAAAGGCCTCCCCTGCATCTTTTAAATCAGTCATTTGTTAAAAATAACTATTTTGTCAACAGAGATGTGCAAGCATTGAATGAGTATCTTCATGGATCAAATAGTAAATCTGTAAGTATGCTTAAAGTATATGACATTTGTTTTTCATATTGAAAGGTTATTAACAGCTGTCTTGACATTAATACAGATTGGAGAAGATGACGTGACAAATGCAGCTTTTGGGTCTGACAGCTCGTTCTTCACCAGTGACACTGTGAGTATATTTTTGTTTGCAAAGAGGATATCTGGAATATATTGGTTTACCACAAATTTACAGAGAGCATCCAAACAGTAACTGATTTGATTTTCTACTCAGGGTGGCTCTAACGAAGGGCTCAAAGATGGCCACAATCATTTGGGAGAATTCGGGGAGGCTGGTGAAGCTGAGTTTCAGCTTTCTAGCAGCCTTCCGTTCATCGAGGATGATCTTGAAGATGAAAATTCACCAGGTGGTGTTGATCTTGGGGGTGAGGACCAACCCTTTGACATCCTCCAGAAGTCATTGCTGGAAGCAGATATCACAGAGCAGACATTGGCTCAAGAAGCCCTTTTGGACTCCCAACCATCTCTCATTCCCACAGCTACCACCTTCCCTCAGCAGCTGGTCTCTGGAGGGTTTGGGGGTCCTGGCATGGTGGCACAACCTCAGGCTTTTATTCAGCAGGTTCCCCAGCTACCCTTGCCAAATGGCCCCACAGGACGTGTCCAGGTATTGGGACCCTTTAATGGCAGTGCCTCCTCTATGATGACTATAAACAGTTTGGAACAACCTCAGTTCCTTTTGAAGCCAAGTGGAAATGTAGTGACCAACAGCAGTGGGCAGGGTACCATGTTTGCCTCTTCCATGGCTGGTCAGGTGTCAATGTCCTCCAATAAAGGGACGGTTCCAGTTCAGAATATTATCATTCAGAGAGGCACTGGACAACAGACATTGGTTAGACCCATTCAGCCTAAACCCTTACAGACAGGTGGACAAAATGTTTACAATATCAGCAACATTGGGCTTCAATCCAGTGGCACTACTACTGCTAATTTAGTCAATAGCCCCTACACAGCCAGTGGCTCTCCTCAACAGGTGAAAGTGGTTAACCAAGCCAGCAGCATTGTAATGCATTCACCTTTGGGGCAACAAGCGCAGCCCCAACCACAGTCCAGTCTGCCTCAGGGGCAGTTCTTTATACCCAGCTCTATTTCCCTCACTCCTGGAACCACAGTTCATGGCTTCCAGGCAGTGAATGGACAGGTTATTCAAGCAAACACTCAAGTGGGCGACCCGTCCACAATGAGCACTACCACCTACTCGATCTTGACCAATCAGAACACAACAGTACAGCTTATCCCTGGGCAGAACTTTTCAACTGGAGGGCAGTTGATAATGAATCAAGGTTTGGTCAGTGGAGGTCAGATAGGCCAAGCTTCACCAAAACCTGTTGGGCAGGTGTCACAGAGACCTGGAGCCACGGCCCAGGTCTGGACCGCCAATGCATCGCCTAGCTCGACCCCTGTACATATGTCACAGACTTCAGGCCACTTTACCATGGTCAGTTCTGGTATCCAAGGTCCACAGGTTTGTCAGCAGTTATCGGTCAGCCCAGGACAGCACCTCCTTATGCCTGTAGCTCAGAACACTCCAGCTTCTTCTGGAGTTCAGGAGGTTCAGCAGGTGAAACATATTTCAAAATATCAATCAATCTTTCTATTCTTTCTATGTGCCCTTATTGCCTTACAAAATGTGTGTTTTCAGCTAATTTTAATGTTTCTTCAATTTAATAGGACACCACAGCAGCAACACAAAGAGGGCAGACACAATTAGTTCATCTCCTTGGTACCAAAGGTAAGAATCCATCGTAACCTTGTTTCATGACCATCAGTCATGAAACACAAAAAAGAAACTTAAAAAGAATAGTTTATCAATTTGCTTTAAATGAATAGTTTACCCAAAAAATTAAAATTCTGTCCTAATGTATTCACCTCTATTTCATTCCAAACATGTTTGACATTCTTTCTTAAGCCCAAAGAATACTTTGATTGTCATGTATATGCTTAACGTCTACGTACAGTCGAATGCGAGCCTGTCAAAGTATACTTCATTTGACTGCACATACACAGATGACGAAATTTGCCTCACGCGTTATTTACATTTACATTTACATTTATTCATTTGGCAGACACTTTTATCCAAAGTGACTTACAGTGCACTTATTACAGGGACAATCCCCCTGGAGCAACCTGGAGTTAAGTGCCTTGCTCAAGGACACAATGGTGGTGGCCGTGGGGATCGAACCGACAACTTTCTGCTTAACAGTTATGTGCTTTAGCCCACTACGTCACCACTACTCGCGTTATGTACAGAGATGCTCACTGTTCAATTCTGACTGAAGCATACTTTGGGATTTATGCAGACACATAAAACACAAATGAACACAAAAGAACATGTTTTAAAGAATATTATAATCCGTAATTTCAATATAGTGTCAATGGATAATTCCTCACTTTAAAGCTTGAAAAAAGACCCAAAAGTACCATAAAGTAGTCCATGCGACTTGTGCGTCAGATTCCAATTCTTCCGATGACATTTAAGTAATATTTTCGCAAAAGTCTTGACTTCCATTGCACGTTATAAGCTCGTTCATTGTGGTTTGCGTGTTCACATGAGAATTTAAGTTGTTTTTCGGGTCTTTTCTCTCCAAAACCTATTGTATGCTTTCAGAAGACTTGGAATATGACACTCAAGTCATATGGATTACTTTTATGATACTTTTGGGTCCTCTTGCAATCTTTAAAATGAGGCACTCCACTGCCATTGCACTAAAAACACAGGCTGTGATCTTATTAAGACATTTCCTTTTATGTTCCACATCAAAAAGATAAGTATATGTGCTTAGAACAACAAGGTGAGTAAATTATGCCAGAATCCTTTCCTTGTTTTTCACCCAATTTGGAATAGCCAATTCCCAATGTGCTTTTAAGTCCCTGTGGAAGCGTAGTGACTCGCCTCAATTTGGGTGGCGAAGAACAAATCCCAGCTGCCTTCATGGCTTGATGAGCGCGTTGCCACGGAGACATAGCGTGTGTGGAGGCTTCACGCCATCCACCGCGGCATCCACACTCAACTCACTCTGCGCCCCACCGAGAACGAACCACATTATGACCACGAGAAGGTTACCCCATGTGTCTCTACCCTCCCTAGCAACAGGGCCAATTTAGTTGCTTAGGAGACCTGACTCAGCACGCCCTGGGATTTGAACTAGCGAACACCAAATGTGGTAGCCAGTATCTTTACCACTGAGCTACCCGTAATCATACTTTCATAGTGTATACACTACAGTATATCCATTACATGGTCTTGATTGCACTGTCTACATAACGTAGATTTTTTTTACACTTTTTTTTAGACTTTGCTGCAGCTGTGCACATGAATCACACCTTGTGGATCAATTATGTATATTTGTTCAATTTTCTATTTTATATCTTAGCTGTGAAAATGCTAACTCCTGCCAATCAGGAATCGGCACTCACACCGAAGCGACCTGCAACTCAGCAGCTTACTAAAGGAGGAATGTGAGTGTCCATAGTGTGCTCTACACTTCTTAATGCTAATAATAGGGTTCCCACAGTCATGGAAAACCTGGAAATATCAGGGATTTTTTTTTTAAACAGGGAATTCCAGGCTGGAAAATGTATGGAAATCTCTATTGTAATTACATATATATATATATATGTATATATATATTAACTTGCTCTGCTCTAAAATATTTAATTGGCAAAAACGAGTGTGATCTCTATAAAATGTTAAAAATCTTTATTTAGTTTATCTAAACTATTGGAAATATCATGGAAATAAATTGTCGAAAAGTGTGGGAACCCTGTAATACGACCATGGACTTGAAATAGACTACTATTCAGACAAAAGGCAGCATTTCTGTGGTTTAGTTGCCTTTTAAATGCCTGATTTTACAGGGTCCTCCAGCAGCTAATAAGAGATCATAGTGGAGTCATGTCTCCAGAGTGGACACCCTTCACCTCGTTAGATGATGTCATTGACAGATTGTTGCCCTATCATGTTTTCCAAGGCTCATCGTCACAAGAATTTACCAAAGGTGTGTTTTCAACACTTCCTCAACACATTTTTAATAAGTAACCACAAAGAATATGAATATGCCATTGGTTCTCATGGCCTGTTTTTGACTTTGCAGTTGATGAAGAGTTTGAGGCAGTTGCCACACAAGTGTTAAAAAGAACACAGGCCATGGTGAACAAGTACAGACGCTTATTAATCGTGGAAGCAGAGGTAGGTTATGAACCCACAAAGAAATAGTTCACATCACTTATTCAGCCTCATGTTATTCCAAAACCTTATGACTTTCTTATTTCAGTGGAACACAAAAGGAGATGTTGCGCAGAATGGCAGCCTCAGTCACGATTCACTTTCATTGCATCTTTTTCCCATAAAACAAAGTGAATGGTGAATGAGTCTGTCATTCTGCTTATACTAATATCTCCTTTTGTGTTTTTGTGTCATTAGGGTAAGTAAATGAAGACAGAATTAACATTTTTGGCGAATCATCTCTTTAATCAATGTACAATGAATCTGCTATAGTCAATTTTAAGTAATCACTCCTTAATGCTCTTGCAGAGGTCCAGCCCTTCATCAGAAATGGTGATGATTGACAGGACATTTAACCAAGAGGAGCGGAACAACTTGACCCAAGACAAACGAATGATATTAGTGGATCCAGGTATGAAATGAACAGGAGAAAGCGGAAATGAACTGGAATACTGGTTTTGATATGTTACTTTTTTCACAGGTTTTTCATCGCTTTATGTAGGCTCTGTTCCAAAATCTAGTGAACTACCTTGCTGTCTACCACCTACTTAGTAAGCTGCTTTGTAAGCAGGGCTTGATATTAAACACCCGCCAAATGCGGGTAGAAACCGGCAGTGGCAGGTGACGTTTTCAGGGTTTCTCCTGCATTGAAAATTCGGTAAATGTCGGGCTGCCTAAGCAAATGTATTATGTGTTCTTGAGTTCAGTGCTTTCTAAGCACTAAATATGTATATGTTAGGGATGTGCATCTCCATAACTGAGGCAGAAACAATACGCATCTCGATGCATAGCCAACGATACGATACATTAAGCTGCGTTCACACTGTCACCAGTGGCTGGTGGTTAGGTCGCTAGTGGGCATTCCCACTACTGGTTGCCTAATAATGTTTAAAAATGACATTCACGTATGCCATTCCATTGCTGTTGACAGCGAATCAGTTTTCTTGCCGCTAAAAACAAACATTTTGGAGGGAAAAGACTAAATATAAATGGAATCAGTACATAAAATGCTTTATATCAAAGATGAACGAGAAAGAAGGTGTGCTCTTTGCCATTGCGGCTGTTTATCTGCGGCGAAAACGCTAACGCCGGTCTGTCTGGGTCCACAAAACCGTTCAATGTCGGAGTCGGCACGGTGAGTACCACCGGCTGTTGCAAGATCTGCGGCTGGATGAAGTCCGGTCCCAGCAGTACTTCAGGCTTGACAGGACCCAGTTTGATGAGCTGCTGCAGAGGTTGGGTCCCCTGATCTTTCCATTAATGCAGGAGCTGAGAGAGAGAGAGCGAGAAGGGATCACGTGAGCTCTACCGTATTCTCTCGTATTGGCTGTCACTCCCTTAAGTCGCTCTTCATTTAAATAAAGTTAAACTTGTCACACATTTTTGCATCGCTGGACATGCCCACATCTGGTCGCCAATGGTCGCGACAGCTCGTGTCGCTGGAAGTCGCCAGCTCTCATTGAAAATTAATGGGATGGTATCGCTGGCAGTGTGTACGCAGCTTTAAAGATACATATGTAACAGCTACCGATGCGATACGATTCACCCCTATTACGATGCAGTGCGATCCGATTACAATTCGATTCAACACAGTGCGATTCAATGCAATACGATGCAATGGGGAAAAATATGATGCTATGCAATTCAATATGGTAGGCTACAGATAGTTCGCTTTTATTTCTTTGGTTCAGACAGACAGCAAATCATAAATTAACTTAAGTGCCTTCTGACAATAATGGTCTTATTATTACAATTGCATGTTAAACATGAAAGAAACATGGTAAACTTTCATAAGGACATGTCCTAAACTATTTTGAATAAAGGAGTTTAAAGATTATTTTCCAGTTTCAAATGGGAAATTAACTTGTGTTACGGACGTGACAAAATGGACATGGAAACAATTTACACACTCAGTGCCCTCTAGCAGGTGTGTATGGTACATGTCGAGCAGCGCAAGCAATATGAAATTATAAAAGATATTCATTACAACTCAACTGCAAATTTTTCAAAGTTATCGCTTCCCAAATGTTGGCTATAGACGTAGTACACTTGAAACATGTCACAGATCAAAGCAATAATTAGTAATCTATTTGAATCATAGTAAACTAAGGAGCAGTGGATGTATAATTCTTCCATTTATTGCCTATCCATATGATTTGAAATGAAGAACCCATTATGAGTCTTTAAATAAAAAAACATGTGCACAGCAAGGCCAGTTATGGTCTGATTAAGCTGGTGTATATGTGCAAGATGGATGAAATCGAGCTACAATCGCACTGGAAATATTACTGTCTTTTATATCAGTCACCATTTTGTTAAAACGGTGTTACGTTTGTATGGACACTGACTACCACCCCTGGAGTCGAATCCAAGGTGTTCTGAGTGACTCCAGCCAGGTCTCCTAAGCAAACAAATTGGCCTGGTTGCTAGGGAGGGTATAGTCACATGGAGTAACCTCCACGTGGTCACGATTATTGGTTCTTACTCTCAATGGGGCATGTGGTAAGTTGTGAGTGGATCGTGGAGAATAGCATGAGCCTCCACATGCTGTGAGTCTCCGCGGTGTCATGCACAGCAGGCCATGTGATAAGATGCGTGGATTGACTGTCTTAGAAGTGGAGGCAACAGAGACTTGTCCTCCGCCACCCAGATTGAGGTGAGTAACTGCGCCACCACGAGGACCTAGAAAGTAGTGGGAATTGGGCATGCCAAATTGGGGAGAAAAGGTGATTAAAAACAAAACAAAAACTGTCAAGTTTATTTATAGAGAGATTGAGGGCGGCATCAAGCCAAGCTATAAAAAAAATTATCTTCCTCATTCAGCCTTTTGCTAATATTTTAATGTTAAACCTTTTTTTAAGAAAAAAATAATTGTTTCAAAGTGTGAATTAGAGTTAATCGATAAAATCATCCAGCCCTGCTTACAAGGCAGTGTAATTATGCTGTCCAACATTTTGGAATAGTCAAGTCGATTTTGTGCCTTTAATGCCTTTAAATACTACCCACGTAGGCAGCTCACTAGGTTTTGGAACAGAACTGTACAGTATGTTTGTAATGTTTTGGCACATCACTCTCTCAGATGGCTTTCTGGAAGAATTCTGCTGCGGCCCTAAGAAGATGATCCCAAGCCCTGAAGTCACGGTCGCAGCTAGCCATGAGGGCATTGCCAGCATAACGGGGACACCACCAAGGCATTCCATGAGTCAAATCGGTAGAGACGGGCAGGGAATGAACAGCCACACAGAACCTGCTTACAGGACAGACTCCCATTTAGAAAGCGGAATGGAGGAACACAGAAGAACTCCTCTCAAGTGCATCCTGGACATGAAAAAAATGAAGTGCAGAAACTTAATCAGCAGCATTCAACATGCCAAGCACCCTACATCTCCCAGCCAATCACAGCATAGCTCTGCCCAGAGCTACCCATCCAGCCTGGAGCTGAGTCAGGAACAGCAACTTTCTGATCATAGTCGCGCCTCATTGGGTGACACAGACTCTGTGCTTGAGGCTGCCGTGAATAGCATCTTAGAATGTTAGACAGTGCCATATTTATTTTTGCTAGTCCCATTTCATGCCATGTCTGTGCAATTGGGATTCCATGACATACATTGGCATTATAGCAGTTCAAATGTGCACACATCGGCTCCGAAAGTGTTGAGGAAGAGGATGGTGCAACTAAAGATGGTGATACTCTAATATTGTGCCTGTTGTTCTAGAGAAGTTTACACGAGAAAGCCTTTTACGACAATTCTTCATAGGATATTCTTGCACACACACATCAATATATGCATAGATACACAATCAAGCAGTAAGTTAATGGTGTGATGGTTTGGAATGTCACAAGTAGACATTGATATTTGTAGCTTATCTGTTAATATCAAACAGACCTACAGTTAGATTGATAGTCTTCGCAGTAAAGGTTGTATGGTTGTCTCTCCACTTGTGATGCATTATTGCAGTAGATGCAAACACACCACACATTTGTTTTTGAGCAATAGTTATGCTCATGTTTTTAAACTTTTGTTTTGCATTTAATTTTGTACCTTACAGGTATGTGACCTCTCCACAAAGATAAAACTTGCATGGTTTTGTGTAGGTGGAAAGT
Organism: Moxostoma hubbsi; assembly: GCA_032164185.1. Lineage (NCBI taxonomy): Eukaryota > Metazoa > Chordata > Actinopteri > Cypriniformes > Catostomidae > Moxostoma > Moxostoma hubbsi. The sequence continues at coordinate 10,108,767 of JAVLUX010000035.1, forward strand.
TAAGTCCTCAGATTGAGGGTACATTGTTACATTATGTTTATCTTTTTGTTTGTTTAATTCATTTTTTTAAATGATGCTTTTTATATATATATATATATATATATATATATATATATATATATATATATATATATATATATGTTACACATTTAATCTGCGCTGCTGGAGAAAATATGTGCTTTCGTGCACAAGTTAGTGTCTCAGATAACTTGTGTGGGTGAATCTCATAAAAACCTTTTCAGATTACATTTCAAACCAAAATCAAAAATTATATTTTATATTATATTAAATTACTTTTGATGTTTTTTTTTTTCTGGAATTCCCATTCTTCTAAATATTGATTCTCATCAGATTATTGTTACTGTATCACAGTAATTTAATTACCTTGAATTAAATGGTAGTACAACAAATACTACCACCATGTATAAATACTTAACAATTAAAAAATATATTTTTAAGCATTACAGAATGAGAATTGGTGGGGGTGTGCTTGGTTGTAATACAAATTTCACACTGCAAAAAGGGCAAAAAAACAAAAAGCAAACAGCCTAATAAAATCCTAAAAATAGGCTTATAATTCAATAATAATGAATTTTGATTTTGTGGTGAAATATGAGATTCCCCCATATTTAGATGTTCTTTGAAACAATTCATTTTCCCTTGTGCATTGTGTCCCCTGCTGGTCAGGCCGTTTCTGACCCTAGTGTCAGCTTTTTTTCTTTTTTTTTTGGACATGTGGACATGACCATGTACTTTCACAAATAACCATTCTCACAGAACTTACAACCCTTCTGCCGATCATATGCGCACAATTTTATGTAAGATTAAATTGGTGAACACAGAATAGGTACCGTCACAGAATATCAGATTTTTCAACTAGTTGTATTGTGAGATGGCTCTAAATGTAGTTATGACATGGCTACATGGAGATTGGTTTGAGGATGTCTGGACTTTTCTTCTCTGTGCAAATATAATCACACACAATTGCTCATATTTCAACAAATTCCCCTTTGATAGATCATTTCTAAAGTGGAGACTGTTAGCATTCAGTCTTATTTTGTAGTCTACATATTTTCCACATTACAGTGCCATTAGAGGGCTTGTCAGCAATGGGAGTGACCAAGACAGAGAAACTGCTGTTTGTGGACGTTTTTCACAAGAATGCATTTGCATTAGCATCCATTCCAGAGCCGAAGGTTGCTTGCTTCCATTTCCATCTGTAAATGTCATCCCATCGTTTTTGCATCTTTAACAATAACCACCACTGTCTTTCCCAGCAATTCAGCCAAAAATGACAAAAGACAAAAACTAAGTAAAATATTCTCTATGATCTGAGCTCTAGTGGTCGGTATAAGGGAGCACTCTAAAGACCTTCACTTCGAAGGGCTTCTTTGCCTTAGGACAGAGCGAGTGAAAACACATTTAAATAGTCTATCATTTGTTTTTACTGCTTTTTGATGTGCGAGTGTGGCCTTCGATTAACGTTACACCCATGGTTAAAGTTGCTTTTAATGTTTTATTTTCTGCATCACCCAAAACTTGATTTGTAATGTTTGGATTACAAAAATTAAAACATGAAACACAAAATATTTATACTTTTTGTACAGAAAAAGAATGTAAAACAAAAAAAGTTATTTTTTATTATGTTAGGTATGTGTTCATGTCATACTATATGTGGTCAGTTCTTCATTTGTTGTTTTTGTAAGTGTTCATGACAACAGCAAAGATAAATCAATATTAAATTCATTTTGGATACAGCCAGTATTTTGTAACACAATTTTTTTTTTTTTTTTTAATAAATTATGGATAAATACACTGGTGGCCAAAAGTTTGGAATAATATACACATTATGCTGTTTCAGAAGGAAATTGGTACTTTAATTCACCAAAGTGGCATTCAACTGATTACAAAGTATAGTCAGGACATTACTGATGTAAAAAAACAGCACCATCACTTTTTTGAAAAAATTAATTTTTGATAAAATCTAGACAGGCCCCATTTCCTGCAGCCATCACTCCAACTCCTTATCCTTGAGTAATCATGCTAAATTGCTAATTTGGTACTAGAAAAACACTTGCCATTATATCAAACACAACTGAAAGCTATTTGGTTCATTAAATTAAGTTTGAGAAATACATGTCCTCAGCTGACAGCTTCATTGAATTCTACATGCAGGAATTATGGGAAGAATTGCAAAGAAAAAGGCAGTTTCGAAACATAAAAATTAAAAGGTTAGAGTGGGCAAAGAAACACAGACATTGGACAACAGATAATTGGAAAAGAGTGTTATGGATCTGAACTCCACTGAGCTTTTGTGGATCAGCTAGACTGTAGACAAGTGCTACAGGAAGTGTGGGGTGAAATGTCACCCGAGTATCTGGACAAACTGACAGCTAGAATGTCAAGATCAGCAAAGCTGTCATTGCTTCATGTGGAGGATTTTATGAACTCTTTGTACAGTAAAGTAGTTTAAGAAGCTCTGAAAAAGATTTTTTTTTTTCAAATTGTAATAGTAATTTTTCACATTATTAATGTGCTGAATATAAATTGCGATCAGTTGAATGCCACTTTGCTGAATACAAGTACCAATTTCTTTCCATAAGAGCAAGATCTGTACATTATTTCAAACTTTTGGCTGCCAGTGTGTTAAATTTCAAGTAAGATAACAGGGAATTAAAAGATGAACATGTAAATGTGCAAAATAACCATGTGACATGAACAGTTTGTATAATTATTATTTATTAGAACTCAGGTAAGTCCACTTGATTACACAATTAAAATGACAAAACTTGTTAGTAAAAAAAAAAAAAAGCTTAAAAACATGAACTCTTTTCTTATAAATGAACATTAAGGAGTTCTTAACATAAATACTGAGTTTTCTGGTCTACCAGATCGGTTTGTCTTCTCATCAACATTGTTAATTCATACTTCAATCACAGTTTTGACATTGCAGACATTCAAAAACGTATTTTCTTCACACTTCACACCAAAAAACTTCATGTTGGCAAGTTACCAACAAATACTAAGGGGTCCTTAATGGTACTTCCTCCAGCGTTCTTTCTCTGTAGCACAAAAAAAGGTTTTGTGGACATTTGAAGACAAAAAATAAAGACAAATTTCAATTGAAAAATTTTTTTTTCTTTAACATAAAATCTTACTTAGATGTGGGTAATTCCATATGTAAGACAGGACACAGTAACCAGCCAACAGCATGGATATCCCACCGATTCCTCCTCTACGAACATTAATATACTTCCTGTAGTACCACTGCCAACCTGCTTACATATAACCAATGAAAAGAAAAGATGTACAGTTGAAGTCATTAAAATAATTTTTTTTTAACCACTCCAAAGATCTAATATTTGTATAGTTTTGGCAAGTCGCTTAGGACATCTACTTTGTGTATGACACAAGTAATTTTTCCAACAATTGTTTAATTGTTTCACTTTTAATATATATATATATATATATATATATATATATAGAACCGAAACATGTAGAACAGTGGTTCTCAACCTTTTTTTTTCAACGCCCCCTTACACCATTAAATAATTATTAAATAATTAAATAGACTTAATTAATTATTTTTTATAGTTTTAACAGTGGTATTTGTAACAAGACTATAGTAATCACATGGAAGCATGGATCTTCTTCACTACCATGGTTAGATGTAACACGATTTCTATAAAACAATCTATGGCATTTATGTAATTACAAACAGTAGACCAACTCTAAACACATGTAAAAACAATATATAAATACAAAATGTAAATATTTATAAATTGTAACAAAAATTATTATATTCCCTCACTCCCATAATATAGCCTACGACACATTTAATAGATCTGAAGTAGTGATATGTTCATATTCATTATCAATCTATTTCTGCCTCAAGTAAAACTCAAAGGTGGTGATTAAGACTTCTGTGCTGAATTAAAAGGATTTCTGCTTCCCGCAAAGCTGTGAGTTTAAGATCCCCCCCTCTCTACTAATTTGGACTCAGCGCCCCCTGGCATCACGCCCCTGTTGAGAACCCCTGATGTAAATAATTAAAGAAAAAACAAACTTCAAGTTTGTGTCTGTCATAATAGTGCATAATGTCATTAAAATAAGCATCATTAGTGCTTCATATATTAAATGCAAAGCCTTATTATGACTAAATGCCTATGTCTGAGAATGAATCTTTAGCATATGTTATGGCAATTAAGAAACAAACCTTGGTTCAATATGGTCACAATCTCTCTGGGTGACTTTGGAATTTGAACACCAAACCAGTCACCAAGTTCATTCAATCTGACATCTCCAAGTTTCTGCTCCACAAGAGGCACTACATGAACAAAGGCATTGTTTACAATTTAGATATACTGTAATTTCACAATCTATTTTAGTGTTTCTTGTAATTATAATTAATTAGAAGAAATCCAATAAAATTGATCTGCATTTCAACTTGAATGTAATGAGAACTGGTTTAAAGTAATATTCTGGGTTCAGAACAAGTTCAGATCAATCATCAGCATTTGTGGCATAATATTGATTACCACAAAAATGAATTTTACTTGCCCCTCTTTTTCTTTAAAAAAAGAAAGAAGCAAAAATCCGGGTTTCAGCGAGGCACTTACAATGGCAGTAAATGGGGCCAATCCATAAACTATAAAAGACTCACTATTTCAAAAGAATAGCCACAAGACATAAACAATATGCATGTTAACATGATTTTAGTTAAATCAAATCACTTACTAACCTTTTCTGTGTAAAATTATTGCCAATTTTACAACTTGTTTGCCATGACAATATAATGCAAACAAACCCTAAAACCCTAAAATGACTAAAAATTATGACTTTAACAGAAGAATTAGTGTGCTTTTAAAATGTATACAATTATAAGCTTCACATTTCCCTCCAAACATTGGCCCTATTCACTTCTACAGTAAGTTCTTCACCGTAACTTTAATATTTACATTTTTTAAAGAAAAGTACAGACAAGTCAAAATTTTTTTATGCCACAAATTCTGTCATTTGAGTTCAACTTGAAACCACAATAACAATGACTTGGGAAAGAATGAATGAAAAGATAGTAAAACAAGGGAATGAGATGAGAAACTGTTTCACATAATATTTCCTTACCTCCAATGGACCAGTGGCCCTTTCCAGTCAAGTGTAGCTCATTCACTATCAGTCTGAAATCCTAGACACTGAGGACTGTGCATGACAGTTTTTAAGGTACCAAAATGTAAACCTAGGATAATGGAATGTGGCTTATATAAGCTTGCTTAAAAAAAATCACTTCAAAATAATTTGTGATCCCGTAATAGACCAAAATAAACTGTCTAGGATGTCCTCAGACAGGTAGAATGTACACTAGCTTGCCAACTGAAAAATGTGTATTATTCACCAATCATTCAAAGTTATAAAAACAGATTCAATTGTAAAGTGATTCCTATTTTTATTAAAGGCATTGTGTTAACAAGGTGAAAACATATATACAGTTGAAGTCAGAAGTTTATATACACTTAGGTTGATGTCATTAAAACTCATTTTTTTAACCACTCCACAGATTTAGTTTTTGCAAACTATAGTTTTGGCAAGACATTTAGGATATAAGTAATTTTTCCAACAATTGTTTACAGACAAATTGTTTCACTTTTAATTATTTCTGTAAATTTCTGTATGTCAGAAATGTATATACATCAAGTTATATGCCTTAATGCAGCTTGGAATATTACAGAAAATTATGTCAAGCCTTTAGACAATTAGCTTCTGATAGGAGGTGTACAGAATTGAAGGTGTACCTGTGGATGCATTTTAAGGCCTACCTTCAAACTCTTTGCTTGACATCATGGTAAAATGTGAAAAAAAATGTGAACCTTCACTAGTCTGGTTCATCCTTGGGAGCAATTTCCAAATGCCTGACGGTACCACGTTCATCTGTGCAAACAATAGTATAAACACCATGGGACCACGCAGCCATCATACTGCTCAGGAAGGAGACACATTATGTCTAGAGATGAACGTAGTTTGTTTGCAAAAAGTGCAAATCAATCCCAGAACAACAGCAAAGGACTTTTTGAATATGCTGGAGGAAACGTGTAGACAAGTATCTATATCCACAGTAAAACAAGTCCTACACTGATATAACCTGAAAAGCTGCTCAGCAAGGAAGAAGCCACTGCTCCAAGACTGCCATAAAATAGCCAGACTACAGTTTGCAAGTGCACATGGGGACAAAGATCTTCTGGTCTAGTGAAACAAAAATGTAACTCTTTGGCCATAATGACCATCATGATTGGAGGAAAAAGGGTGAGGCTTGCAAGCCGAAGAAGACCATCCCAACAGTGAAGCATTAGGGTGGCATGGGGGTGGCAGCATCATGTTGTGGGGGTGCTTTTCTGCAAAAGGGACTGGTGCACTTCACAAAATAGATGGGATCATGAGGAAGGAAAATGTTGTGGATATATTGAAAATCTCAAGACATAAGCCAGGAAGTTAAAGCTCAGTCGCAAATGGGTCTTGGACAAAGCATACCTCCAAAATTGTGGCAAAATGGCTTAAGGACAACAAAGTCTAGGTATTGGAGTGGCCATCACTAAGCCCTGACCTTAATCCAATAGAAAATTTGTGGTCAGAGCTGAAAAAGTGTGTGCGAGCAAGGAGGCCTGACTCAGTTACACCAGCTCTGTCTGGAGGAATGGGCCAAAATTCCAGCAACTTTTTGAACTTATAAGCAGCATGTGGAGTGCTACCCAAAACATTTGACCCAAGTTAAACAATTTAAAAGTAATGCTAACAACTACTAACAAAGCGTATGTAAACTTCTGACCCACTGGGAATGCGATAAAAGAAATAAAAGCTGAAATAAATAATTATCTACTATTATTCTGACATTTCACATTCTTAAAATAAAGTAGTGATCCTAACTGACCTACAGACAGGGAAGGCTTTCTATGATTAAATGTCAGAAATGGTGAAAAACTGAGTTTAAATGTATTTGGCTTATGTGTTTGTAAACTTCTGACTTCAACTGTAAATAAATCACATAAATCAAGTATTACCTTCACTATGGCGTGATGGCACAGAGACCCAGTTCTTCGTCCAAATATTTTCATTGGAGTAGCTTCCTAAAGGTACTGCGGAGAACAGTATTCGGTTGTAAGCGGTCACTATCTCTGGACTCCATGCTAAACTCAATCTTGAACTTAGCACATCTTTTACAGGTCGTTGAATGGAGGTTTCAAAGGAAGAGAGTAAAGGTGTAGAGGCAACATTGGCAGCCACTGCTTCAAGCTTGTTTAAATGTTGCACAGTGTCAGAAATATCTTTGGTCTCATAAGCAAAATCTTTTGGTGCTTCTATAATGGGATAAGGCAATGAAACATTATTAGCTCTTCTAAAATACAAGCTGTTGTTGATGTGCTCCCACACAGAAGTCTTGGATGTAAATAAAGGAAGAGCTTTTTGCTCTTTTACACTTGATACCATAGCAGAATCCTTGTTCAGGCTGTTTGAAAGACATTCTAGCTCCCCCAAGTACTTAACTTTTGTTCTGAGTTTTGGTATTTCATGTTGCAAACTCCATTCATCTGGGAGGCTTACGTTTTTAAGATCGGAGACTTTTTCCCTACTTTTGGTGATGGACAACTGCCCTGATAACGTTGTCATCTTTAGCTTCTTTTTGCCTTTAGAAGTTTTTCCATTGGATTGAGATGCTCCTTGAGTTGGTTCTTTGGAGATCTCATGAAAGCTTTTATCTCCTTCATGCTTAGATATTGAGGTAGGGTTTTTTGACTTCTGTAAGACTGGCACTAGCTGTTGTGATCTTTCAATTTCCTTCTGTCTTTTAGTAAGCCATTTGCTTTTAAGCCTCTCTTTGTTCAAAGTTTCAGCTGATGTGACTTTAACCTCTGCAGTTGCAAGAGGACTGTTTGCATTTTCAATTAACTTCATATTTATACCCAATCTATCTTCTTCCCTCTTGCCATCGGAAGTCTGTCTCTCATCAACGATGACCGTAGTCCTCTCTGTTATTGCTGTGTTTTTATGGATCTTCTGTTTGGGAGTGGTCACACTAAGTTCTTTGGGCATTTGAATGCTCTTTTTGGGTTGTGAAACTGGTGCCATTTTGCAATAAGGAAGGTGAGCTTTCAGCCTTTTGAAGGGCTTTCCACAATATGGACATTCTTCTGAAAGAGAATGAGGTGGAAATCAAGGTTATTGCATTGCTTGTAGCAACCCAGCAATTTAAAACTACTAATTAAACTTTTTTTCTCCAAGACAGATCTGTTAGACCCATACAATTTTTTCACTAACGTGTTGATATATTTCTTATACATTTCGAACATCCTTTAGTTTGTCACAGCCATGAACCATGATTCGCTTCTGGTTGGTAGCATTTTCATTGTAAAGAGTATTTAATTGGGCAAATCTTTGGACTCATCCATAGGTGCAAGATGCCTCATCAATAATATTTTTGTTCTGTTTTCCCACAGGAGAAACAATGTAAATTTTGAATGTGTAATATATATGATAAAAGTTGATTTTTGTCAACTTTTAACAGTATACTGGCAAAGAAAGCCTCAGAGTTAAAGGGATAGTACACACCAAAATACAAATTCTCTGATCATTTACTCACCCTCATTCTTTTCTTCTCCATAACACAAACACAATTTTTATAAGAATATCTCAGCTCTGTTTGTCTCTACAATACAAGTGATTGGTGACCAGATATTTGAAAGTCCAAAAAGCATATAAATGAAATCCAAACTCCAGTGGTTTAATCCAAGTCTTCAGAAATTATGTGAAAGGTATAGGTGAGAAACAGATCAATATTTTTGTCATTTTTTTACTATCAATCTCCACTTTCACATTTACATCCTACTATTGCTTATTGCTACCTACTGGGCAGGGAGGAAAATTTATACTTAAAATTGTATCCGTTTCTCACCCATGCCTATCACATCATTTCAAAAGACATGGATTAAACCACTCGAGATGTATGGAATACTTGTATGCTGCCTTTATGTCCTTTTGGAGATTCAAAGTTCTGGACACAATTCACTTGCACTGTATGGACCTACAGAGCAGAGATGTTCTACTAAGAATCTTTGTTTGTGTTCTGCAGAATTAAGAAAGTCATACACATCATGAATGGCTTGAGGCTAAGTAAATTATGAGAGAATTTTCATTTTTGGGTGAACTATCCCCTTAACAGACATTGACTAAAATGGCAACAAAACGCCAATTTTGATTTCATGTGGTCTTTGAGAATGAATTTAACTGTTTAGAACATCAACATTATAATCCCTCATAAGTGACTAGAAAGGCCCATCTCAAATCCATGATGTCATAATGCACTCTAAGAATCGTACGATTTTAAAATCCAGGAAGGGTCAAACAGCCACAGGCAACAACAATAAAATGCTCTGGTAAACGAATCATCTATCAGGTATTACAATTTGATACTTACCTACACTCATATTTGATTAATTCACTGCAGTTTTTCTATGGAAGAGAGATAAACTTCCTCTTGCGTCTATTGATTACTGAACTCTGAGACAACATTTCTAACGCAACCGTGCATAATACAAGTCAAATAAATAAAACGACATCACAAGTCAATTTTAACCAGTGCATTTATGATGGTTGACATTTGTCACTCTGCTGAGACAAAATGCACTAAAGTGACAGACATTTCGACATTCGACAGGTCGCAAGATTCCATGCTGGATTATTTTGAGTTACGAAAGACCCCATTAGCTGCCTTTAACAAATGCCTGCGTGTAAACACTAAACGTGTCCCAGGCATACTAAAACACATCAACTATTAGCTATAAGCAATTACGCAAATACATTCGAGCAGTTTACAGTTGTATATCTACAGTTATTAGGGAGCACGTCAGAAGCGACTCGAATTTGCTAAGGTTTCTTTCGAATTTGACGCCTCTCGCAAAAAATGTAGGACAATTTTTATGTTTTGTTTTAAATAATTTGATGTCTATGTGTAAAAAAAACAAAAACAAAAAATATATGGACTGTATGGACTTGTCGCAGTATCTTGGTGCCTTAAAAATGCTGTCAAATCCTCAAACATGAAACGTATAGAAAAGTATGATTTTATATAATATTAACTATTTTTTATTGTTTTACTTTAATAGTTATTTAATTTAATTTGTACGTCTATGTATTTTGTTTCAGTTTGACCTCAGTTGTACATTTTCATTGATATTTGCCTTTTTTGTATCGTGACGTCCAATAATAAAAAAACATGGCATGACATGACAGAAGCGTCTAGAATTGGCTACATTTTATAAAAAAAATAAAAAAATAAATAATTATAAATAGAAAGAAAGAAAGGAAAGAAAAAAAAGCGAACGTTACGTTTGGATTTTACGTCACTTGCTCAAAGGCACGCGTGTTACGTCCTAAAAACAGCAACAGATGGAAAGTGAAAGAGATTGAGATCAGGCGACATGGATACATTGTAACTTTGGAAAATGACTGAACTCAAGACCGAACAGGCACCCGGCGTCTGTGAATAGAAGGAGGTAGTGTCCATTACGTCCTTTTTCTCAGACTGAGTTTTATTCTGTCTAAATGACTTAAGATTATTATGTAGCAAGAACAGTTCATCGCTAGGAGGAAGTGAACTACACATAGCTGCAGCAGTGTGCTATCTGCCTCTCTGCTTGCCTTTCTGAATGCACCATTGTTATGTGTTGCAATTCAACATTAACATCGGTTTGTCATCGATCGTGACACGATGCGCAAATAATCCACGTTGTCAATTTAATGTCAGGCCTTTATATGTACATGATATGGTTAGGTGGTGCTGTTGTTGGAGCTGCCTTTCCTTCCGTCCTTTGTCACTCGTATGCAGACCATTTTTCTAACATGATCAGAGTATATACACACAGCGTACTTATTCAAACGAATGCACAGATAATAGTTATTTTCGGATTATTTAAGATCTTATTAGAAGGCTTGAATATTAATATTGTGGTTCTTGATAACCTGATCGGCAATGTAAAAATGTCTGCAGCTTCTCTCGAAAGGCAGATCGGAATAATATTTTATACGTGATTCTCATAATGTGCATTATTTGTCATTTTGCACATTTTTAGGGAGAAATCTGGGCAGATACCCACCCTCATTTTGCTGAAAGGGAGTCTAGTGGTCTGCCTCTGGCACTGGGAGAGGTCGTGAGTGCCCTTATTTGGCTGCCAAATGCACAGACACGAGATGTTGACGGAAAGCAGGTAACACCTTTCCTTATTTTTGCACATTGTACTCTTAAAAACGTGTTATTGTGTTTGTTTTAATGTAGCAATGTGCCTGATTCATGCCTGTGCAGATCTGTTGTAGTACTTTATGTCTGGTGGTTATTTTAAGATGGTCTTTTAAAGGACTGATCCACTTGACTAGCTGCTATATCTGTTAAACAAGGCTGTGCATCAGTATGAAGCATGACAGCTCTTGTGATGGTGATATTTTTATTCCTTAAATAAGCCTGGAGTGGATATATTGATGACTAATGGTTGCCAAGTCTACAGTGCCTCAATGCTCAGTGGTACATTTATGAAAGCTGTATCATCTACAGTATTCTGAACCAGTTCAAACAGGGCAGGTTGTGTAACAATATAGTATAGTGTGCTGTGATTATCCCATGCTTATTGGATAGAATTTGTGCCAGTGGACCATGTTGCTAATGGAAGCATTATGTTGATGATCTCTGTCAACAGAAAACGCAGACGCAACTGTGATGCTGAGGAGCTCCAGGTCTCGCCTCAGGCAAAGCGGTCTGGAGGTTATTCCTTCCTCCCTGAGGTCGGCCGTGATGTCTGGGACTCTGAGGTAAGAGGGCACAATAGTTGACCAAGACATTTCTGTCACTCAAAACGATCAACTGAGAGACCTCTTTGAGTCTAGAGCTTATTTCACTCTAGAATCTGTGGTAGAATGAAAAGATGCTGTTCACACAAAGCGTATTTTCCATTCTGTCTTTTTAAAAAAAAATTTTTTTTAAATAGTTGGTCTGTGTACACGAGCAGCAGATGGACGTCTTTTTGCCACATCTTGCAACCTAAGCAGCACATTTTTAAAACGCTGTGTCCATAGTTACAATTTTGATACACTGCACACATAGGTGCAATATTGGTTTTAAAATAATGGACCAACCTGAAGTATCTAGGGGAAGGATAAACATTTAGAGTATGGATACTCAAATTTGGCAAGCCTGGGGGCCACAAAGCAAAATCCCTTTAACTTTTAACCTTTTAAAACCGCTATATATATATATATATATATATATATATACACACACACACACACACACACACGCCGATCAGCCACAACATTACCACTGACAGATAGAAGTAAATAACATCGATTGTCTCATGACAATGGCACCTGTCAAGAGGTGGGATATATTAGGCAGCAAGTGAACAGTCATGTCTTGAATTTCATATATTGGAAGCAGGAAAATGGACAAGCATAGGGATCTGAGTGACTTTGACAAGGGCCAAATTGTGATGGCTAGATGACTGGGTCAGAGCATCTCCAAAATGGCAGGTCTTGTGGGGTGTTCCTGGTATGCAGTGGTTAGTATTTAACATAAGTGGTACAAGTAAGGACAACCAGTGAACCGGCGACAGGGTCATGGGCACCCAAGGCTCATTGATGCGCATGAGGAGCAAAGGATAGCCAGTCTGGTCCGATCCCACAGAAGAGCTATTGTTGCACCAATTGCTGAAAAACGTAATATTGGCCATGATAGAAATGTGTCAGAACACACAGTTCATCGCAGCTTGCTGCGTAGCCACAGACTGGTCAGAGTGCCCATGCTGACCCCTGTCCTCAGCCGAAAGCACCTACAATGGGCACGTGAGCATCATAACTGGACCATGGAGCAATGGAAAAAGGTGGCCTGGTCTGATGAATCATGTTTTCTTTTAGATCATGTGGACAGCCGGGTGTGTTGTTTACCTGGAGAAGAGATGGCAGCATGCACTATGGGAAGAAGGTAGGCTGACGGAGGCAGTGTGATGCTCTGGGCAATGTTCTGCTGGGAAACCTTGGGTCCTGGCATTCATGTGGATGTTACTTTGACACGTACCACCTATCTGAGAATTGTTGCAGACCACGTCCACCCCTTCATGACAATGAAATTCCCTGATGGCAGTGGCCTCTTTCAGCAGAATAATGTACCCTGCCACACTGCAAAAATTGTTCAGGAATGGTGTGAGGATCATGACAAAGAGTTCAAGGTGTTGAATTGGCCCCTAAATTCCCCAGATCTCAATCCGATTGAGCATCTATGGGATGTGCTGGACTAACAAGTCCGATCCATGGAGGCCCCACCTCGCAACTTACAGGACTTAAAGGATCTGCTGCTAAGACCTTCAGAGGTCTTGTGGAGTCCATGCCTCAACGGGTCAGATCTGTTTTGTCAACACAAGGGGGACCTACACAATATTAGGCAGGTGGTTTTAATGTTGTGTATATATAATAGATAGATCGATATGTATATATGAATGATCAAGTTTTTTTTTGTTAAAAGATCCACACTTTTACAAATAGGCCACATACTGCAGAAAAATGCCCCACACTGAAAATGACTAAAATGTAAATGTTGTGAAATGTCAACATTTATTGCCATAAATTGAAAGCACATATGATCTGCTGTCAGATATGATTCGTTTTTTTTTTTTCTTTCTCCACTTTTCTCACCAATTTGGAATGTCCTATACCCAATGCGCTGTAAGTCCTCGTGGTGGCGTAGATACTCACCTCAGTCTGGGTGGCGGAGGACGAATCTCAGTTGCCTCTGCATCTGAGACCGTCAATCCACGCATCTTATCACTTGACTTGTTGAGCATGTTACTGTGGAGATGTAGCGCGTGTGAAGGCCACACTATTCTCTGCGGCATCCAAGCACTACTCCCCACGTGCCCCACAGAGAGCGAGAATCACACATTATAGCAACTGGGATGGGATAGGGAATGTAGAGAAATGAGAGGGAGAAGAGTGGGAATAGGATAAGGAAAGGACCTCACAAGCCGGGCACTCTGATTGGTCTGCGGCTACACAGCCCCATATGCAGCAGGGTGTGTTGCACTGTTTGTTGTGACACATTCCTCCCATTAACATCATTATATTTATCGTGACTTGTGCCACATCAGACCTTCTGTTAGTTCGGACCAGACAAGATAGACTTTGTTGCCCTCGCGCATCGATGAGCCTTGGGTGCCCAACACCCTGTTGTCGGTTTGTACCTCCTCGGACCACTGTAGGTAGTTACTCGCCACTGCTGACCGGGAGCACCCCACATGCCTTGACTTTTAAGAGATGCTCTGACCCAGTCGTCTGTCCATACCAATTTGGCCCTTCAAAGTTGCTCAGGTCTTTACTCCTGCCCATTTCTCCTGCATTTAACACTTCGACTACGATAACTAATTGTTTGCTAACCATCTAATCTACCCTGACCTTGACATGTGGCCTTGTTAGATGATCAGTGTTGTTCACTTTACCTGTGAGTGGCCATAATGCATTAGCTCATCAGTGTACATGGTTTTTGTCGTGTTTTCGTTTATTGCCTCATGAAAGAAACAGAATATGGGATATGGCATATCATTACTTAATGGCAAATGGCTAAAAGCAGCCCAAAAACAAGGTGCAGAGATGTTGAATTAATCCTCAAAGAGCTACATGAGTGTGGCTCTCACTCACACAGACGCACTATGTTTATGCACGCACACTGCCGCAGGCATTCAGAGATTCTTGGCCGCAAGCAAATAAACCGTAACAAATTATCAGTGAAAATAATGGAGGTAATTCCATTATTGGTGTGATAATAATATTTGTTTTTTCCTGGTGATTGGCCAATAATAAATCGCTGCCGATATATCATGCATCCCTAAATTCTGTTGTTAGTGTCTCATAATTTTTTACACTTTGAATATCTAGTATAAATACACACCTACATAAATGCACATTTACATTACATTTATTCATTTGAAAATGAATAAATAGGTTATTTATTAATATAGGTTATTTATATAGTTTTTTTTAAATCACTCTATATATCCTTTTAATATATTTTAGCTTGTTTTTGTTCTCCATGAAAATAGTCTTGGAAGCTGGCATGGCGTAAAATAACTAAATACATTTACATTTATGCATTTGGCAGATGCTTTTATCCGAAGCGAATTACATTGCACTTAATACAGGGACAATCCCCCCGTGGAGTTATGTGCCTTGCTCAGACACAATGGTGGTGGCCATGGGGATTGAACCAGCAACCTTCTGATTTACAGTTATGTGCTTTAGCCCACTACGCCACCACCACTCTCTAACTAACTGACTAACTTATCCAAAGTGACTTACAAAAAGAGGAAGAATATAACAAGCAATTCATCTTAAGGAGACAGTAGGGTGAAAAGTGTTGGCACACACACCAAAGATACCCTCAAAAACAATATACTAGCTCCAAAGGTGCTTCAGTAAGAAATAATTACAATCTATGAATACCCTCTTTTGAGGGTTGGTTTAGTGTAGTAACGCAGATCATTAATAATGAGGCATTTGGGAAAAGACGCCTCAACACAGTTATTCTAGATAAATGTTTTTCTGTTTGCGACAGGCATCTCTCTTGAGCTCTTCAAATGGGTTTGTCACCCGACACCCTAAGTCTTGCCCTGTGGCAGTGTCTAGCGATTATGGAAGACTGAACTGTTTCTATCAACACTCGCAGACTGAAGCAGAACTCATTTATATTCTTGTATTTGCATTCGATTAACAATTGATGTGAGAAATACTTAGATTTACTGAATTCTTGTCATGACAACATCACCCAACATCACCAGGGCCACAAAATGATGTGGGCCGGATTTTTAGTGCTATGGATCCAGATTGTATTGATTAGCATTCAGTGCTTTACAAAAGTGAGGAAGCACAGACTATATACAAGATAAGCTCAATCGATAGCATTTGTGGCATAATGTTACTTGCCCCTCGACTTGCCCCTCCTTCAAAAGTATGCCCACACCACATAAACAGTATGATTTTAGTGATAAAATCACCTATATTTGCATTGCAGCAAAAAAAAAAAAAAACTTTTATATGGATTGCAATAAATCATCCCCAATGAAATCAATTGATTCACAGCATTCTCTTATGTAGCATAATTTTTAGTGTGGCGGTGTCACCTTTTGATTTCAATGGATTTGCAGCATTCTCTGATTACTGCCACCCCTCTGAATTGGTTTTGACAAACTGCTTATTCTTATTCTGTCTCTCAACAGTCTTCCAGCAGTGACAGCAGTGGCATTAGCAGTCCAGAGCAGATGGCAGGTGCCAGCGCCACCATCCAGAGCACTGACCAAAGAAGACTCCATGTTTCTCAGGCTCCCTGCAGCCCTGTTGCCACCACCCACACAGCTGAAGATCCAGCAATCTCCTTAAGCCTAAACATCTCATATGATCACATCAACCGTATACTGAGAGAGGCCCACTTTAGTAGCCTGGAAAGTCATGGTCAACAAGGGCCGACATGATTGGCGATGACTCTTCCAACAACCTTTGGCATGATGGAAGTGTTGAGGGAACCTTTGAGAGGGACATTATGGGCCAATTTAAGGCCTAGCACAAATAGAGACCCTTTAAATACATTTACGTTTTTTTTCTCCAAGCACTTTCTCTTGTTCATAGTGTTTATGTGGGGCTTTGCTTCATGTGTTGACCATGAACGTCACATAGGTGCTATGCAAAAGAAATATCTTGAAAAACATCCTGTTCTTGCAAAATTGTGTGATCTTTTCACCCCCTTTACTTTACAAGAATTTCAAGTCACACACGGTGCTTCTCGGCTACTCGGTGCAGCTTGGGTCATGTTTCGACTAGTGGTTTCTCTTGTAGTATGTTACAAGTGAACTAAACCCAGTTTGGTTAAAGTGAACCAGAAAGGGAACCAGCCGCAAATGACCTCAGTGCGTTTGGTGTTCACAATGTAAGTGGACTTAAAAGAGGACCCAGTTTCCTTTTTTGGTCTTCTTCACATTATTGTGGTCTCAGACCCCTTTTTGTTCACACCACAGCTCCTTAAGAACTCAGACCTCACTGCAGCTAGGGCTGTCACGATTATGAAATTTGGCTGACAATTTTTCAAAAATAATTGCGATTTATTATGATAAGCAATTGTCATTCTTCTTAAGGTGTACGTATGCTTATGATGGATAGGCCTACACCATACACAAGTAGTAATTTATTGATATTAAACTTGAAATCATATAATAAAATGGGGATATATATGATTACTTTTAAGGCTTTAAAAAACGATTGTACAGGGATAGAATTACATAAGTAATATTTTATTTGTTATATACCAGATAACACCGCCAATTGTATTACATTATGCAGTAGTAATAATGTATAATTGATTTCTTTCCAAAATTTTTAACTCCGATAAAACATACAAGCCCATATTTCACATGAAGGAAAACGTTTGTAATTCTATGTGCATTTGAAAATGTTTCTTTATCTATCATCTTGAGGGTAATGGAGCAAGCAAGCATCTCCTACGGCATGTCATTTACATTGTGTGTATGAGCCAAAAACATTTGTCATTGCGCAAATAAAATTAAAGTGAAACTATAAAAATCCTTGCTTGCATTTTCGTGGGAGTTTGGCATGAACTTTTGTAGATGGTACGCCCATCCGGGCACTTTAAAACGATTCATTTTTAACGCACTGCTCTGCATACGTCTGGCCCATTCATTTTAGATGCTTAAATAATACAAGTATGGAATATGAGACACAAAAACACATCATGGTATATCTATATTAGCTTAAAATTCCCATATGTGGACAGTAAATTGTGACTGGAATATGATGTAATGCAGCTATGTATGGCAAGCCTCAAGGTACTCGTGTCATAAAATGTAAAGCGGACTGGTACCTCTTCGCTTTCACATCGCACAAATCAATCGAACCACAAAAGGACTCACAAACGAACTGTACTCAGACCACCTTCTGAGGTGGACTGAGTATGTTTCACTTTTGGGTCCTTTTAGGGGGGTCTGAGACCACTTGGGTTGTTCACATTTACACGTTATACAGCTCTGAGAGCTCTTGAAGTGCTCAAAAGAACTAGGTGTGAAAATGGCCTAAAACGTGATTATAATTTCAGCCCTGCTTTGGAAGTTGGTTAGTCATTCCAGTTAGATTACTAATGCTGTTATCATGTGTTTACAGAAGATCTGGTTTGGTTCTCACTGGAATTAAGACTCTTTCTCACTGGAATTAAGACAAGGAACCAGGTGCCAGATCTTTAGAAATTCTTTAGCAAATAATGTAATCCTTAAAATGACAATTAGAAAACATACTAGCACACAAATTGGGAAATAGAGGCATTTGGAGTTTTCTAAAATTCATAAATGCATACTAGACTCAGGTCTGTTAATAATGTATACAAGAAAGCACTCTTTGTTTAAGAATTTGAAGCAGGCAAAATCTATTGAAAAATTAGAAATGCTGCAAATTGATCAAAACATTATTTTGGAAAGATCCTGGTTAATCTTCAAACTTTGAAATGGTTAGAGCTTGAAATATGCAGGTTTAGTTCGGTCACTGGGTTCCCTGTAATAGGAGGACTTGTTTTCTATGGGTAGAGCATCGGAATGCCCTAAAATTAGCCTGCACCAAAGCACTCGAAAATATCACGTCAAAGCAAAGTCCTAAGAAATATTTTCCCACTTCACATCGATAAAACCCACTTTTGCTGGTTATGCGTAATTTGACCAGCATATACAATGAATGACAAAGCAAACAGTTATAATTGACTGCCTTAAATTTAGTATGCACATATGTAGACCAATCTAGTTCAGTCCTTATTTAGATGCATATCAGTCTAGAACTGTTTGTCAAATCTCAGTTAAAACAGGTTGTAAGAGCCACTCTCAAGCAGGTAATCTAACTGAATAGGAGAAATTTTTTGTATGTAGGACTGTAAATAACATAGCTAGCATATATACAATATTTGAATCATTATTTTATGAAATGTTCCTCATGTAAATGCAAATAAAAGTTTTTTGTTTTTTTTAATACATTTTTCAGTGTTTCAGGGTAAGTTACTTTAAAAAAGTCATGAATTAATAACTACTAATTACATCTACAGAGTAATTACATTACTGCACTAATTAGATTACTGTCTGAAAAGTAATTGCATTACTTATTACTTCCTTAAACCCTAATCAAACTCAACCAGATGAAAAATACAAGGATGGACATGAAACTGTTGTTTTAATTATTTGAAATAAACCATATAAAATCAAATAAATTATTCATGAACTGGCCAAAGAATTTTAAGGGGGCAGCATTAAATTGAAAACATATTTTTTTACATTAGATGTTAAATTATGATATTAAATTCACTATTGTTTTATATTGAATTTTTCTATAGTTAAATATTTAACGATTACATGAAGAACTAATTAAATTACTGAAAAATTAAGAGTAATTCCTTACTTTTTTCAACGAAAAAGTAATGTAATTACAGTAATTAATTACTTGGTAATGCATTACACCCAACACTGACATTTTTTGTATGTGTGTGCATGACAAGTAAATTCCTTCTAATTGTTATTTCATGTACAAGATCATTATTTATTGAAAACCGTCTTTCCTAAAACATGGCTTTTGTTGCGATAGTTTAGTACCCTCTATCAGATTTAAATGCTATAATATTTCCACACAAGACAGTTCAGTATACACATAGTTGCATATATGTTTAGGGAAGACATATTTTGATGAAACACTGTATTCATTTTTGTTCATATTTTATACAGTATAGACAGAAGACAGACACTTTTAGGTAGGGAAAAGGTTGTAGTGCAAATTCTAAGAGTAACATCCATTGCGGGAACACTTGTGTTTAACAGCACAGCGGCAAAAGCATCCTGGGTTGTTTCTCTCTTATATTTCATTAAAATCAGAATGATTTAGCAGAATTACAAGTAGTATACTGTCAGCGATCATAATGACTCCTGTGAACCACTAGTAGCATTTGTACAGTACATAAAGAGTAAACTGCAATCGTAATTAAAGGAATATTCCAAGTTCAATACAAGTTCAAATGACAGTATTTGTGGCATAATGTTGATTACCAGAAAAAACTATTGACTCGTCCCTCCTTTCCTTTAAAAAAAAAAAAAAAGGCAAAAATCAAGGTTACAGTGAGGCTCTTACAATGGCAGTGAATGGGGTCACTTTTTTTTGAGGGCTTAAAAGGCAGAAAAGTGAAGCTTATAATTTTATAAAAGCACTTAAAATAATTCTTCTGTTAAAATGTATCATGTATTATTTGCGCTGTAAAGTTGTTTAAATCACAATTTTTAACAGTTGTTTTAGGTTTTGTTGACATTGCATCGTCAAGGAAACAAAGTCGTAAAATGATAACTTTACACAGAAAAGGTAAGCGATTTTTCTCATACTAAAATCATGTTAACATGCATATTTGTTTATGTCTTGTGGCTATACTTTTGTAACAGTTTGGTCCCATTCGCTTCCATTCAAAGTGCCTCACTGGAACCCAGATTTTTGCCTTTTTTAAAGAAAAAGGAAGAAGTCAAATATTATTTTTTGTGGTAATAAATATCATGCCACAAAAGCTGTTGACAGAGCTTAATTTGTAATGAACCCAGTATATTACTTAAAAATGTGTTTATTTCTAAATGAATGTTTGCATCAGAGATTAAGGAAAGAGAACGCAGACACTTCACTGCAATGCTCATGTTCACCAGCAGTAGATGTGGGTGACCCTGCAGTTCTCTCAAAGCTTTTCTCAATCACACAGTCTGTGTCTATATTGGCCTCCACACCTGTCTGGCCATTTGACTCGACAAGAACAGGTTCAACCAAACATACAGGTTTGCTTCTGTTCACCAGCTCCATTCCACTGAAGAGCGTCAGTCTGGGAGGTTCTGGGACCCTGGAGCTATTCGTGGGACTATTTTCTTCCCCTGCTTGTTCACCTTTCACATGAAGTGACCTTTCTGAAAGGATTATAGTGGTTGCGGTTTCTCCAAATGTTTCTGGAGGGTTGGGGTTGGTCAAAGATTCGGTGGGCTGCTGTGAGAGTACAGAGCGGGACGACGCTGGACCAACAGCACAGTCACACCCGGGATTTGTAACACAAAGCAAAGCCTCAAACTGCCTTAGGAGCTAAACACACAAAAATAACCAGTTAGTCCATTAACATTCACACATGCCATCCTCACATTTGAATGCTCACATTTGATTATTGCAAAGCTAGCAACTCCACAATTTAATAAACGCATAACATTAATTACTGGGAGAAATCATGCATTTCTATGACAAATTTTCAGTACTGAATAAAATATACATACATTTATATTATCCATTTCTTTCAACCATGCACACCATCCTGAATGAAAACTTTTTCAGAGTTTGTCCATGCATTCTGGGAATGCTTTATTCACAAAGAGCCATTTTGACTAAAGCAAGTTTTTTTGTAAACATAATTTTGTTGCATTCTATATAGAACAGCGCTTGTATCAGGAGTGCACCTGTGATGCCTAAAAATGATGCCTAGAAGGGCAGTACACTAGGCTTTGGAACAGAGCTAATAGAGTTTCATTCTATACTTATTTGTATAGAGAGTGAAAAGAACCTGCTTCCTTCAGAATCGAACATGGTTTGGGTCATGGTACCTTGGTTGCCTTGTTGGCAACGGGCCCTGTTGTTCCTTCACCAAGTTGTGCAAGGCGTTTGTGTGTGATATTGAAAATGTGGTCTAGACAGAGGAAGTCTGAAGACATCAGGCAGGCAAGAGCACACAATGCCCTCTGTAGGAAGTAAAAAGAAATTGGTTTTGTGCTTTTAATATTGGAGCCAACCATACCAATGAATCAGCTAAAAATTAAAGGTTCATATGAAAGTTCTTACAAGTGAATGACAATGACTTTGGATATTCTGAGCCCAAATGTAACATACCATTTGGACAATTTGGGTGTGATCCTGGAGTTTGCGAGAGAGAAGTTCAACGACCACCTCACAGTTCAGAGTGGAACATCTGAAAGCAGAAATTTATTTTAGCTATGACAGTTCTGACAAATGGAACGTATAAACTCCACTAGACTATAATATCAGAGCATGTCAATTTTGTTTAATGATGAATTGTTGACCAATATTCAGCTCCTACTAATGCTAAAATCAAGCACAGGTCAAATAATGAATAATTTACTCTTTGATGAAGTGCTGGCTCTCCTCTCTGGATAAGAAAACTTTGGAGCCACTGGTCAAACTGTTGATAAGTCCCATTTCTGAACCACAGTCCCCCAACTGCATGGCCTCCACACTGATGGAAAAGATCACAAAAATCTCAGAATGTCTAGGCTAATCTCACAAAACTAAATCAAGAACATGTCAAAAAAAAAAAAAAAAAGAAATGTTTTACTGAAAGAAAATTAAGCATTTTTAGTGCCTTATTTTTTTTTTGCATTGTGAGATTTTTAACTACAATTTATTACGTAATGTGATAAACACTGTAATACAGTAGCACATTATTTATATTGATATTTTCCCCCCAGAATAGATTTTTTTGCCTTAATGAGGGCATTTTTTTTTCAAACATAAAACATGCAGTGTGTCAGCTATTTATGTCAAACACTTCAGTTGGATCAATCAATTGAAACGATCACCTTGTTGTCTAAACCCATAACTAGAAAAGCCTAAAACAGGATATTATAAACAAAAATGTTATAAAACATTATTAACATTTAACCTCTTTAATTACTAATTACGATTTTAACAAAAAAATTAAAATGTTGGCCAATACAAATATTTGTGACTTACCTTGTTTTTTCATCAGATCACCGTTTTGCTCAGGAATTATCTTTTATTACAAATTAACTAAATATCATAGCATGATGATTGATGTTGTTTTTCATTCTAAAACATTTTTGCACTTCTGTTTTTGTACTTCAGAACAACAGAACTCATATTTTTACATGTTTGTACTGTATATAATAGAACATCACAAAATAATATTATGCAAATTCCACAGAAATGTCAACCACATCATGGAAAAATGAAAAGTTACCACCTCAACATAATATCCTTTTAAGTTCTATCATGGTGTAATGGATCATACCATACACACCGCTAGAGGGCGCCGCTTGCTTACACAATGCTGACTGAAGCGCTGATTGCAGTCTATTTTTAAACAGCCTTTAAATCTTTTGAAATGGCGCAAGATCATATTGCCATTTCAATCTTAACTCAATCGTGCAGCCTTAATGGCTACCATATCAGTGTCTCAGAAGTCAAAGTTTGTTGGTTTCAAAGCGTTTTTTGATGGCTTTAACTTCATGTATAGGTAACTGTCACATTTGTAACAGTGATATTTCCTCATTAATACAAGAATAAAATTTAAATATTATATGTTCTTAGGAGTGCCAACCTTTCTATGGTCTGTGGCTATCAATATTTCTGGATTGTACATTTGAATTCAAAAGAATTTATTAGAAATTAACAATTGTTTTTTTATATCAGTGTTTTCATGCTTAAAACCAATTTGCCGTTGGTTTTAATTTGGTCAATAATTGGCTGATAAATGTTGGCTGTGCCAGCTACATCGGTGCATCCCTAACAATCATAGAAATGTAGAATCTAATTGAATTTCGAAGCATAAATTAATTCTGTCCAATTTTGTTATCCATTAGGCGAAGATGCAGTACATCAGTTTATCAATACACAAATCACAGTGGACACTATGCTGCTATTTTAACACAGGAAATGAGATGCCAGCATTTAATTTCCTTTAAGCTATGCAATGACTTGGCATTAATAACCTCAAACACTCTGCAATGCTGAGTGGTGACTTCCATCTAAAGTACAAAAAACCTTGCAGCAGTGCAAGTCAGCCTGACTCTTACTGCTCTGATAGGTCGCCGCTCTCCCGACTTGCCCCTGAGTGGCTGCCTGAGCCACCCGACTTACTGCTTCTGCCCACTGAGGCCTGGCTGACTGGAGTATTCTCCTGGGAGGAGTTGTGAGAGGAGCTGTGCCCACTGTCCATTTCCTCCCAGCCTCCACCAGCCTGCCCTGGACACCTGTGATACGCTGAAGCAAAGATTAAAATGATGTCATTACTTACTCACCCTCATCTTGTTCCAAACTCGTTTTACTTTCTTCTGTGGAACAAAAATAGTATATTTTGAAGAATCTTCATGTAGCTGTTAAGCTCAAAAAAAAAACCCAAACATAGAAAGCACCATCGAAGTAAACCAAACAACTCCTATATTCCAAGTCTTCTTAAATCATACAATAGATTTGGGTAAGAAACAGACTGAAATGTATGACAGTATTCACCTTGTGATAGCAACTAGAGCATTGACCTGTGTGAAGATTCTTCAAAATATATAGATTTTTTTGTTCCAAAGGAGGAAGAATGCCCTACAGATTTGGACTGCTACTTTAACATCCACTTTTGTTTTATTTTTTTTAGTTTTAAAACTTACATGACTGATTAGTGCTTAGCTCACCTCTGTGGATGTGGGATTGGATGTTATAGGCACACGCGGGCATTGCCATCTCCACAGTAGCAGAGGGCGCCACTACAGCGTGGTAGTGGTTGTCATGGAGGCGAATTCCAGGATGCTCTGTCGGAGGAAGGACAGCACTGGCAACCACCACAGCAGCTTTCTGGATCTTGTCCAACAGAGTCCCTTTACCTTATGGAGAGAGGGAAACATTGATTGAAAGAGGAATCTACATGACTTGCATTTATAAGAAATTAAAGTCAGTGTTTATCTCAGGATTTGAATGAATGAAATTCATGGGATAGTTCAGTCATCATATACTCGTATGATGTTTTATCTTCTATCGTACACACAATGAGATGTTAGGTTGAATGAAGAAAAAAGGAAAGTGAAGACAAGCTAGCATTTCATCTAAAATCTCCTTGGGTCAATTATTTAACATGGATTTGGAACAACATGAGCGTAGGTAAATTATGACCGAATTTTCATGTTGGGGTGAACTATCCTTTTAAATGGCTACTACTTACTAAACTCTTTTATTCCTGGGCTATATCCAAACCCCTGCATGCCAGACCTGTGTGTCTCTGAGCCCATTCCTGCAAATCAAAGGCTTTAAAGTCACAAGTTTATATGCTAGAACCAGAGATGTGCACTATTAGCATGTCTACATACAGAAGCTTCAGTACGTCGCTGCATGTGAAAAAAACACTGTAGCAATTTGCAGTATAATCTATGTATAATCACCTAATGCCATCCCATATGTGTATGACTTTCTTCTGCTGAACACAAACGAAGATTAAAAAAAAAAAAAAAATCTAATATCTTCAAAAACGATATGATACGTGTCGGTGAGAAACAGATCAATATTTTAGTCCTTTTTCATTGTCAATCTCCACTTTCACAATCTTTTTTGTTTTTGTTGATTTGCATTCTTTGTGCATATCACCACCTACTGGGCAGGGAGGAGAATTTAGGTAAAAAAAAAACTAACTTAAATATTAATCAGTTTCTCACCCACACTCATCTTATCGCTTCTAAAGATATAGCTTTAAAAACTGTAGTCTTATGGATTACTTTTATGTTGCCTTTATGTGCATTTGAGTTTCAAAATGTTGGTACCCATTGACTTGCATTGTGAGGACCTTCAAAATCTTAGTTTGTGTTCAGCAGAAGAAAGTCATACACATCTGGGATGGCGTAAGTGTGAGTAAATGATGGGAGAATTTTAATTTTGGATGAACTATCCCTTTAATAGTTGACTGTTTAATCCAATTCCTGTGGCTAAAATTGGCATATATAAATTACCAGGAGGTACACACTCAACTTGACTGCACATCCTATCACAGAAACTGATTGTGTGGAGCAGTGCACGCTTATCCATTATGCAAAATGCATGTCCCGGACAAAATAAACATTGTAGCAGATTTACCGTACGGAGAATGGAGACTTCACCGGCAAGTGGTGAGCCAGGTTCTGTTTGTTTAATTTCTGTTTGTATAGTGTCTAATAATGCATATGCCATCTAGACTTAAGTTTATCTTGCCAATAAAGCTTGATATGAATTGGATCTGCTTTGAGCCTAATAAAGTTCCCGAAGTGGTATTCTGCTGTTGTAGCCCATCTGCCTCAAGGTTCAATGTGTTGTGCATTTTGAGATGCTATTCTGCTCACTAAAATTGTACCGAGTCGTTATCTGAGTAACCGTAGTCTTTCTGTCAGATAAGTCTGGCCATTCTATGTTGATCTCCCTCATCAACAAGGCGTGTCCGTCCGCATAACTGCTGCTTACTGGATATTTTTGGCACCATTCTGAGTAAACTCTAAAGACTGTTGTGTGTGAAAATCCCAGGAGATCAGCAGTTACAGAAATACTCAAACCAGCCCATCTGGCACCAACAATCATGCCACGGTCTATATCACAGAGATCAATTTTTTCCCCATTCTGATGGTTGAACATTAACTGAAGCTCCGGACCATATCTGCTTGATTTTATGCATTGCACTGCTGCCACACAATTGGCTGATTAAATAATCACATGCATAAGTAGGTGTACAGGTGTTCACCTACTTATTCATATAAGTGAAGTGCTCAGTGAGTGTATACAATTTATACCTGTAAACATGTGTCTAATTAACTCTATCTGCAAAAACACTGAACATTTTACCATGTTTATACTAAAATAAATGATGACTAAAATTTCTTAAACTTAATTTCTTGATAGTTTTTTGAGACAAAGTATAAAAGTAAATACATTTATTATTATATTTTAATGTTTGTTTTAATGTACCATGATTAAACCACAGAAAACTGTGCGCTCACTTCATTAAAACTTTTTATCAATTTACTGCCCTAATTACAATATATCTGCATAAAATCACAAGGACATGGAGAGTATAGAGTATGCTTGAAATATATAGCCCTGCTATTATTTGTTAACACAAAAGTCCTGGATTACAAACATGCTAGATGAAGATGTTTGAAATCAGACATAAACTAAACTTGTACTCTTAGTGTACTTACCAATGGAAGTTGTTATTTTTTTACATGGAGAGAGTGCAGAATCTGGGGACATGGTATCATTAAAGAGAAGGACAGCCAACTTCTATAATGAAACAAAGCGAACAGTTCAATATGACAATTTACAAACATTACTGTATGAATTCAATAATGTATATTTTTATATCAATTTATATCTATTTCTACTATAGCATACATTATAAAACACAACCCTTCATATAGCATACATTATAAAACAGCATGTATTCTTTATATGGAAAATCATACTGATTTCATCAATCAGTTGAGGAATGCACAGAGACAATTTTACCTGAGCCGAGCCTCTGACATTCTGAAAGGGCGCATTACCATGGATGGGGTCTGGGGGGCCGCTGTAGACTAAGAAAGAAGAGGACAATTCTAGACAGGAGCTGAGGAATGATCTTGGCATTATGCAAGTACACAGCTTCTTTAAAATTAATTGGACTACTCTTTTAGTATGGTTCAGGGCATACTGTGAATTGTTCAGACCTCCTTACCAATTACTTCCTGTATAAAAGTAGCATTCCGCCGTAGCTCTGTGAGGAAGTGAGGTGGTCCATGGCTTGATAGGTGCAAGAGGATCTTCAGGACCTTAGACAGAGATAAAGAGGCACAATACGTTTTTAAAACACTCAATAACACAGAGCTTCAGACAGGCAAACCTAAGCAAGATGCTTGTGAGATCCATCTCACAACTCATTGGTGAGAGTTCCTTAATCACCCCTTGTTGAACCTACAACTTTAAGTTACCAACCCGGACCATTAAATCACTAAGACACACCAACCCATCTCACCTTGAGTTTGACGTGGCAGGACTTCACCTGCAGTCGCTCCAAGAGGTACTCCAGAAGACACTGGCAGCAGCCCGCTGACTCATGGGAAATTTCTTAGGTTACACTGAGTCAAGGATTACACCACGGAACATTTATTATTCTGTCCTTTCTTAGACTAGCGGTTATGTTTGAAAAAGGATACTGCCGATTTCCTCAAAGATATAACCAGGACAGGGCGACTCGTCATCTGCTGTTGCACGCATGAGTGTGGGCACCTGAGATAGATGCATCAAAGTGATGAGCATCAAAAGTGAGTTAAAACTACATTTATTACAGGGTCAGTGTCCCTGGAGTAACCTTGGGTTAAAGTCGGTATGAAATAAAAATGTACCCTATTTATTATGCATGTTACTGATCTTATTGAGATTGGTTCATCCATGAATATTTGCTATTTTATAAAACAATTTTGACCTTGTAAACTTTAATCAAACTGTCTTAACTTGCTCTTCCGGTGAAATGCTGACCTAGGAAAGGGTTAGTCAGTTTTAACCCCACCCCTTCAAGTGTCATTTAAACAAACCTGGAGTAAAAGCAGAGAATGCAAAGACGAAGAGGTGCATTTTCGGCTGTTTCCCTCTCAAATTCCCGTTCCCTACCGATGGCTTGAATTTATGTTTTAAAGGAGGAGGAATAAGGGTGAATTCTCGGTAGTGTTCAAGACGTTTCATGTCTGAATGCATAGTACCACCATCCTAAAACCATGGTATTAACATGGTACATGTCCTAAAACCATTTTATATGTCTAAAAACCATGGTACATGTCCAAAAACCATGGTATTAACAAGGTACATGTCCAAAAACCATGGTATTGTCATAGTACATGTCCAAAAACCATTGTACGTGTCTAAAAACCATGGTTTTGCCATGGTACAGGTCTAAAAAACTATGGTATTGCCACAGTATATGTCTAAAAACCATGGTATTAACAAAGTGCATGTTCAAAAACCATTGTACGTGTCTAAAAACCATGGAACAACCATGGTACATGTCCAAAAAACATGGTATTACCAAGTTACGTATCTAAAAGCCATGGTACAACTATAGTACATGTCCAAAAACCATGGTACGTGTCTAAAAACAATGGTTCTGCCCTCGTACATGTCTAAAAACCATGGTATTGCCATAGTACATGTACAAAAACCATAGTATTAACAAGGAACATGTTCAAAAACCATTGTAAGTGTCTAAGAACCATGGTACAGCCATGGTACATATCTAAAAACCATGGAATATCCATAGTACAAGTTCAAAAACTATTGTACATGTCTAAAAACCATGGGACAACCATGGTAAAGACATGGTACAGCCATGGTGCGTGTCCAAAAACCATGGTACAGCCATGGTGCGTGTCCAAAAACCATGGTACAGCCATGGTACAGCCATGGTGCGTGTCCAAACACCATGGTACAGCCATGGTGCGTGTCCAAACACCATGGTACAGCCATGGTACAGCCATGGTGCGTGTCCAAACACCATGGTACAGCCATGGTACAGCCATGGTGCGTGTCCAAACACCATGGTACAGCCATGGTACAGCCATGGTGCGTGTCCAAACACCATGGTACAGCCATGGTGCGTGTCCAAACACCATGGTACAGCCATGGTGCGTGTCCAAACACCATGGTACAGCCATGGTGCGTGTCCAAACACCATGGTACAGCCATGGTACAGACATGGTGCGTGTCCAAACACCATGGTACAGACATGGTGCGTGTCCAAACACCATGGTACAGACATGGTGCGTGTCCAAACACCATGGTACAGACATGGTGCGTGTCCAAACACCATGGTACAGACATGGTGCGTGTCCAAAAACCATGGTAAAGCCTTGGTACATTTCCAAAAACAATGAAACAGCCATGGTACATGTCCAAAAATCATAGTACTACATATCGATAAAACATTGTATTGCCATGGTACTTTTTGGTTGTTATTTGTTAGTGTCTATAAACAAATATTAATCAAATGCAGACTGTACATTTAACCACTCTTAGCTCCAGCTATCTAATAAACATGGAAATTACACTGAATTGACACAATTTGTTTTCAAGCTGTCACAGATACGTACTTTTTGTAGGAAAACCAACCGTTCCAGTAATGTAGCCATGATGGAACAAAATGTTTTAACGCCAGTCTATGAACCATTTGTACACTTTCCCTTCTTCCCGTGCGGTTCAGCATGCCCAAGAATATCTACACAAATCAAACGGACCTCTGCTTTGAATTGAAGGTTGTTTTAGCCTATAGGACGCTGTTTTAAACGACAAGTGACTGAATACGGAAGTTAATCCAAAGTGGAAGTTCTCAATCCTCCTGAAATGTCTTTGAAATGTATTCTTCGTTTCTATTGGCTCTTCAGCATACGTAGCTAAGTAAAAAAAAAAAAAGAGAAAGAGAACCAATCAGTGCTTTCGGTGTCCTGATGAACGCACTGATTGGCCAATCACTTGTCAATTGGAGGTTATCTCAAGAGTTCACCCAGTATGGCGCTGTCCATGTAGAGTACAGACAACTGAGGTCTCTGTGTAAAATCTCAGGCTTTCGTTTATAAAAATGAACCGAAACGGTGTTTTTGAATTAATCTTAAAGTATTAACAGATTTCGGTCTCACCAAACGATTTTTTGTTTTAGAGAAAAACTGTAAGAGCCCATAATTTACATGTCTTTAACCATGTCTGGTTCAAACGTTTGGACTCGCAGCAGAGCGCGGATGAGACTCTTCCCGGAGCTGCTTGCCCAGTGCTCAGCAGAGGTATTTTTTGTACTGTTCAAAATAATGTTTATTGTGTGCATATTTAATATGTATTGTGTATATATAATATCCTGCATATGCAGAATTATGCTTTGTTCCTTTAATTTATTTTTTACTGTAAATATGTTTTTCGATTACTAGGCAGCTGCCTATGGTAAATGTGTGTCCGCCACAACCACTGGCAAACAGGAGCTGACCAAAAACATGTGTGCCAAAGAATTTGAAGCATTGAAGAGCTGCTTTCAATCGGCCGTGAGTGGATTATGCAGCATGTGAATAATTATTATCTGTAAATTTAAAAGGACAGTTCACCTAAAAATGAAAATTCTCTCAACATTTACTCACCCCCATGCCGTCCCAAATGTGTATTACATTTGTTCTACTACAGAACACAAACAAAGGTTTTTAGGATTTTTTTTTTTTTTTTGACCTGTTGGTCCTTTTCAATGCAAATAAATGGTGGCCAGAAATCTGAAGGTCCATAAAGCAGATAAAATTGCTGCTTTTATCAGTTTTTTGGACTTTATATTGTATGTGTGTGTTGTATTATTGTGTATTTCTATATATACTTTATTTTCTATCAACTTTTTATTCTGTTTTGTTTATTATTATCATCTATGTCGTGTTGTTGTATTGTTTGTGCACTGGAATGTGTAAGCATACTTGGCAATAAATCTAATTCTGATTCAAAGTTCTTTCACTTTCATTGCATGGACCTACAGAGCTGAGATATACTTCAAAAATCTTATTTTGTGTTCAGCAAAAGAAAGTCAGACACATCTGGGATTGCACGAGGGCGAATAAATGATGAGAGAATTTTCATTTTTGGGTTATCTATTTCTTGAAGTAAATACCATGTTATTTTATACATTGCAGAATAAAGTATATATATATATATATATATATATATATATATATATATATATATATATATATATAACACTTAAAAATATATAAATAGGTTTAAGCATTTTTAGTAATTAAAAAAAAAAAATTCTCTGTAAATAATATTTTTATATTTTTGTTGGCCTTTTCTAACTAGTGTTATGTTTGCAGGCTAAAAAGGCTGTGAAGTGAAGAAAATTATCCATAAGTGGCATGAATTACATTGACCGTGTTGGTTCTAATTACAACCAACCACAGAATACATTTTTGTGATAAATATCTTTTCATCATATGTACATTTGTCTTGTTTAATTTTTCATTTCCCTATACATACATATGTTAATAAAGATTTGTAACAATGTGTTCAAAATGCATAATTGTATTCCAATACACACTAAAGCACAATAACACTACATTGGTTAACATTAGTTAATGCATTAGGTATCATGAACAAACAATTAACAATACATTTGTTTACAGCATTTGTTAAAATTAGTTCATGTTATTTAATAAAATAAAAAAAATCTTAATTGTTAGTTAATGCAATTTCATAGTGCATTAACTAACGTTAACTAATACAACACTTGATTTAAAAAAACATGTTAGTATATGCTAAAACTAACATTTATCAAGAATAGTAAATGCTGTTAAAGTTTTGTTCATTGTTAGTTCGTGTTAACTAATGGAACTTTATTCTTAACTGGTACCATCTTTTTTAATGAAATTTGGAACAATAATAAATTATCTTCCTTTTTTAAGGTGAATTTCCCAGGTTAATTTATAGGAACGGTTTGGACTGCGTTGTATGACCATTTGCAGCATTATAGCTGTATCAGTATATCAGAATTGGGATTAAAGGGACAGACTAATGATAACCAGACATTCCTTGTTGTCTGTATATGATGGGGAGTGGAAGAATGAGATATGAGGTGTCACATGATGGGTAGTCATTATCACTGCCTTGATCGCTGATTGCAGGCTTCAAATTTGAATTTGCTCCTGAAACCTAGAATGGGGTTTTTAGAGCTTTTGTTTTTGCGAAACTTGAAAGGCCAGCTGATTAATGTGTATCCACGGGGTGCATGTCACTGGCACCACAAAAGATTATGGGCTCTTAGTCGTCTCATATGGAACGTAAAGCTGTGCCACTGTTAAATACACCCTTCCTGCACAATCTGCACCCTCATTAGCCAGATGTTAATTGATAGGAGGGCCATAAAACAGGCACTAATGACTTGGAATCAACATACAATTCAAGCAGCCAATTAGAGGAAGGACAGCCTTGGTTTATAAAAAAAAGATTTATATATATATATATATAGTGCTGGCAAAATAAAGCCCTGTATAGAAAAACATATGCTACAGGTTACGCTTAATCACAATCATTGTTCATGGCTGTTCTTATGGGGTTCATTCACACATTTTCAGCACA
Organism: Moxostoma hubbsi; assembly: GCA_032164185.1. Lineage (NCBI taxonomy): Eukaryota > Metazoa > Chordata > Actinopteri > Cypriniformes > Catostomidae > Moxostoma > Moxostoma hubbsi. The sequence goes on from JAVLUX010000035.1 coordinate 10,141,755, forward strand.
CTACAAAGTGTTAATAGAAAGAGACCGGTCTTGTGAAAATGGTTGTGTTTGGGCCAAATTGGCTATAAAACCTAACGGGTTAGGGGTGCTTCTGTCTTGCATTGCTGACCTTGCTTAGGCAGATGATCAGTCCCTGTATTCACTGGGTGTTCAATTACCACACAATGCCTTAATATCTGCCATCAAGCCACTAGTTTTCAAGTATTTTACATGACACGATTTACTGATCTAAAACTATTTCAAAATATTTTCTAATTTTTGTATATTTGGGGGGAAAAAATTGACATCTTGACATATTTCAACCAGGTTTATAATATAAGCAAGGGATGGGAACACAAAGAATGTTTCACAAAGAGCTGCTGGTACATATTCATAATTGTTTTATTAATTTAACCCACATACAGAGCAATGTATGTGTATATGTATGTGTTTAGCTCAAACAGTTCTTAAGATAAAGCTCTGCAAATTTCACAAATGTAACTTTGATTTTCTACACATCCTTTGGAACTTAAACAGCTGTATGGATATGTGAACTACTTTAATAACCACTGAGATGGCTGTATTACATAAAGGTCTTGTGACCTCATACAAGATTTTGTTTATTTTTTTAAAATAGTAAAAGATCACGAAATGTGAGATCAGGAAATGTATGTACCTGGCTAGTTTAATTAGCAAGGTAATGTATAAAAGATGCACAGATTGGAAAACAGACAAAGTCCACACACAGTATGGGTGTTACAGGCCTCATCACTGCACAACATTAAACCAAAAGGCACCAACCAGAATGAAATCTTCATAGGGAAGTATAAGGAATGTAGAACAGGAGATGCAATCTCAGTCCTTATATAGAAACTCTAACAAACAGTGAAAACAAGGAATTTGACTGTGGAATTGGTATGTTCAGCACTAAAAGAAAACATGAATATGGTCCATTTTCACTCCAAGAGAGTACTTTTTTGAGGTGAAAATACAGGGTAACAAGACAAGCTAGAGATATTGAAAACAAAGATCATCACATATTTATCATCAGTAAAAACATCTTGTATTCAAAGACAATCCTTCAAAGTTGGTTTGATAACTTAGTGTTATCTGGATATTTTGAGGGAAAATGTGGACACTTTCATAAATGAAATGAAATTAGAAAAATAAAATAGAAAAAAAAAAGTAAACCATTACATATTTAAAACCTCTTCTCAAAACAATGAAAGAATCATTGTTAAAATTCTCTGGATGAGTTTTTCAATTCAATTTTAAAGTGTCAGAACACTCTGAAATACTCCTTAACAAAAGTCTGCGAAAAACACTGATTATGCCTTAACTTGGAGTAATCTCCAATCATGACATTTGCTTACCATTAAGGTAAGGTAACATTTACACTCAGAAATAATGGCAGACAGAAATAAATAAAGAACAGCTAAAGGGAAAGTTCACTCAAAAATGTTAATTCTCTCATCATTTACTCACCCTCATGTCATCACACATGTGTATGACTTTCTTTCTTCTGCTGAATACAAACATAGATTTTTTTGAAGAACATTTCAGCTCTGTAGGTCCATACAATATAAGTAAATGGTGGCCAGAACTTTCAAGCTCCAAAAAGCACACAAAGGCAGCATAAAAGTAATCCATACGGCTCCAGTTATTTAATATTTGTCTTCTGAAGTAATGCAATCCCTTTGGGGGTGAAATAGATCAATATTTATGTCCTTTTTTTTACAATAAATTCTTCATCCCATCCAGTAGGTGCAATAAGTGAAGAATGTGAATCGGCAAAAACAAAAGAAGTGAAAGTGGAGATTTATAGTAAAAAAGGACATACATATTGATCTGTTTCTCACCCACACCTATCATATTGCTTAAGAAGACATGGATTTCACCACTGGAGTCGTGTGCAATACTTTTTATGCTGCCCTTTAAGCTTTGGTCACCATTCCCTTGCATTGTATGTAACAACCAAGTTAAAATTTTCTTCTAAAAATCTTTGTGTTCTGCAGAATAAAAAAATGCATTCACATCTGGGATGGCATGAGGGTGTGTAAATGAGACAATTTTCATTTTTGGGTGAACCATCCCTTTAACGGTGTGAGAGTTTCTAGAAGGCCGAACCAGGTCATTCGAATTATTAAAGCTTAATTTTTTTTAAAGCATGTCTCACATTAATTGTATAGCTGACATCAACAAATCTTTCAGATAAAGAGGCAAACTATCAGGTTTCTATTTTAATTTACAGGCTGTAAAACTTCAACACATAACAACTTTACATGTTACAACTTTAAATTGTACAACATTATCACATCCACCACAGGGGGAGTAGATGTGTTTTTTTTTCCCAATGCAATGGTCCAAAACTAAATATTCTGAAATGTCCCTGTGTGCCCATCAAGGCCAATTTTTATGTGATGCCTGTTTAGTTTATTACATTAGACATTTAGTTTATTGCACAAGATTTTGCTAAATCTCACACAAAACTATGCATTCAGTAGTCCCTGTGTAACACTTAAGGATCAAAGCAAAGCCCATTATCACAACAAACCCTTATGAAATAATTTCATGTCTTTGATAAAGGCATTTAGTTGTACAAAGAGGAGGAAAGAGATGCATTCTCTTTCCTCAGAGCCAACTTCTCACAGACGAGTCACTTCCTATTTATTTGAGCATGCATGTTTGCATGTCCATTTTAAAAGTATGGTGACAGGCTTCAGAGTTTAGAAGACTGGGTACCATGTCAACCATGAATTAGCACAGGCCAGATGAAAGATTATCCTTCTGGAGGAACCTATTCATCATTCTCCTTACTCTGGAGTGTCTGTTTAAGCTGGCGTGAGTGCACGAGAGCTCCAGCCAGAAGATGTTCCTCAAGCGCCGTGTGTAAGTCTGAACCTCCCACGTCCCGTAGAAGATCCAGATCAGCACCTCCTCCACCTTCAGGTTCCACCGCTCTGCGCCTCCTCCTAAGATCCATCCCTCCATCCTCTCTGCTCCTCTTCTCCTTTGGCTTGTGCTCCTTCGGTGGGGTAATGATCTCTTTCAAGTCCCTGCCTCCTTGTTTCTTAGGCTTGTGTGGGAGTTCAGCATTGGGGGGTGCATCATCATCCTTCTCACGGTCTTTCTTGGCATCAATGAGCTGCTGTAGCTGGTCTAACTTTTCCTTATGCTCGAGCAAACTTTTCTCCTTATCGGCACGCTCCATGATCTCCTTCCTGGTCTTCTCTCTCACCTCTTTTAACCTCTCGGCTTCAAGCCTTTCCTTCTCTAGTTGCTCCTTTTCTTGTTGAACACGTTTCAGCTCTTGCTCGCGTGCCAGTTCGTCACGTCTTTCCCTCTCTTTGTGCTCTTTTTCCACGCGGGCCTGAACCTCTTTCTCAATCGTCTCTTCTTCCAACCTATCTTTCTCTATCCGCTCCTTCTTTGCTTCCATTTGGGCTGATTTCAGTCGCACCCTTTCCTCCTCCTGCGCGAGAGTGTCAGGATTGATTTTGGGTTGCCCTGGCTCACGTAGGCGCAGCGGAACGCCTCGGGCACCGAGGTCCTTATCCACTGCATTATTTGCAGGCACTGGCACGTTAAGGCCTTCTTGGTTTTTCGATTCCAGCTCCTCCTGTTTAGGAACTGCAACACCTCCATTTTGCACGGATTCAATGGCATTATGGGGATCTGCGACTGCAAATGGAGCCACTACAGGTTCTTTTGGAACAGGTTCCTCAGGCCCTACAACAGCTGCAGCTACATGCTCTCCCTGGAATTGCTGAAATTGTTCTGGAGCAACTACAGCAACTTTACGTATTACTGCTCCCTCCATCCCCAACTGCCTCTGCATAATGTTCTCCACCTCACCTGCACCCTCTCCTGGACACAAGACATAATGACATGATCTAGCATTACATTAAAGGGTCCAGTACTGCCCGCGACCCTGCATATGACAAGCGGCTATAGAAGATGGATGGATGGTATGATAAATTGGACCATCAGCATTAATAAAAACTTAATGCTGTCTACCTAATTGAGATCTTCATTGATTTTGTGCCATATAAATACTGCTCTGACTGCATAATTAAATAATTTCAATAGAAAGTTACATAATTAACCAAAAAACAAATAGGGGTTCAAAGGGGTTTATTATTGATGTGTAGCTAGCTACTTTGTACAATGCATGTGCAGTTCAGGGTTTCTGTTAGCTGGTTATTACCTGTTTTCGACCATTAAAATGTCCTAATGTCAAACAAATTTAAACATTGTCGGACACAATGTCTGGTGAAAATATTAACATGATGCCTCAGCAACTACTTTCGTTGATGCCTCAAGTGTACAGTGTGACGCCATATCAATGATAACAGCTCTTTGCTGCCACGGAGGTTTAAACTTTAAGATTCAGTGGGTGCTAATCCACGACTACAGTGCATTGTTTCCCACACACTGTCAAAATCAGCCTGCCTTATTCCATTTCATGTGCCCACTGTAAGAAGCTTCTCACTCCAGAATCACATTGAAATAGCCTTATGTTGCCATCTTCTGGAGAGAAGCACACCAGACTTGTGTGACTCTCAAGATGTGGAGAAACACTGGACACATTTTACTTCACTTTAGCAGGAAAACTCTTTAGTGCTATGGAAACTCTGAGGAAAATAGTCATAAAATTAAAGAGCCAAGGTGAGAAATTATGTCATGACCTAATGATTTTATATTTGAATATTTATTTATAAATGGAAAGATATGTGGCAAATTGCAGTTTAGTTGTTTTGCCCCCATTGTTGAATGTTTTCCCGAATTAGATGCCAATTCCATGACAGCGTCTGTCCAAGTATGCATGATCGAATATTTGAAGGATGGACATCAGCCATGAAAGTTTTACATCACCTCTGTCTCAGAGCATGAGCTCATTTCCAATAGCAAATTGTGGTCCGATTAACAGGTATACATGCTGGATGAAGCTGAGCTACAGTCGCATTATCTAGATCTGTTAGTCCGACTTCACAAAGATAGGACTTGTATGATTTAAGCCGGACTGAAACATTTAAATGAAATTTTTTAAAGATGAGTTTCTGTTTTTGTTTGACTGAACTCAAACTTTTAAAATGCATGTAAATGTACAGTACTAACTACTCAGAGGGTGCCAACGTTTCTCTGACTTTTACACTCACCTGCTGCCTTTTGTTCTTCTCCTTCCTTTATTTGATGGACCTCCTTGTGCTCCTCAATCACAGGCACTTGTTTCTCCTCCTGGTCCACTTGCCTCATCTGCTGTTCTGCTGCCTTTGGCTCTTCTTCTCCTTCTTTTTTTTGGTGGATCTCCTTGTGCTGTTCCTCAATCACAGCCAGGAGTTTCTCCTGCTGGTCCAGAAGCCTTTTCTGCTGTTGTTGCTGCTCCTTAATTACCTGTAGCAGCACAGCATGGTCCAACTGACCCTCTGAGGACCAGCCAGGAAGGAAGGAATGAGAGAAGCAACAATGATCCAAATAAAATAAAAAATGTGATTATATTAAACTTGGATGATTCAATTTAAAAATCTATTAAACACATTTTAGGACGCTACTTATGAGTGTAATGAATTGCAGACAAACAGGCTTGCTATACCAAACAGTCTGATTGATAACCGGACTAAAGTACATCATTAAAACAACCAAAACATAGGAGGTCCATCATGGAATCCTAACCATTTGATTAGACATTCTTCCATTAAAAAGGGCCATTTGGAATATTACAAAATAAATCAGACTAGATACAGACTAGGAATCCCAATTTTTCAGTTATTTTTACACAACTATAGTGCGGTTCACACACATCAGTAAACTACATCAGTGGTTCTCAAGGGTTTTGCTTCAGGACATAGATTTATTTTACAGTGGACATCAAGGTCACACCAACATTGTGGTCAGTACAATCCATGTTTAATCTAATTGCAAAGGAACCTACAGGCTATTTAAATGCAGTCTGGGTATTTTCTTTTACCTAGTTTAGAGCATAGTTTTGTTCATGGTTTTTGAGGATGAGGGCACGCCACGCAACCTGTTGATGTTGGCATTTTCCTAATTTAACTAGCTGCACAGCCACTTCCCAAAAAATACGGGAAGTGTTTTCTCCCCCCTTTTAAAAGTTGACAACCCCTTTAAATTTGCAGTCCAAATTATGCACGATTACATAGTTAGATGTGTTATATAATTTGCATGTAACATAGTTTATTTCCCCCCTGCTGTACACAACCCTATCAGAACAGACCTGTAATCCATTTTTGGTTTGTGAACCACCAGTTGAGAACCACTAAACTAGATAAGGAACAGACACTGGATCACAGAGTATTGGTTATTTACAGCTATGATCTGATATTACTGTGTGAGAGAGAGCAACTTTTAAAAATGAGAGCACAGTGGACAGACAGAGGGAGGACAGTACCTGCGACAATCTTTTTAATCACTGTAGGAGGCAGGAGTCCATGGCACAGCACAATGGCAGAGGAAGATAAGAGATCGAGGAAGGAAGAGAAAAAGACAGGAGAAAGAGTACAAAGTGCCATAATGAAAACAAGACTTTAAGAGATTTAAGATTCCGTGCGTCTTTGCAGTATATCTGAGCGCAGCAAATCAATGTGACATTTCAGATGTTGGCTCATTAGCTGTAAGCTAACAAAACTATCAATGACATCAGTGAGAAAAGGAAAAGGGCAAGAAAAAAACAACACATTTCAAAAGTATGCAGTATGCAAAGACAGAGTAATTACTTTGTGCTAAGTGAGTTCTTAAAGGTATAGCTTGTAACCAGAATTATAAAACTGCTAGTACCAATCATAGATGCTAATTGTCAATACAGCGTTTCAGTTGTGCCAAAAGAACAGAAAATATATTATGATTTAAAATACCTGTTCACCTGGTTATAGTGTATATCACCGCACAACCCCTTTAGAGACCAACTATTTACCTTAGTTTATATTGTATGTCAGGGACTACATCTTGTGTTGAATGGCACTTCATGAATTTTTAATACAATTTGTGTCCTTAAAATGTAACGTATGTTTGTGAGATTAGTGTAACTGCTGTATACACCATCACTATATTGTGAATACTGTCAAAATCAATATTTACACCTTTCCAACTAGTAACTGAATTACAGGCATTTCACAAAACCGAAGAAGAGTGAGAAGGCTTCTATACTTCCCATAAAGCAACTAGGGAGAAATCGTCCTCCTGCCAATAGAGATAAAAAGGTACAGGAGCAAGCAAAGAGAAGCAAAGGCTGCACCGTTAAAAGGTGCTATAAGTGAGGTAATGGTGCTCCTTTTTGTGTGGCCAACATTATTTCGGCAATTAAAACACTTAGCCTTTCATAAAGAGAGTGTGTGGTTGAAATGGTTTGGGGAAGTCAAATTCAGTGGTAAAGTCTAGCAGAAGTTCGAGAAGTTCAAATATCATCTGAGTGATAGACCAGAATTTTTCAAGCCACCAACACACTTACTATAGCTTCTGTATAGAGATGGATAAACCACTCACCTTCCATCTTGTCTCCATCTCCATCCTTAACCGCATCTGGAACCTTCTCTTCCTTCTGCTCTTGCACAGGAACCCGCTCCATTGCTGCAGAAATCACATCACGAGGATTTAAAGTCAATGAATGAACAAATCATTATACAGTGGAAAAGATCATAGGGACTCGCGTAGACCTCATGATGAGCCATCTCATATCAACAGAATGAGTAAAAACAAAGGGACAAAGGCATTGTTTACCAACTAATGGTGTAACAATAATGGTGCTTGCTTATACAGTATAATATAATAATCAAATTAATATAATACAAAACTTGCCGCAAGAGTTTGATGAAAGAGTGTTCTGAACAGTTTTAGCACGTTGATATGGGGTTAATAGGGTGCTAGTCTTTTTAAATTCCAGATAATGGTTCTGGTCTCTGTTTCAATGCAAGTCTATAAGAACTTTTTTCATGTTTTACCTCCCACCAGGGTAAAATCATAAGTCTGATTGCTTAGAAAAGTATTAGCGCACTAATCTTATTAAGCTGCATGATTTCAGGCATGATTCTTGTTTGTGGGACAAGTTACAAACCAAAGATTAATACTTAGGGTTAGGGGTTTGCACCACTAATGACTTGAATCCATATAGCAGGTCAGACACTCACATTTCTCAACCTGGGGTTCAGGTGCTTTGTCCATCTCATATGGCTTCATCTCTTGCACGGCTTCATTCTGAGAAGTCTTTTTCACTACAGGCAGGTTTTCTGGTTCTTTATGTACAACCACTACCAGCGGCTCAACCTTCTTCTGATTCTCTTGTTTCTCTGCCTTCTTCAAAACTTTACTAGCTGCTGACTGGCCCTGATCCACAAACTTTTTCACCACAACTTTCTGTTCCTTCGGAACAAGAACAGGGAGCTGCTCCTCTTTTATAGCTTCTTGCTCCACCTCTTGTACTTGCCCCACCCCCTGCTCAGCAAGAAGCTCCTCCTCCCCTCTGGCAGGTTGCTTCTTGTCTTCCTCCTGAACGGCAGGTAGTTTCTCTTCTTCTAGCTCTTGCAGGTTTTTGATCTCATCTATCTGAACTTTGTCGTGAGGGTTGGGCGGCTCATGGCGGTGTGCTTCCCCATCTGGGACCGCTACTCCTACAAAAGAGAGAGCAGCCTCTGTAATTGCTCATAGGCTGCTCATCGGGCTTACACAGCTAGGTTTATATGTTACCTGCTTCAGGGCGGCCCAGCTGAACCTCTTCCTTCTTATTTTTTTGCTGATCCACTTCCACAGGTACTTTAATCTGAGGTGGCTTTGCTGGTACCTTCACCGCTGGTTGTTCGACCTCTATTGGGGGCTTTGGCTTGTCTGGTATCTCTATTGGATCAGGCTCCACTCTATTCTTCTGCACTGAAATCAGAGAGAGAGAGAGAAAGTCGCACTAGAATCACTATGTACAGAATAATGTTTAATTGTCAAGCTCAACCCACGACATGCAGGCCTCATAACACTTTAATGACTGTCTAAAGTGAAAAGGGACAAATTTGTATTCCGGTTGACTTTAAAGCAGCACAACTGAGTACCACAGCCATATACAATATTAATTTCAAACTAGGTCATAGAATGATGCCTGAAACTAAAGTCTGTGAATGTACATTCTGCTGCAGTCCAGTCCTACAGATTCCTTTGAGAGTGTCACACAAATACCAGAAGGGGGCAGCAGAGTATCAAAGACCTCAGTATATGAGCAGAATCATTGAGATTTTTATATATATATATATATATATATATATATATATATATATATATATATATATATATATATATATATATATATATATATATATATATATATATATATATATATATATATATATATAAAAATGCAAAACAGCTTTAATCAAAGTCCACACCTTACTTTAACCTAAGCCTGTACTGTACTTTTATGCAACAGGTAATCTACGGTGCAACAGCGTTCTGACCTCAGCTTAGTTGGGATATGCGAAAACAACTGCATTTCATTGGCTCTGTACCTGTACTCTGCACAATATAAGTTGAATCTTAATCTTCAACATATCCGGAAAGGAGTTACACATCTGAAGTAAGACAGGATAACATACTTGCCAAACATAATTTACGAAAGAGCCAGAAAAATGGAGACGAAGAGAGGATGAACAAAAGAGAGAAAGGGAGATTAAGAGTAGGACACAACTAACTCCCTCCCCTGAAGACAGTAACATGTTGCTGTAATTTAAATTTTCTTGTAAATTTAAGGGACTTGTTATAATCCCATTACAGTAACTGTTTCTATAAAAATATCATTGATTTCATCACATGTAGGATTTCAGATTTTTTTTTTCCAAAACATATATTTTATGCATAAGAATATGTTATTGTCTGCATGATGCCACCACGGGCGGCTGCCCTTGTCACCCATGCCTAAATCTGCCCCTGGCGATCCCATACTTTGGAAATGTTGGGTTGTGCCTTTGTTGCATCCGCCAATTTAGTCAAAATATTAAATGTGTATTTTACTATTGTAAAGTGACATCACTAGCATTCTCCATGCTACAGTGCACACACCCAATTTGACGACTATTTTTATAATATACTTTCAGCAATTTTTCAATCCAGTGTTGCAGCCCTAGCATAGAGTACTTTAAACGAGAGGTATCTACTAACACTTTGAAAGATGTAACTTTTGCTTTGTTATATCTATAAAACAAAAATAATGACTGATTTAAATAACCAACTGTGATTTCTCTCATGACGGTTTTCTGTTCCTATTTTAAGAAAACAATATAAGATGTCATGTTTTATGAATTTGTGTAGATGACACTTATAATTCAACTTAGAATATATAGTATGTGTTGCTACTTATTTTTCATCCACAGTATTAATTGTTCTTTTTTTTTAAACTTTATTAGTTTGAACAGTTGGAACATATTTCTGGTTTCTTGTTAATGAAGGGCTACTTGAGTCTTACTGACATGGCTGTGGGGGTACATAAGACATAAAAGGTTGGGAAACCTTTAAAAAGGTTTAAGTATAGTAAAGGAGGTGGTGTGCATTTTCTGCAATTCTGAAAAGCATAGCATGCATGTGCATACTCCTACAGCTGCGCACACACACACACACACACACACACACACACACACACACACCTCTACATGCCCGAGGGCCCCATGTTCGACTCACTCACTCCCCGTGTTTTCACACAGCTGCCCTCACCAGCACGCCGTAAACAGGAAACAGGTGTGGAAGTGGGTGTCCGCTCAGTGATAAATGCCACTGTCAGCCAGCAGGAGGGAGTGAGAGGGAAAGGAAGGAGGAGTGGTAGAAGTTAAAAGGAGAGGTAATGGTGGATGAAGTTGTCCAGGTGCCCCTGCTATGTTCCTTTTTATGATCCTCTGTCCTTTTTATATTGGTCTGCTGTCATTTTCTTTGCCCTCTCCCAGATTTGGACGCCCTCCCATCTCCCTGCCCTTACCGGAGCCATAACGGGAAAATGCCACCGGCCATCTCACTGCTGCTCTGGGACACAGGGCGCTCAGGTTTGAAGGGCATCGTTCAAATTAGTAATTCAAAGAGAGTCCTAATACTGGAGTGCATCATTTCTGCTTCTTCACTATTCTCTCTTTCTCTCTTCTAGTTTCAACTTGTCTGCCTTTCTATTCTACTCTATGTAATTTTCAAGTAATAACACTCTTTTCTGAAATATACAGAATTGGTATACCAGGATCTTTGGGCATCTCAGGGACGACAAGGATGGGAAGTTTGTCCTCAGCTTTTGGGGGGACGACCAGAGGGCGTTTGAATTTCTGCGGTTCATTGGAGGAAATGGACAGTGTGGTGAAGGTACTAATAAGCAGGATCCCGAGACCAACCCACAGAACGAGCTAAAAAACAGAGAGAGAGAGAGAGAGAAGGTATTGAAAAGTGTATAACTGTAGTATATAAGGTCTTATGAAGTTTTCCAGTAAAGGTTCAATGACATGATGCTAAATGTATTTATTTGTTGTCTGAAATCAACTACTTTATTCAAAATCATTTATAAATGCAATTCATTTTATGACAAACATGTTTTCAAATGTAATTTTAGATTTTTTTGTGGGGCTTTAAAGGTGCAATCAGTAACATTTGTCTTTGTCATTTTAGGCTTACACTGACACCTAGAGGTCTGGATGCAGCGTCATTTAAAATCAATAGATTTCAGTTTCAGATGCCATTGTAGATATTTAGTATTCACAGTCAGCCATGATTAATCAATGAATGAAAGAGTCAAATAACAGGATGGTTACTGAGATTAAGCAAGTAGAATTCAGCTGGTCATGTGATTCTAACATGGCAACCCCCGTGTACGGACCCTCTCCATGTAGAATAAAAAAGCTTTTATAATGTTACTGATATGACTGGAGTCTTCATTTTAATGTGAGTGCTCATGATTTCCTACATATATTGAAAATTACAATTAATGTCTATGGTGGTTAAACTTTTTTAATGAGGAAAAAATGACTGAGTACACCTAAAGTCTAAAATGTCTAAATGTAAACACCCTGAGAGAAAAAAGTGTCATGCAAGAAGCCGTTTTGTTGCCGTGTGGAAAAAAAAGAAGAAGAAAAAAAAAAACATAAAACGGAAAAAGTTAGTTCAGGTTGTCAGATGTCTAATGCAGAAAACGTCATTAATGGTTTTCAAAATAACATTTTTGGTTTAAAAATTTGTATAATAAATGTATGAAACCAACTTAAATGCAAAGATTACATTTCAAATGCATTTTAAATTATATCTTTTTCATCATATTGGACAACCTTATTTGTCAGATAAATTTCAATAAATGTCAGTGCAGATTTAATTTTAGTGATCTAAAATTCAATGCATAGAGCTGGCAAGGGAGTTGTTGGCATATGCTGTACAATAATGTCCTAAATGAATTAATGATGATGTCCCAAACATTGATGAAATCTATTAAAGTTGGCCCCTCCTTGCTTCAATGCTCAGTGTTTATTTATATGTAGGTATTCTTTGTGCAGTAGTGGACATGGAGGTGCCAGGCTGTTTGGCATGAGAGAGGGCAGAGTGCCATTGTACACTCATGCTAACGCAAACATCTGCTATGGCCCGTTATGAAAGAACCTCTTTTGTAATAGTCCTCATCCCAATATCATGTACCACCCCACTGGGCATATTTTGTGTTTGGGAAGTGTTCCTGGGCATTCCTGGTGGAAAAGACTCAGGGGCATATCAGTTTTGGCACTTAAGAACAGTGAATGAATATCAAAGTGCTGGCTGCTTGCTGCTCAGATAATGCTAGATAACAGCATTGTGGTTATGTATAATCTAAAATAAGTCCACAGTTGCTTTCACTCACTCTAAAAAGATGATCAGTCATGACGTCAATTTGTAGGCCATCCCAGAGGTCTAATTCAGTATGGGTTCCTTCCCTTCTGGAATTTCCAGTGGGATTTTAAAACAGCGGTATTCAATGTGAGTAAAATAAGGTCTGTAGTTAACATTACTTGAAGAGACTTCAAACGGTCATACCTCAGACATGAATTTTGAAGATGCTGTGCTATTTGTAAGTAGCTAGCAAGTTGCTACATAACAACTAAAAATGTCATCCGATTTGTCAAGCACATACACGCACATCCTTGTTGTAGTCCTTATTTAACAACTTGCATTTAGAAAAAATGTATGTTGTAGTTTTGACTGTGTGATATATGTTATAGAAAAAAAGATAAAAGTAATCTTAAGTAATGTTAGGCAAGTAATAATTCATTTCTTAAGTAATGATAACCGCAGACCTAAATTAAAATAATACATTAAAAACTGCTAGTATTCTAAAAACACATTAGAAATTCCCATGGGAACTCATGGCTCGAAAATGCTAATTCTCTTCCAGGTTTTAGGACTACAAACTGAACAACTCTATTGTAAAAGAGCAAAAGTGTTTGTAATTTGGGCTAGAGATGGAGGGTGCAACAGCCCGAGGCACAATGCCAGCTCACACACTGTGGGAGTGACTCCACACAGCAAGTCAATGCATTTGCAGGATATCAAAATTAATGACAAACACCATTAAAAGAGAGGGGAGCAGCTGCCTCTGTCTCTCAATGTATTCTTCTCATTTCAGTACACATCATTCTAAGATCAGACATCACACCGAGACATTTTACACATTCTCTTTAGATTCTACTCCTTTTCTTTTCTTGTACTTGTATTTATACAGATCTCATTAAAGCAATCGATTTTTACAGGGTTCGAGTAATACTGTAGGTTTTATTTCTACTTTTATGCTATGCAGGGCAGTTAATTTTGTTATGCAATCAAATACGTCTGGATTTATAATAAGCACAATCATGCATCTAACCATCACTATAATCTCTTATTGGGTGTTTATATGAAGTGTATTGAATTGAGGGCAGAGTATAATTTGGATATGTAATTATTTAAACGGATAGTTCACCCAAGAAATTAAATTCTCTAAACATATCCCTCATATGACTTTCTTTCTTCTGCAGAACACAAACAAAAATATTTTGAATGATATATGAGGTGTTTGTGGTCATACAAAGCAAGTCAATGTGGGTCCAAAACGTTCAAGCTCCAAAAAGGACATAAAGGCAGCATAGCGGTAATCCATGTCTTCTGAAGTGATTCGGTCGGATTTGATTGAGATTAGCCCAAAATGTAACTCCTTATTCTCCACGGTGCTTTCATGAGAGAAGCTTGTTCACATCTCCATGCATCAAGCATGAGGAGATGAAACTGATCATATTGCTTCGGAAGACATGGATTAAACCACTGGAGTTTTATGGATTACCTTTCTGCTGCCTTTATGTCTAGTTTTGGAGCTTGAAAGTTAATGGATCCCATTGACTTGCATTGTATGAACATAAACACATCATATATCCTTCAAAATATCTTTACTGTGTTCCGCAGAAAAAGAAAGTAATTTGAGATTGAGATGACAAATGGGTGAGTAAATTAAAAGTATTTAATTTCTTGGGTGAACTATCCAGTTAATATCAGGTGTGTCGTACCTGCGCAGTCCATGCGTTCTTCATGAGCTTCTTGTAGATGAGAGCTGGGCAGATGAAGCAGATCAGACTACCCATTGTAGCTCCAGTCAGACCCAGAATGGTCTCCACTATGATACACACACAAACAAAAATAAATGCATTTAAATGGAATTGTTCTGCAAACATTGACTTTTACATTTTGGAATGGTTCTTGGTTATACAAAAGTTTCCCACTTGATGCTTGGGTATTGTGGGTGGTTGTCAGGGCATTTCTAGGTTGCTAAGGTTGACTATAAAATTACAGTAATGCACAGCCTTAACATAAAAGTGAAAAATACAACAGCAAGTTGATCTTAGTTACACCACAATTTAATTACAACCTGCAATTTATTCAGTACCAGCATGAGGAGGCAGTTTTAACTGGAAAAAGCGGCTCAGGCAATCTACACCATCTCATCTCCTGAATCACCACATCCACCCCCCTCCCCCCAATCACACCATCTCTTTCTGCCCGCTACCATCCTTCCGCCACACTGCCTGTGTTGCAAGGCTGGGCAGTGGGCCCAGTGGGTGTTTTTCATCCTGAGAGCAGCCATATTGTTTTACTCAAATTTATTCCCTGCAGTGTCTGCTTCACCATGGCTGGATTTGCGGCCATGAGGACACCGGTAGCCAGCGGAGCCATCATGGAGGACAAAGCTATGCCTTCAACCATTCAATCTCTGCTAGTCTCACCTTCCCCTCTCTATTAGTCTAATTGGGCTGGTCGAGCCAAATGGAGCCCGCACCAGAGACAGCCAATCTCCATGAAGAATGAATAAAACATGGCCCACCCCAACAATGCCTAAAAACACACATCTTTATTATCCTGTTTTGCTGATAATGAATGCACAGAACAGCCACGAAGGATAAAGAGAGACTGACAAAGAGATATTTTAAAGGGAGAGATGAAGTGGGGTGTGACGTCATGCCAGTGTCAGGGAGAGTAGAGTGATGCTTAGTGACACTCAATTTACGGGCCAAGGCTGTCAAATGAAAATTGTCAAATCCGTCTAGCATATGTTTACATAGAAAAAGATGGGTGCGTTCAGAGTGAACAGCCCCCAGAGGTGGAGGTCTTTGCTGGTTGTGTCTTGACTATGCCTTGCTCCCTTATCAGCGTATCGCCGCATAGGCATTAGGTACATACATACAATTGTATTTAATGAAAAACACTGTGGTGCACCGGTATAATGAAACGTTTGTAACAGAAAGTTAACGTCGAACTGTCTGAAGCATTTTTTTCTCGTTTTACTTCTTAAAATTTGAGAATATGTGCTGGCTAAATCTTTTCACTTTCTAATTTTACGCTTATTTGTTAACTGCCAGATATGTTCTTAGCAATAAACAATCGCTATAACATGGTGCTGATTGGTTTACACTGATTTGTTGTGCCCTCTTGTGGATTTAGGAGACAACATCTATTTAAAAATCAGATGTCTTGTAGATACAGTATCACACAAACGTGAGTACACACCTCACATTTTTGTAAATATTTGATTATATCTTTTCATGTGACATCACTGAAGAAATGACACTTTGCTACAATGTAAATTAGTGAGTGTACAGCTTGTATAACAGTGTAAATTTGCTGTCCCCTCAAAATAACTCCACACAACCATTAATGTCTAAACCTCTGGCAACAAAAGTGAGTACACCCCTAAGTGAAAATGTCCAAATTGGGCCCAAAAGTGTCAATATTTTGTGTGGCCACCATTATTTTCCAGCACTGCCTTAACCCTCTTGGGCATGGAGTTCACCAGAGCTTCACAGGCTGCCACTGGAGTCCTCTTCCACTCCTCCATGACGACATCATGGAGCTGGTGGATGTTAGAGACCTTGTGCTCCTCCACCTTCCATTTGAGGATGCCCCACAGATGCTCAATATTGTTTAGGTCTGGAGACATGCTTGGCCAGTCCATCACCTTCACCCTCAGCTTCCTTAAGCAAGGCAGTGGTCATCTTGGAGGTGTGTTTGGGGTCGTTATCATGCTGGAATACTGCCCTGAGGCCCAGTCTCCAAAGGGAGGGGATCATGCTCTGCTTCAGTATGTAAGTACATGATGGCATTCATGGTTCCCTCAATGAACTGTAGCTCCCCAGTGCCGGCAGCACTCATGCAGCCCCAGACCATGACACTCCCACCACCATGCTTGACTGTAGGCAAGACACACTTGTCTTTGTACTCCTCACCTGGTTTCCGCCACACACGCTTGACACCATCTGAACCAAATAAGTTTATCTTGGTCTCATCAGACCACAGGACATGGTTCCAGTAATCCATGTCCTTAGTCTGCTTGTCTTCAGCAAACTGTTTGCAGGCTTTCTTGTGCATCATCTTTAGAAGAGGCTTCCTTCTGAGACGACAGCCATGCAGACCAATTTGATGCAGTGTGCGGTGTATGGTCAGAGCACTGACAGGCTGACCCCCCACCCCTTCAACATCTGCAGCAATGCTGGGATGAAGTGGGGTGTCTATTTCCCAAAGACAACCTCTGGATATGATGCTGAGCATGTGCACTCAACTTCTTTGGTCGACCATGGCGAGGCCTGTTCTGAGTGGAACCTGTACTGTTAAACCGCTGTATGGTCTTGGCCATTATGCTGCAGCTCAGTGTCATGGTCTTGGCATCTTCTTACAGTCTAGGCCATTTTTATGTAGAGCAACAATAATTTTTTTCAGATCCTCAGAGAGTTCTTTGCCATGAGGTGCCATGTTGAACTTCCAGTGACCAGTTTGAGGGAGTTTGAGAGCGATGACACCAAATTGAACTCCCCATTCACACCTGAGATCTTGTAACACTAATGAGTCACATGACACCGGGGAGGGAAAATGGCTAATTGGGCCCAATTTGACATTTTCACTTACGGGTGTACTCACTTTTGTTGCCAGCGGTTTAGACATTAATGGCTGTGTGTGGAGTTATTTTGAGGGGAAAGCAAATTTACACTGTTATACAAGCTGTACACTCACTACTTTACATTGTAGCAAAGGGTAATTTCTTCAGTGTTGTCACATGAAAAGATATAATCAAATATTTACAAAAATGTGAGGGGTGTACTCACTTTTGTGAGATACGGTATTTCCCCATGCCTGAAATGTCTTTCCCCTACCTAAAATGTCTTTAAAATTCGAATATATATATATATATTTTTTTTTTTTTTTTTTTTCAGTGAAAATTTGAATTTAGTTTCTTACCCCTATTGACAGCCCCTTTAAAGGCACTTAAAGCTGAAGCATGTCCATTTCCGTGACATTAGCGCCTACAAAAATTTAAAATTGTTTTGAAAACAATACGCTCCTCGTCTGCTATTATGTAAAAAGTCAGATAGTCCCGCCCCCAACTTGCACCATTGATAGAGCAACATTGTAGGGGCAGGTCTAAGCAGGTCGCTCAAAACTCTCACAGGAATTTTTATAGCACCAAGGACACAGTGTTTACAGTTTTTGAGAAAATTAACCTATGAATGGCTTACTTATAGTTGTCTTATATTTGTAGTGCATATTAAGCTGGGATAGAACAAAGTATTTTAAAAATGAAAAAGTTACATACTTCAGCTTTAAGAAACGGCAAACAAGAAAACAACTTACCGTTAGGAATCAGGATACCACCTAGCATGGTGCCAAAGACGATGCAAAGAGTGATGCTCTTAAAGCGAACGGGTGGCATATATCCACCTGCGGCAAAGGTGCCATCCTTTTGCTGAAAACAAGTCAAGACAAAGACAGAAATTTGGTCTTATTCACTATCATTAACATATATGTTCTTGCATATGTGAAATTCACAACAGGTCCATATGCTCATAAATCCTCATTCGAAAGTTGATGGTTCAAAACCAGTTGTATCACAATAAACACATTATATATAGGCCTATACAATATACAGTGCATCCGGAAAGTATTCACAGCGCTTCACTTTTTCCACATTTTGTTATGTTACAGCCTTATTCCAAAATGGATTAAATTCATTATATCTACAAACAATACCCCATAATGACAATGTAAAAGAAGTTTGTTTGAATTCTTTGCAAATTTATTTAAAAAAAAAAAATAAAAAAAAACAGCCATTTTCAGATCTCTCCAGAGCTGTTCAATCAGGTTCAAGTCTGAGCTCTGGCTGGGCCACTCAAGGACATTCACAGAGTTGTCCCGTAGCCACTCCTTTGTTATCTTGGCTGTGTGCTTAGGGTCATTGTCCTGTTGGAAGATGAACCTTCGCCCCAGTCTGAGGTTCAGAGCGCTCTGGAGCAGGTTTTCATCAAGGATGTCCATGTATATTGCTGCATTCATCTTTCCCCCGATCATAACTAGTCTCCCAGTTCCTGCTGCTGAAAAACATTCCCACAGCATAATGCTGCCACCACCATTCTTCACTGTAGGGATGGTATTGGCCAGGTGATGAGCAGTGCCTGGTTTCCTCCAGACATGATGCTTGCCATTCAGGCCAAAGAGTTCAATCTTTTGTTTCTCATGGTCTGAGAGTCCTTCAGGTGCCTTTTGGCAAACTCCAGGTGGGCTGTCATGTGCCTTTTACTGAGTAGTGGCTTCTGTCTGGCTACTCTACCATACAGGCCTGATTGGTGGAGTGCTGCAGAGATGTTTGTTCTTCTGGAAGGTTCTCCTCTCCACAGAGAAACGCTGGAGCTCTCTCTCAGAGTGACCATCAGGTTCTTGCTCACCTCCCTGACTAAGGCCCTTCTCCCCCGTTCGCTCAGTTTGGCCGGGCGGCCAGCTCTAGGAAGAGTCCCAGTAGTTCCAAACTTCTTCCATTTACAGATGATGGAGGCCACTGTGCTCATTGGGACCTTTGATGCTGCATAAATCTTTCTGTACCCTTCCCCAGATCTGTGCTTCGATACACTCCTGTCTCGGAGGTCTACAGACAATTCCTTTGACTTCATGGCTTGGTTTGTGCTCTGACATGCACTGTTAACTGTGGGACCTTATATAGACAGGTGTGTGCCTTTCCAAATCATGTCTAATCAACTGAATTTACCACAGGTGGACTCCAATCAAGTTGTAGAAACATCTCAAGGATGATCTTGGAAACAGGATGCATCTGAGCTCAATTTTGAGTGTCATGGCAAAGGCTGTGAATACTAATGTGATTTTTTCGTTTTTTATTTGTAATAAATTTGCAAAGATTTCAAACAAACTTTTTTCACGTTGTCATTATGGGGTATTGTTTGTAGAATTTTGAGGACAATCATGAATTTAATCAATTTTGGAATAAGGCTGTAACATAACAAAATGTGGAAAAAGTGAAGTGCTGTGAATACTTTCCAGATGCACTGTAAGTCTAATTTGTATTACATTTAGCAATAACGTAAATCATTTTAATCTTAAATAAGTAAGACTTATTGCTGGATCATTTCGTTATTCAGTTTCTAATAAAAATTTTTACAAATATCTAAATGTTTAAGTGTAGTTTGAGTTGGTTCAAAAATGTAATCTAAAATTGAGTAAAGAATGTATGTGCAAACTTAATGATGAATCTTGATTTTTGTGAGTAAAACATTTGCACACAGGTTTTACACACAAATATGCTTGTGAATGACACTTAGCGAACAGTCAGGCCACTTTACAAACCCCTCTAAAGACTCCAGGCATACACATAGTTCTCCGAGTCTCTGTTATGGTTAAACAAGTGAAATGCATGTAAAGATATTGGGTTTGGCATGTAAGCTTCATAAAACCCCTTCTGCTCTGTTGTCAGGATGCCAGATTTAATGACAACGTAAAACCAGCCGCATGATTTGAGCTGATTCAGCATGGAAGTGATGATGAGACAGAGAATCAAAGTCTTGGCTGCTTTATGGAGTATATCTGGACCCCTTCTCATCAATCCAGCCCTTTTATTTCCCCCTGAATCTCAGCAAGCTTATATCACTGCCCCAGCAGTCTGGGTGCTCAGCTGCTGTCTACAGAGGTTGGATCTCTGAAGTGGTGGATGGAGGCCCTGAATCTCATGGGGATCCATTCTGAGACTGAGCAGGCAAATGCATGCTAACTAGGACCAGACTTGGGATCTGATATCAGCTCTCTGTAAATCTGTTAGATCCATTAAGGTCTTTATGTAGTCCATACAATTTTGCTAAATATTTTTGCAGCTGGTTAAGTTTACACACATCAGGAAGGATTCAGCCAATGGATTTTAAAGTTGGGCCAAGAATTTAAGTATAACACATTACAAAAGGTGATACATATTGTGGGGGCTGAGAAGGATAGAGTAGTTGATATGGCCACCCAGATCCACAATCACAAGTCCCAGGCCTGTTTTGAAATCAAGGGATTTTGCAAGTCCTGTCTATCAAACCAAATGCTGACTCAAATGAGGTCAATTCAACTCAGGAATGTTGTTCTGCGTATTTCAGATTTTCAAAAGAGAAATACTCTCAGGTTCAATAAAATCCCTTTGAACTGTAACGACTTGACTAACTAGGCCCATTGCACAAGTTTCAAGCATTAAATAATGTTTAAAGCCTTACTGAATGCAAATAAAATCCTGCGCAAAATGACAAAATCATAGCCACTAACACCTTATTTGATGTTCAAAAGGAAAGCTATGTGGAGCTGAATTTTGGACCAATATGATTTAATTGTGGATAGGGCTACCCTGACAATGTAGCAATGCTGTTAATGATCGAGGCTAGTTAGGGCAAAAACTGATTTACAAGGAAGAAACACTTCATTGTGAAACCTGGAATAGATAAAATACCTTTGTACATTGTTTTTGTAATAGTGTTGAATTTCAATATTAGACACATTTGACCATTACCTGCTGCTCAAATAGCATGGTGTTGATGGCCTGTCTGCAGGGCAGGATCATCAAGGGGAAGCCCAAAGCCACAGACATCATGAAGCCAACACGGATCATCTCCGTCACCAGGTTGGATGGGAAGTTCATCAGTACGTTTCCAGCAATGTTATCAGTGAAGCTCACATAACCAAAGAACCCCACCTGTAAGTGTATCGTACATTTGAGTGTATGAGTACAGTTTAGCTGTTAAGCCATCTTTTATGTAGTGTAAAAGGCTTATGAAAATCTGCAAAACATAGTTATTTCAAAAGGCATTTTCGCAATGCATGTTACTTTTGTAATGTGACTATTTTCAAGTGAAACTAAATATATTGAGTTGGACATCACATTCGGTGACTCTTTATTTTATCCATCTTGATTTGATTGGATTGTGAAAGGTTAGGCTATGTTACTATAGGTTAAGATTACTTTCCCCACCCACGTGGCCATGGTTACATCAGCAAAGGAAAAAGGGCAAATGGTCTGCACTCTGAAAATGTTTATTGAAAACTGCTATTTTACAACCAAGGAATAATTACAGCTCAGGGCCATGTAACTATTTATTTCATGGTTACATCAGTAGAAAAGTTCTTTCAGAGGAGGACAAAATGGAGGTATATTACTGCCAAGTCATTCAGATAAAAAACATATTGAATTGACAAATATTTATTTTTTGTTTAGAATAACATCTACTGATGACTTTTATTAAGAAAGTAAACAGGGTATTCAATATTGATGACACTACCTTTAAACAATGCACCTAAATTTGTAAATGAAAAAAGTTGTCTCACATTTATTTGGAAGCAAGCAGGAACTGAAAACTTTTTACACTTGAGTTCAATGTCCCCTAAACGTCTGAGCAAACATCATTTCATACGGGGGCCATATGACCCTGCTTGAACTGATCAGCGCTAATCCTTCTTATAGCATTATAAAGACACGACCCAGCAGAGATCCATGCCTCTTTCCTTGTCTCTTTGATGAACTCACAACCCCTCCTGACCGTGCAATGATATTGTTTTTCTGTGACAAAAAGAAAAAAAAGCTAACTGCAACACAGTTTTTCAAAGGTCTTTAAAGGGCTTTAATCGGCCCCCCGAAGGCTCACTCTAAACAGAAACAAAGCAGTGCCTTCTCTCTCCGAACTTCATGGCCTTGATCTATACGCAGAGGAAAAGGTTCCCTTCAGTTGCAACACCAGGCAAAAGTCCTTGAGCCTGCCACAAAACTCCCTCTCCCTCTTTATTCTATTCTGCAAACCCTCCCCTAGATCAATTCAGCTTTTGTTCAGGGACAAAAAAGCAAAAAGATGATGAAATATAAAGGCAGAAAATAAAGAATGTTGGGAAAAAAATCATGAGCAATATTATCTCCCAAGGTAACGTTTATACTGCAGCTTTCAGAGGGGAGAATAGGGACCAGAGACATTCAGACGGCATCTTAAAACACATTCCACACAAAGCAGCCCAGAAAATATTTATGAAGGAATAAAAGAGACATGGCATTTAATGTTGATGGAGCGTGTCAGTGCACGGGGGTTTTGCAAAAAACATGCCAGGAAGCTTGACCCCGTCATTCAATTCTATCCATTCCTCCAAGCTCCAAGACGTACAATTGGGGAGGAGTATTTAAATGGGTTGCTGGATGTGGATTTATGCATCATAAATAATATGGAACGTAACAATTAGTGATTGTGTAAATGCTACCAGATGCATTTCCTTACCACCATTCCAACATGTCTCAGCGATATGTAAGCTTAGTGACTGTAAAAGATTAAAATAAGGTAAAGAAACAGTCTCACACACTTACTGTGATGTAGAAGGTGGTGACCACATTGAGTGAGGAGGTAAATATTGTGCTCATTCTCTTCACCGAGGGCTCATCCAGGCTGTCGTAAGTGGGTAATACTTGCCTATAAAGAAAATGCATTTTATACAAATCAGGCCTAAAACAAATGGTATTCAATACAAGTTAAGAGGTGTTGAGGTGTGTATTACTTTCTATGTTAAAATGCTTTTTCTGACTAATATGCAGAGACAACTAGAAGTACTTTGTGCGTTGATTTCCCCAAAAAGTGTAAATATTTTGGCAATCAAAACTAGGGGTGCGCTGATCTGATATTCAGTATCGGTATTAGTCCGATACTGGCCAAAATCACTGGATCGGATATTGTAGGAGCCGGGGGAGTATATTCCGATACGATACGATCACGGACTTAATCCTAAATTGTCATACAAACACCTGAGCAACATGCCGTGAAGAGAGATGAGCAGCATGCGTCACACAGTGTTTGCCAGGTTTTCACAACAAAATCCCGCGCATTTGCTGCTCAAAACTAGCCAAATCGCGTTCAGGAGGAGGAAAAACTTGCACTTGGCATCACTGGATTCACGTGAACAGTAGCTAGAACGTGAGTGATAGATGTGTGGAGTTATTTTAAACTCAAGGAAGAAAAAAAACAAAGCCGAGTGCAATTTATGCATCGTAAGCGTTTCGAGAGGTGGCAGCAGCGAGAACTTGATTAAACACTTGCAGAAGCATCATGGAAAGGAGTATGCTGAATTTATCCAGGCAACGAGTGCCAAGAAGAAAAGTGTGCTGCAAAAACAAACATTGCTGGAAACAATTCAGAAGCGTGAAAAACTCCCCCCAAACAGCAACAAAGCAAAGCTGATAAGGGAGAAAGTGACTGACTTTATTGTGCTGGATGATCAACCCCTTTCTGTTGTTGAGAATATGGGTTTTTCGACGCTTAATGGAGTATTTGGAGCCTCGCTACATGATGCCAAACCAGCATTTCATCTCCAACATGGCTGTCCCAAATAAGTACAAGCAAGTGTGTGAATTAATTTTGAAATGTTTAGAAAATGTTGCCATGATTAGTTTCACAACTGACATCTGGAGCTCAGACGTGTGTCCTATGTCATTACTAAGCATGACTGCACAGTGGATAGACTCAAGCTTTAATTTGCAAAACTTTGTTCTACTGTACATTTTATAATGGAGATACTATTATTTTTTATGTTTTTATTTATTTGATTTAAGTTATGGTTTACAATAGAGGTATGACTACATTGAGTGTTGAGTTACATCCAGTATTTGACAGGAATTATACTGGCACTTTAAATTTCATTTTGAATGTTTGAATTGATTAAGATTAAGATTCAACTTTATTGTCACTGTGCAGAGTATAGATACAGAGCCAATGAAATGCAGTTTTTTCGCATATCCCAACTAAGCTGGGGTCAGAGCGTAGGGTCAGCCATGAAACAGCGCCCCTGGAGCAGATAGGCTCAAGGGCCCAACAGTGGTATCTTGACAGTGCTGGGGCTTGAACCCCCGACCTTTCGGTCAGTAACCCAGACCCTTAACCGCTGAGCTACCACTGGCCCTCTGGAATTGTGCTGACTAATTAAAAATTCGGCAACAAGTTCTGTTTGGAAAATTTTAATAAAAATGAAGCAGAAGTATTGCATAACTGAGTCATGTTGTGGGCTTCCTTTAGGGGAGTAGAACGTTTGTTGCACTGTTTGAGCATGATAATTTTTAGATGGATAGGTTAAGCATAGTGCATTCTCCTGACAAATGTGTTATTAACAGCTTAATTGTTTAAGAGGGAGTAAAAGATGGTAGTGTATCGGTAGATACTCAAGGTTGTGGTATCGGAATCTGTATCGGACATGAAAAAGTGGTATCGAGCCACCACTAATCAAAACATTGCTCTGCTTATTTGAGCATTCCAACCAGCCCGAAACAGCATAATTGGCTCAACCAATGGCATGAGTTTGGCGTGGGACTCTCTGTTTTATTATCGTTGGAGAGTTCAGGAAATCTGTTTAAAAATCATCCTTTTTCCAATTTTGTTTGGTGGCACAGAAATGACATATTTCAGCTTTATGCTCTATCGACAGCATCTGTGACATGCTGTTGATTACCAATTTCAACTCGTCCCGTAGACGGAAGTCAATGGGGAAATGCATTATGGAGGGTTAAAAGCAGAAATGTGCATTCTTTATGTTTGTTAAAGCTCTTATATAAAATCTGCCATACAGACGTGCATAATTTCAGCTGGAACTATTAGATGGATGAACTTCTGGTTATGAGGAACAGACACTTTCTGGTATCCTTGCACATATCATGCAAAAGTTTACCAGCTTTACATGTTCATTGTAGGAGTTGAAAAACTGGATATAACTCTGCATAGACAAAGATAGTAAAAGATTCCAAGTCTTATGCCAACACATGTATAATTCTTATGGTGATATATATGAATTGACTTCCATTATAAGTACATTATTTTAAGTTTGTGGTAAATGACTGCATGTTACAGATGCAATAGCACTGAATTTACACCGATCAGCCACAACATTAAAACCACCTGCCTAATATTGTGTAGGTCCCCCTCGTGCCGTCAAATCAACACCAACCTACATCCCAGAATAGCATTCTGATATGTTGTTTTTATCACCAAAATTGTACAGAGTGGTTATCTGAGTTACCGTAGACTTTGTCAGTTCAACCCAGTCTGGCCATTCTCTGTTGTCCTCTCTCATCAACAAGGCATTTCCATCCACAGAACTGCCGTTTTTGGCACCATTTGGATTCAATTCTATTAACTGTTGTGTGTGAAAATCCCAGCAGATCAATAGTTACAGAAATACTCAAACCAGCCCATCTGGCACCAACAATCTACGGTAACTCGGATAACCACTCTGTACAATTGTAGTGAGAAGAATAGCATCTCAGTATGCTATTCTGAGATGTGGGTTGGCTCACTTTTGGTGGCACGAGGGGGACCTACACAATATTAGGCAGGTGGTTTTAATGTTGTGGCTGATCGGTGTATATTGAACCCGGAATATACATTTAAATCAACACAGTACAAAAGTGCATGATTGTAACATATGTACAAATTATGCATGTTTAGATTTATTTTAACACTACAACAAATTAAGACAAATATAACAATATTCCACATCACATAAATGGAAATGAATGGGTTATTTCAAAACTGACCGATCACAGTATAATCATTATTTAGTATAATGACATACTGAACTGAGTGTTTGAGCACTAGAGACAAACACGCAAGAGTGCAAGAGAAGCCGGAATTTAATACAGAAAGACCATCACTCATTTCAGACATTCAAAAGACAAAATGGAGGGAAGGAAGAGTTGAACTGGATGAAACAAGCACTGATAAAGGGTTGAGTATCACTGAGAAACAAAAAACAGCTACAAAAAGAGCAGAAAAATAAATCTATGACTGTCATCAGGACAACCAATAAAAGCAGACGCCAGCAAACATTAAATGGATAATTTACAACCACTATATATTAGCGACAAGTGCTAGTCAGACTTTAGCATGTTATAAAATTTCTTGGCAGTATGGGCTTTTGTTCAGGCTCCTTCACTCTCAGCCCACTCACAGCTCACATAGACACAGTCGGAGCCCATTCCTGCTTTTATTGGGCTATACAGTACCAAGTTCTGTGCTTTTTTGCCAAACGCCTGATCTCACACCAAAGGCCAGTTTGTCTCATAGCTGGAACTCACATACAATAAAAACCAGAGCAGAGAGAGAAACGTCTATGCAGACTTCTACATTTTATGTTTATTTAGTTTTTTGTTTGTTACTCATTTAGTACAGTGCTTGCAAGGCAGAACTGCATTGAAATTTAAGCAACTTAATGCTGATATTCAGTACAACAGCACTCTTACTAGTGTGGTATTGCTTTTCAACAACAGTATTTTTAAACAAGAAGTTGATAGAGTAACTTTTATTTTAGATATAAAAAAGGTCCATTATTTTGTCTAATTTTGCTCTGGTAACGAAACAATTCCATAAAATAGCTCTCTTGGAACGCCAAACAGATTACAGAACTGGAACTTGGACTTTCATGATAATTAAATAATTGTCTGATTGCAGTTATTTGATCTAACCACGGTTATTTGAGATAACTGATTATTGAGCACTTTAAATAAATTTTACTGTCCAAATAAGGGAATGAGATGGCATGTTTGAGTGTCTCATTCAATTGTACTCTGACTGTGTAAATGAGCCGCACTGCTGACCACAGCTGTGATGCACATGCCATCTGCGGAGGTTTGCGCCAAACTCCCGGAAAAAAAAAAAGGATTGTTGTGAATGTAAAAGCGATCCAGGCTCACTTTCATTTAACGATCGTGTTATGGCAAATGTTTTTTGTCATTGTGGGTTCATGCACGCAGGATTAATGACACGCAGTGACACAGAGAAGCCCTGTAACGCTCAAATGAAGAAACAGAATCTCAAAAGGTCTTCCTTTATGTGAAATAAGGGCTTATGGGTTTAATCGGAGAGCCTCAAAGTAACGTGTGAAAATTCAGAATTCTGGATAGAAATATTTTACTATTGCATACTTTAATATAATATAATGTAATGCAATGTTATATAACAGGTATTTAGATTGGCTATCCATCGGCAAAGGTGTAAATACAAAATGGACCAAGACTAAACTCAAAAGTGAGACAGATATTTTAAGTGTTTTGAAATATTTAGATTTTTTTTATATTATTTTTTATGTCATTCATAAGATTTTTAAGATAATCACAATTATTTGTTTGACAAGTAATTGTCAGTTAAATTTCATAATCGTGACATCCCTATTTGGAACTAACTGTTGAATAATCTTTCATTATTCTGGTTAAGGGTTTATTCTATGTCAGTCTTAAGTGTACTGTTTTGTTTTTGATAAAAAATTTCAGATTTAAATATTTAAATCCCCCCCTTGACACTAACAGAAGGTTCATCATCAATGTATCCAACAGTGAGGACATCATTGTTACAGTGCATTCAGAAAGTATTCAGACACCTTCATTTTTGTCACATTTTGTTATGTATTTTGATAAAATGCTTTAAATTATTATTTTTTTTCCACATCCATCTACACTCCATATCCCCAATGACAAACCAAAAACCAGATTTTTGATAACTTTGAAAATGTATTAAAAAAACAAAAAACAAAATGAAATATCACATTGACAATATTCAGACCCCTTTTTCTGTATCATCTTTAAGATGTTTCTACACTTTGATTAGAGTCCACCTGCGGCAAATTCAATTGATTGGACATGATTCGGAAAAGCACACACCCGTCTATATAGGGCCTCAAGGATGAAAATGCACATCAGAGCAAAAACTTAGTCATGAGGTCAAAGGAACTTCCTGCAGAGCTCAAAGACAGGATTGTGTCGAGGCACAGATCTGGGGAAGGCAGCAACATTTTTTTGGCTGCATTGAAGGTTCCCAAGAGCACAGTGGCCTCCATAATTCTTAAATGTCTTAAAAGTCTGGAACAACCAGGACTATTCCTAGAGCTCGCCACCTGTCCAAACTGAGCAATCAGGGGAGAAGGGCCATGGTAAAAGAGGTGACCAAGAACCCGGTGGTCACTCTGGATGAGCTCCAGAGATCATGTGTGGAGATGGACTTGCAGAAGGACAACCATTACTGCAACACTCCACCTATCTGGGCTTTATGGCAGAGTGGTTAGACGGAAGCCTCTCAGTGCAAGCATTTGCAAAAAAGCACCTAAAGAACTCTGACTGTGAGAAACCAGATTCTCTGGTCTGAAGAAACAAAGATTGAACTGTTTGGCCTCAATTCCAATTGTCATGTCTGGAGGAAACCAGTCACCATTCATCACCTGCGCAATACCATCCCAATGGTGAAGCATGGTAATGGTAGTATCATGCTGTGGGGGTGTTTTTCAGTGGCAGGGACTGGGGGACTGGTCAGGGTTGTAGGAAAACTGAATGCAGCAATATACAGAAATATCCTTAATGAAAGCCTGTTCCAGAGCACTCAGGACCTCAGGTTGGGCTGAAGGTTCACCTTCCAACAGTACAATAATCTTGAGCTCACAGCCAAGACAACGCAATAGTGGCTTAGGGACAACTCTGTGAATGTCTAAAGTGGCCCAGCCAGAGTCCGGACTTAAACCCAATAGAACATCTCTGGAGAGACCTGAGCTGTCCACTGATGGCCCCCATCCAACATGACAAAGCTTGAGAGGATCTGCAAAGGAGAATGGCAGAAAATCCACAAATCCAGGTGTGCAAAGCTTGTCGCATCATACCCAAAAGGACTGAGACTGTAATTGCTGCCAAAGGTGCTTCAACTAAGAACTTTGTCATTATGGGGTATAGATTGATGTGAAAAAATTATTTAAAGCATTTTAGCATAAGGCTGCAACATAACAAAATATGAAAAACAATTAAGGGGTCTGAAAATTTTCTGAATTCACTGTATGTTTGTATACTGATTGGTCTTCTTTCTTACACCTAATTGTATAGTGATGGTTCTTTACTCACAAGTATTTAACTATATAGGCTCCTTTACACAGAAAATATGTATTGTGCAATTCTCATTTACTGCCGACAGACAAGAAATTTCACAACAATAGCAAAGCACTCACTGACGAAGAACCATAGCTTAAAACCTAGACTTACCTAAAACTTTAACAAAAT
This sequence comes from Moxostoma hubbsi, assembly GCA_032164185.1. NCBI lineage: Eukaryota > Metazoa > Chordata > Actinopteri > Cypriniformes > Catostomidae > Moxostoma > Moxostoma hubbsi. Next base: position 10,171,573 of record JAVLUX010000035.1, read on the forward strand.
TATTTTCTTGCCTTGCAAACACTATTTTGTTCAGGAAATTTATATCTAGTTTAATTATTTGTTTGTCCTCTGTTCAAGTTTGATTCTTTGTCCTTTTAAATGCTTTGTGACAATAGCTTTTGTCATGTCAATAAAGCACATCTGAATCGAAACAGAATTGAATTCAGAGATCGAGAGAGAGAGAGAAACAGAGGGGGTGGATGGGAGATAGTGAGCTTTGACTGACTGGCACTGACAATCGATAGCTTTTACAGCCATGATAGTGAAACATAATAGAATTCAGATATGTCTTTAGGGCCATGTACATACTGCAAAGTTTTTGATGTGACAATGAAAGCCCTAAATTATCGTTCTGTTTGTGTATGGAATACAGCATTCAGTCCCGTAATTGCAATGGTTGACATAGTGATAACCATAGCAAAGTTTTGGCATCTTTTTTTTTCTCCCCAATTGGGAATGCCCAATTACCAATGCGCTCTTGGTGGCATAGTGACTCGCCTCAATCAGGGTGGCAGAGGACGAATATCAGTTGCGTTTACGTCCGAGACGTTAATCTGCACATTTTAGCGCGTGGATTGTTGAGCACATTACCGTGGAGACAAAGCGCGTGTGGAGGCTTCATGCTATTCCCCGTAGCATCCACGCACAACTCACCATTTCTTTTTGACAAAAGAAATATTAACAACCAGAGATTCTCCACGTCCAGTAATTTTAAATAAACAGATGGTGTTATCTTGCAAAACTCTGTATGAACAGAACAAGATTAGATACTCCAAAGAGAAGTGACAACTGTAAATAGCTGCACAGTGTATGTGGCCTATAGAGATTTACATATAGAATTCAAACAACTTCTTTATTAGGCAAACCCAGCCCTAATGTAATTTCAATGTTTGATGGGGAGATCCTCAAGGGTGATGCTTTGGTAACATTGCACATTCTCTACACTTCTATAAAGTGTTGACACAGTAATTATTTTGTAATCCTGCTAAACTGATTCTGTCATAACACCTAATGCTGTGAATCTGTGACTTGATGGTGTGCAAGCTGACACGACAATTTTACGACAGGAACAACATCATTATGGTGTTTACACATTACAGTGCACATTAAATGCGAGTCGTGTAAAGATGCCAGTGGGCCAGAATGTTGCTGTGTGTTTGGCTGGATTGTGGAGCTCTTCAATAAACAGAATCTGTTCTCCTATTGAAAAGAGAGAAATCTGGACAAATTTCCAAAAAAAGAGAGGCATCGGGTCAAAATTTCAGTAAACCGAACAGAGCTTGACAGAGCTGGAGGGTAAACAAACTTGTCTTTGCTAAATAGAATTAACTCCTCCTGCAGGATGTGTAAAATAATTGTAAATGTACTTAAGATATAAATGTAAATGGATGGGTGAATGTAGGCGATGACAGGACCTGTTTGTGGTCAGATCAAAGTTCTCATGTCGAAGAATCACAGTCTCACTGTTCTAACGATTAAGTTTAAGTGGCATTATGTGTCAGTACTAGCCAAAAAGTCAGAGCAAAATATCACTCATCACCCCTCATAGAAAGAGTGTGTACATACTCATAGATATAATATGGAGACAAATCTGTCTGAGGATGTTAAAATCTGAAACTAAAACCGCCAAAAACTTTGTTTTACTAGTTTTACATAAAAACTATAGAAGTCTATTGCTCTCATTTAGATATCAAAGTGTGTGTGTGTGTCTGTAAAGGGGAAGTCACAGTTAGCCTCAAGAGCTGCATTACCTCATCCACACCAGAATCCACCACTGACACGTCCTCCACCCCAACACCATCACACTCTCTCACAAACACACACACACACGAGTGCCAACACCCCCAAACTGTAACACCCCATTTCTATTCACTTCAAAACACAAACACACACAACACCATTTCAAAAGAGAAGAGCTGAAGGCAGAAACTTGGAGTGGAAAAGTGGATATTAGTAAATGTGTGAATGATAAGAAACACAGAAAGAGGCCAATATATGCCTCTCCTTGTCCACTGATCAACCAAAGAATGCCTACCCAAGATTACCTGTGTGGTAAGTATATTTGAGCTAGCAAATAAAGGAAAGAAAAACGAGGTCAAGATGGAGAAAAAGAATGGGAATTCTTATCAAAGTGGATAAACACTGGACAAATATCTCCCGGCAGAATCAAAGGCTCCTGATGATGTCTATAACAATGTTAACTACCTATGATCTCAGCCATAAAACCTACACATATCCAAGTTTCAACATACAATAAACTAAAGCCTGTGTCAATGATCAGCAGTTGAATTCATTAGAGGAAGATCAGGTCGTGGTGAGTGCTTTAAAGAAGAATTATGATAAGCTGAAAAAACTCATCATTCAATTTTTATGAATTGTGTCAGTTATGGTCTCATCCAAACGCACAAATATTCAACTGTATCCTGCTTCTGTGATGTTGCCAACTGACAATGGAAAATAAAAGCAATCAAGACCCAAGTCTATTGGGTCAAGCCAGAGAAAACTCAACCAATTGGTTTTGAAAAGGGAAAGAGGCCTTTCACTGTTTAGATATAGCAGTAGTTCACCCATAAATGAAAACTCTCCTTTAACCACCCTCATATTTTTCCAAATCTGTAGTATCTTTTCTTCAATAGAACACAAAATTACCTATTTTGAAGAAACAATATCAAGGGAAGCCGATTTTATCACGCATGTGACCCGCTTTGCGCTATCCTGTCATTGGAGCTTGCATTTCGAGTGAAGACCAGTTGACGCACGGATAGATCAGAGCACAACTTCAGGCTTCAATCACTCCACGTACATCCTTGTCCCACATGAGAAGCATATTTAGTGCTCACAAAGCAAGATGAATATCATAAGGTTGCTGCATCGGCAGACAGAAATGTGTAAAGATGTGGGTGGCAATAGAGTGAAAGAATAAAGATGAAAAACATACATCGATGTTTACGTGTCGCATCGATGTTATCACATCGTTGGTTATTTGTTCGATGAATGGATCCAGATCAATGGATTGCTACACCCCTACAAGTGACCAGGGGCTAGTCAGGGGCCAAGCATAAAACTACCATAAAAGTATTGACACACAACATTTTTATTTATACACATTCGCAATTGAGAGCTATGACAAAAGGACAAAAGTTTTATGTGCTTTTTAGTCCTTTTGGGGCTCGACAGCCATTCAAGCTCAGCAGCATGAACATTCTGCAAAATATCTCATTTTGTCTTCAACTGAAGAAAGATACTGCATCATACATGTTTGGAATGACATAAGTTCGGAGTAAATAATGACAGAATTTGTATTTTTGGTGGACTATTCCTTAATGAAAACAGTTTGCAGAAGGCAAGAAGTTAGACATTCCACACAGGTTACAGCCACACAGAAGTTGGAGAAAATAGGCATAAAATAAGTGGCTCCAAAAAGAAAGTAAAAAAAAGTTCATAATAGACTATTGTAACAATAAGGGTCCATTTTCCAAGAGCAAACACACTTGAACGGCACAACTTAGTGAAACTGCTATACCTACATTATCACATCAGGTGCTTCAGCTTGAAACTGGCTTGTCATCAATAGCTTTCCTTTTGCACCATGAAAATGGAGCCCTACATTTACAACCTAACTGGCCTAATCAAGGTGGCAGAAAGGAGGAGAGAGGCAGTGCAAGGATTGGGGATTACTTACGACTGACAGGCAAATGCCATGCCACAGATAGGGATGCAGCGAAAGACGCCATCCCACCGAACGTAAATGACCTTGTTCAGCCACTGGCCAGTGAGGAGGCCATGTTTGAAGGAGGAGAGCACCATCTGTGGTGAAGGGGAGAGCAGGAGGGTTACAGAACATCCCATAAAGGTAAGAAGGAGGGAGAGAGTGAGAGAGAGCCTGGTACGACAGAGATGGTGCTTTGATTAGACCCTTACGCTAATGATGAAAAGAGCAAGGAGGCCCTTAAAGGGATGGTACAATCTGATTGCTGCACATATTTGCAGAAAACATGTAATGGAAGTCAACTCGTTCCCCTCAGAATCAAGAGAACCAGTCCATGTAACAAAATCACTTACACTTCAAGCCCTATTGGATATGCTTACCCAGCTATAGGGTTTTATTCCTGGGGGAGGCTGGGTATTACCAGAGTCAAGAGTCAAGACAACATCTGATTGCACACCAGTGCAGTAATGTCACACACTCACTTACACACCAACCCTGAACCAGATGACACCACCAAACAGAAGCTGAACAGAGGATGAAGTGGGATTTTGGGTAATGTAGTTGAATTCATGGTGGTTGTATGGTCCGTTCTCCAGGGCGGATTACTTACGGGTGGCAGCAGAAGGTGGTGGCGATAATTGGCAGACACTGTATGACACCCTTGAAGCGCCACAGATGTACATGCTCCACCCAGGAGCCACTGATTATTCCATAACGCAGAGAAGACAACACTATCTATAGGCCGCAGGGTCAGAGCATCAGATGGTCGTTCGGAAGTCAGCATCAGGATTGGGGGTGGAGCAGCAGTTCAGATTGGGGCAAAGGGAAGATACATCAAGATTAGAGGGTTAAAGGGAAAGTTCTCCCAAAAATACAAATTCTGCCATCATCCACTCATGCTCATGTTGTTCCAAACTTGTATGACTTTCTTCTGTGTAATACAGTAGTAAATATTGGACAGAATTCACCATTCCCTTCCATTGCATTTCTCCCTTTTTCCATACAATAAAAAAGTAAATTGTGACTAAGCTAAACACGTCCTTTTGTGTTCCACTTAGGAAAGAAAGTCATACGAGTTTGGTATAACATGAGGGTGAGTAAATGATGACAGAATTTTCCTTTTTGGGCGAAATATTCCTTTAAATGCCAGACTGAGGAAGGGGTTGTGAAAAATAACACCCCATGCAGCTGGATAAAATGTAAACAAACTGTAAAGGTAATTATATTGTGCTGCAGCAGACAAAACTCATTCATTCAGAAATGTCAAAAGCTCTAGAAAGGTTATCAGACATTAACATTACATACAGCAGAGTCCAAAAAAGACCACTAGTGAAAAATCCTTCTGCGTAACATTGTATTTTAATTAATTACTAATTTCAGTATTTGTTTTGTCCCTCTTTTTTCCAGCTGGTGTGGACTCCACAAGTTTGAGAAAAACCTGATGATCCATGTTATTCCACCACGATCTGAGAATGTTCCAAACATCATCATGTGTGCTTCAATGGAAGCAATGAGATCTGACCTTATAATCGGAGATAACATGATCAATGTCACAAATTTGCAATAATTAGATTTATGACCTGGATATAGTGCAGTATTCTTATAAATGTCTTGTTCATTTTTCATAATAACTGTTCCTTTTTAAAACAAATTCTAAAACGTTTGGTTTATTTCCATCTTCAAATGAAAAAAATTCAATATGGTCTGAGATTTTGGACCCCAAAGTAAATAACTCTTTACAAAAAAGTAAATTAATTTGATTAAGTCTTCTCCTTACTGTTTAATAGCTTTCCATAATATAAGAGATTTTACGATGTATTGCAAATTACAGCAGGGCAGGCTGCACTAAAGCCTACACTTTATATTAAAAGTTTCTAAGACATCCGCTGATTTAAAAAAAAGCAGATATTGAAGTGCTGCTGCCATGGTAATGCTGTGTTCCACTTACATCCTAGTCACAAAAACCAACCAATCACCACTTACACTTTTCAAAAGAAAATTAACAGCTTAAAATTAACAGTTTAAAACAGCTATACATGAATTCCAAACATACTTGATACACTAAGGCATGAGAGAGCATTACGTGACCTAAAGCAATAAAGCAAACATAACAAGAAAAAAAAGAGGGCAGCAGTAATTTGAAGTGTTTGAATATAATTTGAAATAATTTGAATAGTCATGGTAAAGCGCACTCTTATATTTTATACAGGGTTCATACAGGCATCAATGAATGAAAATCAAGGACTTTCAAGTATTTTCCCAGCACATATTTTCATTTTAAAGGATTTTACAGAAATGAGAGGACTCATAACAACCAGAGCAATTCAAAATCTCAATTATAGTAATTCTGACATGGTATTAATGGACCATTAATAAATGTACGTATAAGAGGTAACCAACCAGGAAAAGTTTTCCTTGCCCCACATGCCACACAAAAAAACCCCAAAATGAGCTGTTATTGGTCACTTTCATGTCGGTCAGATGGCGCTTTCCAAATTTGGCCGGTTCAAATTTGTGTGCTGTGTGCGGGATAGTTCACCCAAAACTTTAAATTCTTTCTTCTGCTGAACACAAACAAAGATTTTAGAAGAACATTTCAGCTCTGTAGGGCCATACAAAGCAAGTGAATGAATACCAAATTTTGAAGCTCCAAAAAGCACATAAAGGCAGCATAAATGTAATTTATGTAACTTCAGTGGTTAAATCTATACCTTCAGAAGTGATATGATGGTTGTGAGTGAGAAACAGATCAATATTTAAGTATTTTTTTTTCCAATAAATTCTCCTCCCTGCCCAGTAGGTGGCGATATGCACAAATAATGCAAATTACCAAAAACTAAGCAGAATATGAAAGTAAAAGTGGAGATTGATAGTAAAAAATTACTTAAATATTGATCTGTTTCTCACCCACACTTATAATATCGTATTCTGAAGATATGGATTTAAACACTGGATTATTATGGATTACTTGTATGCTGCCTTTATTTGCTTTTGGAGCTCCAAAATGTAGGTATCATTCACTTGCATTGTGAGGACCTACAGAGCTGAAATATTCTTCAAAAAATCTTTGATTGTGCTCAGCACAAGAAATGGTAAATGGTCTGAAATTATATAGCACTTTTTTTAACCTTAGCAATTTTCAAAGAACTTTACACTGTGACTCATTCAACCATTCACACACACACACTCACACACCAATCGAACCGCCAGCCCTGCAATTAATGGCCAACCCGCTCTACCACCTGAGCCACAGTGCCCCATAAAGATAGTCATACACATCTGGGGTGGCATGAGGGTGAGTAAATTATTAGATAATTTTCATTTTTGGGTGAACTATCCCTTTAAATTCCTAAAAGCTACAATTAAGCACTTTAAGCACTTCAAGGACCTTGTGCGAACCCGGTTTACAAGAACATTTATCTTTAAATTGATTCAAAGCTCAAAGATCAAATGACTCCATTACGTCCTCATACAAATGCCACATATAGTGAAAACAAAATCTAAACAGACACACTTTGCCGCTTTTTGCACACTCAGGAACACCTGCAAATTAATGTGCTGATAGGGTTGAATATTTATAAGGTTTGCAGTTTGCAGTTTGAGTATGGAACTGTGGAAAGGGGAACGACTCACCGTGAACATGAACAGTGTGTAGAAGATAAGTGCCATGGCTGAGAAGGACTGGATGGATGACATCATGTTTCGCTGCAAGCTGAGAGGCAGCACGATAAAAAGCGACACCGCGATCAATAACACGATACGGAAGCTCCACGTCACCTGAAGGGGCAGAAAGAAAAACACTTATAAGCCGATTTGTGGGGAGAAAAAAAGCATACAGATGCAGGTCAGAATTATGTGCAGGACGCATGCTTTACAACCATGCTAATGGCCAGTGCAAGTGATCTCATTTACAAAAAAGTTATAAAATCCAATTATATTGTATAGTTCCATGAAACAATATCACTTTTTTTTTTTTACATCTAGAGCAATTTAAGATTTTACATTGATTCTATTGGGCCCCCTCTAGATTGTATAGGCTTGGTCTTAAAGACACACCCACCTGCTGGTAATGTCAATCAGAAGACGGGAACACAACCCATGTTTTTTTGTGGGTGTTTTAAGATCCATGAATTTTAGTTAAGGGTTCAGAGAATGTGTGATGTATTGGACACTCAATTTTCATTTTGCCCCAGAGGCTGTGCGATGGAGCGGTCATTAATATTGGGGATTGATATATAAAAAGTTGGGTCCTAGCCCTCCGGCTTATGATCGGCAGGTGGATCATCCTCAGGGGTTGGAAGTTGGCTGTCACCCTCATTTCAGGAGTGGTACAGGGAGATGGGCGGTGTGGTGGCATTCGAGGAGGTGATTTAAACATAAAATTGAAGGTTGGGAAAATGTGATTTGTTTGACAAGAAGTGGGGTGGATATTTGGCTTTTTTTGGAGGGTTTTCGGGGAGGGGCAGTGGAGAGGGATTTGTAGTTTAGATGTGCATTCTTGTTGTTTTTTAAAGTATACTTTTTTATGTTCTAATTGTTTGTGACCAATGTAGTGCGTGTTTGTGTTGGGTGGGGGGTGTATATAAATTGATTCCGTATTTTATGCTGTGTTGTGTTTGTTTGTTTTATGAATGGAATCAATAAAAATTGTTAATAACAAGAAAAAAATAGCACAGTACTTTGTATAGATAGTGCTCTTTGATGTTATCATCGCAAAAGGCTTATGAAAAAGAGCAATAACTTGTTCATGTGTACTAACTATAATTAATTGATTTGTAATAAATGTGTCACAACAGGAGTAACTTAATGTTAGGAGATTATAACCTATATTAGGAGAAAAGTAGATTTCTTACCTGCAGCCCAAGAAGCTGGGCAAAGAAGTTGGACCCCAGATCAGCAATGACGACATAGAAAGCAATACATGTCCCTAACATCAGGCCAATCATGCTGTCAAGAGGAAGAGAAAAGAAGACGGATTAATAGAAAAAGTAAGATTGTTTTTACATGAGGATGAAGCTGAAAATAGATGAGTCTCCAAATAAACATCTTACCTAAATTCCACAAGTGCCTTGCCTGGCTTTCCATAAGCATGAAAAGCTGGAGAGAAAAAAATGGTTAGCAAGTCTTACTGACGTGTTCTTGCAACAAAATAATGCTGTCATCCTGCAAACATAAAAACAATACTTCTTGCAAATTCTGTAAGTTGTAATGGCATATGTACTGCATTTGGTCACTCTCACCCAGTCCAGCATATGTCCTGCGTTTGGTGTTACTGGCCGAGTGGACCAGGAACATGCAGGACTGGTGGGTCATCCATGAACAGAAGAACAGCAACAAAGTACCCAACACAATTCCACACTGCATAGACAATAAAGAAAAGACAAATAGCTATACAAAGCAAGAGGGTTACGTTAATGGAACAGTTTTCCCACATTTACTCACCCTCATTTTGTTCCAAATCCATATGACTTGTTTTAATCCATAAAACACAAAAATAGATGTAAGGCAGTATGCTAGCCTGAGTCACGTTCATCTTTTTTTACATTAAAATTTATTTATTTTTACAGTAAAAGTCAATAATGACTAAAAAGGCTATCTTGCAGCCTAATATCTACATTTCAGTTCCAGAGTGAGTAAATGATTACAGAACTTTTGTTTTATTTAAAATTAGTCAATTATTAACCAGGAAATTTGTGTGTAAACAGCTGGCAGACATAAACATATGAAATCCTCCTATCAGTGCAGAGAACGAGCATAGCACACTTTCCCACGGCCCCTTTGAACCCAGTGTTTACCTGTTTGAAGCAGAAGGGCATCGTCAGAACACTCACACCCACAATGCTGTTTACAACGTTCATGATCAGACCCCAGTTTGATGCAGTCATTTTGCCTTTCTGACATTACAGATCTCTAATGTACAGGCAGTGTTTGTGCAGTGCTTTGTACACTGGTCAAAAGTTTAATTGTGATAAGAGGGTTGATGCAACTGTCCTTCACCTGGTGGATGTGGCGTGGCACTCTGTGAAGATGCAGAAGCAAAACAACAACATTAATGTCATCACATTGGCGCATAACAATTCCATAATATTTTTTTTAAAATCAATATCAACATTTTAGGTTAACATTTATATGAATGTTTAAGGAAAGTGTATATGTTAGGTGATGTGACTGGTCACTGTTTATCTTATGCTTTTCACTTTTTTTTTTTTTTTTTTCACAAGTTAATTTTTAATGGTCCTGTGGTGTGATAACTGATACTACTCCAAGTAGTCTCTCAATTTATATGGTCAAAAGATGCATGCATTATAACTGTAAAAGATTTAGTCAAATGTTGTTTAAAATAGGTTTCGATACTGTAAGTGGCTTACCACAGGACATCTGTCAAATACCCAAAAATATTGCATTTCAACAAGACGTAGGCAAAAGGCTTCAGGAAAATAATAAGCAATGTAATTAAACGCATAAAAATGTATAAGTAAACATTACATTTCTAAAAATAAAAGAAAGCATCAAATACATGCAACATTAAAGCAGATAATAACAGAATTACACCCAATTGGAACAACTTGAACACATTTATCTTGTTCGACTAACCCAGTTGTCTTAACAAATATAAAAAACGGCATTATTTTAACACTAATCTGTAATTACTGCCCCCCCAAAAAGTTTGTGTACGTACCACGTCCTCACTTTTTACAACAGTCTTTCATTTCAAAGTCACCACGGATATTAATAAGCTTCCTCTGATATTTACAGCGTCTCTATAAAGATACAGGAGATACAACTAATATTTGGAAAGACATTTTTAGAAATATGCTACATTTATCAGGAAGTAAGCTTAATGTTGCCAATGTGGCGCAGCCACAGGCACTAGTGCAACATGCTGCCTCTAGTGACCAGGAGAGGAATTACATGCTGCCTCTAGTGGCCAGGAGAGGAATTGCATGCTGCCCCTAGTGGCCAGGAGAGGAATTGCATGCTGCCTCTAGTGGCCTGGAGAGGAATAACACGCTGCCTCCACTCTAACAGTGTGTGACAGTTAGTCAAGTTAATTTACATGAGACAAATATTGGTGAAATTCGACGTTGACGGTTTGTATGTTTTGTTCATCAAAGTAACTAATTCCTGCAATATCTGTTGAGTCCCGCAATGCTTTCCTCTGACACATGGCGTCGGATATATGCATGTGGAGATCATATCAATGGTTGTGTCTGTCAGCAGTCCCTACACAAACGAAACACGGTGTTGTTTCGTTTGTACAGAGATTTAAGCAGGAAAGGGAAACAGGAAAAAAGGATGTTGATCTGCAACAGGAGACCTGCAGAATCCAGGCAACACAGGCTTCTGTTCTGTTATGGGTGTATTTTGAGGAGAGAGAGGTTGGGACCAGCATGCTCCAGTCAGGCATGTGCTGTCGTGGGAGGGGTATTTTAGCTTGTTGTTTTTGGGGGGGCTGGTTTTAGATGGGAGACAGGAAAAGTCTGGCTATTGTGTACCACTGGCCTTCGAACCTAACTGACATGTCAGCCTATTGGCCGGAGGGTCTTGTCACTCCACACCTAATCCCTGAAGATTGGAATTAGGCCCGAGCAGCAGAAGGGGAGACAGTGGGCAGATTGCTGGGCAGATTTGGTGGTGATGGTGGGGGGAGAGAGATTCTTTAGCCAGGAAGAAATTAGACACAGGCACCCGATTGAACCGATGACCTCCAGGGGAAACCCCTAGTCAACGAGAGGTCATGGGAGCACAAAACGGAGCGATGAACTGTGAGAGGTCAAGCATGCATGCGGCTGAAAGAGGGCCTTTGTGAGCTCAGGCATGCACAAAATTTCCCATCAGCCACCAAAGTCGCAGGCTCCTCAGGAAGCCAAGGAAGGGGGATGAAACCTGGCGACGGCGAGTTTCAGCCCTTGAGTGTGTGTGTATGAGTGACCTCGGAAAGGACACACACAGACTGCCGCAGTAATCACATTTAATTACACATCAACCAGCCTTGTGAATGAGGTTTTTAATGCATACTCTCCCTACACACAAAAAGGCTGACATTTCCAGCTAAACATTGCCTACCTTTGTCCTCCTAAAATCTATTAAAGCCCTCTCTATTAAACATCAGCAGTGCAAAAGGCTTCAGATAATGCCCATTATGTTGATAATTGTGAATAAAAGGAACAAAAGGTGTTTTTTGTGCAGTGAGAATAGTATGCCTCAATAAACCATTCAATCAAAGGTTGGAGCCATTTATAATGGAAGCCTGGTTGAAACTAAGGGTCAGATTCAATAAAAGAAACAACCACCTGATCCTGTGCCAATAATCTGTCAACGCCCATAGCGAAGTCACTAATCAAAGGTTTACTAAGTATTCTAAAAAGTTCTGTCAGTGTTTGTTCACTCCAGTGTCACCTGTTTTTAATATGATGTACTACATACATCAAATCCTTTGTTTATGGAATGACCAGGAGTTTCAAATCTATTGAAACACCTCTAAATATGTTTTGAATTTGTGGTGGTGTGTTTCAAATACAGCAGACTCAGAACATGGATTGGAAATAAAAATATCTTGTTTAGAAGAACAGCCTCTCGACACTATACTGTATAATGCAAAGTGGCTCTTGTGGGTTGTGACCCAGGTCTGTTTTGATAGGGTCACAGACAACAACAAAAACAAAAAAAGGCTAAATGCAAATAACAAAATGCTCATAAACATACAACCGTGCATAGTTAGAGATCGCAAAACAAATAGGCTTCTCAGCTTTTAAAAGGAAGGATAAATGCTTCCTATATCTTATTTTCAGTGTTGGGGTAATCTGATTATATACTGTATATATTATATCATAACTGGTAACACTTTACAGTAAGGTTCCAATTGTGAACATTAGTTAATGCAGTAGGTATCATAAACTAACAATGAACAATATATTTTTTACAGCACTTATTAACCTTAGTTGATGTTAGTTAATAAAAATACAATTGTTCATTGTTAGTTGTTTGTTGTGCATTAATGTTAACAAAAACAACTTTTGATTTAAAAAATGTCTTAGTAGATTTTAAAATAACATTAACTAATGTTAATAAATGCTGTATATGTATTTTCATTATTATTTCATGTTAAATAATGTTTTCAACTAATGTTAACAAATGGAACTTATTGTAAAGTGTTACCGAGTCGTGCAATCAGATTACAGTTAGTAACTTTCAATTAACTTAATTACTTTTAGGTGCATTACTTGGGTTACACATATTTCTAAAAGAATGTAATTTAAGTGAAATACATTCAAAACACAAATTATGTTTTTATGCACATTTGCATCACTAACGAGTCATTGCAAAGGAGAAACATGTGGTGCTGAGCGTATGAGTGTGATAATGAAAAAAGAGAAAATATGGATATTCTTTTAAATGAGTTAAGCAGAAAAACATAAACATTTCTGTAAAAAGGGTTTTTAGAAAGTAACTTAAAATAAAGTCATTAGTAATGTGATTACTCTCCCCATGAAGTAATATGTAGTGTAATCTTATAACAAGTTTAGACTTAGTCATTTGTAGTGGATTACTTTTTTTTTTTAGTAACTTTCCCAACACTGCTTATTTTTGCCAAGCACCCAATCAAACTCTAAACATTTTAGCACAAATCCATCTGTCACTTGGTAAACGCATCTAGCCAAATTAAGCAGATGCCAACATGGACAATATTACGCAAGGTAAAAGAAAATACAACCCAGACTAAATACGGGTTAATTTGCAGTAATTATGAACATGGTTATTTCCAACCACAATGTTTTTTGTGCTGTGAATTATTGGATTAAAATAAATAAATAGATAAAAACAAATTCAATCTTTGATTTTAAGGACACTTTTGTTTACTTTGTTAAAATAAAATAGCTGTTTGATGTACAAAGTCAAATCTGGGACTTGAAGCAAAAACAGTTGAGAACCATTGACACTTTTATACACAAGGCTCATTTGGGAGATGATGCAAGATATTGGTTGATGCAAGAAAACACATATATTTTTTTATGGACATTTCTTATTGAGTAAGCAGCAGCCACAGAGACACTGAGATATCTCTGTGTGGGGGTTAAAATGTTGTGAATTCTTCCTGCAGTAACACATGCACAGGCATAGACCAGTTACTTGACATGTGCATGTGGACAGTAAAAGTGTCAGAATGACATTTACACCATTAGAACATCTCAATCTCTCTATGTTACCAATACTGCTATTACTGCTTTGGGCAAAGCTCTTGTAGGATTGAAAATTAACAAAGAAATTCATTTAAAAGTTACAACCCTTAATAATGACATGGAGTCATAATGTGTAAAAGCAGTAGAGTGCATGCAAACCCTGAAACTCCAGGAGAACATAACAATAAACCCTGTAGCATAATTGAACAGAGTTTGTAGTTCCTGTAACAAAACAGGCCATACAGTGAACAAATGCTAAAACCTTGGGATGGGTAGACCTCCGGCTTACTTTCTGAAATGTAGGAAATCACCTTCTAAAGGCAAAAAAACAACAATTTGCACAAAGCAAGCAGAACTTACCAGCATGTAAAACTCTTCGAGAGCTAACTGCAGTGTTCATGCAAGGCCTTCAACTGTGAGCTTCACTTGCTAGTGGGCTAACAGTCCAATAGCAACGAGAAATGTCTTAACTGCAATGATCATGTGAGCATTTTCATAGTTGTAATCATGCTAAACATGCTGTTTTTATCATAGAACACACATATGATGTTAGTTGTTAGTGATACTACAATCTAAGGATGCCGGATCGATCCTAAATATATCGATTCAAACATATATTTATTTTAAACTAAGATATTATTATTTGGTTAGTAAGAACATATATGTATATATATACTGTATATAATCTGGCAAAACAGACAGTCCGACTAATCTGATCCACCAATCAAAACGATCTTTGCAGACGTGATTGGATATTTGCTAACCAACAATATTTTCAATTTCAGAATATTTAAATATTTCAGAAATATTTCCAGCATCTGATGGCATACCTGGAGTAACCATTATTTTATTTTTTTCACATTTTAGAATAATAGTAAAGTCATCAAAACTATGGAATGACATAAATGGAACTATGGGAATTATGTTGAGACTAAACACAATCAAAAATAAATCAAAACTGTGTTATATTTTAGCATCTTAAAAGTAGTCACCCTTTGCCTAGATTTTGCAAAAATGTCAAGCAACTTCTTGAGGTATCACCCCTGGGATGTTTTTTAAACAGTATTGAAGGTGTTTCCATCTATGTTGGGCACTTATTGGCAGCTTTTCTTTATTATTTGGCACAAGTCATCAATTTCAAAAACTTTTTTATCAATTCAATTTTAATTTTATAATGAAATAATTAATATGGTGGCACAATTATATTTTTGCTTATAAAACTCATTTCAAACATTTAAGCATACGCCTTCAGATCAAAAGATTTAAGATCATGAGAAATATTTCAGTCAAGTGTTTCAAAACTTTTGACCGGTAGTATATATATACATTTAATAGTTTTTTTGTTTTTGTTATTTCTTGGGATAAATGGATCATTTAAAAAAATATTTTTAGTCATTATTTATATATATATATATATTACCGGTCAAAAGATTTGAAACACTTGACTTTTTTTTTTTTTACATTTGTGAGCCTAAACAGAAAATTATTACACTTCTGTTTTGTTTACCCCTTCAAAAATTAACAATGGTATTATTACATTAATAATGTAGTAGTAACCATGGAAATTGTGTGGTACATGTTTTATCTAAATCCCATGGTTAAACTATAGTTACTATAGTGAAACTATGGTTAATTTTTATAAGGGTAAACAAAACAGAAGTCTAATAATTTTCTGTTTAGGCTCACAAATGTTAAAGAAAAATTTGATTATTTGACTAAAAATAATATTTTACATTATCCACCTATCCAAAGAAATAAAAAAATAAAAAATTTAATTAGAGCATCGGTACTTGAAATTATTGGTATGAGATCGAAAAGAAAATAAGTGGTATTGCCCATCCCTACTGCAAGCAGTAGAGGCGGTTTATTACTTAACACGTGATGGTTTCTGCTATGTGTTGTAAGAAACATTTAGGTTAGAGATGGCAGATGCTCCATATATTCATTTGTCATTTGTCTTGTGTAAATTGGAAAAAAAAATAATTTTAAGGTTTCTCTTAAAATTGTTCATCCTTTTTAAGTTGCGTGTTTGATGTGCTTGTCTCCTGTGTAGAACACTGTTCTATTTACCATATAGCAGCAGTTAAAACACAAAAAGGAGCACAAAAAATGCCACATGGCTACATTGTTTACACATTTGCATTAACCCATGGGAATGGTTTTCTCACAACAGGATTCAAAAGCGATTTTGCCATGCCCCCTAACAACAAACACTAGTGTTAAAGCACCTAGGTCACAACTCCACACTCATATTATTACAATGCTGGCTCCCTGTTGTAGCAACAGGACCGCATTTGCATCACTATTGCCAAATACATTTTCTCACCTTTGTTTAGAGTATGGTTACATTCACATAGCCACAGCTAAATGCAGCCAGATAGCTCACATCATATGCCTCACAATGCACAAATCAAATCTCTTCTGTCTGTTACAAAAAACAGTTAAATCTTACTCATTAAGAACTTGCACGTCAAATGAACACCAGATATTAACTTCATTGAGGAATTAATTTACTGGCTGTTTTGTTTTAAATATTTGTTTAGATTTTACTTCAGACAAATTTAATCTGTTTAGTTATTATTTGTTTCACAAAGTTCCTGTAAAATACCAATTTACAGTTTATCTCTGAGTAAAACAACAGCTTTGATTTGTAATTTGATTTCTTTGAAACATTTGAGAAATGATTCTGATTTCAGTGTAATTTGATCATTTCCTTTAAAATGATTGCTACAATTATTATAATTAAACACAATTTTTTATTGAATATCTGTATTTGGTTACTCTAAATACTTTTTTGTTGCTCTTGCTGACAAAAGGGTGTAATTGAATCCAACATTTTGTTAATTTTCTTCCAAAAACAGTCTTAGAGCTTTTCAGGTCTTCTTTTAATCTCGCCTTGACCATTAAATTCAATACATCAATTTAAGAGCTTATTGCAGAGACCACTTTAATCTGACCTCATCAAACATCTATTACCAATGAAAAATGCTATATGTATGCTTATGCAGATTGTTGTGCCATATGCTCTTTTAAAATCACAGGATCCCTGCTGACTGGGTTCACATCCTATGTCCTGTGTCAAAGAGGAACAAAAGTTTACTCCCAGTTTCAGTGCCTGTTCTTGTGGAGTTGTGAAGTATTGATGGATGTTTGCATATCTGAGGAAGGTGCGACACCATTCCATGAAGCCCTTTCACACAGGGCTGAAAGGAGAACAAGTCTTGAAGACTGACCAACAGTTGTTGCAACAAGTCTGGACTGAAAGTCTGAAGATGACATTATACTGAAAGCATATTCTAATGGACCGTGCCACCTTTGAACTTCTAAGGTGTGTCCGAAGGTGACAACTGGGGACTGTTGGATTGAAAATTAACGAAAAAAATCATTTCTGTGTTACAACCCTTATTCCTTTGTGAAAACAGTCATCTTGCATTCCAGAGAGTGCTTATAATGATCTGTTAGCCTACTGGATGAGTTATTTATGTATTGGGACTCTGCAAATGGTGGCATCTTGAATGCAGTGGGGGTTAAAGGTGGTCTGCTGATTGGTTAGTTTAAATGTATCAGGTCTGGTTATGGTCACATGGTGAAGGGAAGATTGAGATAAAACAAGGTTGTATCTTGCGCCCTGAGCTCTTTTTGCCTCTTCCCCTCACTCTTTCTTCTGGCTCTTCTTTCTGGGCTCTGCTCTTGGGTGACTATGGCACTTTTCCACTGAACGTTATGGTTCGACTCACCTCAACTCTACTAGCTTTACTTTTCTGAGCTTGCATTTCCACTGCAGTTTAGTGCCATCTCAATGTGGGTGGGATTATATGCTGATCATCATCATCTTAAACACAATACAAACTGACCAAAACAATAACATGACCGCTAGCTGTTAGCTACTAGCTCATTGTGCTGCATAAAGCAGTTGTTGCATGGTGATTTTACACAAGTAAATTGACCTGGTTGTTTTAGAAGAAAGCTTCCAGTAGCTGGTCAACTAAATAAAGTGAAGCTTTCAAGCCTCTGCTAGAGTTAACATAACAAAACATACCATCCTCCATCGTGGATCAACGCCAGTCCAAGGCACTCTCCCTCCCATTGCTCAACGGTTTAGATAGCATCCATTTGGTCGAACCACTTCCACTTTACCTTGATGTATCTGTAGTCCTTTTATTTTAATTGTGTTTAGTTTTCCCTACACTGTTGGTAGGTCCGGTGGTAGCCATGTGCGGCCAACAGCTGATACACTTCCTGAGAGACTTTTTAGTTTCACTCATCGCTAACGAGTGGACCATCTGCAACTCGTTTATTGACCACGGTGTGGTTTTGCACTTAGACATTTCTTTTTTCTCAATTCGGAAGTCGCGTGAACAAATGATACTGTTATCGCTGTTGCTAACTTTAAAACTAGCGAGTTGATGTCACGTGTCGGAAATCCAGTGATGCTCGTAGTGACGATTCTCCCTGACCAATCAGTGATCTGCAGGATTTTGATGTCACATTTAGTATCGGCTGGGCTCGCTTGAAACCTCGACCGAGATGGTACTAAAAAAAGTATCAGGTACCAGGTAGTATCCACAGTGGAAAACTCCTTAAAAGCGAACTGAGTCGAGTCGAGTTGAGCTGTACCGTGCAGTGGAAAAGACACATTAAAGGCCATCAGGCCTAGACTCTAACTCTCAATGGCATCTCTCTCTCTATCCTCTCTCACTTTTTCTATCCTCTATTCTCTTTCACTCAGGTAGTATCCATACTGGTTTCATACACATATTTCATACATCCAATTTGTAGCTATTATATCTAAACTGTACCATCTACTGTAACATTGAAAGGCTAAACAGATATTAAACATTCACTTTTTTAATTCATGTCTACACTTTTAAGCGCTCCATATTTCATTACACTAAGGTCATATTACAGTTCTAATCAAAGCTCTCTCACATTATTAGCTATTTTAACTGCGCTTATTTCTGTCATTGGTATAAGTAGCAGAAGGTGGTAATGTTCAAGAAATGCACAGTTTTATTCCATTTTGCTGTTAACATTTCTTCAGTCACCTCGGCATTCCTACAGCTTGAACCACTGTAGTTTAAAAAACCCACCTTACACTCTCACACACACTCAGACACACAAGATGGTAATTGTGAAGGGTGAAAAACTGTGCATTCAGTATTTACTGGGTCTGGCAGCTATAATTTTGGTTTTCACACAGCTTAAAGATAGGGGGTAATTAAAGTGAGAATGTTTTCCTTTCAGATTAGTTGTCCTGTCCATTTATCAGTTGTCTGACCACATGTGTACAGACATTAGATGCCTGCAAAGCTCTCAGTGAAAGTCAGCCTTTCAGTAAGAGTGCAAAATTGTCTTTCCTCATTAAAAGCGCTCTCTCAATCTAAACATGGCAAGCGTCTCAGCTTGACAGGCCGCTATTTTACAGGCCTGAAACATTCCTCTGCCTCTCCCACTTTCCTTTCGTTCTTTTCTGTATCCGAGCCATGCCCCCCCTTCTCTACACCAAATTACAGGAACGTCTGTGAGTACATCTCAATCAGGTCTTCATGTTGAACTGGGTTTAAATCGCACCACTCAAATACCCATGAAATAGCAGAGAAAAAGCTCATCATAAATCTTTATGGGGGGGTTAGACTCAGACTCATAAAAATGGAGGGTGACAAGAGTTGCGCTGATGGCCTGATCTATGTTGCCTCTCCGCTCTAAGTTACGCACAGCCGTCCTCACACAAGCTCACCGTATATCAGCCACAGGGGATAGAGGGGCCAGTCAATGGCAGGGCCTGTTACATGTAACCGGCACAGAAAGAGCCCCTGTGTTGGCACCCGCAGAGTCTCTCGAATTAAAATCCTTTTTGAGACATGGTTATGTGTGAATGCCGACACTTGACTGATTTTTTGATATACAGTCTTGGTGGGGTGCGGAGAAAGAGGGCACCTCATGCTTGTGTGGTGGAGAGATTGGGCCAGTGCTGGAGGTTTTGAATTTCTGTACATCTAAAGGATCCTTTAGGACTTGCTTCATGAATGTGAATTCTAAATAAAAATAAAAAAAGCCATTAATGCTTTGATATGGCCTCTGTTTACACAAGCAACGACCACCAAATGCCACCGGAAAGTCTCTCAATAATTCTTAGTAAAAACAGCATTGGTCATTTTCACTATATAAAATGGGGGAGACAGTAGCAGCTCAGTGCCTTAAAAGAGAAAAGCATTGATCACAGACAATTTTAGTGGCCCTTCCTATTTCGGCCCCACCCATTGGAACACAGCCAATCATGTTGCTTAGACCAGATGAATGAGCTGCTTAAGAGTTAGTGAGATACAGCCAGTGCTTCTCTAACATAACTAATTAATCTCTTTCAGACGACTTTCATTGCTTTGCATGCAGCAAGTGGGCTACCCAGCCGATGCCCTCTGATTGACCCCATCCCTGGCCACGTATCTCCATCATAGTGACTGAGGGGAACAGATGGGGAAAAGGAATATCCCTCTTTCCTGTCCTTTTTTTGTACTCTTTCTGCTCTTTCCCTCCATCAAAAACTGTACCCCCCCCCCCCCAGACACACACTTTTTTATGGACTGTGACCCCTAATCTCTCTCTTCTCCATCAACAGTGAAGCTTTATAAGGCTCCTTTTTTTCTAGGGAAAGTGAATGTGTGTTGCATATTTTAGAGAATCTTTTTGCCAGCCAAAGGACAGTCTTTGTTGATGCCCAATATTAACACAAACCGAACATGCATGATACAGGGGAACTTTGTATAATTTTCATCCACTATAAAGGAAATGTTCCTGTTCCTGCGTTTTTCAATTATTATAATTGACATGTAATATTTAGCATTCTTTTCAGCATATTAAGTTAAATAACAAGAATGTACACTACCAGTCAAAAGTGAATTTATGTTTCTCTTGATTTAAGAACAAAACACAAAAACCTTTTAAAGGCCTCTTAAATATCCTCTAAAGGCTTATTCTTAAATGCTTGAAATTAGCTTGTAGACAACTAAAAATTGTGCCCATGTATGAATTTCTTTTCAAAAATGTGACCAGACAGTACAGAAAAAGAGCTAGCAAGTCCAAACATATATAGCTTTCTTTTTTTCATGCAACACAAAAGAATAACAGCATCAGTTGCCATTCACTTTAAGTTAATGAAATTGAAATTGAAATTTCTATTTCACGGGAGAAAGTCAGTCATACGGCATTGGAATAACATGAACGTTTATAAATGAATATTTACAAAAATAAACCAAATATTGCTGAATTTATACCTTGGTGTCCTGTAATATTTGGTCTGACGGCTGAGCGAGAGTCGTTCCTTTTACTTTGTTGCGTCCTATGTCTAGGGGACATAACACTACATAATTCCCGTACTCATTTGTGTAATTTCATATAGTTTTGTTGATTTTACTATTATTCTAAAATGCGTAAAACAGTCATTTTGACTCTTTTGTTTTGTTAGTACATCTGTAGTGTCCAGTGTTAGGTGTAATTGGATCGTAAAGTACTTAGTTACTTTCATTTAAATACTTTTAGGCACAAAAAGTAGTGTAATGAATTACATTTAAAATTCTTGTTATCAGATTACAGTAACTGAATTTCAATGAAAGTAATTCCTTTCAAGTAAATTAAAAGTGAGTTCAAAATATTTCTACAAAAATATTGATTATGTATTATACAATTATAATGTTCATATGTACGTCTGTTTGCATTTCTGTGACAGATAAAGGGTGTGCAACAATGAACAAGGAGAAAATAGACATTATTTTGAATTTAAGCGGAAAAAAATAAATAGGTAATAAGTAATGTTATTACTTTCCAATGAAGTAATCAGTAATCTGATTAAATTTTAGAGTAGTTTGAAATTTGTAGTGGAGTACGTTTTGTAACTTAACCAACACTGGTAGTATCATACAATATTGTGTATTAATCTTACCCATGATCACAGTGATGTCATATACAGTATCACACTAAATACAAGATTAACAGCCTTTATACATAATGTCAAAAATGCATTCTAAATTGACACAAATTACCCCAGAAATGTAAAATGTGGGTGCAAAAACAAAAAAGCCCTCGTAATGAATTAATCTGTGTTTGATTTGTAACATCTGATATAGTTCCTAATATTCTAATATCATCCTATTTAAAAAAAGTAATGTCATTAAACATTTATTGATGTTGATTTAATTCTTATGGTATTAAGTAATAAATTGTCAATTTTGAGAATTTGTATTAATAAATTGATTAAACTGAAGGTTATTTTTCTGCATTCAGCCTCTCTCCACTTCTGATTTCTTTTTTGTCATTCAATAGTCTTTTCATCTAACAGACACAAACACAAATACACACATATACACACACAATTCAGAAGGAGCCCAGCAGCTGAAGTGCACAGAAATCAAAGAGACATTGGGGATTTTTAATGGCTCCAAATGGCCATACAGTGGTGACAGTGTAGAATCAACAACCATCCATTATCTCTGCATCCGCTTCTAACTCAACACTTCATGAACACATGCTCGGGAACGCACACACACACACACACGCACACACACGCACACACACGCACACACACACACTTACACTGAAACACAAGCAAACACACAAACAGGTACACACACCCATAGAGAGTCCTCTGGAATCTCTGAGCCCCTCCTTGCTCTCTCGCACTCTCACTTTTTATTGCGCCATTTCCTCCTCCTCCTTCCTCATTCCTTGGCACAGAAATGTGTGAGGATCGCCACAGAGCAGCTGCTGGCAAGAGCTGCAGGTTCAGGCCAAAGAGAAACACATTATCCTGTTCTAAACAGGAAATGTCTTCTTAAATAGCCATAAGTAAAGACTTCACTGCACAGTTGGGCCCTGGAAACACAATTTTTTATATCATGTTGAAACCTGGCATATGTAAATATAATCACACATAAATCCAAACAGTTATTAGTTCACAGTCTGCCTTTTATATGTATCCTCCCAGCACAGAGAACGTTTGTGACCTGGAGATGCTGCGAAGACACTATGCTTGTGTGTGTTTAGCATGTGTATAACTTAACTGGTAGAGCATGGCACTAACAATGATTAAGCCATGCGTTTGACAGCCGAGGAACACTCAAATTGATGAAGTGTATAAGGTAGACTGGGGCTACACTCAAAACATTACATTTTGTTGAATTTAGTTACTTAAAATGAGCTAATGTAACACAATTTAATTTCATTGTGTGCAATCAATTTAAATTTGTGAAATGGAAGTTCACTTAATCCATTTAAGTTGGGACAACTTCAATCATTTGTGTTGGTCATAACCAGAAGTACACGCGATGTGTGTCATGTGAGTGAATCTATTAAAGAAATGTATGATTGTTTTGTGTCAGTGTCATTGTGGTTTGTCTGTTGGATGTTATGGACCCTTTTATTATGATTTTTGAGCTTAGTTTGTCAAACAAAGAAGTTGTCACATGGGTTTTATTTTGGTAATAATGTTTTGAGTCAAAATCAATGTTACTCAAGTGTGTGTTTTCTGTATTAGAATACACTTTACAATCAGGTTGCATTTGTTTACATTAGATAACTAACTATAGTTCATTTTATATTACAGTTCATTTCAATATAAATTAATTATTTTTTAGATTAAAATTATTGCTTTAATATATATATATATATATATATTCATTCATTCATTCATCTTCAACCGCTTATCCTGTACAGGGTCACGGGGGGCTGGAGCCTATCCCAGCTAACATTGGGCGATATATATATATATATATATATATATATTAGTATACAATAACTTTGGTTAATGCATTATGAAACAACACCAACTAACTGTTATAATTATATGCAGCTTTTACATTTTTTCTTTGTTTTTTCACAATTGTTTTACAGTTTAATTATGCTGAAAAGCCTATCTTGGGTTTTTTTTAAAGGCAGCTTTGGGGCAAGTTGTCACAAAGTATTAATGTGTGAACTGTATCTTTTATCTGGGCAATAGATAATGTTCAGAGTAAAAACCTGGAGTTGTTACCTCAAGCAGCTATTTCTAACTGATCTAACCCTTTAAATTAGTTTTGTAGTTATAACCTAATGTATTTAGGATTCATCAGTGATCTTAAATAATATAGTAGACTTAGACTATAGCACATTTTTCCTAAGTAAACAGTTTTTTAGGTGTATACAGAAATTGGCTTTAAAAAATAAACTATCCTTGAGAATATTCACTGAAGTACCTGCAAGTTGCACTGTAAGTTTCTTTTGATATTTTTGCCAAATACATAAATATAAGTATATGGTTATTTGTTTGCTTATTTATGTTGACAAATGTATGCATGTGTCTGTGCATATAAGAGTTTGTATTTTTTCTTATGCCGCTTGTGTCTTGTGCGTGGTTTTGTGCTTGCACACGAGTGAGTGCCCTGCACATAGACAGTGGCTATCCACATGAAAGCCTTCACTGTCCCCACAACCTCGCCTTTGTTCTTACACTGGTCTGATCAAGGGCAGTCTTTGTGATCTTCCTTTACCCTGTCTGCCTGCACTTTCAAGGGGATATTTCTCTTCCATGTCTACTCCTTTGCTTTCTGCTCTCACTCTGAAATTTAGCTCCGTAATGCTTGCCTTTTTCCAGGTAAATGAAAAAAGAGGAGCACACGATTGATCTGTTTGCCGGTTGGAGGTGACATGGTGTTGTGGACAGAGCAGGAGAGAAGAAAATTGGTTCAGGAATAAAGCCGTATCATCCCTTTGTCATTACATTCACCTCCCCATTTGTTTTCTTTTTAAAGTGTCCTGAAACAAGAGTCTTTATTTTCTGTACTGCTGATGCTTATTTGCTGTGAGCCATTGACGTTGTGCCAAAGCCACATTTTCCAGCAAGTTTTGAGCTGTAAACCGCATTAAAGGAGGGGAGGGGGTCATTCCTGCAGTTAGTGTAAATATTTGGGCATGGAACACGTAGTGGGTGGCACTTTGTGTTCACGAGAGAGGAGTGACATTGCCCTTGGACATGGAGAGATAAAATCATTCCCCTCTGTGCAGGGGACTAAACCTTTATCCACCTCTACTTCACTGCTTAATTAGCTCTTATGAAATTAGATGAAGACAACAGACAGACCACGAGGGTAATAATTATGCTAGACAAAAGCGCTTTTTGTCTCGTTACGGTGAATTAATATTCTGTTCAGGTCTATTGTCTGCATTTGAGGGTCCTGTGTTACAGGTGGTCTGGTCAATGATACATTTTCTGAAGACAATGTGAGTGGTGCTTGCCTATTCACAACTCGTTGCCTCGATGCTATAATGCTGTAAGTAATGTTGTAAGTCATTGCTGGGTGTTTCTATAACCCCGGGCAATTTCATGTGCCAGGGGTTGAATTGTATTAAAATGAACTTTAAAAAAATATATTTTTGTTACGTATATGAAGGCCAGGTTAAAACTGACTTAGAAGTTAGCCTTCATAATTTATTTTTAGTACTTTTATTTAGATTTGATTGGTTTAGCATAGTCCCTAACCCAGACTTTTAATATTAAACTCAGAACATCAGTTTTAAATGATTAAATATATGATAATGGTCTGCACTTATATAGCACCTTTTTTTAACCTTAGTGTTATTCAAAGCACTTTACATTGTGACTCTTT
The DNA here is from genome assembly GCA_032164185.1 of Moxostoma hubbsi. Classification (NCBI taxonomy): domain Eukaryota; kingdom Metazoa; phylum Chordata; class Actinopteri; order Cypriniformes; family Catostomidae; genus Moxostoma; species Moxostoma hubbsi. The sequence goes on from JAVLUX010000035.1 coordinate 10,197,096, forward strand.
CACCCATTCACTTTCACATTCATATTCACACACCAATGATGGCAGAGCTGCCATGCAAGGCACTAGCCTGCCATTGGGAGTAACTGGGGGTTCAGTGTCTTGCTCAAGGACACTTCGGCACATGGAGTCGTGTGGGCCGGGAATCGAACCACCAACCCTGCGAATAGTGGCTGACCCGCTCTACCACCTGAGCCACAGCCACCCCTTAATCTAAACAAAAATTAAAATAAAAAAAAACATTTTAATACTTCCTGTATGAAAATGATTTTTATAAATTTTTCAATCATTACTACTACTACATTACTACTGTCACCAAATAATTTTGCCCCTAATAAAGTTTATTCAAATGTTAGTGTACTTGCAAACCAAGTCAACAGAAGTGTCAGTGAAATATGAGAAATGTGAGCTGAAATATAGGACAAGTAATGTTTGAAGAAAGCAAAGAAAAATCAAGGTTCAAAAAACAGTTGTCGTTTCCAATCAATCTGTAATTATACCAATTATGCAAAGAGTGTTAACGTATAATTTAATTGTGTGTATTTAGGATACAGAAAATGTAAACTTAAGCAATTAGCAAAACAAAGTCGGCCATTTTATTTCAAAAACATAAAAAAGTCATTTCCATTAATGTAATTTCCATCTGAACATCTAGTAAGAGTGTAAAAAGTGTTTTAATGAGACTACTTTCTAGAATTTCACAATGCTAAAAGGGCTAAAAGTTGAAGAAACACCCTGTTTTTTTGTTTTGTATTATTTTTGTAGTTGCTATGTGGTTGCAAGGGTGTTCTGGTGGTTGCTAGGGCGTTGCTAGGTGGTTGTTTACTGGCCCAAGTCAAAAGAGCCCAAGCCAAACCTCTATATCACTAGATATAGCTTATTTCCTTTCAACAATATAAGTCTATTGGATTTTTCACCTATTTTATCGTCGTCCAAATATCGTCAGTCCATACAATACAAATACATTGCCAAGAACCTCCGTAACATGCGTTCGTGCATAACTGGCAGTAACAAACATTAGTCAGTACCCAAGGGGGTGACAGTTACCTTCAAAGTCTGCTCCATAAAACGGGAATTGTTATTATTCAGATAAGTTGGTATGAATAAATATACTTTATCTTATTTGCTCAGCCATATTCTCTTCAAACAGTTGCTCTGACATGACGTTGGCTGTGTCTCGTTTAGAAGGGTGTGTGCTAGGTAGGACGCGTCCTTTGAAGGCTGCAGTATAACAAGTATCTTTCTTTAAACAAATCTTGTTTAAACATGACGGCCTTCATAGGACAAATGGAAACGGAATGTAACATGGTTGCTATGACAGCCAGCCACACTTTAACACAATTTTTTAATAAACAAGCGCTTTGAATGAGAAGGGACAAAGTCCCTCTGGAAGGGAATGTATGAGGTACATTTTAGGAGAGTTATGATGTAAAGAGAATAGAAAATAGATTTTCAGAAAATAGATTGTAGATTTTAGTCTAATGATTTATTTTTATTATATATTAATATATTTATACATATTATATTCCCTGGACCCATCTAATGAGGTACTTCAACTTGGGAATAACATTACTTGCGTTTGAACATCATATTTACGGGCAAATTGGCGTTATTTTTTTTTAGACATTTCCGCTGAAGCAAAGAATTATGGGTTGTGAGTGCCCATGAAGGATACACCTCTTGCATCCTCCGAATTCCCGTGAAAGAAGGTTGCATTCGAAGGCTGCATTTGAAGTGTCCAACTCGCTTTTCTGAAACGAGACAGGCTCAATGTATGCGGCCGACAAATGCGACCTCCGGAGGGTGCAGACTTCCAAACAAGACACAGATAGTAGTTTAATTTAAAATAAAAACTCACCAAACTTGTGAAAACCACCCTAATGTCCAATATAGCGCCCCTTGTGGGAGCATTAAAGAATACAGCTTGCGTTGTGTTATGTGTTCTGATACATTTGGAAATGCAAGTATGCCCAAAATCAGGCTTGCATCGCTAGAAGCACCTGCGTTCACATACTTCAGTGTTTTTCGTCCTATAGAGTTAAGAGGATTGGTCAAGTCCCTAGCTCTAAGTATGAACAGTGGTAACAGTTATGCTTGCCTCAGCAAGCGGCACCAATAAACATAACTTCCACATAGATCAGGTTTTATGTACAGTGTGTGAATATGTAGTGAACATTGAACATCCTAAAAATTGATTCAACCCACACCCTAAAGCACAAACATAACCACTACCATAGTCTATATTTGGAAAAAGGAAAATCAGACCTCAGTTTGTCCATGGGGACTGTTTAGTGCAGTGGGGGCCTGTTCTGTCAATAACTATGATTATCAGCTTGGTTAGGTCACGCTGCAGAGAGAAGAAGGGCCTCGGGGTGTCAGAAGTGGGGTGCATATGCCCACAGGGTACAAGGGCCTGAACTTCTGCAACATGTGGGTGTACTTATATGCGACCTGACCAGAATCACCCCAGCCCTGCCTACCAGGCCTTCTCTAATCATAGTCTCCATGTCCTCGAGCTACTTGGTGTGGTCAGCAGACATTCTGGCTGCAGTAGAGAAACTTCAGCTGCCCGCATAATTTTCTCCTTTTTTAAACCAAATCTTGCCGGTGACCCCGGCCTGGCCTCTTGCTCACCCCAGCCTCCGCACATCTAGCACCCGACCAAACAATTTTACATTCTGTAGTTGTCTCCTGCGTGGAGTCTCCAGTACAACACAGGCCTCTGTCTTCCAGAGTTCAACCAATCGTTTTGTATCTAGGCAATAAATCTGAATTGTTATTGTTCACCCTTCTATTTGCAAGTGAGTGTATGTGTGTGTGTGTATGTGTGTGTGTGTCAGACTGGTGCTGCATGCGCAAGCCACAGGTTGCACATTTGGTTTTAATTGCGGCCGTTTCAGTCCAGGGCAAATGGAAAGCACATGGAAACCCCTCCACCTGCCTTGAGTCAGCTACTGACAGAAACACAGAAAATCGCACTGACAAGAGGAAGGGAGACAGCAAGAGAGAGAGAAAGATGGGGTGGGGGGGCATGAGTTGATGGAAGGCATGCAGTGAATAATTAATTATGGATCTGAATGGAAAATAATCTTTTAAAGGTAACAGAGAACAATTAAGGTTCCAAGACTAATGAAAAAAGTGTAAATCAGTGGCTATCACTCAGGTTTTACAAGATGACTTCAAATTATTTTAAATCATTTAATTAAAAAAAACATTTAGCTATAAAGTCAATAAAGGGATTGTTAAACCAAAAATGAAAATTCTGTTATCATTTACTCACCGCCATGTTGTTCCAAACCCATGTGGCACTCACTTCTCCGTAGATCACAAAAAAAAAAAAAAAAAAAATTATTGAAAGTGACTGAGGCTGTTATTCTACCTAGCATATCCTTTTGCGTCTCACAGAGGAAAAAAAACGTCATACCGGGTTGAATCACCATAAGGGGGAATAAATGATGCCAAAATTTTCAGGTTTGAGTGAAACATCCATTTAAATAAAAAATAAAAAATACATAATAATAAAATAACAACACAATTTTTTTGTTGAACTTTCCTTCGAATATTTTTTTGGACAATGGGGTCAAAAAGGTTAAGAACAACTGAAAATGATGCATAAGTTGGTGCGAGTTCATTAATCACAGGTAGGGGGTGCTGTAGGGTTTGGGTTTTTGATGGCCAGACAGGATCCTTGTGTGCAGTTTGGAAATATGCCTGTGCCTGGCTGCCTTGATAAGAAACACATGCAATTCGGACAAAGAGACTCCTCTTGTATGATTCCCTCTGCTGAGGCGAGAACATAAACAAGCCGATTCAAATTAAAGAGCCCAGTGTCAAAATATTTAAACCCACCCAACCTGCGCTGAACCGATTTCAACAGAAATAAGACTGCTGCCCTTTGAGATACCTGCCTTGATGCTTGACAAAAAAGACAGTTTGAACAGAAGCAAGCGGTGAAAATAGTTTTATAGAAAGATAAATCAGTAAATTGATTACAAAGAGGAAGAAAAAACATGACAGATATCCATTAGACACATCATCATAAAAATAAATAAATAAATAAATAAAAGACAGACTGCTCTGTGTTGTTATCAGAAATGTGTTAAAATGACATTGATGTGCAGTTGCATACTGGATTATTTATATATAAATTCCTGATTCTTGCTATTCTCAGCCCCTTTACTCTTTGAACCTACACTGTTTAAAGGTCACTGGTGTTTCTACTGTCCACTAACAACATTTCCACATAGTTGATTTTATGGAAAATCCTGTTGTGTGTTGCTACTTACAGAGGTACAGACGGCTATCAGCTGTGTGACACTGAAGTATTTTACTTCTAAAAATAGTGTCTGCGGGGGAAAACGCATGTTTGCTAACAAGTTTCATCTACGCTGGATTGGACAAACTGACCGATATACATGAACAAGCAGCCCTTTACACTTTCTTGGAAGCTTGTTGGACCCACATGCTTTTCCCAAGTCTGTCTAATAAAGTGTTTTCTGTAAACAGTCATTCAAAATCTCTTAATAGCGTAGTTCACTGAAAATGAAAAGTTTGTAGTCATTTTACTCACCGTCATACTGTTCCAAACTCTCATATGACTTTCTTTCCACTATCTAAAACACAAAAGGTGATGGTATGCAGAATGTAGCTTCGGTCACCATTAACACGTACTGTATGGAACATAAATGGTGACTGAGGTTAACATAATGTGTTACATCTTCTTTTGCATTTTACTGAAGAGAGAAAGTCATGCGGTCTTGGAACAACATGTGGGTGAGTAAACGATGGCTGATTTTTTTTAATTTAATTTCTGAGTGATTTATCCCTTTAATGGCTGCAAATATATATATATATATATATTTAAATTTACTTTCTGAGGCAATTTATCTTTTGACTTTTCTGACAAATACACACATACAAAACAAATATACTTGCAATCACAATGCTATTTTAAAATGGGAATGAAGTACCTAAAAAGCTTATTTTTTTCAGGCTACAATTTGTGTAATCCTGAACTGATCTGAGCTTAATTGTGAGGCACAAGGGGAGCTTGCATTACATCCAGGTCCGGCTGTGTGCACGACTGATCCTTGTGATTCTCTCATCAGTGCAATGTGGGGCTCTGCTCTGCCGGCGTCCCGCACCAATCAGCAGCCATGTAGAGCTCATCTCCCATCTCATTTAGAGTCACTTACCTCCATGCTGTATACGTCCTACCTTTAACTTCTCTATGCCGTACGTAAACCCCCCCTGCTCCCCTCAACTCTTCTAAGGTCACAGCCAACCTACCAAATGAGTTTCAAATGTTCATGTTATTTATGATTAGGTATCAATTCACTCTACAAATCCCTTGCAGATGTTTTTGTCACTGCAAGCCTCTTCCACATACACAGGCTTGTGTGTGTGTGTGTGTGTGTGTGTGTGTGTGTGTGTGTGTGTGTTTTAGAGAGAGAGGTTCTTGTATGAATTATACATACAGCAGGTGTTACTGTTTACCACTAAACCATGAGTCTGGGTTTTACATCACATGCGTGGCAATATCAGTTCAGGCACAGACAAAAATAAATTTACAAAGTTAAGCTTATTAAACAAAGTAAAGAAAATAATAGTTAAATGGGAATTTAAAATGAAAATCTGTATTGTATTTCACTTTATTTCACTTAAAGATTTTTCAGGCTACATAATTTGTAATGGCTCTTTCTCAGGGTTGGGTGGGTTACTTTTAACATACTTACTTTTCCACTAAAGATTACAGAATACATGCTGTAAAATGTCATTTGTAATGTATTCCGTTAGATTACTCAATGTCAGTAACGTATTATAAATACTTTGGATTAATTCTTCAGCACTGGTAGATATTTTCACTTGTTTTGACTATAAAAACAACCAGTACAGTAAGACAAAACACACATGTTAAAAATACATTCTCTGAAAAAACTAAATATCTTATGCAGTGTTGTTTCTAAAACAATGTAAATCTAACTGATCTTGTTTTAAGGGTTTTTAGACATTTTTACAGGAAAACAATAAAGAAATTATTATCAAGAATATGATTTTTGCCCTAATATCAAAAGTCTTACTAGAAAAAGAAATTATGATCCAACAGGAATTTTCTTGATAAACAGTATGATCATGCCTGGTAACATGTGCATGTAAAATGGCTAGAAATAGCATTTTAGCTTACCGTAAATATGTCAATTTACACAAGGTTTATTTCTATTTCTTCTGCTCCAAACTTACTTCAAACATACTTCTCTGTCTGCTCGTATGAATGTAACATCATAAGAAAGTGTTTCACTGCTGTTCAAATGCACTTTGGATCACATCAATTATGTAGAAATGTTTTCCATCTGAAAGGACTAAATATTAAATGAAACAAATGACAACAAAATGCAAAGTAATCTCTTCAGTAATCAAAATACTTTTTGAATGTAATTGTACTCTAATTATCAGTGATTTAAACTGTAACTGTATTGGAATACAGTTACTTATATTTTGTATTTTAAATATGTAATCCTGTTACATGTATTTAATTACTCCCCAACCATGTTCCTTTTTCTTCTTTCAAAAAGAGAGGAAATTATTCTTTTTCCCCAAACAGTGATGCCTCCTGCATATTTAAATAAGTCAAACTTTTATGTTACAGCTATGTTTGACAGAAATGCAAACCAATCTCATTCGCTTTAACTGTGGATCTGTGCCAATCAATGTGCACTGTTGTGACACCAGTAGGGGGCGTCTTCAAAGGGTCTGTGTTCAATACTGAGCAGAGCCCCTTGCAGCTTTCACTATGGCTTTATATCTGCGTTCCCTCACTGGGTATTTATGAGCTTAGCCTTGAATATATGTTGTGGCATTTTGTCCATTAACGTTTTTTATTGCTTAAAGGGAAATTTCACCAAAAAATGTCCATTCTGTCACCATTTACTCACCCTCATGTTGTTTCAAACATGTATGACTTTATTACATGGAACACAAAAGGACTTCCAAACATCTCTTTTTTTTTTTTGTTCCACAGAAGAAAGTAAGTCTTATGGGTTTGGATGATATGTGTTTGGCTCAATAAAAAGGATGACCAGCTGGCCCATGGTCATTGTAAAACGTTTTCAGGACATTTGAAGGGACTGTCCCTTGCCTATCGGGCCAGTGTTGCATTGTCACTAAATCTTACATTCAGTGAACTTGTAAATGTCTTTTGTGCTTTTCAAACATAAACAGGTGGATTTCTGTTATGTACTCATCATTGCTGTTGATGATTCTGTTGATTCACACTGGAAAAAATTATTTACCTAAAAATGTGCTTCATGTGTTGCCATCAAAAAATGTGCTTCAAGCAACGTAATGAACAGGTTTGTTTCAAGCCAAAAATATCAATGGTAACACTTTCAATAAGGTTCCATTTGTTGACATTAGTTAACAATATTCATTAACATCGTTCACTAACAATGAACAATACTTACAGCATTTATTTATCTGGGTTCATGTACATTTTTAAATAAAAGGTTGTATATGGTAACACTATTTAACGCATATGATCTAACATGAACAATTGTATTTTTATTAACTAAAATCAACAAAGATTAACAAATGCTGTAAAAAATATATTGCTCATTGTTAGAGCCCGAAACCGAATGCACAAACTAATGTTAACAAATGGAACCTTATTGTAGTGTTACCATATTAATTAACATCAATAAATCACCAACGTACACCAACAAAACTAATTTTAAGGGTTAGATCAGGTACAAAAAAAAAACAAAAAAAAAATCTTTCAACAGAATCTGAATGAGCTTTTTACTAAGCTAAATGCCAAGAATGCAAAGTATATATACACACACGCACACACAAGTAATTTATCTTGGTGACAGAAGCTTCCAGAACAAAGAGAATACAAAACAAGACACACACACACACACACACACACACACACACATATATATATATATATATATATATATATATATATATATATATATATATATATATATAACAATATATGTTTTAAAAATAACACATGGTTATTTTACACAATGGAGAGTCGTTTGGACCAGTAAGATGGGTTAAAAATTTAAACCAATCAGAAACGCTATTTCTTTTTTGCATTGCATTTCATTGCATACCATCATTTTCCAGCAAAATTAGTAAAACATTTTTTTATTTTTTTTGGTAAAGAAAGCTAAATAAGAAAGAAAATATAATATCTGGCACAAATACATGCAAAAATACATTCTTAAAAATAAAATATATAATATTTTGTAGAAACTACAAATCTGAACTACTGGCCCATTTGTGCAAGTAGAAAAAAATCCATAATGTTAAACCCTGTGCGTGTGAATAAATTATGACAGAATTTTAAATTTTTGGTGAACATCCCTTTAAAAATGACTCATGCGGTGCATGCTTGTGTAACTTGCATTCATTGTTATTAGTGTAATACAGACACTAATTAAAATTACTCACTTTATTTCTCTTTATAGAAATGGTCTTTATAATAATGTGATGAATTTTAAGAAGAGGGACAGAATGTTGCAGATCTCACCATTCAACTCATTATGAAATTCCCCAGTGGCCTCCTCTAGAACATCTCTCTTACTTAAACTTACCCTTCCTGATCTCATCAGTCACAGGTTACCCCCACCTTGAGATTCATGCACACATATTCAAACACGCATCCACACCTTTATTCTTTATCTCTCATTGCAAGGCATTCATAGCCAAGTAAATTGAACACACACCACATACATACACCATTGTCCTTTGGGGTCTTCCACATGCCAGATCTGTGCAGTTCTGAGAAGCCGAGATGGGACTTAAGACTCAAAGGACACAAGGAAGAGAGCGCACATGACCTTCTTGAGCTCCCTTTCCCTCTGCCTTAACATCTGGTTTGGTTATCTCTATCCCTGCTGGTGATCCTGCCCCATCACACACACACACTAGCTCAATAAAACACACATGTACATGCGTACACTACCACACATACACATGTGCGCCACCCCTTGCCCTCCGTCCATTAATCGTATCAGCCACATCATGATTTCTGCTTTCACCGTGATTGGTAAAGTAAACCCAAGACGTGAAAATGATGTATGGTCTGCTGTGCTACGGAAACAACAGTCGAGCTGAACCTCAACCTTAGCCAAGCCCCTCTGTGCCCCTTTCTCCCCCTTTGAAGGACCCCACTCTTCTAGCAGAAAATCCTTTCTCCCAATATCCAAGACACACCTGTCCTCCTTATATGTCACAACAGTTTACAGGCAGGAGTTTTTCAGCCTTTTATTGAAAGCATCTGAGCCAAAACCTTGTTAGAGAGAGTTACTACGGAAATAAACAATGTTGCTCGCTTTAAAGCTACTAAAACTGTGTCTAACTGTAAATGCAGTTAATGTTTGAGGATTTAGGGCCCATTATGATGAACTCTGTGCTGGATTTGCTGCAAAATCTTGAGATTCTGTGTTTTATCATAGATGTTTTCGCAACAGCGCAGTGTATTGTAATGATTCTGTGAAATGAGAACATTATGCTGTCATTGTGAATAATAAAAACATCAACTAACTGTTGCCACGAAACAATATAGTGTACAATGTGGGGTTCATTTTCAACCATCTTGATGTCAGAAATCACACTGACATTTTTTCAGCCTGAAAACACACCATACATCGCTGCAGCTTATGGTATTGGACAATGATCATCTCAGTGATCCATAATGCTGTCTCTTGAACCTCACTGTGAGGCTGTAATAATTAAAAGCAGTACACAATAACTGAATGAGAGCAGTTTATGTTCTTTCCATTAATAAAGCTGATGTACCTCAAAGCACGCTTTCACAGTGAATTGAAATCTGACAGAAGATGTAATGCGTCTAAAAGGAATCATATTAAACTTTTTTTAATCATCCACCCCCCCACCTCCCCCTCCCCCTCCCCCTCCACCTCCACCTCCACATGACAAATTCCATTCTCTCCTTGATCCACAGAGGCAGTTCTTAAAAGACCTGTCCTTGCCTATTTTTAATTGCCAGTATGTGAAAACATGCCATTGCAATGCATCTCACTGTTTTTCAGCTTCTCACACCATGAGCGCTGTTTTCAAGGAGTTAAATGAAGTTAAACTTTTAAAAACGCCACCCTTGCGGTTTTTCAAAGCATGAATGAAACCCGTGTGTACAGTCCCCAGAAAAGTTAAAGTACTGTTTTATGGCACTTTTCCACTGCATGTTACGGTTCACTCGACTCTACTCGCTTTACTTTACTGAGTTTTCTTTTCCACTGCCATTTAGTGCCACCTCAACGTGGGTGGGATTATAGGCTGATCGTCATAGTTGCACCACCTCTACTGACGTGACATCATATTTAACGCAACACAAAACTATAAACAATAACACGACCGCTAGCTGTTAGCTACTAGCTCATTGTGCTGCATAAAGCAGTTGTCGCATGGTGATTTTACACAAGTGTAACAGTTACATTGGCATGGTTGTTTTAGAAGCAAGCTTTCCAGTAGCTGGTCAACTAAATAAAGTGAAGCTTTCAAGCAGAGTATAAAGTTAACGTACCATCCTCCATCTTGGACTCCAGCCGTGGCTGAGTCCAGGGCACTCTCCCTCCCATTGCTCGCCGGACTAGAGAGTGTCCATTTGGTCGAACCACTTCCAATTTTCCTTGATGGTTCTGTAGTCACTTTTAAGTTTTAGGTACGGTGGTAGCTGTGAGCGGCCAACAGCTGGGACACTTCCTGAAAGACTTTTTCGTTTTGCATTGTTTCGATCGTCGCTAACGAGAGGAACGTCTGCACCTCGCTTATTTACCACGGCGGGGTTTGCGCACAGCCATTTCTTTTTACAATTTGACAGTCGCATGAACAAATGATACTGCTATGGCTGTAGCTATCTGTAAAACTAGCGGTTTGATGTCCAGTGTGGCAAATCCAGTGATGCTGGTAGTGAAGATCCTCTCTGGCCAATCAGTGATCTGCAGGGTTCTGACATCACATTTAGTATTGGCTCTGCTCACTTGAAACCTCAACCAGGTGGTACTAAAAAGGTACCAGGTATATCCACAGTGGAAAACCCCTAAAAAGCGAGCAGTGTTGAGTGGAGATCAGTGGATAAGCCCCATTATTCGCGTATGTGCCTTTAAGACGCCGTTCACCCGGAATGTGTCTTTGCGCAATAGAAAAAAGGATGAGGTAGCTTCACTGAGCAGAACATATATATCCAGATGCGTTTTAAAATCCTTTTTAACCCTAGGCGCGAGACACTGAAAAACAGCAAGACGCTATGTGACGGTTGAAGCCGTTAGCGTATGTTTACATAGAAAAAAACAACAAGAAAACAGCGCGGACCGACGCAAAACGGCTAGGCCCCTAGGGTTTATATATAAACGCCCACTTCACTTGAAGAATTTCAGCAGTGGCGTTTTGCCGCGTTTATTCAAATGCTGCGCTGCAGCTTTGCATTAACTTTCCATATATATATTTAAGCTGTCCTGTCCTAAAATAACAGCTTCTTTGCAAAACATGCATTACATTGTCAGAGGTTCAAAAAAACAATTCGCACTGAAATGTGCCGCTGAAAAGGATTCAACTGATCAGAGGCCTTCTTAAAAATAAACACTAGCTTGTTTCCAACACTGGGATTCTTCAGAAGGCCACGCAGAGAGGCCGGCGCCACAAATACCCAGGACCAGCACAAGGTTTGACATAATTTATTATATTTTACTCTCATTGTTCTGTGTTTTGGATTTTTCAAACATAAGTGTTGACATGTAGATGCGGGTGTTTTTTTTATTCTCGAATTTCGGTTTATTACGTCAGAAATCAATTGTTATTGTATCGTAGTTTTAATAAATGATCATTTGGGACTAGGACGTGTTTGAGTTCTGAAAGTTTGTTTATTTTGCTGTGAAATCACACTGTAACTTTAAATTACTGAATACTAAATTTCACTGAAAAATGAACCAATTTATTTCAAAAGAGAAGAAATTCGATTTGTCAGTGATATGGCCTGTGTAATGTAAACACTGTAGAATATTTAGATTTTACAAGGCAAGGCAATATTATTATCTCATTATATATTCTGAGACGGAAATAATGTAGATGGATCATCTTTCAGTGCAGTTGAAGGAGTTAATAATGAATAAAAATGTACCCAGAATTAGTCTGAGAGACTCAAAAACCCCATTATTATTGATATTGTTAGGGGACACAATGATGTTAAGAATTTTAGGGAGTCAGGAAAAAAAAAATCAGATATCTCAGATTTCATGTTGGTATTCTTTGACACACAGGTGACTGCTGTCTTCCCATGGGAATTCATGGTGGATTCTTTGGATATAAATTGTAATGTCAATTACCATACCAGTCATTTCACCTTAAGTTAAGATGGTTCAAACTCTTGTACTCTTTTATTCTCAGTTTGTGCTTCTCTCTGTTCTGTGCATGCATGTTGAGTCAATGTATCGTAATACATCCCCAGGATTCATAATTACAATAGTTTGAAAAGATGTAAGGGTTGGGCATGTGTATGTGTGTTGGGGGTGGAGAGGGACGCTCATCCCATTTTGTGGAAATGCTGAAACTCCAGGAGGTCTGACAGCCAATTAAATAAGCACCAATCCAGCTCCACCCTACCCCCACCTACCTCTCTCTTCAAGACCCCCTGCACCTCCTATTCAACACTCATTCCTCACTCTGAGAGGCAGACAGAAAGAGGGAGAGAGTGAAGGAGTGAGAGAAAGAGAGATCTCTATTGTCATCACTGTGTGTCAGTCATAGCTATGGACCTTGGAGCTAGAGCCGCCAGACCAAAGAGCAGAGAAAAGGTATATAGTCTTCAGATATGTTCTGTACCAAGTCTGTGGCCCCTTGCGAGCTCCTGTTAGCCTGTGGGTTATTTTTGGTGGGGACCCAGCACAGGGCACAATTCAGCTCAAAAAAGGCCTGTTCATCTGCATGGACACCTGTAGGCCAAGAGAAAATAATGGACCCCAGACATTTCTTAATGTTATGATAAGCATGACAGAAGCACAAAGAGAATTGTTCATCCTGAAAATGAAGTTTTGTTCTTCACCCCATCAGTAACACTTTAAAATAAGGTTACATTCGTTAACATTAGTTAATGCATTCCTATAGGAATAATGAACAAACACTTAACAATATATACTATATTTTTTTTTACAGCATTTGTTAATCTTTGTTATGGTTAGTTAACAATTATTCATTGTTATTTCATAATGCATTAACTAATGTTAACTAACACAACTTTTGATTTTGTATAAGATTATGATGAAATTAACATTAACTAAGATTAATAAATGCTTAATAAGTATTGTGCATTGTTCATGTTAACTAATGTTGTTAACTAATGTTTACAAATGGAAATTTATTGTAAAGTGTTACCACCCCATCTTGGAATCCATCTAAAACAAAATGTACATGAACTGCCAGAATGTTGCATACTGTCTATTCTCATTTACAAAGATTGACTGTCATTGATGATGTATACAAAATGCCTTTTAAACACAATATTCTCCTCAATTATCAGCATCGCTCTCCAACGAAAAAGTAACGATTATTACTTAAAGATGAAGAGCAACAAGGCAAGACAGACAAAAAGAAAATTACTTATGGGTAAAGTGGATCAGACCGTGCCAATATTTTGCAAGTTATTGCTATTGCTGCAAAACATTTGTGAAGGAATTTAAAGTGGGGGGGTCTTAAAAAGATGAACAATGGAATGAGGAAGAGGAAAGAAAGAACATTTTAAAAGATATATCATTACATGAAATATTCCCCAGATCACTCTCTGATCATCAGTCAATAGTCAGTATCAATACACTGAAAGCATTTCAGAGTTTTAAAGGATTATGAGTGTTCATTCATCATGGCCACTGCACCACCAAACCCTGCAGTTAGTCTTTTCACATACTCATCGGTCATTACATGCAGAGTTCAGACAGCCACAGAAAACTAAATAAATATACACACACAAAAGAGAAAACCTGTTCAGGAACAGTATGCATGTCACAGTTGCATTTGGTTTTTGACAGTATTATAAAACTCCAGTGTAACTTTCAGAAAATAAAGCAGCAACTTGCTCTGAAGAGCCAGGTTCATCTTTTTTATTCAAAACCAATTATTTGTGAGACAAGCAACAGACAGGCCTCTGGTTTGACTTATTTAATTACTCTAAGAATATGCTTGGGTTAATTCTCTAATGTTTTTAACATGTGTTTGCCATTTTCTCCATTAGCATTTAATCAGAAAGCAAGCCCTATTTGTTTAAAAACCCTACATTTAGATTTTTTTTTTTAAATATCCAGTCACGTTGATTCAATGATGTTTGAAATCTATAGCCAAAATAATCAAAGGAAAGAAGCACATTTGCTGAAAGGATCAGAGAGATATTCGAATTGCTGGTTAAATGAGCATGGCGGCTTTGGGCTCACGTTTAACGGGCTATACTGTGTTTTACAACGCAGGATTGTGCCGACTTGTATGGCCGAAAATGACCTATACATTAAATGTTCATGTCTACATTTAAAGGATCGAGTTGGTGCTTTGAGAATGGTTACTTTTAAGTGTCTGGAGAGACTTTATAGTGTCATTGTTAACTGTATAAATGTTTTTCTCAAAAAAAAAAATGAGAATTTCTATTATTTATAATGTAATAATAATATAATCATAATAACCTAATAATATTTTGCATCTGTGGCATAATGTGAACACTTGCTGAATAAAGCTAAAAATTATTTAATATGTGTAGTTTTAAACTATTTGGATTGCTGTTCCATCAACACATAAAAAATAGCTTTTGAGCTTGATGAATTTCAGTTATGATTCTGCTTTAAATTACTACAAACTGTTTGTCTTTCATTTGACTCCAATATGCCTTATAAATTCATAAGGATTTTAAGAAGGCATTTTAACGTGATATTTTAGTTCTCGGCTGGGCATCGCAGACACAAAGGGGAAGGTATGAAGCTGCCTCAGGGGGGCGAGAGAGCCTCCTGCCTTTGGAAGTTGAGTTTTCCTTTGAGCACTTGACGATGGGACCGTCTGTCTTGTAGCTACAGATCGGTCGGCCCCTCTGAATTACCCCACATGTAATATATATATATATATATATATATATATATATATATATACAAAGAAAAATTTCAATAACTCAAGTAAATACTCTAATACTGACAAACACAGATTAGTTGTTCATGCACATTCAATTTGAACATGTATGAAAATAAACAACCAGTTCATGACATTTGTAACTCTTTGAATTTACATTAACAAACAATCTGAGCATTAGGCCTACAATTTTTGTTATAATTCTATTATGAAAAGGTATCAAGCGTTACCAATGTAGGCTATTTGTTATGCCTATATGAACATGGATGTTTGTCTTAAATGCTTCATCAGGTCACAATGGTCTCAGGCAGCTGTAACAATTTCGAGAGCAGAGGATGAAGCTTAGGCTACTGTACGCCTATTAAATTTACACACTCTCACTGCGAAATCGTTTGATTCATTTGACTTTTCTAAATTGGGCTAATTCGTATGATATGGGAGGACTGCACTAGTGTGAATTCCTACGAATTGCAACTACAGCCAGTGACGTCGCTGGACATCGTTTCCATCTAATACACAACAGTTACTTGCTTCTGTCACACACAACAACTTCCGATCATGTTTACACACTCTACTGATTGGTTAAGTTTAGAAAAGGGGTTTGGGTAAGGGTATAATATTATATTAAAGTATAACGTATATCCTTAAGGCCTTGCAGAATTCGAGCTTGCTGCTGCATTGGACATCCGGGCCTAAGCACGTGTTGAAATCGTACGAAATCAAACGAAATTGCTCATAAAATATATAAAAATGTTCATGAGACTGGGTTGATTAAAATTCGTATTTATTCCGTATATCCCATTCATGCATCATATTTAAGACATTCAAGAATGATTTCTTCCCCTGTCTGCTTCATGGAAATTTGGGGAAACCAAATCTATCAAATAAATAAATGCAAACATTCTTAAATACCTCATTATGGATTGCTCATTATTTAGTTTATACGTTTAGCCTATTGCTTTGCTTCAAGTGTAGAATCTTTCACAAATTTCATGGATAGTCCAAACATATCCTGGGCTTTCATAACAGGTAGATTGCATATTACTGTATAAAGTCACACATTAACTCCTCCGCTATTATACACACGTGCTAACAGTCTACAAGCATACATACAAACAAAAAATACAATAAAAAATAAAAGTGAATCTGTTTAGACCTATTAGAAGGCCACAAGCTTATATTTAAAATCACCTAATTAGGCAATACGCCATTTGAATTTTTTTTCAACATCACCATCTGAAAATGACATGGGGGAAAAAAAATATGAAATTTTGTTGTATGGACTATAAAAAAATACCCGAAATTACAGTTGGTAACGCAATATATTGTAAAAAAAAAAAAATATATGATGTAAAATATAATTAATATTATATATATACACTATATTATTTAAAATATAATATAAGCTATACAAAAATATATATAGTAAAAAATGAGGAAAAGAAAAAGACCGATAGCATATGAGATGTCCAGCTATGTAAATCTACATAACGCAGATGTGTCATTTAGGTGTTTTTTTTTTTTTTTTTTTTTTTTTTTAAAAATAACAAATCAGGAAAATTGGTTATTTGGCCTCAATGTTGGCCGTTGCCGGTTTAAGGCTTTGGGTCATAGGGAGGCTATGGCCTGATGTGAAAGATTTTAGAAAGATTGAGTAATTGGGAATCACAGTGTTCTATTAACCACGATACCACAAAAATCCTTAAATTGACTGTCGTGATTTATTTTAAATATAGACTTTTATCGCTATACTATCTCTGTCATCATGCTCATAAAAAAGCCCTTCTGCTAAAGTCAGTTTAAATTAACTTCAAAAACTCGTCACTGGCTCACTGCAGGGGTACGTCTAGACCCTTATACAGAAAGAAGAAAACGAGTGAAATACATATTTTTCTGTGTTCGTGTATTCTTGTTTTTGTTAAGACAGCACTCGAGGTAAACCGGTTCTTTGTCTATTTCAGAGATAAAATATGATATTGATAATCGTAATGGCTAATCGCAAAATAACAAACACTAATGCATGCAAAAAATATTATCAAACCTTAAAGGCTAAATTAAAGTCAGCACCACGCAGGCTGAAGTCTACATATAGGCCATATAAAAACGCGTATAATATTTAAACATGTAATTGAAAGCATTATATATATATATATATATATATATATATATATATATATATATATATATATATATATATATATATATATATATATACCAAAACATTTTCACAAAATAAAATAATTCAAAGGTTTGCTTTAAATTTGAGGCATATTTCTTTGAATTATCTAGGGTCTGTATAGCAATGCTGATCTGGATTTGCTTGTACATTTCTTTCATGTTGAAATGGATTAATAGGCCTACTGCCAGACATAAAATACGTCCCAATTTGGTGGTACATATACACAAATAAGCTTTAATAAAATATGTTTTGTTGTTAACATTCATGTCATCGATCTAACCAAATGTAAATGTTATTTAAACTTTTCCCTATAGGCTTGTTAAAAAATACACCCACAAAAGTTTTTTTTTAAATCCGTGCTTTTATTTGTATTTTATTTTGATAACAGACAAAAAACAGAAGAGAGACATTGCGTGTGTTGTTTCGAAAATATGAGTAGTAATGATGGTTAAACTCATGAACAAAGTTCACATTTAATCGTTTTTTGGACGCGATTACTAAAGAAACAAGATAAAATGCATGTGTTTATACGTGTGTGTGTGTGAATTTACATTCTAGAACTGAGAAATGTATCGGGTTGACATGCATTATTACTTTACTGTTTTGAGGCAATTGTTTCTTTACTACATATTTTACAAAAGAAGGAAAAATATATTTTCTCTCTGTGGTTCTTCTATTTCTTTTGTAGACAGACAAAATGTGACTCATTATTTTTCGCTAAGCAGGTCAAAAGGATGTAACAAAAATAGTCTATAGGAAAAGGCTTTTTAGTTTGACATGAATAAACTACAACCATGCATCCAATTACACTATTTTGTACCGGAATACATGTGTAATTGCAAAGGTTATATAAATAAATAAATGTTACAGCAAATCATGCGCGATAAAAAATTAAATCGCTGTACATTGTCAAAAACTATTTAATTATTTTTTTCTGTTTCGAGTGTCCTTAATCAGAATATATCGGAATAAATGCAGTCGTTGTTTCAGAATAATTCAACTTAGATCATCCATTCCAAATAACATCTAATGTATCTACATTATTACATAAAATAATGTATATGTGGATGTTAAACATCGCGTGGTTGGGAAAAGAAAAAACAAAAAAACACTTGTCTTGCTGTAAATGGTGTTAGTTGAATAAATAAGACCTACGGCTTGTGTGCATTAGCAACATTAAATAATTTAAACATTTTCAAACAATTGTCCACTAAAAAACTGAATACCATACTAATTATTTGTGTTTATAGTCTATAGTTTTTATTTAAATTGCAATAATATTAAAAATAAAACATTGTATCCCACCTTAATGACAATGCGACCTCCTGAACATTCCCGGCATTGAAAAAGACGAATTTGTTTAGCAACAAAAAAATGTGCAACAGGCTATCTCAAATAGGCGCTATTATATTTCTAACATTATTGAGCTACTGATATCTGAGCTCAAGTAGAAGGAATCAAGTAGGCAAAAAGCGACATTCGAAACTCGCGCCAAATTCGTCAATCTCTTGTTGGTCATTATGACGCAGCAGCGCATTGAAAGGATCTGATCTCGTTGTGCTATTTGGAAACATTCACAAACAAGACATCCGTGAGCTTGTTGCTTGCTTAACATGTCCTGACCATAAACACCGCGAGCTATACTCGAAAAATGACGTTCATGCACTATGTGTAAAGCGCCATTTATTGCTTTTGAAAGCTTAAACTGAAACAGCTCTTGGGCAAGAAAATGCAAGCCTTCCCTCTGCTCCAGACGAACGATACATTCCGATCTGATCTCCGATCTTCCTCACTGTTGTATTCCACAACAACGACATAGAATTCGTAAAGAAACGCGAGACATTGGGTGTGCTGTATATCCCCATAAGCATATCTTCCACTGTATGTGCACGATCATCCATTTCCACTGCGGGTTTTGAAGACGACCGGACGCGCGCCATTCTTAACGCAAATTCACGGGAGCCTTGAGGTAGCAGGGTTGGAGAAGAGTCGTCCAAGGGGATCTCCCCTCCCCAACCCAGACTCTGAGGTGTAGAGGGGGAGGGGAAACACGCTAGATCTGCGGGAGGGAGCCCTTGGCCAGCCGCGCTACAATCGTTGCAAGGAATTCCCAACAAACGTAGTGCAGATTTAAGGGGGATCGGCAGACTCGATAAGCTCAAACAATTGCCACGTTTATGTGCGTTCCACTCATGCCATAAATTTATTTAGACCTCATAAAAACACAATGTCGGACATAAAAAGTTTGCCCTGGAATACAGGACAAGGTGGGTCGTGTAGCTATAGATAGCCATTTTAAATGAAGTAAAGGCGACTATATCATGTTCTGTCCGCAAATAGAATGTAAACCGATTGAATTGTGACAGCAGAATTTAAACTCGACACGCTTCTATTTTCGTTTCAAAGAAGACTGTCTTTGAGCTTAACGTCGAGTCCACCTTAAAACACGAGGACACACTTCTTCAAATGGAGAGAGAGCTCATGATGGAGGTTAATATCCTAGTCAGATGTTCTGCTTGGTCACTTCTTGAAAAGCCAAGAGCATTGGTTAACGTATCGATTTGTGAAAAACCGGCCAATAATAGCCTACCAAAACATCGTTAACGCCTTAAAGTAATTGAAGTCACTATGATCTCGTGAACGTTATCAAATGTGTTACATTTGAAAGTTCAAGAAATCATAGCGAATAGGCCTATATATGAGAATATATTAAAACAATTAAAATTTTAACTAGCTCTTTGAACAATAATACAAACAAATATTATACGGCAATAATGCTTGTTAATGCTATTAATAAAAGTATAGTGAAAATGCCGAGGGGTGGCTACTTGAAAGGTATTGTGAGTTGGGGTTTCGCATTTCAAGTGAATTACTTTAGGCTTTCCAACAGTCGCAGTTCACACCTATGCAAACGCATCCCGGAGGGCAACGGATTTATTTGCAAGAGAACTATTTTACCCCTCCTTCCTACCCTCGACTCGGTGATGGATGGACGATCTCTCTTTGTCTAAATGCAAATAGACTTTAACCCTGAATTAATGGATAACTCCGTAGAGGGGTGATTACTCGACTTTCGGGTTGATCTGCCTTTCTCGTAGTCCGCCTGTCACCAGCTACACGACAATTGATAATTTGACGCACATTTGGTGCACCCCCTGAATGTGTGTGCGAATTACTACCATTTTAGAGAGTCGAATTGAATTGGCAGGGTGTCCCTGCTACATTGGTATAGATTGTATGGGTTTCATATTGAAAGATCTGAGCTTGAAAACTATCTCTCTGTCTGTCTGTCTGTCGTAATGCAAAATGTTTTATTTAGATTTCTTTAAAATTGTACTGGTGTTTTTAAGAGATTTATTAATGTTGGCATTACAGTGCAATAAATAGCCAGTAAGGGTTGGAATTTTGGATTGAATCTACAATGTTAACTCTGATAAACACAACATGGTTGTCATTTACCCCTGAGCTAGCTGCAGACCTCCTGTGGTGGTCTGTAAGGAGACCCATTTAAAAGCTATAAAGAACACAGCAGCGCGTGCAGAGAGGGGAATGGGGAGGCATTTTGGATTTAATTTGAAGTTTTAGGATCAGACAGTAGATCCGTTTTTGAACGCGATATGTTTTTAGAGACTTTTAAATCTGTACTAAAAATGCAGAAATCATGTTTGTAAATCTTTGTTCGACTTTTATTGATACAATTTACCATTTAAAAAATAGATAAATTCCCTTTGCACTCAATATTTTTGTGTAATGTTTTAGACTGCATTAATATGTGCTAAAAGTTGTAAAACCAAGGTTTGATATTTATTAAGGAAAAATTGGCTGAGAAGTGTGTGTGTATATATATGTGTAATTTGTGTCCTGGTCTTCAGCACGACTTGGACATTATCAGGGGGTACTAAAATTTTATTTTCAGCTAACATTGTCACGATATTATGTGTGTGTGTGTGTATGTGTGTGTGTGTGATTGAGTGTATATGTGTGTGTGCTCATATAACGGCACTATTGCCTTTTGCCAAGGGGGGCGTTTGCTCATGTAGCTTGTAAAACCCAATGTCTGGGTACCCTTTAAGCCTTCCCTATGAAATATCACTCATGTTCTTGCAGTCCAGTGATAAAAGAGCCAACAGGATTTGGAAGTGATCTAAAGAAGAGGCCACCTGTTGCAGAAGACAAGAGAGGTACAGAATGAATTATTATATCTGTATAGGATATACTTAATAATCATGTTCCTGTTAAGTTAAATATAAAAAAGTACATACCTTACATAAATTATAAAATAATTACCTTAGCCATGCTGATGAAAGCACACGTTAAACCCATTTTGGTGTTCAAAGTGGTGTTTAAAATATGCACACTTTTAACAACCTTGACAGGAAGATCATGTTTACTTTCTTTTTCTTGTCTTTTGGTATCTGATTGGGGAAGTGGTGTTTGAAAGCATTAGAACAGATACTTCAAAATTTGTATGCAATATGAATGTCTTTAAACAAACTGATCAGGAGGTCTGCTGGCCCACAGGATCTGTTTCTCTCATTCTTTTCCTTGTTCCCATCCATTTTGTGCCTGACAGAGTCGGTTATTCATTCTTCTCACAAAATCAAATCAGCAGTGGTCTTGGGACCTTGGTGCATATCATAGGGTGAACACAAGGTCGTCTCGTTCTCGGCGCATCTTTAAAAAAGAAAGCGATACCCATGGCCTAGAGATAGAGACTGATAAAAGGCAACAGAATGTGAAAAAGAAAAGAACGAGGGACATTGGGGAGAGAGAGTAAAAGAGATGCTTCATTGTTGGGTGGGCAGTCCCATCACTTGATGACTGTGGCACTTCTCAACCCTGCAGCTGGGTTCTGATGCCCTCACAAACTGTCTTTCTTCTTCCTGACAACAACTATGGCTTCAGGGGTCACATAAGCTGCTTGCCCTGCCACGTGATGGCGCTACAGATGTGGTGAGGGAACTTTTTTACTGCCAGGGCAAAAACCAAATGCGTCAGATACAAAGAAGGGGTCACAATACTGTCCTTGTATCTCTCTCTCTCCCAGCTGCTGTATTTAACAGCTGCAATAAAGAGCTTATTTGAAAAACCTGAAAAAAAGAGAAATGGAATGCCTCAACTCTCTCCTTACTACACTATCTAATGCTTTAATTCATGTGTGTGCATTGAAGCGCTGATCTGAAGATAAAAGAATGACCACAGCTAAACCCTGTTTATTGCTATCAACCTTTTCCCCAGTCCATACTGTAGTGAAGCTAGAATGATTATAGTTTAAAGGGACAGTTCATCCAAATATGAAAATCCTCTCATCATTTACTCACCCTCATGCCATCCCAGATGTGTATGACACTTTTTCTTCAGCAGAACACAAACAAATATTTTTAGAAGAATATCTCCGCTCTGTAGGTCCTTACAAGGCAAATTGTGGCCAGAATTTTGTAGCTCCAAAAATCACTCAAAGTAAACATAAAATTAGTCCATATGACAATATAATAGGTGTGGGTGAGAAACAGAACAATATTTAAGTCCTTTTTTCCAACTAAATTTCCAATTTCACATTCAGTTTTGAAAGTGAAAGCAGAGATTTAGATTCAAAAAGGACTTAACTTATTTGTTTGTCACTCACACCTATCATATAGTTTCTGAAGATGTAGATTTAACCACTGAAGTCATATGGATATGTTTCCATTATGTGATGTTTAGAGCTAAAATTTCTGTTCACCATTCACTTGCATTGTAAGCACCTACAGGGCAGAAACATTCTTCTAAAAATATTTCTATGTGTTCTGCTGAAGAATGAAAGTCATACACATCTGGGATGACATGAGAGCATGAGTAAATGACAAGAACATTTTAATTAACTATCCCTTTAAATGTGTCAAACCAGGGGATGACTGCATCTGGTCTGAAAATATACATCGGTTATAGTATAGTAGATACACTATGTATTTATGGTCATCTGCAGCTTTCCATAATTTTTTAGCTTTTGATTTTTACGTCTTAAAGCCACAACACAGGAAAAATTACTAAGTGTTGTGCTGGGCTGGAGAGGCTGAATGACTATTGAAAAGGCCAATGAAAATTTGTTCTCCTATGAAAATACTTAATTAAATTACATTTAAAAAAAAGAATAATACATTATGTTTCAAATATGTAATGTATGAGGGGAGGGCAAGAAAAATCTTTGTATGGAGCGACTGATTAGATTACATTCCAATTGAAATAGATGGAGCATGTGCATTAAAGCATTCTAATATCAGTCACATATTTGCATCGTCTGACACTTCAGTTGACACAGTTATTCTCCCAGGAATCTCTCATTACACTATGAGACAAATATGGAGCATGGATTTTAAGTTTTATGTCACACTATAATTTTAATTACACACACACACACACACACACACACACACACACACACACACACACACACACACACACACACATCAATACAATACAATAAGACTTGGAAAGAGGGTCAAGAGTTTGTAGCATGATTCTATCATTCATGCATTCATAAATATGGAGATATTTGGCTTATTCCCTTTGCTTCCTTAAGCTTGCTTAGCACAGACAATAGTGTTAATTATTCCATGCATCTTTCCTTCTCCTTTACATTCACATATGTTTAGGCAACAAACATGGAAGTGCCCAAAACACAAAGTCATTAAGAAAATTCACCACTCAAGCAAGTGGTATTGCAGGCATGCCAGTGATTGTTTTTAATGACACAGTCAGGGTCATGGAGGGTAATGAGTTTTTGTCTATGAAATAGCGCAACTGACTTTTCTAGTCATCCCCTGATTGATTCCTTTTGAAACCATCTATATAAGTCGCATATCTTAATATTTATAGATGTGGTGTGTGTATATTATGTCATGTCACTGTTGTATGAAGTTAGACACTTTTGACTGTTTATTATGGGTGTGCACACATACGAATGCTAGCAGATAGCCTCTGATGAGTTCCTTTGATGCAGGCCCACTCACTGAGGTTCACGTCTGATAAATAAGCTATGACAACTGTAATGAGTAAAACTATTAAGTTCAGCACCTTTCTGCACTTCCACGAACCTAACGAGTGCATGGGCAAGTTTTTCCTGGGAGCTATTATTGGAGTTCTTTTGAACATGTTTTCACTCACAAATCTGGCAATACAAAGCAGGTAATTCATTTCACAAATACCAATAATACTTTACCTTTAAGTTTGCTAATAATGCAAGAATTATGCTCTGCCTGAAGATTTTTAGAAGAATATCTCAGCTCTATTGGTCCTTTCAATGCAAGTGAATGGCGGGCAGAAATCTGAAGGTCCAAAAAGCAGATAAAACTAATCCATATGACTCCAATAGTTAAATCCATGTATTCAAAGGTGATATAAGTGTGGGTAAGAAACAGAGAAATATTTATGTCAGTTTTTTACTATAAATACGCACATTCACATATGAAAG
The DNA here is from genome assembly GCA_032164185.1 of Moxostoma hubbsi. Classification (NCBI taxonomy): domain Eukaryota; kingdom Metazoa; phylum Chordata; class Actinopteri; order Cypriniformes; family Catostomidae; genus Moxostoma; species Moxostoma hubbsi. The sequence continues at coordinate 10,221,845 of JAVLUX010000035.1, forward strand.
TCAATTGTGGCGCCTGTTTAGTTTCACTTACACATCTGAAAGTGAAAGTGGGTATGTAAATAAATGACTCAAATATTGATCTGTATCTTACCCACATCTATCGTAATGCTTTTAAAGATATTTAACCACAGGAGTTTAATGGATTAATATTATGCTTCTTTTATCGGCTTTTTTGGACCTTCAGATTTCTGGCCACCATTCACTTGCATTGAAAGGACCAACAGAGCTGAGGTATTCTTCTAAAAATCTTCGTTTGTGTTCTGCAGAAGAACGAAAGTTATACACATCTGGGATGGCATGAGGGTGAGTAAAGGATGAGAGAATTGTAATTTTTGGGTGAACTATCCCTTTAAACATAAAAATGCTGGCCTTTTTAGCAGCATATTTTTTCCTCTTTCATTTGTTTACCTTTTTACTTTTAAGTGCATGGCAGGTGACATTTGTATCAAAATATTTGTTTAAAGCTAAAGCCTTGCCTGCATCTCTAGTAAAAAGGTTTCTCTCGTGCAAGGCTCACGGGTCTGAAAGCGTTAAGTGTCTGACGTCACCGTTCCCGGGGCGATGACCTTAAAGGTAGGGGTGGGGGCAAGTTTTTGCTCCAGGGATGAGAGGGAAATACGCCTCGCTTTCAAGGCAAATATCCCATTTTGGATGTAAAAACACAGATATTGTGTTCTAACTTGTAGATTAACTTATAAGAGTCTGGCATTGTTTTTCTTTCAGGACATATGTATTTTGTAATGGATTGCCCGAGTTTCTTCAAGGTAAATCTGTAGCTCTTTAAGTAAACAATCTATCGAAGCGAATGTGTGTTTGTGGTGTTTTTGCTACTGATCTTACTACCTCTCTCCATGCACATTGTATTTAACAAACGTATTGTAAGATATAGCGCGCTTATGGTTCAATTGCAGCATTGTATCAGAACAACGAATGCATCACTTTGCACAAATGAACATTACGAAACAAAATCGTCACAAGCAGTCATCGGCTTGAAACATGAAAAATGTGTTTAGTCGCGTCGATGCGTTAAAATCGCAGGGGTTTGCGATCCACTCGCGGTGCCTTTAATTTTCGTGAAGTAACCAAAGGTGTACTTTGGTTTGATTAAAGTGTGTTGTTTCTAAAGACAATGGGGAAAAGTCCAATATGGTAGAGAATATCAGATTTAGCGAATACAAAGTCTCCGCGACACAGAGAGGAGGGAAGGGGGTCGCTTTTCCCCTAGTCTTTTCCTAGGAAACAAGTTCAGTGCAAACACGCAAAAAAGTAGAATAGTTAAGTTGTGTTAAAGAGTTGGGGTATGCTCGCGGCACACGTGCCCCCTCCCCTAATTAAATGAGGCAAAATGCAATGGTTTAGATATGAAAGCAGATTAATTTTCGTTCGTCTGTCCATCAATTTTCTGTTTAATGTCACTGAGCTCCATTGTGGGAGAAGAGGACGCGTCATCCAGCCATAAATTTGTGATTATTGAGGCTCGAGGAGGCAGTTGGCTCTATTCGGACGGATTTGCTCCGTACGTTCAGATAGATCTTCTACATTGTAGCAGGAGCCAGAAACCAAGTCATCTTTTATACAGCATTTAGTCGGAAGGGTTTAAGGAGTTTTTACCGGACTATTATGGTTACGTGCTCATGATAAATTAAATAACTTCTTTTTCTTTTTTTTCAAAAGCTGTTAGGATTTTTTTTTTTTTTTTTTTTTTTTTTTTAGGATTAAAGGCTCTACACGAGGAAGTGTTTTTTCAGGAGGATTTTTCTATATCAGAGGTCCTTGCTCAAAAAATATTTGCTGTCCCGATGGTCTACCGATTTTATAGGTAGGTTTTCTTCTCATATGATTTTGATTTATTGCAACCACCAATACATTTGTAGAAGTATTGAGCAGAACGTGCTAGACGTGTTTGTTTGTGAGCTTTATGTATGATAAAAGATGCACGAATCACCCAAATTAATCGTGGCTTCATACAAGGTTGTTATTCGCAAAACACGCTTTTCATGTCATATTCACACCGTTTGACCAAAGGCTGTTTATAAGCAGTCAGTGAATAGATGACTTTTATTGCATCTGTGAGCAATAATGCCTATTACTATAACGGGGTTTACATTGCGTTTAACTCGTTTCAAAGCTAAAACAATATATGTACATATTGATTTGGGAATTTTACTACTGTTATATCTCAAACGTTTTATCACTGTTTTGGGGGGTACAAATACACGAAAACAAGCCATTCTGTCTAACGTGGGTGAAGGCATTTTGACCGGATATTTGATTATTCAGACTTTTTCATTGTTTGCGCTGAACTCTCAAATCCAGGTTTTTCCAGTTCATATAAATTCAATTACATTTGATTATATATAATTGAATTTAACTTTTGTGATTAACTTAATGAATTGAAATAATTATGTAAAGTTCATGTACTCGGCTAAGTCTGGATATTTTTTTTAAAACAATTTCAGGGCCAGTGAACAATTGGGGTATAAAACAGATGTTATGTCTGTGACCAATGTACATAATTTAAACATAGGCCTGTAACTCTCTTCTATCGTCGTTCATTCATTCATTAGGTAAATAATCCATTCCATATAGTCGTTTGTATTATTGCTTTGCTCATCACGGGTACTAGGTCACAAGGTCAAAACATTACTGACAAGTATGGTAGATGATTTAATTTGATTTGAAATCTATGTCTATATATATATATATATATATATATATATATATATATATATATATATATATATATATATATATGTATGTATATCTGTATATATGTATATGTATATGTGTATATATATATATATAGGCTATATATATATATATATATATATATATATATATATATATATATATATATATATATATATATATATATATATATATATATAAAATCAAATTGAACTCTGCATCTGTTCTTTTTGGGCCCATAAATCAACATCTATCAAGGGCCAAAGCTTTCACGGAGGGACACTGAACCACCTATGTACTTGTGTCGCTGATAGATAACAACGTGTTTCATACCCGTGAGAGGAACTCTGAAGATCTGACACCCACGAGGCGGTTATACACGGTATAGAACACTCGGATCCAGACAGCACCGTGTCCCTTGTCAAGAGGGCCGCTGACAATCCTTTAACTTTAAGGATTGCTATCCCTTTTAGGATTAATATGGAGCATTAAAAACAGGTTCATTATCTAAGAGTAATACAAGCAGTTTTGAAAACGCTTTAAAAAGCATATTGTGTTACAGGACCTCTTAATCTTTCAAACAGTACATTTAATTGTTTTAATTGTTTCTTTTTGATTCTGTTGTACATTTTTGTTAGGCTATAACCACTCACTGCCACTCCCCTGTGTGTGGATAGGACTACTTCTATAACATTTCCTTAAAATCTCAAATCTTGAATAACGTCACAATGCGAGGAAAATTATTTGAAATAGGAATTAACAATACCAGTCACTAATTTTCTAGTGGCATGTTGTTACGACTAATTAGACCATTCATCCGATTAACATTCAATTTCTTTAGTCACGTTAAATTTGGGAGATACAGCTTTATCGGGACACATTTTGGGAATTATTATAGAATTTAAATGGAGGCATTTATAAGACAATCTAATTATTGAAGCACTATTGGGGGCAGCTGTCAGATTCTTTTTTATTACAAATGGGTCAGTCAAGAATCTGTTCATAGGGCCTATAATAAAAGGAAGCATAAAAGTTGCACACACACACATGTACATGTATGTCTATATATATATATATATATATATATATATATATATATATATATATATATATATACATATACATGATACAGTTTTCCTGTCACCACAACCTTGGAGGGGTTAAACTGGAAATATGAATGCCGCGTACCCTACGTACCCTATGAGTTTATTGACATCATATTATGGCCTTTCTTTCACTCTTTCATGTTAGGTTTGCCAGTTCCCCTCTTCATAGATGAAGGTTCATAAGTTAATGGCTGAAAGTTTCTTGTTTAGTTTTAAAATTAAATTAAATCCACGTCTTTTGGGTATTTTGTTACCCTTATTTACCTCTCTGTAGTTTGACTTCTAGCTTTTACAATAAAACAGGTCGTAATGAGGTAGGTTTGTGCCATTTATGGGGGTTGAGCAGTACTTTCCTTAATTGGACCCAGGTGGGCTTTTTTTATCTATCGATAACGCAATTCCCTGGAATTTATAACCCTTACTGGGAGTTGAGTTTTGATCATTCAGAATTTACCCCTGAGCCTGTACCACCGTAATCTATAGGACTGATAGACACGTTCTCACCTTCTAGCTTCATTTACATGGTAACGTAGCCTATGATTGTACAACGTTTCATAGCGAGTTTGGACATCTGTTGGAAGTCGACAGCAAGCCACGATGCAAGTGCAAGTGACGGTGCAAACAACTGTCTACCATTAACTCCTCATATAAAATAGCTAAAATACACTGGCCTATCGCGAGTTTGCAATACCAGTTTAATTCTCTTCAGGATATAATTTGATAGCACTTAACTGGCCTGGCTTGCAAAGTTTTGGCCAGATACGAGTGACGTCTTTTTTTTTTTTTATATAGCCTACATATTTATAATCAGTAGTGTTTTAAATGCAAGCCCCGAATTCATATATGTGCAATCTATGCATTGGGGCCTTCGTTTGTCCAGGCTCTACACGTCCCAGTGTTTCCTGTAACGCACTGGGCGTTGATAAGTGCTGTAAGTGCCAACATGCAACTTGCCCGACAGTTTCCAAATAATTTCACAAGGCTATAATAAGTTTAGCAATTCTGGGACTTGCAAAACGTTCAGAGTGGGTCCAGAAATGATCTCAAAGACCTTTATTTGGGATATCAAATACAATAGCTTCTCCATCATCTCTATGAGAATAGGGGGGTCACCAAATAGCCTAACAACTTCATTTCGATTGTGTGGCGGGTTTAAGTCGTCTGTTAGTGTGGTTACTCAAAAAACGGTGCTCTTTATGTTCTCAGTGATGTCCTGTTAAACATAAACTTACGTATGTCTTCCACACGATGAATGAAAATATTTAGGGTTTTTGGTGTCAGTGTACACGTTCGTGTACAATGATGAGGTCATCGCTGTTGTATAATGATAAAAAATAATAATTATTATTATCATCATCATTATTATAAATAATTACCATAATGTGATTTGGTTGTTTAATACAATGGCTATAATTTACATCTTTCCGAGAAGACCTGCACTTGATGTCTGTGCTAGAATCCGTATTATTAGTCAGTGAGCAAAATTAACGTCTTGACTGAACATGCTCCGTCCTCATCACCAGCTATGGAGTGTATTGTCACAATGATTCATTCAACAGACGCGCACATAAAATCCCCTAACCTACATGGACATGCAGGCGCATGTAAGCACCGTTAAAGACATTGTCATAAGAGTGGGCTCTGAATTTAGGTGTCCTCTCTGGATTATTCTTTTGCCAAAGGCAGACCGCGGGGATCTCGCACTGTCTAAAACTGGTGTGCAACTTCGGCCTGACAATAACGGGGTGTCTTGGCGCACCCTTGGCCTATACGCTGTTGACAAACGCCCCGTTCCGGTAGTTTGAATGTGGCTTGAAGATGGAGGGAAAGTGTCAATCAGAGACGCTTCATTGATCACGGACAATGCCGTTCGCGGGACTGGTCTGTTTCGAGAGCAATCAGTCACTCCGCATTAATTATCCCCGCGTCCCACAGTAGGGCAGCTCGCGCTGGCACATGGAGTGTATGTGTGTGTGTGTGTGTGTGTGTGTGTGCGTGAAAAAGAAAAAAAGAGAAAGAATGTGTGTAAGTGCGCGTGTGCGGAGAGAAGGAGATTGTATTCGTATGTAACAGAAGGGGACGCAGACTTTGTGGTAAAGTGCACAAGTATAGCCTATGTGTTGTGATGTGTGTGTGTGTGTGTGTGTGTGTGTGTGTGTATATATATATATATATATATATATATATATATATATATATATATATATATATATATATATATATATATACACGTGTGTGTTTGCACGAGCATGAATGCGAAAGAGATCGGGACTGTGTTTGCTTGTGTGTAAATGTGTGTTTGCATGGGTTTGTGTGTGTTATTCGTACACCACTAAAATGCTTTCAAGTCGCGTACCAATAAAACCCCCAAATAAAAGAGTCTTTCTCGTCACTAAATAAATTAAGTGCCGATATCTGCTTAAAGCGCCCCACCTCTTGCAGAACATAATTCTTTATTGCTTTTTTTCCAGGCAGCATATTTTATTATTATTATTTTTTTCTTTTTCTTTTTTTAGACATGAGGGTCAGTGGTAGGGCAAATCAACCCCTCTATAACAATTTACTGTAGTGATGGTTAACACAAGGAATGGATACTTTGTCATATTAAGAGCTTCTGCTTATAGGTCGTTTACACATATTTTCATACTTCTGAGGCCAAGATTTCTGTTCTCTTGAATATGATTCACAGTGGCTAATTTTTCTGGACTATCGTTATTTCGCCTTCTCTCTCTTTTCACCTCGGTGGTTTTATTTCTTCTGAATTAAAGCACAGAACAACAGGATCATAAGCAAAAATTTATTTATTCATTGAACGATTTATTGGATTGTTAATTATTGATTGATTACGTTGTCTTTATAATTTCACAAAAAAAAAAAAAAAAAATACCATTTTTCTATTAATGTAGTTCTAGGAAAACTGGCAAATTAAGTCTTTTTTCTAGACCTAAAAAGACTAAACTAGCCTACAGGCCTATGTTAAGTTTATTAAGAATAAACCTACTGTATTTGCTAACCGAGAACATGTTTATATAACGAGAGCAGTTGTCTTTTTTACCTAAATCTATAAATCCATTTTAAAATAGATGTAATTGTATTTTTCTATTGTTTATATTATTATATTGTAGGCTAATATTTTAGTGGTGTGTTTAATTAAATAAATTATTTTTGCTTACAGACACAGAAAAACTAATTGCAATGGGACGATGGTAACAATGTTTTGTACACGTATGAAATTACAGTTCTTCCAATGGCCTATTTTTCTAATGGTGGATGAAAGCGTCATAGGGTGAAGTTAAAGACATAACAAAGAGAGCGGACATTAACTGGCACTGTAGAGAAACCCAAAGAGGATAAGCATGTAAGCATGCATATATATATATATAAAGGATAAAAAGGATATTTTGCCGATCACACGATGTTGTGTTGTGTGTGTGTGTGTATATATATATATATATATATATATATATATATATATATATATACACACACACACACACACAACACAATAACATCGTGTGATCGGCAAAATATCCTTTTTTATTTTATAATAAAAAACAAAAATATTAAATTATAAACATTACAACACTACTACTACTACTAATACTAATAGTATTTTTTTTTCAGTTTGTTCACTCACCCAGGTTTTGCGAATAGCTTTTGTACCGAAGAAATGAATAACGTATAGGCCTACGTATTTCCGTATTAGCGATTCTTTGTTAGTTTTTGTTTAACGGGTCTTAACTGCTTACTGTTATTAAATATCATCTATAAAACACTTTAAGTCGCAGCCATAAAAAACAAATCCGACAAGTTTTTAAAGTTCACCGTAAAAAAATCTTCAATACATACACATGTTTTGGTCGATTTTGCCTTAATTTCCAGCCGTCTCCCGATTGAGTCTATTAGTTTCCGTGTATTCGTATTAACATGTTGCTGTTGAATTAAACGATATTAATCCTAGAATCTATACTTTAAATTTAATACATGTAATTTTCCCCTTTTTAACGCATTCCCTTTGATTAAGTCACTCTTGACTCTCCTTTAGCTTTGGGGCCAACGAGGTTCGCCTAGGGGAGGCCTTGAAACCGCCCCTCCTTATCTCCTTCATCATTCAGTTCTGGGCCGCCTTGAAACCGCAAGGCCAGTAATTGCTTTTTTCAGGCAGCCCAGTGCGGACTGGACAGCAGCCAATCAGAGCCTTGTTTACATTCGATGATTGACAGTGCTCTGGCAACACGCCAACCAATCAAGGCGTTTTCAGAACGAGGCCCAGGTTTTTAACTCTTTGTTTGGAACCAGAGCTTGGGCTTTACACGACTCCAATCAAAAATGGTTATTTTTTACTAGTGCTGTTTTTCTCAATTCGTTAAATCTAACGTGAAATCTGCAATCACATTAAGTTGATTTACATTGCTTTATTCACAGTTCGGTTAAAAACCTATAGGGATTTCATATCTTAGGCTACGTTTGGCTGATGAGATCATTTTTGAGTTCTTTGGCCTTTTTTGTTGATTACATTTTTTATTATTATAGACGTAATGCATTTGTCATTTAATCTGTTATCACATATAATCAATACGTAATAACAGAGAAACAATTTGTGTATCAATTTGTATAATAAAACTATGTGTGATTAGACATGTCTGGATATAAGTTTACCTGTAACACTTTACATTAAGGTTACATTTGTAAACATAACTTAACATTAGTTAACCTGAACTAACAATGAACATTACTTAAGTGCAAGTATTAAGTACTTATTAAGATTATTAATCTTAGTTAATGTTAATTTCAACATATAGGCTAACTTGTTTTAATATCACATGTTGTATATGTTAACATTAGTTCATGCTCTATGAACTAATATTAGACGATTGTAGGCTATTTTTATGAATTAAGATTAACTAATATTAATAAATTATGTTAAAATATAACGTGAATAGTTTTTGTATGATACATAATGCATTAACTAATGTTAAGGAATTGAACCTTATTGTAAAGTGTTTCCAGTATACATTTCCGATTGTCTTAATGCGGGTCGAACTTTCTATCTTTGTTTTGTTTTGAGTTATTTAAATAATGGCACTCCAAAGCTTCATAAGTAACCATGTGGCCGTGCCCGTGTCTCACACAGAGCTAGTCGCGAGACAGAAAAGCACGAATAAAGCGCCCGCCGTTTTGTTTAGTTGATCCAGCTGACACGCCATTGGCTCAGAGTTCCATCCAATCGGAGCCACTGTTTATCCTGGGGCGCGCTGCACGAGCTTATTGACATGTAGGTATTAGACCAATGGGCGAGACGGCTCCCCCAGTCACCTCCTCCTCCACTCATTGAGTGGCAGATTCAGGAAAGAGCCTCTGACTGCTTGTACGGAGCTCGATTCAGCAGAAGCTCTTACTACTACGGTGCATCTCCGAACTTCTGCACATCACACGCACTGCAATCAGCAGACACTAGGATGTAACCATTTCCACATGTTTTTATTCTGAATCTGCTCTCTTTTACCTATTTTTGTATCATGTTTTTTTTTAACCATTTATTGTTTTGCAAGGAATAACTTACCAGTAAGTAATTCGTTTATATTGTATACGTTTATATGCGTGTAATAATAAACAATTGCCTTCAAGAGCTGCTCTTATTTTTTATTTATTCATTTATTTATTTGGTAGAACATCTGGCGTTATGGAAAATTACAGAGGCTGTATTACAGGAGGTCAAAGATAAATATCTTCTCTTTTTTTTTTGCATCCGCCTATATTGCTGTCTAAGAGCAATGGTAATTATAATGATGATAATAATAATGATTATAATACAATTTGTGCAAGACTGACCTCAAAATGTATTTTATTATTTGGAATGAGGGAGGGACGCTCACAATTTTAATAAAAGCGAAGACCCAAATATCTTGCTGACTAGAAAAGGTTAAAATACATGTGTGCATAATTACACATTCTTTCAAAGACTAAATTTGACATGAATTTGCAAACTGCTATGCAGTGGATGTGATGCCAAAGGAAATTACGCATTTTACTTGTTTTACAGTTAACATGTAGAATTGACATGGGGCATTTATTTATGAAATTTTAACTGTTGGCTCATTGACCATATTTTAGTTTTTCAAAGATTAATATAATATAGACTTGTGTAACAATTATTTTATATTGAAGTGCCGTAATGCATACAATTATCTGGCTTTGTCAGAGCTTTAAAGGACATTTCCTACGTCTTAAATCATTCTTTAAGGAACCCTGTGCGATCCTCATCTCCCATCCGTCCTCCGAGCCAAATCTAATCGCTCTCAGGTCCCAATAAACGCTGAAAGTTCAGTTTTGGTTATTTGGATGAGGTTACTGCGTTCTAATACTCTAAACTTATCTAAAAATATCTGTACAATTTCTTTTCATGATGTCATAAAAAATGATACATGTCTGCTGGAAATGTCCTTTGTCAGCGCAAATGACTGCACTACATTTCATTTTGTGATTTAGAGAGCATTATTTTAATCAGCCTATTTTTTTTGTATCCATAGCTTACCTAATGTTGATTCTCGTGATTTCACTCACTATTCTCCAACCTATCCCTCTTTTACAGTTTTAATATTTAATGAAAACAATAGGGCCACAGCAGCAATTTGGCACCGCATCCAACCTCGCACTCCAAACTCGGAACTTCCAACATTTGAAGGCCTCATTCTCCAATGCTAACATCAGAGACTCAGCGTTATCAACGTCAAATATCTAGAGAGATACGACCTAGATGTCTTTCATGTCATTTAGAATATATGGCTGCACACAGCTGGATATTCAAAGTTGTTCAAAATGTCTTTGTTTCCTTATCTTTGATTTAGTCTATTAAAGAGACTGTTCGCCACTATTCGCACGATCGTTTGAGAGTCGATTGAGCAGACCTTCAGACTATCGTTTTTACATTTGCAATACATCTCGCAATACTCTTGCAAAATCAAGCTTATTATGACGTTTTTCGAAACAAAGCTCACGCATTAGTAACACCCTTTGATACACACATGCAACTCTCTCTTTCAATGCTCCACTTTGCAATGACAAAACTGTAACAGTAATATTGTGCAATTTTGTTTTTAGGCTATCCGTGATTTAGGAAACTTAAGGAATAGATCCCAAGGTGGTTATATAGACTTAATACTCCATCATTTGTGTGCTGTCAACCTCATATCACACCTCATTTAGTTGAATTCGTCGAGCGCAGCAGTTTAAGTAAAACGAGAGGCTAAAATACACCAAATAAATTACATATATAGTTTGACGCCTTGAATTAATTAGTATTTGTAATAGAGACCGCCAATCCCAACGCCCAATGACTGTAGATTATCTTAATGTTTTTTAGGCCATTGAAAGAAGGGCTGATATAGCTTAATCGTTTCCCCCTTTTTTTGCTTAAAACGTCCTTGGCTTTCCATATTGGCGTACTACTGATCCTGGCAGCTCTCCGTGGATGCTCTATAGCCTGCAGTGAGTCTTCTGTGTAAATGTGGAGGTGTGCTGCAGGCTGGCTCAACTGTGGTGAGATGAGAGAGAAGAGCGAAGAATTTGTGTTTAGGCAGCATTCACAGGCACAGCAATGGACTATAACACTTGGTGTTTTCAATGAAGGATTACCATTACACATCTGAAGGATACTAACATGATAAGATCTTTTGGATTTGCATCACTCTCTCGTGTAACTGGTTTGTAATTTAAACTACAATTTATGATTTGTGTGTGTGTGTGTGTTACAGAAAACATGACCTGGATATACTTTTTTGGCCGTCAAAGCCAAAACTGTGCTGAATGCAAGACCTAGGCGAAACTCTTTACGGGATTATAACATCTTTTCGGTTCTGTTCTCGTGGTTTCCTGCTCTGGATTTTGGATTTAACGTTTTTTTATCGAGATGGAAGGCCGGGATTTCGCCCCTCCGCCGCACCTTCTGGCAGAGCGAGGCACGCTGGTTCACAGAGCCGCCTCGAGGATCACTCCTACCGGGCACACGGCAGTGCAGCATCCCGGTCACTTTCAGCCTGGGAAATATTATGCCTCTCACATACCGATGCCTCCACATTCAGGTAAGTGTTATATTTGTGCCCCCCCGTCCAAAGCATATTTTCAACCGAATTAAATGAATGCTTCTTTTGAAGTCCCCATAACTTCACTACAGCGCATTTAAGGCATACACATCTTTTGAACTGAAAAGAGAAACAAAGGGGGATTCTGGATATAAGAAATTGTTTTGATGGAGTTATAGCGTTCTTTTGAACGGAATAGCTTACTTATATAATTTCTGACATTAACTGCAAAAAGGCTGGACGTTTCTAGTTTAGAGCAATGCGCTTCTTAAGCGGAGCAATAAAATGACCCAAACCATTAACACGGTGGATTAAAAATCACTGCAATTTAACGTGTTTATATTTATTCCTTAATGATGACTAAATGAACACACTGTTTTGTTATTTATTAACTTTTCTGAGATTATCTGTACGATACGTTTGTAACTGATTAACCCTCTTAATTTGTTTCGCACCCATTCAAATTATATCTTAACTTGAGTTGTTCTGTAGTGTCTATAGTAGTAAAAAGTCCCATACTTTTCTGTTAATTATTATGGTACATCTTTGAGCGGTTTGCTGCCACAGCTGCTTTAAGTTAATAACACAAGCTTTAGTGACTGTGTGTGCGCTGTGGTACTCCGAGAAGTGTCCAAGATTAGGGTCAGTAGCTCTCTCTGTCTCTGTCTCTGTCTCTCTCTCTCTCTCTCTCTGTATGTGTGTGTGTGTGTGTGTGTGTGTGTGTGTGTGTGTGTGTGTGTTAAAAGAGGCGTCTGTAATACCAGAAAATCCGGTTTCTATATTGAGCGGTGATGTGACGGAGTGCGAATGATTTGACAGTGCATGCAATAGATTTAACAAGTGGCTCCTGCGTTCCAAGTACCTTGGGACTAGAGGTACACTTTGCATTTTGGTTATTAATGGGATATAAGTTCGTACATATGCACGTGAAAATCCTTCGGCCTTCGGTCTCTTAATGCTTCAGCTTCTTCTGCTATAAATCATAGAAAAAGCATAGTAGCCTATGTCTGAATTTTTCTGTAAAAAAGGAAAAGAAAAAAAAAGCTAAAAAAGAAGTTAACATTTAGTTAGATGCATGAGTAGGCTTTCAAAGTTTCATGTATTGACTGACGTGTTGTTTTAAAGCATGTATCAATAATTTCAATAGTTCTAAAGAGTAAATTTACATGTTCCCGTGGTGATGTCAATATCTTATATAATATATATTATTATTGATACATGATATATATATATATATATAAAATCATGTATCAATAATTTCAATAGTTCTAAAGAGTAAAGAGTAAATTTACATGTTTCCTATATATATATAGATAGATAGATAGATAGATATAATATAGATATAAAGATAAGGAACACACACACACACACACACACACACACACACACACACACACACACACACATATATATATATATATATATATATATATATGTGTGTGTGTGTGTGTGTGTGTGTGTTCCTTATCTATCTATCTATCTATCTATCTATCTATCTATCTATCTATCTATCTATCTATCTATCTATCTATCTATCTATCTATCTATCTATCTATCTATCTATCTATCTATCTATCTATCTATCTATCTATCTATATATATAAACTTATAAACTTATAAATTACAAACAGTAACTTAATTTAATTCCGTTACTTTGATGTCTCAACTTCCGTTCTTATTGATAATTTTCAACTGAATTCAAATTAAAGTTGATTTCGAATTAGAGGCGTAAAGTTCGATGGTTTGACTCAAACATATTTTCTAGTAAATTCGTGGCATAACGGTCGCAGTGTTCTAGACTGGATTATTTCCAGGAGCAAGATCTATCAGAGCGCGCGCTGACCCCGTTAGTCCCTGGCGCGCGCTCAATGCGAGCCGGTAGTGATGGGGTCGTTAGCGTCTGTCTTTCTCTCTGGCCTCCCGCTGCTGTACCCTCACCCACTACCTTCAAGTAATTTTTTTTATTTGTTCCCCACACAAATAACTTCGTACAATTACCTCACACAGAGCCGTAAAACCAGAACGAAGAAAGAGAACTATATCCACAAGAGAAACTCTATATAACATGCATACAATCTAATTTATTGTTACTTTAGAGTAAATGTACGTCTTTCCGCCCTTATTTCTCATTTCTAATGTATTGAAATGGTTCATTTATTTTTTCCTCCATTATAAAAGCAGCACTGGCAGTAGATGGATTTTGTTGTGTTGCTTCGGTCTCGCGTGCACATCAAATGCTGCTCTGCTGTGTATGATCTCTCTCTCTCTCTCTCTCTCTCTCTCTCTCTCTCTCTCGTAACGTCAAGCTCATGCCATACAGGTGCATTATTACTTGGTATGTGTGTGTGTTTGTGAGACTGTGTGCGTGCGCGTATCAATTTCTTGTTCTTCCGCTGTGTTTTTTTTAATCAACACAGGTGTCTTTTTTTGTTCATACAGAATAGGTAGTATACGATTATTCGGTGTCTATTATTTTTCAATAATATACTAGGAAATATTAACTTCTATTGTTTTAGATCTTGCCATTTTTAGTCTAAATGAAATGTGAGCTTGTTAGCAGATCCCATTTTTATAAATGTTTTTTTTTTTTTCATCCCGTTTCTTCTGTTTATATGATCAAACACATCAGGAAGGGTATTGTGCTGACCTTTTATCATTTGACCTGAAATATCCTCATCTAAGAGTTTTGTTGCCCACTATAAATCAACCAAAACAAATAAATAATTAAATCTAAGATAGTAAAATAAATAAGAGAGAAAAAAGAGAGGAAAAATACAATTTCTTAAACAAAGAAAAATTATGTCCATAAACACAAATTGTGCCATTTGCCTTTTTTTTTTGAAAAGAAAAGAAAGCCTATATCAGGCTTAAACAATCTAGTCATGCTTTTACAGTCATCCTTTGCTCCTAGATACATAATTTATCTCTAGCATTGCTAAATAAAGCGCTGCTCTATTGCTCCTGCTTTCTCACTTTTGCCTTTGTAACTAGCCACATAACTTAAAACTCAAACCTACACATGCGTACATGCACACTCGCATAGAGACACATATCCCTAGAGTGGAGGCATGCAGGGTGGAAGGCATGGTTTAAAGGCCTTGAATGTTTGTGAAAATCAATAAGAAATGCATTCTGGTATACTCTTTGAGTCAGAAAAATACAGATGGGTTGATAGAGAGAGAATTTAAGAGAGTTTTTTTTTTTTTTTTTTTAGTTATTTTCCAGTACAACAAACACCAAGCTGCAGTTCAATTAGGAGGCCCCCTCTCTGTCACAGACAGCCATGTAGCCGTTTGCCCTGAACCTCTGTGTTCCGCAGAGTTATTTTGTTGCCGGCACAAGCTTTGTGCTGTAGCAGTCATATTTCTGCAAAGCAGTGGTCGGTCCTCTTTCATATCACTTCTTCCTCGCTCCTCTGTGTGCCTTGAGTCCTGATTTAACAATGCTGTGTCTGCGCTGCTGTTGATCCTCATCTGTCTCACCCTCCTCGTCCACGAGTCCTCCTGTTCCTCTGTGGTGCAGCCCTGCTCAGTACCAAGGAACTGCTGCCCCCAGGCCATACGCCTTTGATAGGGCTTGTAGTTTAAATTAGTCCAGTGCACTTGCTTGAATCTATTTAGCTTGCTTTCTTTCTTTCTTTCTTTCTTTCTTTCTTTGTATCATCCTGGTCTTCTTAATAAATAGTGAACATCCTGAATAGCACCTGTTTTTTCCTAAATATGGAGAAATGTATAGAAAGAGTAAAGGTGACTAAAAGAGAGGGAACGAGGGAGAGATGGAGAAGAGGGAAAAGAGCGGCTGAATGTTTCCACCTGGTTGGTAATCTGGCCCAATTACCTCTGCTTGGTAGCACAAAGCCTGGCGTGTTCCATCGGCACTCACTATGCCTGCCAGCTGAGTGCTGTGTGCGAGTGTACAACGCTCTGTGTGTGTGATTCAGCAGAGCCTCGTTGGCAGAAGCAGCATACCCCCCCCCCCCATCCCCTCCACCCCACAGTCTCTTCTTTCACTGTTTGATGTGCCTCAGTAGGCTGAGAGAGCAGCGTCCCTGGCCCGAATGCACCCATCACCGGTGCCCCCTCAAACAATGCATCTGCATGTCATCAATGCTGGCAGAAAATCATTTATTAATATTTGATATGAACACCTTCTTATGTGCATCTATAAAATATGTATTACCCACAGCAGTGCTCAGAATATCATCACTTTCGATGCTGTGACTATTGATCAGAGCCCCGTTTCCCAAAAGCGCAGCTGCGCCTTGATCGTCATGAAATCACTCGCGAGGGGCAACATAGTGCTTTCCAACGACACTGAAGTTGTTCAACTGCCTGACCACCTGCAAGCTCAGAATATGTTATTTGAAATCTGCCTTTGGTATGTTTACATGGATGAATTAACATGATTTGTTTTATGACAAGCATACACAACTTTTACAAACAAAGCACAGTTTACAATGAATTTAATTGCAAAACTGGAGGGTCAAATGAGGAAATGAGAGTATGTAATAATCCTTTGTCATGCAAACACAGACACACATATACATACGCAGACACCTTACATGTGACCTTGATTTTTTTTCTCACCACATCTGAAAATTTTCACCCTCACGGATTGGATTTGTGCAATTAATAACTGAGTAATGACTGGTTTAAAACTGCTCGAATGTAGTGCCTAAATGCATGCACGCACACACACACACACACGCACACACACACACACACACGCGCGCGCACACACACACACACACACACACACACACACACACACACACACACACACACACACACACACACACACACACACAGAGATAGACATTTACTTCAAAATAGTAAAATACTATAATATTTTTATTTTTATATAAAGCTTAATGCTAATCCTACCCCTAAAGGAAAACATTTAGCATTTTTAGAACCAAAAATATTGCATTTGCATTATTTGTGTCAATTTTCAACTTTTTTTTAAAATTGATTTTGATGTGTATTGTTTAACTGCATATTTTCATTACCGTGAGACCTTGCAGAGCACACATACTCGTAAGCACTCTTAGATAGAAACTGGCTGTCAGTTAAAGCATGTGGGTGCCGGAATGAGTTGGTAGGCTACTTGATACAGTTACTGCAGTAAGTCTAGTATTGTTACATCTTTTTTTTATTTTTCTCGACTAAGTATTGTACTTTTTATTTCCCTAGTACATACTATAGTAAAGTACAATACACAAGCACACAACTACACATAAGCTACCCTTCTTAATAACAGATACAAGCAAACAAGGGTCAACACACACACAGTTCAACTTTTAAACCCTGGGTTCATCTGCTGTGCATCGGATCAGCACAACAATGAGGCAGTACTCTGGGGCGCCATGAGCTACAGAGCTCATTTATACAGCTGTCAGCCTCCCTCTTTCTCTCTTTCTTTCTCTTTTTCTCCCCCCCCCCCCCCCCCCCTTTCTCAATATCCTCCTACTTTTCCTTTGCTGTTTCCTACTGGCTCACAATTTCACAAGAAACCAGCCTGACTCATCAACATTGTTGTTTGTATTTCATCTGTTTAACACCCAGCAATCATTTTATTATTGTTTTATTTTGTGCGTCTCATTCTTTCAGGTATCGTATTCATTTGGACACATTTCCTTCAGGGGGTTACAAATGAATTTTCTGTAATTAGAAAGGATTTCTTCAATATTTGAAAATGAGATTAAAAGGCAGATTAAAATGCTCTGTACATTTGTGTTTATTTTCCATAAAACATCAAAATATATTTAATGTGAATAGTTATAAAAGGGAGTGAAATATCTGATCTGAATCTTAATTTGCTGGGCATGTGCATTGTTTAAGTAGAATACAGTCTTTAATTTTCATGTATATGTATGTGCGCTTGCATGCTGCTTGCTACATCCTGTGAGCTACTTTTCATTGTGACACCTCAACTGATGGTCTCAACCACCACATCGTATTTGAACCATGTGGGGAATCTCTTTCTCTCTGTTTCTCTCTCTTTTTCACACACTCTCAGTCTCCTAAAATGCTGTCATTATTAAGTCCAAACTTTGACTCGGCCTGCAGCCAGCTTTTGTAAATCACAAACAATTTTGGTATTTGGCTCAGAAAATAAAAGCCCTCCACATTGGCTTTGATGTCTTAGAGAGAAAAAGAAATGACATTTTAAATGGGCTGAGAAAACAAAACGTTGAAAGTGCTTCCATGCAGAGGTACGAATGTGTGATTGGATGAGAAAACTACTGATCTTCCTTTTTTTGAAATGTGTGTGTGTGTGTGTGTGTGTGTGTGTGTGTGTTTGTGTGTTTTAAATCATGGAAGCTGCATGATTTCTGCATCAGCAGCATTGGAACATTGTTTATGTGTATGTTTGTGCATGTGTGTGTGTGTGTGTGTGTGTGTGTGTGATCAATAATTGATCAGTCTGCATTGTCTTCACCAAGGTTAGATTGTTTCGCCTTGGTACACAGTTTAACTATTGTGCTGAACTCATCACCATCTGATACATAGATGATATCAGATGATATAATTAAAGAGTTCTTGCTGCTGTGGCATCCGACACCTATGTGTACCAGGTGTACAAACTTGCATAAGCACTTACCAGCCAAAAACCAGGCAAGCATCTTTGCTACCTGATTCTGAATACGTTATCCGTTCATTATTATCATATGTGTTTGTACACATGTCACAAATTTGCATTGTTAAACAAATTTTTTATCTCATGGTGCATTGACTATTACAAAAGATATGTCATATATCTTTCCGTTTGGGTATCTTAAGCAGTATGTGGCAGTATGTGATCATACAAGGGTGGGATGCCACACAGCATGGCAAATGCTCAAAATGTATGCAGAGCCTTCATTAAATATATATAAAGCATGCTTTTTAAGGATGCGTCCGCTTCCACCAGTAAAGAAAAAAGCACAAAACAAAGATTAGCATCAGAAATTCAATATTAATCAGTCTCAAGAGACACACTCTATCTCTCTCTTTCTCCTTTCTCTTGTTATATCTCGGCTGTAATTCAAGAGGGACTTGTTGCTTTCAAGATGCATGTCTGAATATTTTCATTTGCTCTGATTAAAACAAAACTCTGGTTGACACGTCGCCGTTATCTTTGGCCTGTGCTTTGATTGCTTGAGTTTTCCTTGCTTGCGTTCATCCCCCCCCCCCCTCAATCGTCTCCCAGCATCTTATTGTTTGCAATTTTTTAGGCAAGAACTTGCTTGTTTTTCCTCTGTCTCTATCTCTGTCTCTCTCTCTGGTTCTGATTAGCGTTTCTCAGACTCAGCAGGAGGTTGGCTAGCTGTGGGGAAAGACAGGGCCGTGACCATCTTGACCACACAGTCATGCCTGAATGAGGAGCCAGCCTTCCCTATATCCCATAATAGCCTCAGTTCTATTTCTGGATCTGGCCTTGCCATTTTTACCCAGAATGCACAGAAAAATGAAGCCTTATTTGACCACATGAATTCTCAGCTACGCTCCTCCCATGAGTCGTATTCTGTGAAGTGAGCAACATGTCAAAACATGCGGGTCCCATTCCAATAATCTGCAAGAGTTCTCCCTCTCTGCACAATCTCTGCCCCAAAATGCACTGATTTAACACTAAACTGCTTAGGTAAATGCAATACGGCTTGGCTGGCTCCGGTCTACCTAGCCCAGTCCAGGCGACTGATCCCTGATCAGGTGTACTATTGATGTGGCCCAATTCTGGTCAGGAGACCCTCTGTGATCCTAGTCATCCCAATATGATAAAAACATGATCAGCATGGCAACATAATGACTGTATTTTGAGTGAAGAGGAATGCATGACTACATACAGGGGGGCTGTTGACAAGGGATAGTGACATGTCAGTGTGGATTTGTTTGTGCAAAGGTGTATCTCAGCCTACCCTTATTACCACTTTTTACCATAAACAGATCTCTGGCATTGAAAATGAATCTGTATTTTCAATACCTTGAAACTGCAGAGTTAGTAAGAGTCACTGTGCTCCTGGGCTGGACAGTTAACCCCAGGTTGCTCTTGGGGGATAGTCCCTGTAATTAGTCTGCTGTAATATGCATTGAAAGAAAAGTGCTTGCTCATTGACAAATAGTCTAACCAATTATACACTAAGTTGCTTTGTGTAATACCTTAATTTTTAAGATGACATGGTTTATGTGGTAGCCACACATGAGAGAGTGTGGTGCTAAAAGTCTCTCTTGAGTCAGAGTTTACAGGGCAGCAGAATGAGGCTCAAGGTTGTTGGTAATCCCTCTCTATACTCTGGGTTTCTGAGCCTCAGTCTCACACTGATACTGACTGGTTAGAAGGGGATTACAGGAAGGACTTCACCATTCAGTGGACCTGAGAATAGAACTATAGAAGGAAGTTAAATAAAGGAAGGGGGAAATGAAAATGAAGTGAGAAAGGAAAGAGGAAAAGGTAATGGATGAAAAGGAAGGCAAGGGAAGAAAGGAATGAGGAGAGGTAAGTGATGAAAGAAATACATAAATAAATAAAGAGAAAGGAAAAAGAAGGAAAACAATGAAAAGAAAAGGAAGGAAAGGGATGAAGGAAGAAAAGGTAATGGATGAAAAGGAAGGCAAGGGAAGAAAGGAATGAGGAGAGGTAAGTGATGAAAGAAATACATAAATAAATAAAGAGAAAGGAAAAAGAAGGAAAACAATGAAAAGAAAAGGAAGGAAAGGGATGAAGGAAGAAAAAAAGTGGTGTTAGGAAATTATGTAGGGAAGGAGAGGGATGGAAAAAGTAAGAAAGGAAGAAAAGGGATGTAGTGAAGGCAGAAAAGGAATGGAGGAAAGAAACAGCAAGGAAGGAATGAAGAAATGAAAAGTGATGGAGGTAGGAATTAATCAAGTAAGGAAAGGATGAAGGAAGAAAAGCATAGATGTAGGAAATGAAGGAGGGAAGGAGAGGGATGAATAAGGGAAGGGTGGAAGGCAGAAGGAAAGAAAATTGATGGAGAAAGAAAGAAGGAAAAGAAAGAAAGGGAAGGAAGGGAGGGAGGAAAAAGGGATGGAGTTATGAAGGTAGCATGCAAGGATGGAAGATAAGTGATGAAGGAAGGAAAAAGAGGCAGGAAGGAAGGATAAAATGATAGAAGGAAGGAAGAAAGAAAGAAGCAAGCGAAGAAAAGGCAGAGGAATGAAGGAAGGAAGTGAGGAAGAAGCAGCAAGTAAAGAAAATAAAGGCGAAGGAAGGAAGGAAGAAACAAGTAAATTAAAGGAAGGAAGGAAGGAGGAAGAAGCAAGTAAAGACAATAAAAAGCGAAGGAAGGAAGAAGGAGAAGCAGTAAGTAAAGAATATAAAGGCAGAGGAAGGAAGGAAGAAGCAAGTAAATAAAAGGAAGGAAGGAAGGAAGAATGAAGTAAAGAAATAAAGGCAGAGGAAGGAAGTAGAAACAAGTAAAGAAAATAAAAGCAAAGGGAGGAAGGAAGGAAGAAGAAAGTAAAAGAAAAGGAAGGAAGGCAAGGAATGAAGGAAAGAGGAAAAAGGAAGTGAGAAATGACTGAAGGAAGAAGAAAAAGATGAAAGTAAAGGAAAAGGCGGAGGAAGGATGAAGGTAGAAAAGAAGAAAGATGAAAGGAAAAAGAAATGAAAGCAAGAAAGTAGATGATATATGTGTGAATATAATGCATATGTGAGTGAGCATGTGCGTGTTCCTTTTACTATGGTTTATGCTTCAGCGATAGTGCCGATGTCATGTAGACACTACCAAGATTAAAGTGCTGCACCCGCTGTCTGGGGTGTAAACACTGCCTGCACATTAAACACCGCAGATAGAGAAAGAGACTGTTGAGACTGAGGAAAATGGTAGACTGAAGAGTGAATGTTAATGAAAGAAGGAAAGACTACATGGTTTGGATGCAAAAGGAACAAGAATAAGTGATACACAGAGAGAGCATAAGGGAACAAAGAAAGAAAGACTGATTAACATGAGGGAATGTTGTAAAATGACTCTGAAACCTCTACAAGGCGTACACCAATGACATCAGCAGCAGCCCTCTTAGAATGTCATTTTGAAAAGCTTTTTTATGAGGCACACCATTACTGTGTTCTGTTATTTCATGTAATGCAGTGTTGGCTACATTAGGAGCATCATGCACAATATGCATTAGTTTATTGACCTCATCAGGCATATTTTTATTTCATAATTGTATTATTTTCCTTTAAATCAAAAAAAGCTGTTTGTAGTGAATGTATACAATAGTGTTCAATTCTTGAAACTAAATGAATTTCTGGAGAAGCATGTTCGGTATTTACGGACAGCTTACCAAACCTATCTGCCTATTTCCGCTTCCCTCAAATACATTACATTTTACAGATGTTTATTGAATGTGTGTGTGTGTCATAGTCAGTGTCATGCTGGCTCCAGTCGGCAGTGGTTATCAAAGACCTTGCGGGTGCTGTGTTGTCTCTGGCATTACGGTCGGGCCCTCAGCACGTCTGAGTTGGCTAGCCTGTCCTCCATCATGTCTGCCAGATAGTGGCTCCTCTGTGCTGAGCTTTGTTTGGAGGTCAGGAGCCTCACACACAGCTGTGGACACAACACAGAGGCAGTCAGAGTCCCACAGTCCTCCCCTATCCTCTCCCCCTCACACACACACAAAAATGCTCAGAACGGTGCAGACGTGGAGCTGGTCCAGGCTGATGAAAGAGGGTAAGATGTGAGGCGTGAATTGAGACTATAGTGATTTCTCAGCAAGGGTGCCAGGAACTTTCTCCCTCTCTCCTTGATGGATGTCTAAGGAATGACAGTCCGAATGTACGACAGTATACATTGCTGGTTGGTGCAAGTCTGTATGAAAGTTAGTGATTTAGATCTTTTTAATGATTTAAACTCTCTTCTCAGCTTGCTTCCTTTCCTCTCCATCTCTCTTAGTAGAGGGGATTTTGATTCATCCCAGTGACTTGAATCTTTGATTTTTGTTCACCAAAAAGACTTGTTCTGATTTGTTTAGTCACTCTTTCAGTGGGTTTCATCACTAAATCAGCATGTGCTGATTAGTTAGTGGCTTTTTGAGTATTATGAGGGAGTCATTTTAGGATTCACTCAACAGATTTGTTCAAAACAATACAAATTATTCACAAATTAATCAAGTCTCATTATTCTTTATTAAAGGTGCAATATGTAACAATTTTCATCCAATATTCGTTTTTTTTGGCCAATGTGTGAATGAATTGTAACGCAACTTAAAAAAAATAGCCCTTCCCGGACTTCCTAGGTTGCCTACTAAAGCCTGTAAGCTGATTTTCATGCGAAGGGAGCGGGTCGCTTTCGTCGGGAAAATCTAAAGGATGTGACATTTATGCGCGCTCCAGAGAGCCTTGGCTCAGACAGTAGCTTCTCTTCCACTATTAAACTAGGTATTGGACAGGTAAGCTTACATAAGTGCAAAGCATGTGAAATATAGTGCCATAAGGATTGATCTGTGTAATTTTAGCTAACTTGATCTTGTCTGCTAACGCTGATGAATTGCAAGCTACCTTGCTTTTCGTAACTTTCTAATAATTTCAACGATCTTCTCTTTATACTAAAAGTTAATGTCAATGTTAATCTGTAATTATTCAGCAGGATAATCTACAATAACACATGAAATGTATGCTAGACAATGTTCAAGATATGCAAAAAGATCAATTTAGTAGTGTAACATAACTTGGTTATACAGAAAATATATACATTCTATTATTAGAAAACAATAGCACATCAATATATCAAAATGACAGTTGTGAATCACATCAATACTAAATTGTGTCAACATATTTATAATGTATAGTCTATTTTATAAACAGCTACTGTCATCATCCACCATATTTAGCAAACAGCTATTGATAAAGCTGGTTAGCTATCTAATGCCGACATAGACTATTGTATAAATGCAGTCAATGTATCATGCAAAGAAAAGTGATTACTTCAAACTACAGTCTCGTATAGTCAGATCTATATACACACTTTGTTTTAGCCCTGTTCCAGCACTGGAGAGTCAAATATAATATACAGTCTCAAAGTTTGTAGTAAAACAATCATAACTGTGTAGTTTTAATTATGCTACCTCATCTGTCAGCATGATGTTGGTGAATCACATTCAGCCTCTTTGTACGTAACGCCATTGTTTTGGTCGATTCTCGCTCTCCTCCCTATGGAGTGTGTGCATGAGCACGAGCAACAGGTAGCTGACTGCAGTTTACTTAACAGCCACAGGTGTCATTAATAACAAGGGTTTCTGAATCTTACAGTTCTGCACCTTTAAAGTTTTTATTTTTAAGGAAAAAGGCATCTGCTGCATCCTCCGCAATATGCTCGCTCAGAACCAGCCTGCAAGATCAGACTTGTGGCGCATTCAGGTTGCGTTCAGCATAGATTGTTTGGGTGCGTTTATGCCATTGTCTGATCTGCATAGTTCATTCAGTGAATCTGGCGCTAAACCAGCGCAGACAGCGCATGCAAATAACCAGCGTTTTTACCAGCTGCAATTCTTAGTGAATTCCCCCCTCAGTTTTCAGTTTCCTGTCATTGTTATACAAAGTACTGTATATGGTAATAGAGAGTGTTTTCGAAACATTCAGTTTTCAGTGGAGGAATACAGCGTTCTAGTGTGGATGAGAGTCATAAATGTAGCGAAATTTGTGCATTTTCAAATGAAAATGTATTAATGTGAACATGGCCTAAGAAAAGACTTCAGAGCATGGAAGTGAATGAGAACGATTTGTTCTAATACATAAGAGTTGTTCATGACCTAAACAACACCACTCTCTTCCTTTCATCTCGGTGGGGCATAGGAGTGTTGCAGCGAGTCGACATACATGAAGAGGCGTCCCAATGTTATGTTTCCACTGGAAAGACTGTTCAATCAGCCTTTAATTCTCCTAATAGCCGAGAGACCGGCCTATGATTACACTTTGGCTGATACACACACTGTTCCCTTTGGCTCTGAGTCAGCCTACTGTGTGACTTTCTGTGAAGGAAACATTCCATCTTTCTCTTTCACTCCCATGAAACGACTGTAGTTTTCTTTCCTGTGTTTATATACAGTATTTCCTATTAAAACAGGAAGTTATGGTGGGATATATTAAATGGCTTGTCCCTTTTATTAATCACCAATAGCAGTTGGTATTAGGGGGGCAGGAGACATTGTATGGGCCCTTTGGCTTTTTACAAAGTCTAAGGCTGCCAAAGAGACAGGTGTGACTAATTTAATCTATTTCATTGATATCTGTCAGGTGATAGGGACTTTGTGCGTGGTACTCAAAGCAAAAAATGGCTTTAATACTGTCTCACAAACACACTTTTTCATTGCAGCCTTGATCCTTAACCTGCAATCTGAAAAAGTGATTCAATTTCCTTTATAGTCACACATACACTCCCCTCTGAATATTACTCCCATTATTCCTGCTTAAGCCATTCAGTTCTTTTCTACTTCTTATTTCTGTGCCTTTATTTTTCAACGTGTCTCTCCTTGTGTTGTCGGCCTTTAATACTCTTTCAATAAGTCTTTTCCCTCTCTGTGGAGTTTTGGTAAGAGTTGTGAGTCATGTCATTTGTTCGAGTGAATTAAGGAAACACTGTGTCGACACTGAAGTATAATCAACGAAGCTGTCTACACTACAAGCACCAATGCGACACAACCTGCTTCATTTTACAGTTTTTGTTGCAACACTGTACTTTTCCTTTCAATCTGACAAATGTATTTGATCATATTTGTAAATAGAGCGTAACACTTTGGATCTAGAAGTCAAAATTCCATTTATTTTTTATTGATAACTTATAAACCTTTAAAGACAGACCAACCGTGACCATGTGCTACCGTGCGAATTAATCACGAATAACTTATTATGTGATTAATCGCATTTAAAAATTTGAATCGACTGCCAGCACTAATATATATATATATATATTAGTATATTGCAATATACTTGAAATATATTGTTGCTATACTCTTGATGTTTTCAGCGTTTTAAATTTGATTACGTCATTCACAATGCTTCATGGGATAAGTCCATGTCCTAATGAAAGACGTTAAGCTCACAATCATGATAAGTATTTGTAATTTTTGCTTCAAATTAAAGTTTGTAATGTTGTTATTCACCCTGGAGCTAGTTGGTTTGGTTCATGCCATAGAACTCTTTTTTTTGAAGAACTTTATGAAATCCCTATGGAAAAAATGAATGGGAAAAATATTTCCAGAAACAAGCTGAAAAAGTGGACAGGCAATGTTGCGTTTATTCATTTTACATTTTAATAACTTTTTACCATTACACAGGCTGGTCATGGCCTGATGTTTCTGGTCTCTGGCCTTCTAAATTATATACATTTTTGTTTCTGTATGTAAACACATTTATAATAATACCAACATTGGGCCTAATTCATAAAAAGCTAGCAGAACAAATTCCTTTGTAAGTTGTTTGAAAAACCATTCTGGCAAAAACTGGCACATTCGCTTCAATTACATCAGAATGATTTCACAAAATATTTACAAAGAAATTCATCACGTTATTCTAAAATAGCCAAATAGATTTCTGTCGAAAATAAAGAAGGATGCAAATTACCACTTTACTAAGGCCGAAGTCTTAAATATCAAATATGATTGTTCTGTTGTTAGTGAACATTCTGGCTGCTTCAAGACTTGCATTGTAGGCAAACTCGAGCCATAGCGTGAGTTGTGACACAAGCTTTGTTGATTATAATAGCGATCTAGTTGTATCGCAATGTTCAGTGTAGATAACTGTCCAGAGAGGGAAAGATCAGGACTCTCAGCTATTGACTCCGAGTCAGGGTCTCAGAGAGGGTTCTCACAATGGCTCTTGCTCTGATGGGTTTCCATGGGGTTGCTGAACCCAGAGTCCTTAAGTTAATACTGGCTCTAAAATACAACAGGGAAATGCAAAAGTTAGTAAGAGGTCAGTAAATCGGCCTTGTTTACTCTTATGTTATTTTGTGAGTGTATGTGTGTGTGATTGTGCAGGGCAGATGCTGTTAGCTCTTCAGCTGGTTGGGAGGGAGTGTCTGCAGGTGGCTTATTCAGTTTCTTTCGCAGATCTCTGCAGGGTTTAGTTTTAGCTTACCCTTGCTCCTAATGAATCTTACTTGGCTCTTTACAAATGCATTATTTTTGAATGAGGGGAGAAATCGCCTCATTGGTATTTAGCTGAACACACACACACACACCCTCATACACAGCCTCATCGTTCTTAACTCCATTAAGGCATATTTGTGTGTGTATATACATGTGTTTGCTCAAGGTTAGCTCACTAGAATAATGTTCTAATCTTCTAATTTTCATAGGCATTAAAAGGAATAGAACCCGAAAAGGACACATTCATAACAACATCTATTCTTGTATGCGTAGTAATTGATTCTGGGCATGAATTGCAAGCTAGATGTGAGCTTTGGGGGAGGTGAGGATTATCAGTGAATGATGACTTAAATTTTGGTCTATTGTTCACACAAACCTAATGTATGATTTTAGGAGACTTGGCATATAAGCAAATCATATGGACTACTTTTCTAGTGCTTTTATGGTGTTTTGAGCCCTTGGTTGCTATATGAACTACCACTTTATGTCAAAAGATGTGTAAGGATTCTACAAATAATTCTTCTTTTGTATTCCACCATAAAAATAACTTGATTTGGAAAGACCCAAAAAAATGAAAATACGTTCATCATTTACTAACCTTCATGTCATGCCAAACCTGTATGACTGACTTTCTTCCATAATACAGAGATGAAATACTCAAAGAGTATGAGTTTGGAACAATGTGAGGGTGAGTAAATGAAGACTGAATTAAAATTTTTGGGTGAACTAACCATTTAAACACAGATCTGGGATCAGCCTTCCCTTTCCTCAAACAATTACGAAGATGTGCATAGCTGTTCAGGAAGCTGCTTCTGCATTAGTTTAAACAGGGTCTGGTCTGTTGCCCTCCAGTGTAGGGTGCACCAGCTGTGCGTAAGGTTTCACTTAAACTGGGACGTAAAGTTTAAAATAATTGCTTGGTAACAACTAGTTGTTTGTAACTAGGTCAGTGCTTAATTTGGTTGCACCACCTGTTCTTAACTCAATACTTAACTAGTAGGTCATAAGCTTTCTGTAAAGTAATGCATAGTTTGCATAATATGAAATTTACCAGTATTTATCCAAAAAGCAGCCTTCAAATTTGTACACTGACGTGTTAAAAAGCTATGAATTTCAGAATAATCTCGTTTTGGTTGATGTTCAAACCTTATTTTCTCACGTAACTGTCAGCTGTAATAAATATATCCCCATTCAAATACGATATGTAATAAACAAGTGTTCATTAATGATATAGGCTATTTATCTTATGTAAATAACAATATATAATAACTGTATATAAAATGAATAAGGGACAATACATAAATACTAATACAACAGGCTGGAAAAATAGACATTTATTCATTTTAATATTTTATATATTTTGTATATGTACATGGAAAGTGCACCGTTAGATTGGTTGAATCATGCTGAAGAAGTACGTTTTTTTACATAATGTTTTCTCCAATAAACGTAAACGAGTGTAAATGCCAACATCATTCATGTCGAAAGGACTGAAGCCTGTCAACCAAAACATGAGCTCATTGATGTCATTAAGTAAGCCTGCTTTTTTATTCCATCCATTACTCCTGGACGGAGGCTTCCATAAATATTTAGTTTATACGTAGGGTTACGTTCTACCTAAATTTAATGGCGCTATGCTCAAATATTTAGTGGTGCGTAAATTGTGACTTAGTGCCCATTGACGCCACAACTAGGCTAAGTTGTAATGTACGTATATCTGGTGCAACCGGCCCCTGGTCATTACAGTAGAAAGTCTTTCAGAAAGTTTTCTGACGTTCAGTCTCTCCATTTTGGAGCCACGAGCGGAGAAAATTAAATGCATTTATCTTGGATTTCCCTCCTCTCAAAACCATTTATATGTCCTTCCTTCTGCTTTTATGAACACACAAATACACAAACCCCCGGAACGCAGACTCATGCAGCGCTGTCAATATTCAGAAGGGCCCTGAATGGATGGCTGGCATTTGCATGCATTGATTGAGTGCATGTTTGCCCAATATTTCAACCCAGTTGATGGCTTTATTAGACACATTGATTTAGAAGGCAGATAGATGGAGTTGGATGGACGGGGAAGGGAATAAACCGAGGGGAATAAAGGAGGAGAAAAGTGAAAATTGTGACATACCAAAGAACAGAGCATGTAGTACAATGTAGGTACTCTCAGGAAACCTGTGTTAAGGGAACTCAACTGACTTCATTAACAAAAAATTACATGAGACCAGTTGGTATGGCAAGGTAGTGGCTAAAATGGCTAGAAAGTGTAGTTTAGATACATTTTGGGGCCACTGTACAACAGTATTCTGATCATTTAGTTTCTGTGAAAAAATGAAGAGAGAGGCTGCTTTAGACAGTGAGGACAGTATCACACATTGACTTGTGCATATGTGTTTGTGTCCTGAAAGGTTGAGATTAGGATATTGGTGGAAGTGGTGGCCTAATGTGAAACTCTCACCTTTTTACTGATATCACTCAACCCTAACCTGATCATTACTAACCACTATACACACGCACGCACGCACGCACACACACACACATACACACAGAGCAGCCTCACTCAGAGACGCATGGATTATCAGGAGTAGATCACACCACAGACAGCTGACTGCTCTGACGTTCTCTTACTTTTTTCTTCACACTGCAATTGAATGTGGTCCAAATCAGATTTTTTTTTCTTTTGCATGTGAGATTGATTTGATTTAGACAGTATGAACAGTAAAAATCACATTCATGGTTCCTACAATTTCCATAACTTTTCTAGTCATTCATTATTACTGAAGGATTTTCTAAAAATAATTTTAAAAACATTTCCATTATTATTTTAGGTACCATTAAATTAACCATTTTTAAAGATTACACTTTTTAGAGCACAAATGTCCCCCATAATACTGTTAACCAACAGACTGATTTTGTCATGCTTGGCTTGTAGGCAAGTTCTACTCTTCCCAAGCACTCACAAAGAGAAATACCTAATCAAATATTCTAAGCAGACCAAAATTACAAAGAAATATATTCACTTTTTATAAATTTCCTGATATTTAAGATTTGATTTTCATAACTTTTCCAGGCTTTTAAATCTCAATCGTAATGTTCCCTGAAATTCCCAGGTTTTCCATGACCGTAAATCCAAAAGTATACTTTACGCAAATTTCGTCATCTGCAGAGTGCTCGAGCACTGAACTCGCGCAGTCCGATATTTCTAACCGCGTGCCTTTGAACACACAGAATGCGCATGTGCCTGGAATTATTTGCACTAATTAGTGGGTCCACAAGGTGGCAACACTCATATCTGAGCTGTTGGTGTAACAAAGAAGTACTAGTAGTAGATTTAATTGCCGCTAAACAACAGGAGACGAAGGTAAAGAAAACAACAGTAGATGTGCATGTCAAGATCGTGTGTGAGGAGGTCAGGAGATAACTGCATTTACATAAATCTACTCTGAAGGAATATAAATAAATCTTTAACTCCTGAAGATGAATAGTCCAGTATCTCAAAGCACTCATAGCATGCATGGGCACAGTCAAATTAACTATATTTTAACAGGCTCACGTTCGACGGTATGCAGGCGCTAAGAGTTTGTGTCAAAATGGAAGTATACTTTAGGCTTAATCCTATATATTATATGAAACATTTTCAATTCCTGAACATTGTCATATGTGAAAATAAATACATACTTTATGCTATGTGAATTAAGTGTGAACATTCAGATTGGATTTTAACATGAATCTTACTAAAATTTCTTGTAATGTCTCATATCTACAGTGCCAAAAAATAAATAAGTATATATATATATATATATATATATATATATATATATATATATATATATATATATATATATATATATATATATGTATGTATGTTTGTTTGATTACTTCTATTAGGAAAACTCGCAGACTTGAGTGAAATTTAAGATGACATTTACTTGCTGAATATAAAACAGAATTTATGTTATAAGCCCCGTCTAGCTGTCCGAAGTAGTTGTAATTGGAACCATCATATCCTGCCAGAGATAGGAGGCAGGGGCAAGGAGTCTACCCCCATGCAGGACATGACTCAACTGATGGTGGTGGGGTGGTGGAGGTTGCCATGTAAGCACACTGAAACAGCAATGATATATTGTGAATAGACTTATAAAGCAATGGCTTACATGTGATTGGCTAGGAGTTACCTAGCTAATGGTGCGATTATGTACAGTACAGCTGCTAGTTTTCCTGCTAGAACTATGCTGCACTTACTTTTCTGATAAACGTGGGACATTAGGGTGTTTTAACACAGGTTTTTTCAACTGGTGGGTCTTTAGGATTGGGTCGCGGACAACAGGGAAAGAATAATGGCAGTGTTATTCCTCCTTTGAAAATTAGAGGCTAATTTTATTGTATTAATTATATTAATATTTTGACCTGTGCTTATGGTGTTGCACTGTAAATATAGGGGCTAGTTCATAAATGACTTTAAACTAGTCTGGACATCCAAGACATATGAACAAATTGTAGACAAAGTTTTCCTTCTGTGTAATATACAGTATGTTCTGTTTGAATGATGTTTGATATTAAGAAATAAACTGGATAATAAATATAATAGACATATGGGGAGAGAAAACTTCCTGTATCTTTTGTTCTTGACATCAACAACAAAAATAATGTCACTTGAGACATGCCCTTATACTTGAACAAAACTATGCAAGATAAAAGAAATTGCGACCCATGGTACGTTAAATACAGGTTACATTTTTGAATATATTAGGTCGCCACATGATGTCCAAAGGGACATGAAGCAAAAACAAATGAAATTAAAACCACTGTTTTAACACATGTGGATCTGTTTAGGAGCATTGCCTGTTCAGACCATTGACTGATACCACATTTAAAAAGTCATTTGAACAACCTTACAAAATATCATAGTTGAACAGAAAATTTGAATTTTGGCTTGTGGCGTGTGTGAGCATTGTCTCTTTCTCAAACTCTTTCTCTTTCATTCTCTCTCTCTCTCTCTCTCTCTCTCTCTCTCTCTCTCTCTCTCTCTCTCTCTCTCTCTCTCTGTGTGTCTCTCTCTCTCTCTCTCTCTGTGTCTCTGACCCCAAAATGTACCGACTCCACAATTCAAAAATTCAAACTGTCCCTCCAGAAACAGCCTGTGTGTTCACTGTGCATGTGTGTTCAGACAGCCCAGCAGATGTGGTTTTTGGTTACATGTCTGTTAAACCCCCCTGTCCATTCTTTTTTACTTCTATATGATTTTTGAACAGAGGAGGGTTTGGGTTTTGCTGCGCCTTGGCTTTGGGGTTTCAAGCATGCTCTCTTGCAGAGGACAAATATAGAGTCTTGTTTCAGTGTGGGTGCAAGACACAGCCAGACCAGACTAGACTAGACCCCTCTACAACAAGTGCTGCTATTTCCACTTTCCAACAGGAAACCAGCTGTGTGGCTTTAGCTTAGCCATGGTTTTTGAGTCTATGTGTGGGTGGGGGTCAAATGTCCCCACAAGGATAGTAAAGCCTGAAATATTACCTACATTGTGTTGACAAGCCAACAGTCCCTACAAGAAAAATAGCTTAATAAACATACCAAAGAATGCCTTAATAAAATTGTAATAATGCAGAAAGGTTTCTGTGAAGGTTAGGTTAAGGGTTAGGGAATAGAAAATATAATTAGCTCAGTATTGAAACAATAGATGTCAATGGAAGTCCCCACAAGATGTAGAAACAAACATGTGTTTATCTGATGAACTGAGCAGTTACAACCTGGATTTAAGGGGCAATACCCCCTGTGCTCCTCATATCTCCCTTTCTAATGTCTTTCATCCCTCACTTCCCCTCTTTCTTCTCCCCTCTTTTGCTATTACAACAAAGCATCATTGTTTGCAAAGCTAGAAAAATGACCATTGTTTAGTTGCGCTTGCTGTTGTAAAAGGGGCAATTTAGTATCTTTGCTCAGCATTTGTAAAGTGCGCTTGTGCTGATATTGTACACATAAAAACACACACACACACACATTTGATTTTCTATCATTGTGGGGACTTTCAGTTGACTTGTATTGTTTTTATACTGAGCTAATGATATTTTCTAATCCATGACCCAACTCACAAGGTTTCCACAATGTGGGTGATTTCAGGTTTAAGTGTCTATGTGAGGACATTTGATCCCCACAATGTAGGCAAAACCTCACCCATTCACATTTACCTATCTATCCAAATGAGGAGCGCAGACTAACAATAATACAAACCCTAAAAACATTTTAGATTTTAAAAGGTGAAGTTTGTAATTGTTTGTAGATGTAACAGTGTTAAAATGCTTTCTCTAATCTGAACTTAATATGCAGACGCAACTATAAGCCATTCGTAGGTTGAATTCCTAAAAAACTGTAAACACTGTATCTTTGGCATATAAAAATTGCGACACATGTCAAGTAATTTTTATATGTATAGTGCTTTTTACAACACGCATCGTTTCAAAGCAGCTTTACAGAAAATGATGCTGTAATGACTTATAGTCATTATTGAGCACTTTAAAAAACTGCAACATTCACATAACCAATGGCATGAATTTTGGGTGGGACTATCTGTTTGTTCAACCAATGGCAGAACATGGAGGATTTGGGAAAGCTGACCCTTTTCACAGTCTGTGATGGTGCGTTTCTACCATATTTAGCAGCCTAAATCTAGGAAACAAGCAATTTTTATTATTTATCTTAAATTTATTACATTATAACTGTTTCCATATCACCAAATGCATTGTTAAATTAATAT
This sequence comes from Moxostoma hubbsi, assembly GCA_032164185.1. Classification (NCBI taxonomy): domain Eukaryota; kingdom Metazoa; phylum Chordata; class Actinopteri; order Cypriniformes; family Catostomidae; genus Moxostoma; species Moxostoma hubbsi. The sequence continues at coordinate 10,255,548 of JAVLUX010000035.1, forward strand.
AAAAGTCTCAGTTTACAAAACAAGTCCAGTTTATTCCCTAAAATCTATGTAAAAAGCAAAAACATATGCATTTAAGACCATAATGGCTCCCTATTTCTGTAGCTAGTCTCTCTAAAAATAAATTATAGTATTTATGAATGCAATAGTAGCCTAAACACTTTAAAAACATTATTTATTAAAATTTTTGTCAAAATACCTCAGTTAATGTTACTACTGTAAAGTCCTGATACATTTTAGTAAGGGTTGTGATTATGTGTAAAGCCCGATAACTGCGCCTTCTAATCTAAGGGACTGTTGTTGAATTCCTAGATCGATTTGCAAAGAGAAAATGTTTTTCACATCAACACAATATTAATGTAGATAAATGTAAATAATAATATTGATATTTGGCATGCAAATAAAAAAAGGAAAAATATCACGATACTTTAACATATCAATATTTTTTTCCCACCTCTAGTGAAAAGGGTCAATATTTGCAATTACGGTTGCTGCCACTAGTGGTTCATTTTATTTTATGAATTTTATTTTATGAATCATTTTCATGTTTTAAAAGTTTTTTTTAATTTTATTTAAGAAGAACACAATCACACAATCACACAATCACACAACCACACACAGAAGACCATATTCCAAATATACTGAATGACCTCAAATGTAAAGGGAACCTAAGCACAGGTTAAAAAAAGCATGGGGCAAACCAACAGAACAACATAAACACAACCGCATATGTACATGTGTAGTCTTACACAAAGACAAGAAAGAATGAAATATTTTAGATGAAAAGAGAGAGGAAGAAAGCTGAAAAAGAACAACCTGAAGGTATTAGCAACTGTGACTGAATTAGATCAGAAACGAAGAGCTTGAGTAATTCATCCACAGGTCTCTGCATGCCTGTTTGCACAAACTCTGCATGTGTGTGTGCTTAAGTGGACACGTACCTAGGGCAGCGGAAAAAGTCATTTGTCTCTTTGATTACTCATTAATGATCAGGGCCCATCCAGCCACTCATGTTTTGTTTGGTTTCTGTGTGTGTATTTGTGTGTGTGTGTGTGTGTGTGTGTGTATATGCATATTTGTGTGTGAGTATGAGTGAATAGAGTGTTTGCTTTTCTCTCCCCATCATGGTTAATTGACCTCTCCTTCTCCCCCTCCTCTTGGCTTAATGAGGTGTCTGACCCCTAGTTGCCTCCAGCAGCATCAGAGCCTTATCATAACACACACACACGCACACACGCACACGCACACGCAGCAAACACGGCTTCTCCCACAGTTCCTGTTGTTCTCGCAGTCTCTTGTAGGAGAAACTAATGAGCTGTTGGTACATCTCCTCGGGGTCAACATTCTACTTGTGTGACTCCCTTCAAACATACCAAAAAGGCAGCTTTGTGTTGTGCCAGTACAGTGACGGATGCTAATGTCAGTTTTTGCTGGTGTAGATGCCGATAGCTGATTCTGTAGCAGCATGTTCAGACGAGTCAGTGCAATTAGACTGCTGGATTATAGCAGACCGGCTCCTTCTCTGACAAGGAGGGGTTCGACCCACCTACGTATCCAGCGTCTGTCTGTGATTAAAGTTAGAATACTTAACTGCTCTTTCTGGGAGGCTGTTAGCAGTACTGCTGCAACAAACATTCTTCTAAACCCCATAAAATACAAATTGGACTATTATTTTTTAGTCTTTGAACTTTAAATCTTTTAACTTTTAGCAGATAATGTAACTACAGTATTTCTCATCTGGGACAACAAATTAAAACTATCAATGACTCATCTTGCACTCAGGAGCTTCCCCCAATACAACCTGCATCTGACTAGCAATATAATGCAGCAAATCATCGTTCACAGCTGTGATGTAAACCAAAGGCTATTGAATGTTTAATAATAAAAAAAAAAAACAAGCCCTTCGATATGTACTTCCCATTACTTCCTGTTTCAAATATGTTAGCACAGCAAGGAAAGATGTACTGTTCAAGGTTTTTTTGTTTATATAAATGTTACTCTTACCATTTCTCTAGTGATTGCATGCATGCATTCTCAGGTTGTTTGGAGCTGATATTGATTTTGACATTAGGCACAAATTACACATTGAATCAGATATTTGAATGGGATTAAATTACACGAATAGTATCAACTCGTAGAATCCTTGTTTAGTACATACTTCAGTAATCATTAAATAACAAAAGGACGTTTCACAGACGGCATAAATGTGAGTGACATTTGATTACAAATCAAGATTAAGGCTGTGTCCGAATATGCATACTTCCCTTCTATATAGTATGCCAAAAAACTATGACAATGGAGTAGAGGGTTCGAATTCCTAGTATTCATAATAGTAGGTGAGAAATACTTGACTTATGACCTACTGCATCCAGTGAGATTCTGAAGTGCACATCCACTAGACCTTTTAATATCCCATAATGCCAAGGGAGCTGGTAAGATGTCACTTATAAAATGCTGAATTTAAAATTAAAATAAAAACATCAGAGAACTGCAAGTCAGATGGCTCTTTTTAAATGAAGTTCTATATACTGTGTCCCAAGAAAGTTGTTCCTTGTACAATTGTACTTGTTTTACAAAACCAGAGTAAATTGCAGGTGTTGTTAGGGCTGGGCAATAGGGACAAAAAATAATATCACAATATAATCGTTCAATTTTAATCGTTCAGAATGTATATTTATCACAATATACATTTCATACCATTAATGTGGGAAGACAGGCCCTCCACGTTTGTTAGACGTCAAGAATTAATGTAAACTTAACGTGTTTGTTTACAAGTAAACCTCAGAGGGTAAGCTACCTTTTTAAAGTATGCTAAGTTTAGGATTTAATCCTGCATAAGGTGTGTGTGACTTCTTTTCTATGAAATTCGGCCAATTTCATCATCTTCAGCTGACATTTGACTCCACTGAAAGATTTTCTTGTGTCGCTCCACAATCCTGCTCAGTAGGTGATAGTAATGCACCATAACTGGTTTGCCAACCGGCAATAAACATCAGAAGAAAAGAAACACTTTCTTGCTTGTGACAGAGCTATGGATCATGAAAAAACATATAACTAAATAGTACATAAATAAACAGCAATGGTGTTGATGTGAGTTGTTGTTGTGTTCAGTTGATAGCTGTATTGCATTGTCAGTGCTGTCTTGTTCAGTACACATTGATAGCTAGCTAGATAGATAGTAGATAGCGCCTACCGAGCCTCATTACTGGCTTCCATGACAGCAGGCCTATGTAGCTAGCCAGTTAATACTTCCTAAAAGACTGATTTCAAGAATTTGGCCCTGTCCTAATACCCCCACTTACAGTTTTGGTCTTGCCTACTTACCCACTTACCCACTTGTCTAACGTATTTCCGGTGTTAGGCCACTAGTGTGCAAGAAGATGTGAAGACTGCGAGTGTGTGTATGACTTTTGATTGCATGTTGGGTGGGACAATAGTAGACTTAACATTGTAGGTGCTAGTTGCGACAGCAGTTTTTGTCTTTTCACTCAACTGAAGACTGATCGTTTTTGGTAGCAGTGACTATTATAGCCTTTTTAAAATAATAAATAACTGAACATTTTACCCAACTTTTCATTTATTAATACACTGGTACATACATGCTTGTTGTTGGAAGTGTATTGTGCTGTAGAAAATATGCAAGTAAACATTTAAATAATTGTAAAAGTTAATTATTTTTACTCGTTTTGATTTTCAATACTTAAATGCACATTTAAAAAGGTTTAACTGTAAAATATGAAATATAAGCCATTTCTTTCTACTTTGTTTCTCAATACACTGCATAAAGCTTAAAAAAACGAAAAAACTTTTTTGTTTATTCTATAAACCTGTGTGATCCTTTAATAGCTACTAAAGCAAACCTTTTAAATGATATGCTTTGGCTTGTCATTTATATAAGATAACCAAAGACTGCTTTGCACAACTTATCATTATGTGATTTCATACAACAAATAAAAAGCATTACAACATATATTTAAAATACATAAAATGAGAAAGAAACCGTGGTAGTAGTTGAACAATTTTTAATCTTAAAACAACATTTACTAGACCGCATGTTGTAGGCCAAACTGGCTGATAAATGACCAAAATCACCATCAATATTAGGCAAGAACAAACAAAATAAGGTGATTAGTGGGTGAGAAGGATAACAAAGAGGTATATAAATATACGCATAAATTATATTTTGTAATTATGTGCTGCTATTAAGTCATCCCAAACATGCTTTATAATGTTGAATTCTTTCATTTATACTAAAATAAATATATGATTCACTTATGTTTCACAATCTGATTATAATAAATAAGTTATGTTGAAAAGCTTCCCTTGACGTCATCATGGGAAAATACACCGATCGCTCGGGTAGTCGGGGTGTGAGCTCCTGATCGTGATGAACTCTGTGATACACTTAGCCTGTATTCACACTAGTGTGGATTTAGTGTGGTATAAAAGCCTTTAAATCTGTCATTATTGGTTAGTAGTGCAATAGTGGTACATTGTTCTTGTGAGAGCATGGTGCATGCTTGCAATACAGGTGTGTTGATATGAAGTGCATATTGTTGCATTGATGGGGGATGTACTATTTGTATATACCTCCGTGTGTTTACTGCCATTTTGCCGAATCTAATCAGCCTGGTGCCTGGCCCCATGCAGCGGCCTCTGATTGGTTCCTCTCTTCCGCCATCACAGGAAGAACACAAACTCCAACTGGCTAATCAGCCAATCATTATCTCAGCTCTATGGAACAGGTTTATTTTTGCAGGAACCATGTTTATTCTTTTTGTACAGAGAGAATGTTGGTTCTAATACATTGCACACTCATTTTCCCGCATGTTGATGTCTTTAAAAGAGCATAACTTTGCATTTCTATGTTGTGTACATTGAGATACTTGCATATGTGTGTAGGTGTCTAGATACATATAAGACGTGTGTGTGTGTTTGTGAGATGCAGCATGCACTTCTGCCCTTGAGGATGTGAGAGTGTTCCCTAGACGCCCTCTCTCTCTCTCTCTCTCTCTCTCTCTCTCTCTCTCTCTCTCTCTCTCTCTCTCTCTCTCTCTCTTTTGTCTCTTCTGTCATTCTGTTCTCTGGGGGATTCTGAGCTCTATAGTCTGGGGTGTCTTTCAGTCACTTGACAGGCAGATGGATGAACGCTTGAAGTGATTACTACTGTGTGATTTCTCTAACAGTCTGTGAGAGTATAGGGGCGGATACCTAGAGTGAACTCTTGCAACCTCCAATCTGATGCCAGGGAGGATTGATTGACAGCTGTTAAACCTATACAAATCACCACTGAGAAGTTACAGAGTTGTGGAAACAAAGAACTGGTAAAGATGTAGTGTTATAGATGTAGATGTAGGCTTAACCAATGGTGTGTGTTTAGGGCATGACTATCAATTTTAGCCACCAATAGTAGCTGGAGGGAGTAGTTGGAAGATCTCCATGTAAACAGTTATTATTTCTACAGTTGCATTTGGTGACGTTAATGGCACAGAAATTACACACTAAGTTTTAGGGAATTGTACTTGTTTAGAATAAAATAGGCTTTTCTGAAACCTGCAGTTGATGGCAGGTTGCTGTCTGCTGAGACTTTACAGATTGTACTCTTACCATGCTGTGCTAAGTGTATTGGTGTGTGTTTAATTTGAGCATGGGTGCATGGTGGTTGTTTATGGAGGCCCCTGGTAGGGGCGGATGACTGATTTGAACCTTCATGCTGTTTCTTGGAGTAGGAAACATCTTGTCCAGTAGGAAAGCTGTAATTTGCAATGTTTCTTTTCCTTCTTTCATTTATTCTTTATTTCTTTTCTACTTGCCTTTTTGATCCTTTAAAGGTAAAGTTGGTCATTTTTAAATGTTGAACTAACATTTTAAGTATTCCAGCATGATGTGGATATACCACTATAAGCAAGACACTCGTCAGTTGATTTCACTGAAAAGTGTAACTCTTTGGCACTATCAAAATATTGCTCTTTTTTTGTTTTTTTTTTCCCCGAGCATCCAAACCAGGCCAATATAGCAACATTTAATAAGTAAGTAGTGAGAGTTTGGGGGCGAGGCTATTTGTTTATCCACTTAAAAGATGATGGAGGAGTGTTTGAGAAGCCTGTTCGAAAACGGTCATTAGTTTTGCAGTTTTGTTTGGTACCACAATTGGCGCAGGATTTACACACTTTAATCTACATTTAAAGAGGATTCAGATCACTCGATTTGTTTCTGGTAGGTGATCTGTGATGCTTTTCCCCCTCTAACTTTTTCTCTCTTTTATTCGCTCAGTGACTCTTAGACTGAAAAAGAGTAAAAAAGCAGGGTGGGAAAAGATTAGTAGAAGACGAGAGCGAGAGAGTGGGCAGAAGTCATACTAATTGAAAAAAGGTGCCTAATTTTTGTGCCTGTCTTTCAGTAGATATTCACACAATAGTGCCAGGATGAAGGAGATAATTTTTTGGCCAGACTGTTAGTGATTCTTATTTTCATTGTGTATTCTTCTTTTTTCTGTGACTCTCTGTGACTCTCTGAATAAGTCCCCCTGCCTGAGGAGTGTGATGGAGTTGGGCAACCCCACATCCAGCACACGCTCACATCAACCTCTTCATTGTTATTAGGTACAGTTGGACTTTGCAGTTCTTGATAACCCTACCTCTTTTAATTTTTCTGTCCTGACGCTAGCATGTTTTCATAAACAACTTTGATTCAGTAATGTATTAATGTAGTATGTCATTAAACTTAGGAGTAACACCATTTATTATTGTAAAGCTGACTGTTTTATTGGATTGTTTAGACTAAGTGCGGATTCTAAGCTTTTTTTAGGTTCAGTATTTAGTTTAGAACCAACCGACACTGATTTACAGGAGTTTATATTACCATCAATATAAACATATTGATAGTGTAAATTTAATTTGCATTGTTGTTATCATTATTAATCTTCTCAAAGTCCATCAGCAACATACACACATTTAGTATCTGTCAAAAATGGTCATTTTCCACATTTTAGAATAATACTAAAGACATCAAATCTATTGAATAGCACAAATGGAAATATGGGAATTATGTTAGTGACCACAAAGTGTTAAACACACCGTAACTACCTTATATAAAGGTAATCACCTTTTACCTAGATTACAGTTCTGCACATTCATGGAATTATCTCCACCAACTCCATGAGGTATCCACCTGAGATGCATTTTAAACAGTATTGAAGGAGTTCCCATAATATCCACGTCTCCTTTACTCTATAATCTAATGGTCTCATCCATTTAAAAATAAACTGTAAAGAAATTCATACAGAAGCACAGTTTATATTTGTCTTCAAAACGAATGTCTAGCATTTATGCATAAACCGTTTGATCAAAAGGTTTTTGAGATCATGAGAAACATACATTTAGTCAAGTATGTCCAAACTTTTGACTAGAAGTGTATATTAGATTTCTAGGAAACAAAATCTTACCTTATTTTGAGTTGCAGAGCTAGGCTGCTATCACTAGGGGGCAACACTCTGGCAGAGGGCGCTGTAGGTATTAAGGTGTGAGTAGGGCCAGACTTGTGGTCAAAGTGTTTACTGTAAACAGATTGTTGAAATAACAGCAGCTAACCTGCTCAACGACCGCTGTCCACTGTTGACTTAACCACTCCCTTATCAGAGAGTGCAGCACACAGTCAGCCCTGAATAAACATTCCCAACACAGGAAACCTTTGTGTGCACTGTGCGTGTGTGTGTGTGTGTGTGTGTGTGTGTGTGTGTGTGTGTCACTTGCCCAACTCTGAGGAAATACTGACTTTAACTTGTCCATATATTGAGTACAGCATGCTACTACAGCATGCATAGTCACATGCAGATTTAAAACAAGTTACAATGAAAGTGAAAGGTGACTGAGGCTAACAGTTTGCCTAGTATCTCCTTTTGTGTTTCATTCTGGTTTATGAAAGTCTAACAACTTAGAGTTTGAGTAAATTATCACACATTTTTCATTTTTGGATGAACTATCCCTTTAATGATCTAACTGAGCATTTAGGGTTATGGGCCAGAACCAACCCAGCCAGATCCACAAGCCAAGAACCTGCAACATGCTGATACCACAGCTCATCCTTTCAAATAGCGTCTGATATCAAACATTTCACAGATCAGAAACACACTGGATCAGAACCAGCTCTTTTATCATGCCGAGATAGTTGTAAAGCCCTACATGAGGTTTTTGATGTCATTATGACAATGTTGGGATGCTGTTTTTATATCACATAATTCTCCACAGTCATTTTGGCTGTGTTAATGTCTTCTAACGTTTTTTGTTTAGATTAAAATGATTCCTGGAACGATTTCTTTCCTAATTGCGATTAACAGAGGGATTGTCTGTATTCATAAGAATTCAGTCCAGCATTAATGGGTCTCAGCGTTCAGTGTGTGTGTGTGTGTGTGTGTGCTGGTGTACCTGTTTGCATGTGTGTTTAAGCATATGAGATCAGGCTTCCTGACTGTTTAAGTACCGCTGTCACTTGTGTTGTTGCTTGATGTCAAAACATCTCAAAGCGGAGACTGTGCACTGACTCTATAACACACACTCATACACACGGTCAGAAGGTAGCATGCTGCCAAGTCTCTGGGTGGTTATAGACCTCAACCTGTTAAAAGTTTGAACTCTTGGGAAGGTGCTGATCTGAGCTTAACTCATAGAGGCCTGGTACACTCCTGTCAGCCCCCCACACACACATGCACAGATTTGGTCAGGTACAAAATGAAAATGTTATTAAGGCACAACTTGCCAGTTTTTAATGTGATCTCAACTGACTTTTTATATGTTGTAACAAAGATTCAGAGATTTTCTTGTGCTGAAATATGGCTGCAGTTTCTTTCAATTATAGCAACTGGCTCAAATCCTCCCACTTTTAATTTAAACTGATTTATTTATCTCACAAGCCTGCAAGCATGCAGTAACTCAGCACATGTAGTTTGACCATGTGTTATGTGTCTATATGTGAAAAAGAGAAAGAGAGCAAGAGAGAGAGAGAGAGAGAGAGAGAGAGAGAGAGAGGAATAAACAAATAACAAAGAAAATGAATGTAAGGAGAGCATTTGTAGAGAGACCCTGTTAATTGGCATTTGTGATAATAGAACACTGCATATTCCATCTTGGGCAGATCTGGAATCAATAACTGCCAGAGTACTCACCATCATATCCGAAAACACTTGGAGCATGTGTGTGTGTGTGTGTGTGTGTGTGTGTGTGTGTGTGTGTAAACATGTTCATTGGATTCAGTCAAATTAATAGCTTCTACTAAAGGAAGTTGGAACAATCAACAGTCAAACTCTTAAATGGCTTATGGCTGAACAGTCATTCAAAAATGAAAGAAAAATCACAAATAAGATAACATTTTATCCTAGACACCAATGAGATTAAATGGAGAGCAAATTGAGACTTCCAACATAGTCTCATGCAGGCACAGCTCCCATTCATGGGCTTGGCCCAACTTGGCTTTTCCACCATCGGGCCAATGCCATCAACTGGTCAGCCTGGGCCAATAGACTCTGACCTCGAGCCGTGATACCAAAATCGATCTGCATTCCCACTATCAGGCCAATAGCTCCTGTGATGGGGTGAGCAAGAGACAGACACAGTGTCTGTGGTGTCAAGCCTCGGAGAGACATTTATTGGAAATAACAATAAACATAAAATTTCAAAAAAATTAGCAAATGGTATCCAGGGGGAAATTGTGTCCAAAACAAAAGGGGATCTATCATCCTTGTGGTGATTGGTTTCTCATTAAAGGTCAGGGGTGTGTCCATGCAGTGGCCCAGGTGTGAGCGGGGTCTGATGGCCACACAGGTTGCCCTCCTGGGTCTGAGGCACGTGGGTCGGCAGCATGGCTGGTGGCCTATCTTCCCAGGGCCGGCACAGGTACGAGGGGAAAGCAGTCCGGCCTCAAGCTCGTCGCCCTCAGCACGTGCTCTCCTCCCTGGCTACACATCTAACTCGTGCAGAGGGTCCAAGGACTGGGTCCAACGATGTATCTATCTTGGCCAAAACCTCCCTACTCTGATCCTGGGCCTGCGAGGATGCCAGTGTGTGCACACATGGAGAATAAAAACTGGCTTCCCGAGAAGAGGCGCGCATTGCGTTTTTATGGCAGTGTTGATGAGGCTTCATCCAATTCAGGTGAGCCTCATGAGGCTCCATCCATTCAGGTAAGCCTCATTATGAGGCGTATTAATTATGTGCCTCTTTTCCTGCCCTAATCCCGTTGTGAGTCTAGCTGAAGGATGGCCCCAAGAGGCAGGGTGACGATGACTAGAGGGAGGGGTAGATTGTTCTGTCACACCCCACACAACCCACCCATAATACATCGCCCTGGTGCCATGGTCACACAAACACAGCCCATTTCATAAGCAAGAGGGAAGCTCAAGCTGAGGTATCAGACTCTGGAGACTAGCTAGCCCTCGAAATTAACACTGATTTGTACTGTGCCCGCAATTTTTTTTATTAGTTTCTGAACCTGCACCGTTGTGCACTGGCTACAGACCTTGGCAAGTTCGGCAACAATATTCTTAATCACATATTTGTTTTGACAGATGCCTTCAATCTGACATTGCACATTTTCATCAGCCCAAATATTCAGAAGATCATATCAAAAACAGAAAAACTCACACACTTATTCATTACTAAAACTACAACTTTAATCCAAAACCACATGGAGTTACACAATTCAAATTAAATAACTTTAATTTTTGGATTAAAGTTATTGTTGGAGCAGTAAGTGTGCAAGTTTTTCTGTTTATGATAGTATAATTTTTTTTGACTCTGCACCTTACAAGGTTTGTTTTGGTGTGTGTGTTCTTTCAAACAAATATTCAGATGAGCCATTATTTCATCTACTGACCAGAACTGATGATTCTCCAATCTCTGTTGATCTGTTAAGGTAAACTGGTAGCTAAATATGAAATATTGGGAAATTAGTATCTTGGTGCTGACCCTCTGATCTTACTCTGTGAAACTCTGCCTTTGACATTGGCCACACCTCAATCTCCAGTTGACCTTTTTAAGCACAATATTAATTGGCGAGCCAGGGCTCTTGGTTGTTGGCCCAGAGGAAGCCCCAAAGAGGCACGATGAAGCCCCAGAAGTGACAGTGGGAACGAAACTGGCCCTGGCACACATAGGAAGCCCTCATTTGGTCTGATGGTGAAAATGCTGCTCTTGACAACCATACCCACCCCTACAATTGTTCAGCAATTGACATGTACTGTATGTTACTAACCTGTAATAATACGCTTCACTCATCTCATTCCAAACGCTACGTTTTCTTTCTTCCATGGTGCACAAAAGTTATTTTCCTATTAAAATAATGGAAAGGTTTGCAGTTTAGCTAAGAGCTTAAACTTTATAATTAGGCTTAGATTTGGGTTAGGGGTTAAACATAGGAAAGATTTTAATAACATAATTCATTGGTTCTTTAATTTTTCTTTGTGGGAATAAAAGATGATCCAACTCGTACTGTTCTTTTGACTTGTCATGTGACGGGGTTGAGACCTAAAGCTTCTGTTTCACTCTGACCTCATCTGACTTTTCCACAGTCAGCTGTGCAGGTATTGGCTGACATCTTCATGACACTGCGACACTGATGTCATGAGGTCAGATGACACCTCTTTCTATGCATGCTTCCCTGTGAAGATGACCTTTGCTGTGAGCATACAAATTGCTGGGAATGCTCCCTAATTTTACTCCCCAACTGGGAAGGTTTGCTGCTTTATTTCACCAGATGTCCAGCAGACATCTGAATGCTACAGATGAATGCAGCTGTATGATGGGAGGCATAATTCAACTTTAGTGCAGGCCAGTTTTAGATGAGTATCTGGTAATACTTTATCAGCATTCAACCTTCCCCCCTCTTCCTTTCTGCCACTTGACTGGTAGAGTCAAGAGGCTGGAAAAACATGAATGATTCGAAGTATGTTGAGTGACAGTTCTGGTAGCATTTCCATTTGAGCATTGGTTCGGTACGATTACAAACCATTCCATGCCAGGATTTCTCAACACTGTTTGCTAACCATACTCCACTATGCTGATGTACTGCCTTTAGTATGTAGCGACTCATGACTGATCCTTTTCTCAGTCAGTCTGTTCTAATTATGATTTCAAGCACCACAGTGGAAAAAGAAACCGTAACCATGCCAACAAACCCAGATTGGTATGGAACTACATGATTTTGCAACAAGAACCATTCTGCCCGATGGTGGAAATGCCTCAAAAGTTTCTCTGAAAGTTCCATTGGTGAAAATAGAAATAATAACAAATGAAACAAATGTTGTAACACACAGCAGGGATATTTGGATTTTGGTTTAGGAAGAATTTGATGAGAAATATTTGAGCTCATATTAGAGCTGGACAATTAATCGTATTTTAACCACGATCACAGTTTCTGCCTCTCATGGTTTGTAAAGCATAACTGTCCATGGTAATAGAACGAGCAGAAATTATAAGCCAGGTAAAGTTATTTTTTTGGTGAGCTATCTCTTTAAAAGACTGAGAGATTTGCATTCAAACTGGCCTTCATACTGCAAATTTACTCTCTTAACTCACACAGAGACCCAACTGTTGCTCCTGCACCTGGTCATCTATACCTCATCCTCCTGACTACAGGTTACCTTAATTCCCTGACTACCTTCCCTTCCTTTGCCACTCTTTCTTGTATTTCCTGTCACCAATGCCAAAAGAATCTTCCCTTGCCTCACCCAGAGTACACGCCAACACCAGGCCTTGCACCGCGGGGTGGAAAGTCCTTGGCCAGTGCAGCCGGCAGGCTTATCTTCTCAGCTCTGCTTTCAATCTGAGCACGCTCTCCCCCAGGGAGATTCCAACCAGGGCTGGGCTCTGAGCATATGCACTCATGGTCAGCTCTGTCTTCTGTCTGCAAACCTGCTCTGGATCTTCTCATTCACAGGAGTGGGAGTGGAGCCCTGAGAAAGCTTGGACTTGACACCAGTACAGGGCATATATGAATGTGCTTTCGGTCCAAAACTGATTTGGCCTATGCTTCAAAGTTGTGTAAATGTTAATGGTGGGAACTGATCATTGGTGAGGCAAAACTGTTTTAGTAAGTCTCAAGTTGACTCATGTCCTATTTATTTCTTGATACGATGGTGGCAGATTTTTCACTAACTTGACTCAATGCTCAGGCTTTGGAAATTACTGTGCAATTCTACACCTGCCTGAAACCTATAACATGGATTTTAAGTTGCTTGAGTTAATATTGACCACTGATGATTTGTCAAGTGTTTAACCTTGTGCATACTGACTCCCTAAAAAAATTCCTTTGACGTGGTTTACTCTTTACAGCTTTATGGAAAGTTCAGGAAGGGCTTGTGAGTCAAGGGTAGAAATGACTTCTCAGTGAGTTGTCAGGGTGGTGTGGGATCTCTGATTCCTCTGTGAGGCTGCAGTATTGCAAAAAGGCCTCTGGAGTGATGACGTGGCCCAGGGTCAGAGAAAAGAGGTCTGGGAAACTCTACAAAGCATGGAATATTCTTTCGTACATCCCTGCTTTGATTATTTTTTTTTTCAGTTTTTTTAAACTGTCAAGAAAAAGTTCTGGTCATATATACAGTATATATATATATATATATTTTTGCATTATGACATTATTTTCAGGAAGCTTAAGCACATTATACCCCCCCAATTCTGGTTACCAAAGACACATTTTTTAAAATGTATTACAGAAAAAAGGCTGTTGTTCATTGATTTATAAAATTAAAATCAGCTAAAATGAAAGGCAGTGAATTGGTGGGAAAATGTCTCATTTTCTATATGTTTCTTTTGATTTATAAGAAAATTAAGACCAGGATATTTTCTTTACAGGTTTCATTGAGAATCTCCTAACAGATGTTACATTTTACCTCTACAACCAGAGCAGTGTTCATTTGGCACAAAACCCCTAAGGATTTCAGTTAGGATAACAGCAGCATTTAACACAACATTTAATTGCAAAAAGACATAAAAGTTAGTAATATGTTTTAACTGAGTTGCTGAATCATTTTCTGAAAGGGTTGATTTAAATGAACCATCCAAATTTGAACCGATTCACCAAAATTAATCAGACTTCCCAATGCTACATTTGAAAGAGATGACATAATTGTTGGCGAGCTTGTCCGATTTTTAAGTTTTCTGTGTGCGGAATACAATGTAAAAAGCTACTTGTTACTAAAAGCTACACTGGGAAAAACTGTTTATTAGCACTTTTTTGTTAAGTTAGAAGTGATGCTACTTTAAGTTAATCACTCACCAACACAGGTCTCAATACTTGTATATTATTCTATTATACTTCTATTTTACTATATAGGTATATTTTGTATTTTAATGTATATAAAGTCTTTAACCAAAAATCAGTCTCTTTGTACCAATGAGCACTACGGAAGAGGCCAAGGTCATATGCACCAAACTGGTGACGAAAATAAACTCAGACATTGAAAATAATCTGGATGGACATTGATTAAAAATAATGATGATGTGCTATGCCTCGTGAGTGTGAGAATCAGCCTGATGGCAAGGGCAAGAGCTGCTGGGAAAAAAGGGGTGAAATGAAAGATTGAAATGATAATGAAAAAGACAGGATCTGGGATTAAGGAAGTGAGGGAGTGGGATGATCAATGGATAAGTGCCATTCTCAGACTGTATCCTGCCAACACCAAAATACATTCAAACTCTTTTTCTTCGGTTACTTTTCTCCCACTCATCTCTCATTCCTTCCTTCCTTATCAGACTTGTTTTCCCCCTATCCCGTTCTGTGCAGACATTATGTGTCCTTGTTTCTGAAACGTGTTGTTCTTTAGGGAGAATTAAGTCTTGTGCTCTGGACACACTGTGTGTGAGTGTGTGGGTACTGGCTTAGTGGCCCCTGAGGCTTCATGCTGGGAGCCCACCCAGCTGTCAGTCTGGCCTAGCCTATCCAGCCAGACCACCCAGCCACCTGATCCCATTTTTTTTTATATAGATATGGCAGGAAAAAGTGGATTCATGTGGATATACATATGTGTTGTGTATGTTAGGTTATAATGCTTGCATGTGTATGCTTTTATCTGCACTGAGGTTGCTCGTTCATGGCTCATGAGACTTTGTCTAGGATCAAATTGGTCTCAGATGTTTCTCCTAAAATACAATTGAAACTAATTAGACAATTGTTTAAATACAATAATAATATAACACTATGAAATTAATGCATATAACATCAAATAATTTGGTTTTGGAAGAATTGGGTTCATTGTGAAATCTTTGACTTTTTGATTGCAGACTCTCTAGAGGAGATGTGAGATTTCAGGAGATTTTTCTATAGAGAAAAATCTGAGAAAATACTTGATATTAAAGATATATATTTGTGATTATTATCTGTGAATTTTTATTTCCTACGTGTTGTAATTCTATGCAGAAATTGTAGAAAAAATGTGCACATCCAACACAGTTGATTCTGCAGGACACAACGCAGCAAACTTAAGGAAATAATGGCCAAATGTCCGCACAGATATTTATGCTTCAAATGTTATTACTGCCACATTTCAAACTCTCTGTTATTCATCAGGCAAAAGCACCTAAAATGCTCCCATACCACATGGCGTTCTGTTTTCTGTACTGTCCCAGATTAAAAAGGATGGAAGGATGCTCTGAAAAGCAGAGAGAAGAATCTTATACACGCATGCTCTTGCGTTAAAAAAGAGACAAAAGAGACAGCGCCAATGTGCACAAACACACAGTGGCGTGAGGATAAGCAATGTATTAGTCATCTATTACAGGAATCAGTCTCACACTGGGCCTGTTTTCCAGTCTCGCTGCATGCCTTGTGAATTTCCAACCTACGAAATAGAGCGGCATTCTTCCCCCAGACTCTGAGTCTTACTGCCTATGGGAGGCAGCTCTTAACTGACATAGAATCTCTGCTTACAGTGGGTCAAATTCTCCACCAGCAGTGTGGATGATCTAAAATATAACCCAGCAAACGAGACTTACTCAGCCCCTGTGAAGGCAATGAATGGAGGCGCGTTAGCCGAGCTGGTCAATATGAAAGCATGCACCTGGTGTGATTCAGGTGTGTGTAGATTGTATTATACTGTATATGCTAAATGGATTTCTCACCTCTTGCTCTTTGTGGAATGGACAGACCAGCCAAATTGCCCTCGCTGAGTGCACTCTCAAGGCCTTGGAATATATCCTCCCTACTGAGAATGAAAGAAACCGAGAAAAAAGAAAGTGTGGGTGTGAGAGAGTGCGAGAGAATTTTCTTTTAACAAAATAGCGTTTACGGTTCGGGCTGCCTCTGAAATAATTTTCCATATCAGTGCAACTGCATGATGGGAAAGGGAATATGATTTTTTCTGTACAGCGCCAACGGAAAATAAGAACTGGAATCAAAACAAGCAGCTTGGAGCACAGAGAGAAAATGTTATGAAGAGAAAGAGAGTGTGAGCGAGAGAGAGGCATTCGCTGGTCTTTCCGTGAGGAATCCTGTACTGGGACTGCCATAGCACTGTTGTTAACAAGTCATTTCTGGTTAGAAAATGCACAAACCATCATTCAGTCATCCATCTAGAATCCCTTTGGCCTGTCCAGTAGCCCACAGAGATCTATTAGGCTGTGGCCTCTGCCTCCAGCTGTCAAGAGTTCTGGGGGAACGGAATGCTGGGTCAGTCCAGAGAGCAGAGGGGCTTGACTCCATGTTAATTCCCCCTCTCTCTCTCAGTTTCTCAGTTCTCGCCCTTTGGGTTCTCTGTTGAAAAGACCAGCCTAGCTGATCACCAACATATGTTGTGTGGGATGCTGGCCTTCAGCATGGGATTCTGGTATGCTGATGTCCAACCTCCAGGCTTCTTAACTAGCTTAACCAGCAAGACTTCCTTGCTCAACCAGCTTTAGCAACAAGACAATGCTAGTTGACCAGAGTGTGCATCAGCCAGGTGCAGATTCAATCTCTCCCCCTTAGAGTGGGTCACTTAACATGACTCATAGAAGCAGCACTTACCACACGGTAAGGTACCCATTTTCAGAGTTTGTTTATTTACATGTCCCGCTTCCTTATTATTTGAACTTTAATAAAGGATGCATTAAAGATGCACCAATCAGCCACAACATTAATATCACCTGCCTAATATTGTGTAGGTCCCCCTCATGCCGCCAAACAGCGCCAACTAGCATCTCAGAATAGCATTCTGAGATGGTATTCTCCTCACCACAGTTGTACAGAACGGTCATCTGAGTTACCGTAGATTTTGTCAGTTCGACCCAGTCTGTCCATTCTGTTGACCTCTCTCATCAACAATGCATTTCCATCCACAGAACTGCCACTCACTGAATGTTTTTTTGTTTTTGGCACCATTCTGAGTAAATTCTAGAGACTGTTGTGCGTGAAAATCCCAGGAGATCAGCAGTTAAAGAAATACTCAAACCAGCCCATCTGGCATCAACAGCTGTGAGATGTGAGCTGTGTTTTCTTCCTCTCCTCAATCAGGCATGAGCTGAAATGCTGCTCTCACTCACCATCAGAGTTAAATTATATTATATTACGTTAAATGAGACCAAACTACTATTTGACAAAGAAAACTTTTGTTGAAATTTTTTTTCAGCTCTGTTCACCAACTACACCAGCACCAAACCAGCAAAAATCAGTCTGGACCAGCATAGGAATTTATTGGGGAAGAGGCTCATGCTGAGCCCTGGGTTTTGAAAAGCATTTTGTCATTAGTTAATTTTGAGAACTCTATGGAACCCCAGTTGATAATCAATGGATAAGTCCTTCACTGTCTCCCATGCTGACACTCAGGATAGAACAGAGGGTGACCGAGAGAGGGGGTGGATTGAGGGAGACGAGGAATGATATTCGGCCCCTGAGCCAAAGTGCTCTCGTGACAACAGGCCGATTAGCATGAAAACAAATGCTCATAGCAGACAATTGAATCGTTCCCCAAGCAAATGGTGGCTTTGCTTGTTGCATGTAATTAGCCTAGCTGAGGCTGGCTGACAGCATCCATATGTCTATGAGGCTGCGCAAGTGTGTGTGAGTTTACCATAAGCGCTGGAGCGTAGAGCGCTAGCCAGTAGCACAGCATTTTTTAGCAGCAGAGGAGCCTCAGGAAGTGACAAAGGGAGGAAGAAAGATTTAATGAGCTAGAGAGAGCAAAAATTGACAATTCAACATAGATGCTGTTTGGAAAGATAACGCAATGAAGTGATGGAGACAGCAAGATGCTGATCCTGAGGGAATGAGAGCAGAGTTTCCACATTAAAGTCCAGGATGATACGGAGGAAGAGTAACAGTCGATAGGCCCTGAGATCTGGACAGGTGTAAATCTATGTAGATAAGACAGCTGCTTATAAGGATAGTTCACCCAAAAACCTTGTCATCATTTACTCAACCATGACTTTCTTTGTTCTGTGGAACACTAATGGAGATTAGACCAGCATGGATTTGCTGGATGGTGCTAATCTTTACAAATTTTGGTAAAACATATTTTTGGGGCTTTTTGTCTTAAGACAGAAAGTGAAGATTATTAGTGGGGATTTTATGTATTTCAGTAACTTCAGTGAGTGTCATTTTGAGCATTGTGAGTGAGTCATTATTTCACTCAGATTTGATCAAAAACACAGTCATTCACGACCAAAACAAGTCTTGTTATTCTTAATTAAAATATGAAGTCTACTAAGAGACTCCAGAAATAGTGTTTAGTCACCATAAGCAATTTCCTTAAGCAGATCTATGCAAAACGCCACATATTCTAGTGACCACCTTGTCTTTTAGGAGGGGTAGATTAGCATGAATAACATGAGAGGAGAAAAGATGACTTTGCCCCTCTTGACCCTTTGTTCTTCAGGCATGCCATGGTTAGGAGTGAAGGAGTTTATTGCTGTCTGTGCAAACTTATTTCTGATGATGGAAAATAATTCCTCTTTCTGTTTTGCTCCAAAGGAGGAGTGATTTTAGAGACCTGCTGATCAGAGAAGGGTGTTTTCTCACACAAGGGAGTTGATTCAAACATTCATACATTAAAATGGAAGGGAGGCAGTGCCAGCAGGGAACAGTGTGTGTGTGTGTGTGTGTGTGTGTTTTCATGGAGTGTGTGTTTGTCTGCTCATCGCCGCTATTGTTTAGTTTGCTCTGTTTGACTATTATCTCTCTCACACATTTTCACACAAATACAGATTTCCCCACACACACTTTCTCATAATGTACACATCTAGATTCCCGGGTGGGATTTTTGATTGGCAGCTTGTTTGAATTCACTATGTTCCTAATAATGGGGCAAAAAACCTGTCAGTGATGTAAAGTGAAATGCACCCTGTTGGTTGGAATGTCTTTAATTGATCAGGCAGTGGAGACAGAACAGTTATTTATCATATTTGAAAATGTGGTTGGACACGTCCTCCTGGTTTTCCAAACCAAAATTATATGTAGTCTGAATCTAACATCTGGAGGTGATGACGAGCACCCACTCATTTTTAAAACCGAGCTAGACAACCTTTCAATTTCACCATGTATTGTGACCACGACAGCTAACTAATGTACATTCTTGCGTTATTGTGGCGTCAACAACCCTTAGTACTTAAGAGTGCAATTGAGTTACCTTCAAATGTCTGTGCCATTTGCCAACCTGAATGTGTATTTATATGAGAGCTTGCTATACACATGCCAACAGTTTTTGCTTTAATAAGTGAGTAGCTATTGAACGATCCTCTATAAACTTTTTCTCCACCATGACAGTTGTTAACCTGAAATAGAATACTGACCGCAGAAGAAGACAGTTTACGTCAGGGGTCGGCAACCTATGGCACGTGTGCCACCATTGGCATTCTGAGGGGTAATCACTATATAAATGTATTTATATAAATTCCACACCTGCGTTCCAATCTACATCTTGATGTTGTCCTTCCTCATGATCACGCAGCATGTTTTCACGAGCTGAATGGGAGGCTAAGCAAAAAGGTAAAATGTGGCGAGACTTCAGTATACCCAACAGACTCGTGCAGTGCGTGCAAACCATTTGTGCACCATGAGCTGGCAGCGCTTCACTTACGGCACAGCATTGACCAGGAAAATAAAAAATGGCACTCCATGTCAAAAAGGTTGCCGACCCCTGAGTTTACCAAGAAGCAGTTTACCAAAAATGACATTTCTGTCATAATTTACACAGCATCATGCTGTTCCAAACTTGTATGACTTTCTTATGCTTAAACTGGAACTACAATAACTTTTTTTATTTTATTTTTTTTATCTTTGTCCTTTGTGCTGAAAAATTACTTAAATTCAGTGTTGCTCACCAGTAACTATTGTACAGTATGTCTTTATTAGACATGGATTATAATGCACAAATCTGATGGATTTTTGAATCCTATTTTAAGCTTTAAAATGAGGAACTGTCCACTGCCATTGTATTGCAAAGACAAGAGGGGATATTCATTAAAACATCTTATGTATTCTGCATAAGAAAGTCATACTGGTTTGGAACAACACAAGGGTGAGTAAATGATTACATTTTTATTTTATTTTTTTACATGCACAATGCACTTTTACTGTCCAGCAAACAATGCTTGGTTGTTCTCGCCAGCTTGTGATTACACAAACGCTTCTGTCTACAGACCTGACTGTCGGACTTCAGCTAAAGATCTTTGGCCCTTTGGTTTTCTGAGTCATGCGGTGTGCTTTTTTCTGCGCTCTTTTCTTTCATTACCGCCAGTTTGATATCTCCCTCCTCCTATTGTCTTTTTCTCAAATCGCCTGTTCCTCCTCTGTGACATATTATTTCACGCCTCTATGTGAGTTTTTTAGTGTGGTCTGACATATCTCATCCTGAGAGGCTGCACAGCTCTGTTTAATGATGCCGTGACAGGACGACCCGAGCATTATGCAGACACCCCTACATATACCATAGTAATTTCTGTGACTTCTCACTTTACTTAGCCAAGTATAATGGTATGTGGCAGTACCTGGGTGTGGCATGTCCCAATCCTCTGGGAATTAAGTCACTTCCAGACTGAGATACATACTCATAAATACACAGGACCACACACCCACTCAAACTGTCTTGATTCCCATGGGAAGAGGCTTCCACGGAGTTCTAATTTAATTAATGACCAGGGAATTCCAGGGGTGCCACACACACAAGTACACATTCAAGGGTGACTGTAAAAAATAAAAATGCCAATATATACACTGATGATGAATAAACTCTCAAAATTAAAAAATTAAATAAAAAAAACTGCAAAACTGTTCTCCATTTGGCACATATTTTCAAAATGACATCAGAAGAGAGGAAATACCTCAACAGCAGCTCATCACCACTGTTTATTAAAAAAAATGGAGAATGTTCTTCACACTTTGAACTCTAGTTGTTGGGTGGGGGGTGGGGGGGTGGGGGGGTGTTGCAAAAATGCTTAATGGCAATTATTGCTGGCACAAGCTCACTTTGATTGTTGCTTCCTGTCAAAGCATGTAGTGTGTAGTTGGGATAAGATAAGACTGTGGTCCTGAAAAACAGATTTGGATGTGTTACATTCTTCAGCAATTATATACAAACATCACAGCTAACACCTGGCCAAGAAGCCTTACCACCAGCATCCCGACAAATGTCATTTTAGAGCACAACCAGGGTACAGGCCTCCAGTGGGAACGGGGTTATACATTCAGTGTCATGTTCATTAAAATCATTCCTGTGTCTGCCATTTCTGTGCATTTAGGAACAGAAATGATGAATGACTAATGCTACTTTTACATGTGGATTACCCCAAATAGTTCCATGTCTGTTTAGATTACACATGCGCTTGGGCCAAAACCGAACAACTTCCAAAATATCCTCTTGTAGGACAGAACCTCAAATGGGCTTATTTTCCTCTGAGTCATGGCACAGAGACGCAAAACAAACAGGCAGTGAGAGAAGTGTGCTGTTTCTATAGACCCTCCCCTTCTTCCCTCCCAAAGGCTATTTATTATGACTGTGAACTGTGAAAATATTGGGGTTTTCTGCATTTGGAGTGGCACATGTTTTGGGGGAGAGCGAGATGTGAGTTTGTTTGAGAGGAGAGCGTGGAACCCAGCTGTGTAAACAGTCTCAGACTCCCCCACTACACACACACACACACACACACACACACATACATGCGGTAACCACTCCCCTGACAAAACCCTTAATATAAAGTCTCTCACGCCCCTCCTCCACTCGCGATCTATGTCATGTTCCAACTCACAACATAAAAAAGAAGAAAGGGGAAAAAAAGGAGAAATTAAGAAAGGGGGAAAAGAAAGGAAGGAAATAGAAAGGGAGAAAGGAAAAAGGAAGGAATGAAAGAAGGAAAGAATTAAGAAAGGGAGAAAGGTAGAAAGGAAAAAGGAAGGAATGAAAGAAGGAAAGAATTAAGAAAGGGAGAAAGGAAGGAAAAAATAAAGGGACAAAGGAAGGAAAGAAGGAAGAAAGAAGGATGACATTAGAGGGTAGAAAGGTAGGAAGAATGAAGGAAGAAAAAAGGGAGAAAGAACAACAGAAAATGAGAAAGGAAAAAGAAAGGAATAAATAAGGGAGAAATGAATGAAGGTGGAAGGAAGAAACAGAAAGAAAGAGAGAAAGGAATGAAAAAAGAAAGGGACAAAGGAAGGAAAGGAAGAAATTAAGGAAGGTAGAAAGGTAGGAAGAAAGAAATGGAGGAAAGGACAAAAAGAAAGGGATATAGGAAGAAAAAGAATTAAGAAAAGGAGGAAGAAAGGAAGAAAAAGAAAGGGAGAAAAGAAGAAAGGATAAAGAAAAAATTAATGAAGGAAGGAAAAAGAAAGGGAGAAAGGAAGACAATTTTGTCCGCAAAAGTGTAAGTTGTATTGGTGAGAAACACACACACATTTTCGGTGTGTCTACTCTTATTACTCTTGCTGTTCTATTCTCTTCTCCCCTGTGGCCGGAGCAGCACTTGTGTTATCTCTCTCTCTCTGTGGAACTGAGTACTCAGCACTGGCAGACATAAACATCCTCATGTGAAGAGAGAGAGAGGGAGAGAGAGACAGAGAAAGAGGGAGAGAGAGAGAGACAGCTGTTCTAATATACACACACAGACCCATTACAACACAGAGCTGTTCTCCATGCTGATGGATTGCACTTCATTTGGACCTCTGTAAGACTGAATTTAAACAAGTAACACATAATCCAAACCTCTGACTTGACTTCTTTTCCCAGTCAAGCTCGCACTCTCTCTCTCTCTCACACACACACACACACACACACACACACACACACACATACACACACACACACACACACACACACGTCCGCTGAAGTGCAGCGCTTGGGGACTCTTATCCAAAGACAAGGCTTGCGCAATTGGCAGTTACATGAGTGTTTGTGTGTGTGGCAGACATACTCGGGACTCTTTTTTATTTCCTTAATTGGTTTAATGTTGCTCTGAGCCTGGAATCAGGCGATTAGTATGCACATGACCCGATTTCCTTAAGCACTCGAACAAGAGTCACTCTCTCCCGTTCAGCCGCGTTTCGCACCACGGACAAAAATAAACACACATTCCCTTTGGGGATCTGCCTGACAAGACTGTAACATCCTTTATAGCACACTGTATTCCCACCGTAATGACTATGACTGCAGTTTTTCCGTGGTGACTGTGGCGACTTTCCAAGGTTCAGTGCACTGCCCCGTGCTGCCCCACACCATTTGGACTAACTGCTGGCAGTTGCGTCTCTTTTTGTGGGAACAGTTTTTAGTTTCTTTTCTAAACCTCTTTTTAAATCTATCAATCTATCTGTCCGTCCGTACGTCCGTGATCTGAAATTACGTAATGGCATGTAGGGAAACACAAAGATAAACTACAAACAGGAATTTGACCTGTCCATGTTGAACAAGCTCTGCTGGTGCATCACTAAAATATTTAGGGTGGTAACTTGGAAGACTTTGATTCCTTTTATAACATACAGTCATTAAAGTGCATCTTGACAAGTTTATAGTGAATTTTCATAGCTGAATTGCCTCTATATTCCGTGCCATTTTGTTCACAATTGAATAATTTTCCATGGCCCCCTCTATTTTAGACAGACCCTGGGGGGTTCGCAGACCCAAGTTTGAGAATCTCTGCTGTAGACATCTTAGCATCCTTTCATTTCATCCAGCCTCATCCCTCCTTTCCAGTACCAACAGTGTTTCATTTTTGCAGTTTGGTTTATTAGAGACGGTGGAAGGAGGGGAGGGGGGGCTGAGAAGGATGGGCGCAGGCAATAATTTCAGCCTTTGCAGCTGACGCTCAGCCCACCGGCATGCTCTAGACGGAGGAAAAAAATAGAGAAAAAAGTCAATAAAGCAAAGCAAACAAGAGGAAACGTTTCATTAAAGGGAAGTTGGCAGAGGGCGTAGAGGAGGAGCGGTGAGGGGGGAGGAGAGAGAAGGCTGTATGTACTCTTGAGGAGAGGGCTGGGTATGGCTAGGGAACGCTGGAGCTTGTTGGAAATTGAGCTGCTTTTTAGCCTTCAGGCTGCAGATCCACACCGGCTGGCATAGTTGAATCATGCAGGCGTAGTTAAATTCAAGCCACTGCAGGATCTAAAATCAGACCAGGGTGGATCAGGGTGGATTTTTTATTTATATTTTTCATTGCGACAACATCATCCCTGATGAAAAGATTAGCTTAGACTTGAATAACTTTTTGCTAGTTAGAGCTGGTCTGGTGCAGGTCAAACTTTTATATTGAATAATTTATCTCAGGGTTTCCCGTCATGGAAAATCTGGTAATATCAGGGTATATTTAAACTGTTTTCCAGGTGGGAAAAAGTAATGAAAGTTAGTGAAGTCCCAAAAGTTATGGATAAGTCATGGAAATATCTATACTGAATATAGTTTTTTCCAGTTTGTCTTTTGTCTAAAATATGTCATGAGCTAGATATTGCTCTTGTGTAGAGGGAAACATGCTCGCAGACCATAGTTATGTCTAATTTGTCAGTCAATCTTTCTTTTGAGTCAGTTCTGTTCAATTAATTAGTCAAAACAATTCACAAATTGGTCTAAATTATTAATGACCTGGAAAAGTTATGGAAAAGTCATGAAAATGTATTGATCAAAAAAGTGGGAACTCTGTTAGATGGCAAAGCTGGTTGACCAGCATATCTTTTCTTGTGATGCTGGTTGACCTAGTAAGACTTACTGGTTAAACCTAGTTGACAAAGCCTGTAGAGAGCACCAGCACAACAGTACTCTATGCTGGGGACCAGCATCCAAAAATCAACATAAGATGATGAAGACCAGATGATGATGATGATGATGATTTGCTGGCCTTTTCAGCCAGGATCTCTGATCAGGATCTTTGCCATTTCAGAGATTTTTTTAAGTCTCATGTTGAGATGAATGTGATATGTTGTTTCTTTATTATACCATTTATGTTATACACAACTAACTGGAAATTGGCTGTTTTTTCTACTTTGTGGAAAAGACCTTGGAGCTTTTGAAAGCGTGCATTTTTCCAGAATTGATGAGACCACACCCGTGATGCATTACCGATGACTGCAGCACTCTTGGAGAACACAGGCCTTTCATTTGTGTAGTGGAGCCTGTGGGAAGGTGGTAGGGACATTTGGGAGGAGAGGACGGTCATAATGTGTGTTGGGAATTTTGTGGCTTCGGTCACACTGCTTCATGTAAGGGGAAACTGTTCTTAGACCAGCTCAAAAGGCTACTCTCATCCCCCACTACAAGGGGAGTGAGTGGGCGATAGGAGACAAAGTGTCTTGTCGGCTCTGATCCCAAGAAAGCCAGCATCCACCCTGGCACCGGCGGCCTAACGTCTTCCCAAACCTGTAATTCTGCTGCTCTTTCCCTCTTTTCTCGACTTTATTCCGCCCCCTTCAGTTGCTGGGGTTTCAGCCTAGGGCTCGGGCTGTGGCCTGGTGCTCTGTTTATCTTGAGAGAGCAGTCATTTAGTAATTTCACACCCATAAACGTCTTCCTTAACCTCATCCCTCTCACCCACGTTAATTAACTTTTATCAGTTTAGGAAATGAAACCGCACCCGCCTTCACCTCTGTGTTTAATTGGTGGTGTTGCTTGTTTCAGAGGACACAAGGGCAGGGTCTTTGTCAAGGGAGACAAACAGGAAACCACATTAGTATGCACTGAAACTAACAGTATAGTGTGCACATAAATAGTACTTTTTCATCTGTAATGATTTCACAGTGTGTTGTTATTCTCGTAAAATTTCTTTCAGAAATCGTTAGAGCTGAACGATTGTAATGTGTCATCTTAAACACAATTCTGCCTATTAAACTTAATGTTTAATAGACTGATATGATTATTCAATATGCTGAATGCCATGTGCAAATCATTTCCGGTGAGCACCTTATCTTTATATTACGTTTGACATTTATTAAATCGTACCTCTATAGCATCCATACGTACATTAATCAAACTCATTGGAGCATTGAAAATTTGGTTCATTTTTTGTTGTTGTTGAGAAACAAGAGATAGATGATTTACTCAGAAAATGTAATGACTGTCCATGTGTTTGCTTGTACTGTGCACGTGTAATGAATTTAATTTAACCCTTGCTGGCTTGAATGTATAAATTAATGAGGTATGTTGATCTGAGGTTGCAATCTTCACTTCCACATCTAACTTTCATTCCTTTACCCTCATATTTTTTCCCTCTCTCTTTCTGTGTCTGTTCTGATCAGTGCTCGGAGGGTGATGTATGTGTCTTTTGGTAATGAGTGTTTGGATGAGGGTGTATTATAGGCTGGTTCTTATTGTCCTGTGTAGGTCTTGTTACAAAGTGTGTGAGAGTGTGTAGAGAGAGCAGGGCTTAGAGGCTATGGCAGAGAGATCACAGGGACTTAATTATGGGAACTGTGTCTTAGAAACAGGCTGCATGCTTTCAAAAGCTCTTCTAATCTTTCTCTTTCTTTCTCTCTCACTTTTTCTTTCCTATTTCTGTCTTATTTTGTTGGAATTATTTTTTGAAAAGGAGGAATGTTAGAATTTGGGACAGGTTTCAGAATTGATCAATTCTTTATGCCCATTTATAATGGGTGTAATGTTTCCATGGGTGTCCACTTCATAATTTTCAATGATTTGGTCATATCGTGAATTGTCTGATTTTAACCCCAGTTTTCTATCTCCTGCAGGCAGTGGACTGATAGGGAACTCCTCTGCCTCTTTCATGGGTACGTTTCTGGCCAGCAGTCTGGGTTCTCCCGCCACCCACCCAACCGGACCTCCATCATCCCCCTCGTCTCCGCCCTATCGGACTGGACCTCACTCCACAACCCCATCACAGATCTGGTTCCCCCACTCACATGAAGGTGAGATATTTCAATTCCCATCCATCCTCCTGTCCATTCATCATGCATCCACCTATTTATTCATGTATTAATCTTCATCATCCACCCATCCATCCATCTATTCATTCATCTTCATTGTCCATCCAATCATCCATCCATTCATCTTCCATCCATCCATCCGTCCTTCTCTCTTTCCATCCATACATCCATCAAATTTTTTTCGATGTGCTCTTCTGCTCCACACCAGTCACTGTTTACATTTAATACATTTCTGTTTTATTGATCTTTTGTGCACTTTGTGTTAAAGTTGTAATGTACTGTAAATCCTTTAAAATAATGTGTAATACATTCTTGGAATGTTTATAGATCTTAATGTAAATATTTATGTTTTAAATGTGAGTGAATATAGTTTAAAGGTTTTTATATTAACTTGTATGCATGCCTTTTCCTTTAAATGGTATGGTCAGTTGAGCCCCACATATCTGTATTTTAACAGATCTACATAAGACCATGTACAATTGTGTGTGTGTGTGTGTGTGTGTGTGTATCAGTGAGGGTTAAGTGCTCTGTAGCTGCGGTGCTCTTGGCAGCTGGCAGAATGGAACAGTAATTGTGGTTGGCAGTGAACACAGTGGTGTTACTGCTGGCACCCAGCGCTACTGTACTGAATGACTGAACAAATCTGTGTGTGCGAGACCGAACGAGAGAGAGAGAGAGAGAGAGAGAGAGAGAGAGAAATATGTCGAGCCATAGCCGACCTTGTGCATAACTCTGCTGTGTACACAGCTTTACATAAACCATCAACAACTCTACCATACTATAACAATAATCATAGCTATAATGATGATGGTCCTGATTGTCACTGTGAAATAAAATTATAATAACAATAATATTAATAACAGAATGAGCCTATAATGATGCAAACGGCCCCATCATAATGATAAGAGCTCATTATCTAAATCAGTCTTTAATTGTGCTTAGACCCTCGAAGTAGCTGATTGGTTGGCTCTGTATCCCCCCAGCCATGTCCCTGCTCACCCTCCTTCGTTTGCATAAAAAGCATGTCATCAAATCGAGCCATGCAATTACCCCAACCCTGTTCCCCTGGAGACAGTCCAGCTACCAATGATGTGATGCCCCACCTGACCTATTAGGCCAGGGGGGTGAAAGGGGGGGAGGAAAGGAGAGAAGAGTGTTAGTTGATTGGATGGAGCAGGACCTCCTGTGTGGTCCTGGAAATTGTTAATTAATATTCACACTTAATGAGGACGGCACTGAATGGCACTAGTCTGTTGGACACATGGTAAGAAAAGGCATTTGAAAATTTTTGTGATTGGATTTCATGGAGATGTTTGAGTGATTTGTTGGTTATAATTTACTTGTAGTAGCTAAATAAGTATATACTATGCCCTAAAAATGCTGTAACTACACCAACATAGAAATTAAATGGCTTCAAAAAATGTTGATTGTCCAGATAAATGTGGATTATAAAAAGTAACACTATGAATCTGAATCTTAGCATAGTTGAGTCAAACCCGCATTTGGGTGCATTTTTGTTGATTACCCAATTTTGACAAAATGTGTAGTTTCTGAATTTTGCCTTTGCTGTGCAGCATGGACCTCTATTGTTTATTATATAAAGCTAATAATAATGACTACAGACTAACCCTAATCCACATTTTAAATCTAAAAGAAAACTTTTAGTATTTTTAGCATCAGATTTTTTATTTATTTTATTTTATCTGATACATTTTCCAATTAAAAACAACCCTGACTGTCCTCAAAGGGTGGTTTTGTAAGGTTTAGCTCACTTTTAGGGATAGTTTTGTTCCAAACTAAATCCTTTCTTGTAATCATAAACGACCAATGTCATTGGTCCATCCAGTCCATTGTTGAGAAATGTAAAATGTATTACATGACCACACTTTTTCATGTCCTTTTCAGCAGTGGTCTGGTTGACTGCGGCTTGCACTGAGAGTGTTTATCATAGAGTACACTCACTGTGCACTTTATTAGGAACACTATAGTCCAAATGAGTCCTGACGTGGTCTTCTGCTGTTGTAGCCCATCAGCCTCAAGGTTTTTCTGTCAACTCAAACAAGTCTGGCCATTCTCCTCTCTCATCAACAAAGTGTTTTTGTCCGCAGAACTGCCACTCACTGGATGATTTTTTTGGTACCATTCTAAGTAAACTCTACAGACTGTTGTGTGTGAAAATCCCAGGAGATCAGCAGTTACACAAACACCCTAACCAGCACATCTGGCACCAACAATCATGCCACAGTCGAAATCACTGAGATCACATTTTTCCCTATTCTGATGGTTGATGTGAACATTAAATGAAGCTGCTGATCCGTATCTACATGATTTTATGCATTGCACTGCTGCCACACGATTGGCTGATGAGATAATCGCATTAATAAGTAGGCGTACAGGTGTTCCTAATAAAGTGGTCAGTGAGTGTGTAATATGACAAAATAACATAATATGCTCTTTGCGATCAATAACGTCACAGGAAGGTAAGCGTTATCATACCTGAACAGTCAGAAATATTGTCAAGGAACCCCCCTTGTTTCATGCTAACTGCCATTCTGCCGCTCTTCATTTACAAAATACACAAACAACTGTAATATTGCTGTGATATATTCAGTTTTGGGGGGTTGATGTGGAGTTTCCTCAGCCAGGCCCTGGGGTCTCGTGACCCTTAAGGTTAAACCCAACTGCAACGGTCTACTTCCTGCTCAGACAACCGACACTCACACATGGGGCGTGCATCTGTGTGTGTATTTGTGTGGGTACGCGTGCACAGTTTTAACTGAGAGATGCTGAGGGTTAAAAGCATCACCACAGGGAGGTGGTGGCTTCCGGACTCTGCTGAGCATGTGTGTGTGTGTGTGTGTGTGTGTGTGTCCCCTCCCTGTCTGTTGGCCCCTTGGATCCTCTTTTGGCTATGAACCGTTTGTGGTCAGGCCCCACTTTTCAAACCCTGCTTTATCTATCCCGGTCAGGTGTGTGTTTGTGTGTGAGATGGGTGTGTGAGAGATGCGTTTGTAGTCATCTCTTAGAAATAGGGCAACCTAACTGATACCCAGATAACTCACCCAACTGCCCTGTGGCAGACAAATCAAATCAGTCACTGCCGTATGTATATGTGTTTTGTGTCTTACAAACAGAGAAACAAGATATGGAGAAACAATAATCCCAACAGTTATGTGTGAGTTGAGGTGCATTGCTCTAGTACTACAGTAATAGTACTCAAAAAATTTAATGCATGTAAGATTTTCCCCTATGGAACACAAAAGGAGTTATTTTGCTGAGTGTTCACTTTGTACTTTTCCATACAAAAAGTGGATAGTAACTGGGACTGTCAAGTTCCAAAAAAACAATAACTGACAACAAATAAAAACATGAATGAATTAATGAATGAATGGGGGGTGGGGATAGCAACTTATATTTTCACGCAAAACTATCATGTTACTTCAGAAGGAATATTACGAAGTCATACTACTATTATTTTGCCCTTTTGGTAGCTTTACAGTTGGAGTCAACTTCTACTTAATATTATCGTATTAAGCAGCAATGGATTTTCCTTAAGAACTTCTTTTGTGTTCCACAATTGAAAAAACAACAACAGTTTTTGTGGTTCAAGTGACATGTATGACAAGTATTTTGGTTTGATGATTTGAAGTAGATATATGATAGAATAGAGCTCTTTTTTCTCTTTTTTTTACCATTTTCAATGAATGGTTCCATGTAAAACTGGAGTTATAGTTTGTGTATGTATACGTTCAAGTTTCAAAGCAAACTCGTCACCAGTTTTCCCAGCTGTAGGATCTCTCTAAGGAACATCAGGCTGCGATTGTGTCTGACCAAAGGTTGCTTGTATTTATCCTCTTTCTTTCACTCTTATTCACATGCATCCATGCATATTTTCACCCTCTAAATTCTTTTAACAAGTGTTGTGTGCGGCGAAATATTTAACCGCACGATTGAGTGTTACTCTGGGTGTTAATGTAAAATGCCTAGAGCAGGTAGAAAAGAAAAAGCATTAAGAGTTTATGCTTTGTAAGTGTGTTTGTGGGAGAACTAGAGAGAGAGAGAGAGAGAGAGAGAGAGATAAAAGGAAAGAGAAAGAGAGAGAGTTGGCTCAGAGCAACAGAGAGGGGATCACCTTTGAAGTCCCGGCTGGCGGAGGAAGCCAGGCTTGGCTTGGTACATTTCATGCAGTGACTGTGAGTGTGTGTGGAGGGTGTTTAGCCTGGGAAAAGACAGGGAGACAGTTTGTATATTTCGTAATAAATGAGAGTGTAAGAGGAAAATAATTGGTTACAGTAGCTTGTGTACACCCGCTCAAATATATGTTCATACTCTCCCCCCGACTCACACACACACATACACACTCCGTCCAAATGATTGTTTTTAGAGACTGAATCCTGGAAGCCCCAATCGGCCAGCTGCCAGTTGGCCAAACTCCAGTGTCTGGCGGCCAGCCAACACACAGATCTGCCATCCGAGACTCCATCCCTCTCCCTCTTTCATACACATACACTCTTTTACTCCCATCTCATTGTCCTTTTTTCTTTTATCTCTCACTCTCTCAATACTTCTCTCTCCTTGATGTCCTGAAGCACTCTTCCTCTACATTACTTGTTTTTTGTTCGTTCCTCTTTACTCTTCACCTCCAGTCCATTCCTCCTCCTTTTTAAACCTTTTTCCCCATCGTTTGTCGCTTTGAGGTTCTAACACATTCTCTTTATATTGATTATCGAAAGGCCATCATATCTCATTCGCTCTTTTTCATCTCTTTACCTTTTATTTTTTACAAATCGGATAGATTCTAAATTCTGATTGGTTGGGCCTCGCTCTGAGCCGTAATTCGAAGCACATCTGGGATGGCATATTATATTATAATGCACTAATTTACTTCATTGCTTGCCAACCATCTACAGAACAGTTAGGCTTTTTTGCTATATTACTTAGCAGAAGAATTATTTGTATTATTATTATTAAACAATATAGCCATTTAATTGACCATTGGTGTCTTATATCATATAGATGTTGTGACTGTTTTATACAAGCAATAAGCCGTTTCAGGCTGTGCATGACATTGATTCTACACAGTGATAGACACTACGCTGGTGGCTCATTGTGACTAAGATCACTTGTTACCTGTGGTAATATGCGCATTGCTTTATTCTATTGTTGTTGTTGTTGTTGTTGAACTCTCTATGGCTGCATTCTGCAACCGTTGATTCAGCACATCTCGCAATTAACGGAGCTGACAAGATCCCCTCCCCAACTCCTCCTCTTCTCCTGCTCTGTTCTGCTCTCTCCTCCCTCCATCTGCCTGCTTCGTTTCCTCGCTTTGCTTTAATTAGAGGGTTAGACGGGCACATTTGAGTCAGCCTTGTTTTCTTATATTGTACCCCTCTCTGAATTTTTATTTAAATTTTTTATACATTTGTATTGCCAGAGCAGTGCAAAATAAATTATATGAAGTGAAATAACAATAGTGCAAAGTACTATCAATAAAAGGTAAGGATATATTTGCACTTATCAGATAAACAATAGTATAAATCAAATAAGAAAAAATGGAATGTACTTTTTGAATTAAAAACACAACACGCAAAATAAAATAATAAATTATGAAGTTAAAATTAAAACAAGCTAAAATGGATAAAGACTAAATACATCTCACATGTGGGCTGTAATCTGATGCGGTGTATTGTGCTCTGCATGTAAAGGTATATAGTTGTGTCCTGGCTGATGGAGAAGCTGGTGTTGAATTACAGTAGGAGCTCTGCTTAAAGATTACAGCAGATTGACTGGTACGACAGATTCAGATTTGGGCAAGAAATGGGTGCCAAAAATTGTGTGTGTGTGTGTGTGTGTGTGTGTGTGTATAGCAGCTAATAATTTGATAAAATGTCCTGTTTAAAGCAATCATTGGTTCTCACCAGTGTTAATGTGTGTGTGTGTGTGTGTGTGTGTGTGTGTGTGTGTGTGTGTGTGTGTGTGTGTGTGTGTGTGTGCGTACATATTTATACTACATTTAGCGACCAAATGTCCCCAAAAGGATAGGAAAACCTGAAGCCCAGACAGCGGTCCCCATGAGGGAAATGGCTTATTAAACATACTAAAAGATGTTTTTTGAAAATGTAAATAAACAAAACATTTTCTTTGAGGGTTAGGTTTAGGGGATAGAAATGATCATTAGATCTGTATAAAATCCTTAAAATGAATGGAAGTCTATGGAAAGTCCCCACAATGATATAAAAACAAGTTTGTGTGTGTGCTAGCATGCGTGCGCGTGCGAGTGTCTATGTGTGATAGAGTACGTAGTCCTGTGTGGCCTCTCGCTCGTTCCCTCACACACAACCACAGATCCTATTTGACTTTGTTTGGGACCCAATCCAACACTCCCCACCTGTATTTCACTGCTTCTTAGTCTTACAGAATAAAAACAGTACCTTGGCTTCTTACCCAAATCCCAGTTTGATCTGGCAGAGGGAACTCCTGTTACTCTCTCATTCATCATTTAGATGAATACAATTTTAATTTTGACTGTGGACCTGCATTTTAGAATAAGAGTTCTGTCTTTATTGCTTTGTGTGTTAGTTATCTATGTGGCATCCAGGGACAGGGTGTTCAGTGAAACCTTGTGGCTGGAATCTCTAGCCTGTAATAGTCTGTGCTGGACCATGTTTATTGCTCATCATTAGAGTATGATTGCTTTCAGACGGCCGTGCTGCTCTGCTCTAATTGTTAGCATTTAAATTAATTTTGGAAGGGAGAGATTATAGTGATTGTTGCCTCCCGTTTGCTCCTCTCCACTCATTCCATCTCATTTTCTCTATTTTCCTCTTGTCTCACCTCCCCTTCTCTCCTTTTGTCTCATCTATTTTCTCGTCCTCTTCTTTCATTCGCACCAGCAAGATTACATGCACGCACGCACACACAAACAAGAGTGTACACAAACAGGGGCATACACATGTTTACAAACGACAATGTGATAACTGTACTGTTTTCATCTCTATCTCTCTTTCCTTCTTTGTGTGTCTATAGTGAGTGTGTGTGTGTGTGTGTGTGTGTGTGTGTGTATCTGCACCCACTGCAAGAGTGTGTACACTGCACATGTGTGTAGATAAAATTTAATTTCACTGGCTATAGGAAACAAGTGCAGCCAGAATGCCTGATATTACACATCTGGACTCCCTTGTGATGTCACTGTCATCAGGATGCTCCACTGGTGTCAATTAGTAGGAGAGGCAGAGAGAGGGGGAGGTCTCCTTCCTTCCTTCCTTCTTTTGTCTCTCTTTCACTCCCTATTTCTCCTTCATTGACACTCACATATGTACCTATACAGACACTTACTACTTGTCTCTCTCATTATCTGGCTCTCAAAATGATATGCTCTGTCTGTATTGCACTCACAGCCCTTCGTTCACATCTCCCGTTTTCACTTTTACCACCTTGCTCATTACAAAGGTTTCATTAATGCTCCTTAAATGTCTCTAAAAGGGGTAGTTAAAAAAAAAAGAAAAAAAAGAGAATCTGTCATAATTTACACACCCTCATGTTGTTCCAAACTAATGACTTACTGTACAAAAAACAAAAAAAGAAATGTTAGGCAATATGATATTCTCGGTTACCATTCTCTTTCATTGCATATTTTTGGAAGTGAATGGTGACTGAGACTAAAATTTGGCCTAACATCTCCTTTTGTGTTCCATGGAAGAAAGTCATACAGGTTTGGAACAACATAAGGATGAGTGAGTAATGACAGACGTTTTATTTTTGGGTGAACTATCCCTTTAAAATACAGGAACTACAGTGCTTTGAGTTGAAACACTGCAAGTTATTATGAAGGAATGACATGTCAATTGGTTCTCTTCCAGGGTTTTCCATTGTGTCAGGGCTGACTGGGTCATGATAGTGTATGTGTGTTTTGTAGGCTATGGGACAATATTTATGTGGAATGCTGAGGATGACCATTATGGACTGCTGTTTACTTTGGCCCAGACTGTTAAACATTTAACTGCATTCAATTAAACAGTGTAGAAGGACACACTGAAGGGTGTCTCAAACAAATACATGCACAAACACAGCAACACACTCTCCAAAAGAAACCAGGATACTCTCACAGATTAGAAACACTCATACAGACTTCTTTTTTTACAGACAGACAGGAACACACACACCACACACAGCACAGATGGCTATAATAGCTATGTGTTGTGGACGGGTTAAGAGTGTGAACTTTGTCTGCCTGGCCGTTGACCTCTGCTTCTCTGTGGTTGGGTTTTAGCCATGTGCTTAGTTTACACATAAAAACATCCTACTGCTGCCCCCGCTGTAGCCTTCACTATCCCAGGACACAGTTGAATGTCCTTGAAGGTGCAAAGTCAAGCAAAGAGGCTGTTTACCTTCCTCTGAACTCAACCCATGGGATGTGCAGAGTCTGTGGTCATAACTATTTAAAAGAGCATTTTGCATTGGTTGTAGTTTGTGTTTTTGCGTGTCTCTGTAGCATAGACTGAATGCATTGTGATATCCCCATTTACAGTGTGTGTATATATATATATGAATACACAAACAAAACTCTAATAAATTATGTGATATAATTTGGCAGTTGCCAGGGTGTTGCAGTGCGGTTTCTTAAAATTACTAAGTATGAGCAAGAATAATTGTGATGCTTGCCTTAGTAATTGCGAGCTCTTGCAAGCAACTTTAAAATGTATTATAAAGGCTGTAATTGTAAACATTGTGCTGAATGACTCCAATCAGGCTTCCTAAGCAACCAGTTGGTCCAGTTGCTAGGGTGGGTAGAGTCATGTTGGGTTAGCCTCCTCGTGGTCGCTATAATGTGGTTCTCGCTCTCGGTGGGGCTCGTGGTGAGTTGTGTGTGGATGCTGCAGAGAATAGAGTGAGCCTCCACACGCGCCAGGTCTCCGCGGTAATGCGCTCAACAAGCCACGTGATAAGATGCATGGATTGACGTCTCAGACAAGGAGACAACTGAGAACTGAGAGTCACTATACCACCACAAGGATTTATAGCGCATTGGGAATTGGGCATTCCAAAATGGAGAGAAAAGGGGAGTAAAAAAAATGAATTGTAAATATGAGCTACTCAGGTACTCATAAATGTCGAGTGAAGACATTAACTTATTTGTTTGTGCAGGGTTTTTCTGGGAAAGGTTGTGCCGTGCTGTAGGGCTTCATGAAACTGTGTCCAGCCATAGCACAGCAAAAGGCCAAAACTGTCACTCTCTTTTGTTATGTTTGTTTATGCTGACAATGTTCTCTTCCCCTCTGCGTTCTCTCTCTCTTTCTCTCTCTCTCTCTCTCTCTTTTTCTCTCTCTCAGCCCCAGGGTATCCCCGCTTTTCAGGGAGTCTAGCCCCCACCTTCTTATCCATGAGCCCCCTGGATCACCATGGCAACAGCAGTGTACTCTATGGACAGCATTTCTATGACACTCAGAAAGGTGAGTCAGGTCCTATTTTATCTGTCAAGCTACTGTGATCAGTCTGCATATGAAAATATTTGTGTCTTAAGTTTTAAATTATGGATTATCACCTTTTTTCTTTCATACTTTCTTCCTTCATTTCCTCCTTTCTTTTTTCTTTCCTAAGATTTCTATCTAAGAGGCCTCCCATCACAACCCCACCTTCTCTCCACCAATCACAGCTTCCCACCATTATCTCGGACCGCCCCCACCCATCCGCTGGACTCCTGTAGCCGGGAGAGGGATTCTGGGAACACACATTCCCAGAAGAGCTCAAAAGAGACAGGTTTAGCAGAGCGAAGACTAGGACCCGGTGGAAAAGATAAAGAAAAGAGTAAACAGGACTCTAAGCAGGATCGTCAGCACCATGGCCAGCCACTTCCCAACCTTCATCACCACCAGCACCATCACCCCCAAAGCTTAGATGAGGACCTCCAGAACAAAGACGACCCCAAGCACCTTAGCTCTTGCCTGCTTAGCACAAAGACCCAGAATGGCTCTGACACAGGGGCAACAGCCAGGGGCTCCCTGCCCAGTTGTGTAGGACCAGGAGCCTCGGGTCTGGGGACTGGCCGGCAGCCAAGTGGAGAAGGTCACTATTGTAAGGAGGGGGTCAGTGGAGAGATGCGAATTAGTGAGCCACCCTCAGACTGTCTTCGACACAGTGCCATGCTGGGCCATGCCCACCCAATGTCCTACTCTATACCCCCTCCTCTGAGCATTGGCTCTGCTGTGGGAGGATCCTGGCTCCACCCAAGTCATCCACACCATCACCATCCTCATCATCCCCATCCAGATCTCTTCTGCCCACCTCCCCCTGCCCCGCTCACCATGCCCTCTGCTCAGGAAAAGAGCCTGTCTTCTGGAGCAGGCAGGGACTCTGAGGTAATGGGGCCTACCTTTGTGCCCTCCGTGGGGCCGCTGAGGGACAAAACTAGCGGACCATTTCAACTAGGAAACCCTCACTGTCGAGGTGCAGGAGGTGGGATGGTGGCAGCTGGGGGTGGTGTTGGAGGAGGTATGGGGAAAGAAACCAAAACTCCTGAGAGGAGTAGCAGTGGAAGTCGAGCAGCTCCTCCTGCGCCTCCCCACATGCCTCCGCCTAGTAGCTGCCAAAGAAAATCTTCCCAACAGCAAAATGCTTATGGCAAAGCAGACAAGAGCTCAGACTGGTCCACGGGCCTTCATTCACGCACACATGAGGTTCAGCACAGACAAAATCAGCAACCCAATTCGGTTAGGCCATGTAGCTTGGATAGCAATGAGGAATCTGATGCCTTTCGTCCCTCTCTGCCACTGGGGACGAAGGGTGGCCACCAAGCTAAGAGTAGCATATATGCCAGCACTCCACCCTTTCGGGACTATTCCCACTCAGGTCCATCAAACAGGGCTTCTTCTGAAGGTAAAGGTGGAACTAAGAGTGAGTGTAGTCTTCAAAGGAACAGTCAGAGAGTTGCACGAATACGTCATCAGCAGCACGGTAATGGAACTAGCACTGGCGGACTGGAGCCTAGCAATAATGTGCAAGAAAAAAGGACTACAGAGTACAGCGGGCAGCAGACTGGCACTCCTCCCTCTTGGGGAGTGCGAGGACACCAGACTCGACCGGATGAAGAACAGCACAAGGCACACAACTCTCTAAGCGCCAGCTCCCAGAATTCACGTGGGGTCCCAGGACCTCTTTCAC
Organism: Moxostoma hubbsi; assembly: GCA_032164185.1. NCBI lineage: Eukaryota > Metazoa > Chordata > Actinopteri > Cypriniformes > Catostomidae > Moxostoma > Moxostoma hubbsi. The sequence continues at coordinate 10,294,011 of JAVLUX010000035.1, forward strand.
CCCTAACGAACCTACAGGAGGCCACGTTGGGCTCCCAAGGACCTGAAAGCAATGCCATGAGGAGTCTGATGAAGTACAGCAGCCAGCAACCACTGCTGTTCTCTCAGAAGAGCCCATTTGGTGGTCTGGGCTGCCTCAAGCAGGGGTCAGCAACTGGGGAGAGGAGTGAGAGAAACGACAAAAGTGGAAGCAGTTCGAGCTGTGCTCTACAGGAGGTGAAGCAGACCCTCCCCCCCAGGAGAGCCTCATCATCCGGGGAGAATGAGCGTTCGGAACGGGTGGGCAAGGACTCAGGGGAAGCTCAAGGGGAGGGAGAGGTGCGGCTGCCCCCTGTGGGGATAGCAGTGGCCGTTGCCAGGCAGAGAGAGCCCCTGTGCCGCCTGCCAGACGGGCATCCCACCCACAGCCACCACAGCAGAGTGATGCCCAGCATGAAGGGTAAGTGGCTGCCATCAGGAGGTCTGGTCTGTGTGTACGAATGTGTGTTCTAACAAGCTATTTTTAATTTGTCAGTATACTGGAGATACTTGATGAACTTTTAAAAATGAATTATGGTCTCCAATTGTTTTTGGTTGTTAATCAATACATTGCATAGACATTAACATGGAGATTATTTCTGAAATTTTCTAGGTGTAGTCTTGCCATATTGAGTGTTTTAAGGTTTACAGTCATTGTCAAAATGCTCTTAAATCTTCAATAGGCTACAATGCATAATATCTGCTTCGATGAGCATATGCCAAGATTGCATGAATGCAGGAGGACAGCTAGCTGCCATCTGTTTTATACACTGATTTGATATAGCCCAGTAGAAACACCTTGTCTGTGCCCGGAATCTGAAAAATGCTGCCTTCTTAGGCAGTATACCGAGGAATGAGGGCATCAAAACATGTCAGAATCCAGTGCCTTTGTAACATCCTGTCCATTGAGATGTCCATTGAGATGCCTCCATCTGGCGATTTTTGAAGGCTGCATAGATGTATGCTTCTCTGCCTAAGATATTGGTTGAAAGATCAAAATGCTCTCTGAGCAACTTGTGATTTAGTTTCAACTAAAAAAATAACCATTGTAGTCATTAAGTATTCACTTGGTTATCTTTAAAGCTCACTTAAATTTGTTCAGGATCACTAGATGCATTGGAAGGTGGTCTGAAACCTTTAAAGATGCCTTGTTACTAAAATGCTGTCTGTTAATTCTAAGATTGTCTGGGTAGGAAGGTTTTGGACACAGCCCTCAAAACGTTTGGCACTGGACAGTCTTGGGTGTTTGATTGGTAGTAGGTTTTCAGATTGTGGTACTTAACTGCTCTCTTATAGGTGTTGGACGCCCCATGTACCCGCTGGACCGGGAGGTAGATGATGAACGGAAAACAGTGTATGAGGAACAGCTTGGACTTCCTCCATTCGACCGAGAGAGAGAACTCCTCCTCAGGTATGGCTGTTAGTTGACTCTTAATACCACATTGAACTGTGTGAATTTGCAACACTGCTATCAGAGAATCCTTTGCCATAACTTTTACAATTTGAAATAATTTAGTAGTCTAGCATGCAGACATACGTGCTATTTAATTATCATATTTGATAGAATTGCAATATTTACCATGATTACCTGTATCTAAAGAAAGACCAGTCCTTTAATGACTTAACCTGCAGAGTTGCATTGTAGTTGCATTGTAGAGAACCCATGTTGCATTGTAGTTCTTATCCCTTAGAGAGTCACATTTTGCCATTTTTATTTCTTTCCTTCAGGGAAAACAAAGAAAGAGTTGAGTTTGCCAGGATCCACCCCTCCAGTAGTTGCCATGGAGATCTGACCTCGCACCTTATTGTTCCAGGCAGTAGCCAATTAGGCACTGAGCCATCTGCTCATGCCCACCCCGCCCATCATCACTGGATGCCTCGGACAGGAAGTCCCTCCCTCTGGATGAGACACTCCTATGGTGAGCTAATACCATCTGTTTGTATTGTTTTATTATTAGATGACTACATACTTCACTGTCTTGTTTAATAGACAAATAATACTACATGTCATATTTTTACAAGTGTTGTTTTATTATTTTTAATGATCAATGAGTAGACCTTATTCACAGCAGTGCCATTTTTGACAGGAATGACAATAAGGCTATGAGGGACAGACGTACAGTTGTTTAAAGTGTTATTGGATCGTTCCGCTGTTGAAACAATCCTCTGAGTTGTGGAAAAGTAGATTTAGGAGCTTTTTGATAGCATTTTGTAGAGGAGACTGTAAGTCTATCCCTCGCATGTTTCATTCCCTTTAAATATCCAAGATGGCGCTACTGTGAATTAGGTCTATTAGTATTGAAACTCAAGCCTAAGTCTTTGATCACTGAGCAGCATTTCCTGTCTCTGTTCAGGTCTCAGTCATGCAGCATTGCACCAGAACCTGACCCCAGGCTTCTCCACAACCATGCCCAGCCCCTTGCAACCAGTCCTGCCTCTGCCTCAGGATCCTTCCGCTGCCCTGGTGGTACTGCCTACCGAGCCAGCAGCCCACCCTGCCACCCATCACCTTGGTAAATTGCCCAAAATTTGCATTTTCCGGTTGTCCCAGGAATTGATGATGTAGTAACAATGTTATGGTTTAAAGGTATTTATATTTCAGCACTAATAAAGGTAAAAAAAATAAAAAAAACATGAAAATTTTTTAAATATTATGTCCAAAATGGTATACTGCAATAATCAATTGTTTTGTTTTTTTTTGTGGCTAAGTTGTTTTGAAGATGACTTTGTTTTGATTTTGTGTTTTTGTTTTATTTTTGTTTTTGAGTTTTTGTTTTGTTTTGTTTGCTGAGCAAATTACTCAGTGATCTGAACTTTCATCAGTGATGACAAAGATTTGACATTGTTTTTGGTGTGCCTTAGGGCAAAAATATATTTATTTTGTGTAGTTAAGTTGCAACAGACTTGTAAAAGGGCATTAACAACATGTTAGTTACATCAATTACAGCTAACAACTGCCACCCACTGTAATCGGTGGTCAGTCTATCCAGTTGTTCTATTCCGGAACTGCACTGAATTCCTTCACCATCTGGGACTTCTGTCCCTCCCCCCTCAGCATGATTTGATCTCATCCCCTCTTTGCCCCTGTATCATTCTGTAATCATTATTGTGAAATGCTTCACTAAGCCAAGCAGGCATTTACAGCACATTGCAGTATGGACATAATGGGAACGATTTCACAAGCGGCCCTAATGCACACTCTGAATGTGCGAAGTGGAATTATTCAAACTGTTTAAACAAATTATCATTTCAAGTAGATAGCTTGCGTATTTGACTTTGAGTGTGTGTGGTGGGGTGGAGGGCGTATGCATAGATAAGCGTGTGCGAGCGAGAGAAATGGAGATCTAAAGTCACTGTGTGGGTGCACGTTTCAGGGTCTGTTGGTTCAGATTAAATTTGTATGAATATGTTAGTGTTTGTATGGGAGCAGAATTGGTCAAGGTGTGTTCTAGAAATTTGTCACCATTGTAGCACTGTGTGGAACGTTAGGTGGTGTGCTCCACAAGAAAAGTAACAATTTAGAGATAAAAAATGGTGTATTTGGTTTTTGCTGTTTTGTTCTTTGTTGTGAACATATTCACTTTTTTAATTTGCAACCTATTTTGCATCCGTATTGTGACGTAATTTATGAGTGATACAGGATATTCAATGAGAAAACATTTTTGTTGAGATTTGATTTTGGCAATTTGAAATTGAGATTTGAAATTGGATTGTGAAAAGTAGGTTTTCTATACCAGAAAGGAGCCACACCTGATTGCAATTTTGCTTAAATAAACTAATTTACATATTCTAAACAGTTGTTTGGCTATTGGTTAACATTATCCAATAACCCTGGGCAGCCTAGATGACATAAGGGGGAAAAGTATGTTTGTTTTTTGTTTGTTTTTTTAGGGGGAGCAAGTTATTACATTTTGACAAAGATTACAAATAAACTGACTGATGAATCATGCACAGTAAGACCCGGAACATGTATTAAGAAAGTAAATATGGTCCATTTAGATTATATATTGATTTTAAACCAAAAGAAAGACTAGGGTCAGTTAATGGGCTGTGTCATTTTATGGTGTAATGTTCAATGCCTTCTGATCAAAGTTAGGATGCGCTACGCTATGCATCTTTGCATAGTTTTAAAGTGTATCACTGTGCCATGCCATGCCGTGCTATAGTGTTGTATTGCTATCACTGGTATTTTGCTTTGATTTGTCTTTCCACCATATTATACTGTGCCATGGCGTTTTGCACATGGTTGCATGGCTTTTTGCTGTATTGTGCTGTGCTTTGCTGTCCTGTGCTGTACGCCTCTGTTCAGCATTCCTCCTCCCCACACTGGCTGTGAAATTTAATTAGCTCTCTGCTCCTTAGCGTCACACTCCCTTTTCTGCAACAAAGAAGGGAAGCGCATCCACTGGATCCCTCCCTAGGGAAGCATAACCCTGTCCCAGTAATCTTTCCCAAACAAAGGTCCCTGTCATACATCAGGGAAGGAGGGGTGGAGAATGAGCAGCATGCAAAACCGAATGGCTGAAAGAAAAACATATTGTGTTTAAATTTCTGTGGGCTGAGGCTCAAGGCTGAGACTAAGTGCTTTGCACAGCTGCGCTTCATCCCTCTACACATTCTCTCTCCCCCGTTACCTAACTCCATCCTTCCTATTTGGTTCACAAATATCCCTCTCCTTCAAAAGCAACTCTGATATCCTTGTTTAGTGACAAAATGGCACAACAGTGTATCTGCGAGGGTCGTAGTTTCGTGAATGACCTAGTTTTGCCATACTTTTGACTTGTGAACCAAGGTCTGGTTCACAATGTAGCTTATTCTGGTCAAGAACCACCCGTTGGAAGAGACTGCCTGACTAACTTGTAAAGCTGCCAACCACAATTTGCTAACGCACTGTTTAGGGGCACATTTATTGGATAATATTAAATGGATTATACCACAATGATAGACAGGTGTGCAAAAAATTAATTCAAATAAGTCTCCATGAATGATTGTATGGAAAACATGTTTTTGCCTTTTCAACAAGAGAGAAAAAAAGGTAAATAATGGCTCTGAAACTCCCTAAATGTGTGTGGACTTTTGTGTGATTTTTGTCAATCCAAAAGTAAATACTCAGAAAACAAAATTAAATATACAGTTTTGTATAGTGTGCTTGTAAGTGCCTCAACCAAAACTCTTGTATCTTTCAAAGATTAGATGCCACTAACCTGACAAACCTTGGCTAATCCAGTGATTATTTCTTCTTCATTATACCAACCCGGTGCTTTGTAAACATGAATTTGTTTCCAGATGGACTGATAAAAAAACGTAAAAAAATAAATAATCTCTTGTTCCAGAAAGTTGCATAAAGTCAGTCATTCAGAATGGAACTGACCATTTTAGCCAGCTCTTTCCATGTTTGTCTAGTCTATGGGCTCCTAGAAGTAACGTAAAGCCAACCAATCAGATTGGAACTGCCTATTTTATCTAGAACTTGCCATTATTGTGTGCAATATGCATCAGACAGCTAAGGCTAAAGCTATGGGTGACCTTAAAGCATCCGAGTCTTCCCTCCTCAAGAATTTGTCTGTGGGTATAACAGTTGTGCTCCTTTTTAAGGGCAACACCCATCACCTAACTCTTTTTTATAGAGGCATTATAACCCAACCCAAGCTCATGTGAATGAGTGAGCCATTTGGGAGTGGACCTTTCTTGCCTGTTCTCAGCATGCTGTCAGGCAGGGCTTGTCAGAAGAGCCACATTCATGTGACAGTTTGAGACAGCAGTGCTGAATCGTCTTGACTGCCACTGCAGTGTTTGGGAGCCAGAGATCAGGCAAGTGTGGCTGGTGAGCTCACTGGTGACCGTCGTTTTGCGTTATCTGCCGAAGTACGGCTGGCCTAAAAGTGAGTGCAAGTGACAGACAATGCAATGTGGATGTGGTTTGCATGCACTGTTTGCCTTTGGGTTGAGTTAGCTACATTTTGGCCTCTATGCAGAGATGAGGAAAGAGATGTGGAAATGTGAGTATGTGAGTTTTTGTCTTGGGGATAGAGGATGACTTTATGGAAGAAAAAAAAAATTGTGGAAGAAAGAAGGACAGAAAGAAGTGGAATCTTATAGCCGTAAATCAATAGGCCTGCAGAGCGATAAGTGCGACTTGCCTTAAGGCAAGTGAAAAACCTTTGTTCATTCTTTTCCCATTCCTTTCTCCTTCCCCCTCTCGCTCTCTGTAGATGTAATGGAGCAGCAGGGATTGTGGCCCCCGGTTTACGGAGCTCGAGGGCCCGCCTCACACATGCAGCATCCCGCTGTCTATTCCCGCTCCCAGTTTCTACGGCAACAGGAACTATATGCGCTGCAGCAGCATCAGCACCAGCAGCATCGTGCAGCGCAGGTGATGGAGCTAGTGCACAGACACAGTCACTCACAGGTAACATACACACACTCACACTACAGTTGCACCTGACAACACCTAAATAAGTGCGTGAATAAAAAGTTGCATATTCAGCATATGCACTCATACTCATCAGGGTTATTCTGGTTTGAAAATATCCAATATCACTGAATGTTCATCAGGGAAATATCAGGGCATTTTCATAGTATGATTTCTAGGCCTGGAAAAGTAATTTAAATCAATATAATAAAAAAAAAAGAATGGAAGTTTCTATAGTCAATATACTGTAAATTTAGGCACAGTAGACACATATTTAATAGATTAGAAATTGCATCTCTTGTGTGTAATCCAAACAGAATCATGGAAAATTCGTGTTCATTTTTTTTCATCCCCCACAAATTGTCCCATCTGCCTATGAAGACACAATTTAATTGGAAAATGCAACAAGTAAACTGTGATTGATTTTTCATGTCAATCCGCTTCTTTTTGACAGCATATGCTGTTAAAATAAAGTCAGGATTGGAAGATAATAATCAGACCACCTAATTGATTTGTATTTGAATGCAAATGCATAGTTTCAGTAAAGTTTTTGTTCTTTTGCAAACTCATGTTTTTAATATTATTTCATTCTTAGTTTTATTTGTTTTAAAATATGAAACATAATAACCTTGATACCCATTCACTTAGATTCATTTCCTCATACTCCTCACAGGGTGATTTCCCAATGGCTATTTCTGTACTGAAGCCTAGTGTGTTTCAACATGCCTACCCAGGACACCCTGGTTGTGAAAGGCCTGTTCCTCCTCTCAGAAATTCATAACCGTTATACCAAAAAGAACACGCAACTTTGCTTTTTCAAAGTGCATTTGGATGTTGCAAGTTTAATAGAGTAGGGCTCTGCTCAGGAATGGGACAATTATTTGCCTGCTTTTGTACAAAGAAACGGAGCATAAAGCATGTGAATGGAGGATCATTAGCACTCTTTGTACTGCATCCCTGGTGCATGTCCTTATGCAAGTGTACTGAGAAATCTGAAATGGCTGAATCATATCTAGCTCCATGCTGTAGAGAAACATCATTTTTCAATATGAATGCATTTCAGTGGTGAGAAAACAAGGAATTATTTAGGCATATAGAGTGTTAGAGACCCCCCATGACCCCCTGCACTGTAAAATCTCTAAAGTTAATAACGTGGTTTGGATGTCTTTTTTGCATTTCCTGTGTTTCTACAGAGGAAACCTGAGGATTCCCCCATTGATTTGGTTGAGGGATCGTCTGAGCTCCGTACCCCCAAGCACACTAAGCCTTTCTCTGTTGGCCCCTCAACTAAAACACCCCCCTCCTCCTCATCCCCGGGAGGCTGCGCCTCTCGTCTTTCACCCTGCTGTCGCTCACCCGCCCCGCGGTCCCACCTCAAGGGTACGCCCTGTACACCCTGTGCTGAGCCCAGCCCGGCCGTGGCTGCCCCTCGCTCCCCGGCACTCAGCCCCCACCACCTGCCAAAACCCACAGAGTCCCAGGAGATGAGGGGAGAGCGGCAGACGCCCCAGGACTACCCTCGGTCACTGGAGCCTGGTGAGTGAAAATACAGCATATGTCTCTGTATATGTTACTGTGTGCAATTTTTTTTTTTCCCACTGAAATTCTTAGAAATATAAAGATTATTTTCCAAAATGTGAGGGAATGAAAATAATGATGTCTATAATAATGGTTGCAAAATCCCTAAATGTACAAATTATTTGAATCATCAAACACACAATAATTTGGGTCAAATGGTAAAAAGGCACATTGACTTTTCGGGGAATAAAAAACAGAAAGAAAAGAAGAAAAAGCAGAGAAGTGCTTTCTCTCATTCAATCTGTACCTCTTCCAATGCCCTCACATTTGGGACAAGAAAAACAGTTACTAGAGGAAAGAGGCTGGAACATTTCATTTTATTCTCAAGGTTAGAGACTTGCCATCGCGCCTGGCTCCATAAACTCCTGGGGGAGAGGGAGTGAAGTGAAGGAGTGAAGGAAAAAGTAGAGATGGAAGGATAGAAAAAAGATGGGAGCGGGGGCTCAGGGACAGTCCAAAGGAAGAGAAAGATAGTAGACCACAGATAAGAAACGCTGGGCCTTTGAAGGACTAGTTGCCCTTTGATTACTGAGGGCAATCAGCCTGTTAATGTAAAAGAAACTGTTAGTGTTGCATGTGCAAGAAAGCATAGACAACTTTGCGGAGATTTCTGATATCACTGTATGGCTATATATTGACATATGCACAATAAACTCATGATGAATTTGCTGGTGTTATAAAATTAAGCAACATTGTGAATATCAAAATAATTTTAAAGTTCTTTATATTGGTCATTAAGTTTCCTAAAAAGCATGTGATTAGACGAGATTGAAAATCCTATCTTTTTTTGCAAGTAGTTTTGATGAAAGCAGCAAGACTATCGTTTGTTAAATTCCTGTTCAAACTGTCTGTTTTGATAAATCAATTTAAAACTCTGATTCAACTAATCGTTTGCATTATCACTCTACTTTCACATGTGAAGTTTTTCATATGTTAAAATGTTTTAGTAAAAGTATATGCAGGTAAATATTGCTATTTATTGTTATATTGGTCTATACACTAAATAAAAAACAAATCTAAATCTAAACAATTAATAATCATATTAAAAAAATTAACTGTATTTTACTTGAATTAATCACTAATCTAATTGACTTACAGGTCTGTTTGATCAAAATGATGGCTCCTCTTTTTAAAATACCCTTTTAAATATCTCGAAATCTAAAATATATATCGAAATCATTCTTCAAGTGAGACTTTTATTTGAATAATAATAATCATTATTATTTAAAATCGCCTTTAATTTTGCTACATTTCCTAAAGAACATGTCATACAATCCTACCTTTTTCTTGTACCTCTTGCTGTTTATTGTTATATTAATGCATGTGAAAGAAAATGATTATATACAATTTCTCCTAGAAATTATATGAATTTATTGAAAACAGTAAAACATGCAAGATTTTTACTCTATTGTACTTGCATTAAATATTATAATACAATTTACTAAAATGGTTGTGTGGTTAAAATAATGGTTCATCTGATTGAAAAAAATACCCTTTTAAATATTTAGAAAAATATTGATTATCGTCAAAAGGCAAAAAAAAAAAAAAAAAAGAGAGATTTTAAAAATCTACATCACCCAGCCTTTCTGTCTGCTATAGAGCATGGGTGTGAGAGAGAGACAGACAGGGGACAGTAGTGTGGTCAGTAAGACAGCCGACAGGGCCTCTCTTATCCTTCAGGGGTCCTTGAGTTTTGGCCAGCGGAGGGATATGCATTCATCTGGTGGATGGATACCATCAATAATAGCAGTACTGAGGTGACAGGGCTGCCTCTGCAATCACACCCAGACACCATGCTGTCATCAATATACCAGCTACACTGCAGATCTCATATAGACACACACACACACAAACACACACACACACACACTACGTCTTTCAGACAGCCAACATTCCCTGTGCAATCATTTTCACTCACACGTCGAATACACACTCTCACTTAAAGACTAATTTATACACAAACATTCCTATGTGCAATCTTTCTCTCTCACTAACATGCACTGCACACTGCATCCATAACAACTTGAACATAATTCAATATTCATGGAAAATTCGCTCATGCCTGCGCCATAGTCTTTATGGCGCCGGCTCCATTATGTGTGTGAGTTATACTAGATAAACGTAGTGAATGGTACACACTGTCACTAATGCTTCTGTATACAGCATATATATCACCCCACTCTGCACTTGAGCGGCAGGGGGCCGTGCCCCTTAACTGACAAGGTCATATTGTGATGTGTATTACAAATGAATGGTAATGGCTTGCTGGTTCATACGTCGCCAGCATGCATTGAAGTGTGTTTTCAGAAGCAGTTAAATCTTTATGCTCTTAATATAGGTACTTCAAACAAGGCTGAACAATCCAAACCAACATCACTGTTTATGGAAACACTCAATCAATTTATTCCAATTTTCCCTTTAGATCTCCCTCCTGGCTATACTTACCCTGCCATTGCCATTGGTTACAAGGGTGGCCCCTCCCCTCAAGAGGTCCAATTGGCAGAGCATGCTGACTTGGAGGCAGAGCAAGCGGAACCTGCTGAACCTGCACCACAGACCCACCCTCTTTCTCCCAAAGGGGAGGAGCCTGTTTGCCACACTGGAATGGGATCTCCTACTAGAACGTCCCAGGAAATACAGGAAGATTACGTGGTGATAGAAGCAGAAGGTGAGATAGGTGAAGACCAGACGGGGGTTACCTGTGGCCCTTCTCCTCTCTCGCAAACCTCCCTTTGCCCCATTACTAACTCTACGGTAGCCGACCCCCATCCAGAGTCAGCGACTATGATCACTGACAACCAAACTTGTGGAATTGAGATTCCAGCACCAGCTGAAGACCTCAAAGAGCAGAATGATGGTTTATTAGATCCAGTCCAGGGTTCTCTGTCCATCTTCCAGGATTCTCAATCTATGGAACCTACCGTGACTGACCCAGAGAGGACAGTAGAGGACAATTGTGCCTCCCCCTGTAACTTGGTAGAGACCACCCATGCATCACCACCTTTCTACCCCTGCCCTGTGTCCTCTGCCCTGGGAAATCAGTACCCAGGCAGCTGCATTTGGAGCTTGGAGCTGCTCATAGCAGCAGCGCTGTGTGCCACCCAAGATGCCTGTATGGCGGCCCCTGTATCTGCTGACACCATGGCCCCTAATTATGGCATAGAATTACTAAGTGAACTGGCTGAGCTAGAGCAAACCCAACAGCAGAGGAACAACATGGTGGAGAACACAGGTGAGAAAAACTTAAGGCAAAAGAGGTGCAGGTTTTGCTTTGGTACAGACATATACTATACACCAGTGGTTCTCAACCACGAAGCTAGGGCACACTAGGGGGCCTCAGCAAACTTTTAAGGGGCCGCAAGAGGAATCAGAATTATTTAAAATGTTACATTCAAATAATACAATTCAATTAAAATGCTAAAAGCCACTCATGAAGATGTAGGCCTTAAGACCTTGTGGTTTATTTGTGATATTTCAATCTATAATAAATAAATAATGGTACTAGCTGTGTCTCAAATGATGCACTATTCACTGTGCACTTGCACTATACACTATGCACTTAGTCATCTAGAGTATTAATTTTCAAAGTGTAATATAATTTCAAATGGAACACTTATCTTTTTTTTACTACATGGAAACATTTGTTTTTTAGTTGTCGGAAGTGACGTTTCAAACGCATGCAATGTGTTGCTGCTAGCTTTAGCACATTAGCCAAGCGAAGTCCAACACTTTTATTAAAAAAAAAACTTACATATTCACCAAATGTTGGTGATGGTAAAGCATTCAACTCACATTTGTAAGGTGCTGTCTTCAAAGAAATTTCACTCATTGCCACATTAACCAGTAAATACAACTATTTTGTCAGATCCCCATTGCAGCCTGCTAACACTGCCCCTTCCAATACGACGGCTGAGTGCATGAAGTGTCCAACATTTCACACTCCATTATTTTGGTTGAAGTACATAATCTGGGTACTTGTAGTGCTCTTCTTCTCGTTGCAATTTCAGTGTGAACACACTACTTACACAACTTACTTGGACAACGAAATGGTTTTGAATACTGCAGAAGTATGCGATTTGGGAGGCAGCCAATACTTATGTTTTGTCAATGTTTCATCTGATAATGTCGAAATTAATGAAAAGTGCTAAAGCAGGCTACTATTGCTATGATTACCTAATAGGTGAACAATTTCTGTCAATGAGCGTCTTAACTAACCTGTATACCAACTTGTTACTGAAACATTTGAAAATACTTTAAAAAGTATATATCATTTTTACGTACAAACTTATTTTATATACACCCCCCACTAACACACACACACTTCAAACTTTAAAGAGTTAATTCCCCCAAAATTTAAATTCTCTCATAATTTCCTCACCCTCATGCCATTCCAGATGTGTATGAATTACTTTCTTCTGCTGAACACAAATTAAGCTTTTTAGCATATTTCAGCTCTGTAGGTCCATACAATTCAAGTGAATGGTGACCAGACCTATAAAGCTCAAAAATCATATAAAGGCCACATAGAAGTGATCCACACGACTCCAGTGGCTTAGTATATGTATTCTGAATTTATATAATAACTGTTGGTGAAATCCTTTTTGACCATACATCTCCACTTTCACTTCCATTTTCAAAATGTGAAAGAATGTGAAAGAAAAAGTGTAGATTTATAGTAAAATAATAAATAGTGAGTAAATGTGTTAGACACCCTACAAACCTTATAATTTGCACATGGTCTCCTCCAATCTTAAACATTTGGTTACATCCTTTCTAACATACAGTATGCCAACATTACATCAATTCCTCTGGTTTTTAAAGCCTCTCCATCTTGTAGCATTTCAATCAGCAATAGGTTTCCAGAAGGCAGGTAAAAAGACAGCGAACAGCTGTTCTGTTCTTTCTTATCGCAATAGAAAGCACATCCAATCACAAACATGATTTAATTTCTCATCAGCGATTTGAATGAGCACTGTGATACAGGCAGCAGGGGAAGACTACGACAGTGGCTTTCATTTTGTTTTTCCTCTAATCACAAAAAGAGGTGCAAAAAACTAGGATTTCAGCCTAGCTAGATCTCTAGGCTTTGTGTGAAGGAAAGATAACAAAGGACCCCCCCCCATGCATCCATCCTGACAATGTGTGCAAACACACACACACACACACACAAATACACAACAACAACAACAACAACAACTCTCAGCTGAATGTCCAGCTTTCAAACAGATACATACATAAACGCACACACATATTTTCCTTGGAACTGCTGCATGCATACACACACTCATTCACTCAGCTGTGCACTTACTCACACTTAGCAAGTCTTCTTGCCGTCTTTTCCTGCCTAAAGATCAAATGCTCCCCATCCTTTTGGGGTTCAGCGCTTCCTGTGGGAGAGACTAAGACGGAGCGGGGAGAAGGGGGATGTGTTTTTAGAGGGCTTCAGCCTGTCTTAAAAGGCAGCTCTAATGATCGCTAGCTCCCCTGGGTCCACCGGATTGGACTGTGTCCACTCAGTCATCCTGAGGGACGGCTCCCCTGCCCCTGCTCCTCAACCTGTTTGATCACTTTTATAAGCCTCATTTTAGATGGAAAAAAGCTGCCCAGTTTCCCACAGCCCTCCGAGTCCCTCAGTGGAAAGTTGATGGGGACATTCTAAAACGATTAGCTTGCAAAACACTTAACATGGCTTGATGTACTGCAACGATGACCAAATAGTAATACATTTCTCTTGCACGCCAGTTGTTATAAACACTTTTGACTGCCTAAACAACAATATTTTTACCTTACATTTTTTCTCGCACAGAGAAACCGGTTACAAGGAAAAGCTAAACATTGCTTAAAGTGTTAGTTTACCAAGAAATTAAAACTTGTTCCAAACCTGTATGACTTTCTTTCCTTAAACACAAAAGGAGTTGTTATCCAGAATGTTAGTCTCACCAGTCTCACCATTACTGTTCACACTCATTGTATGAAAAAAATGCAATGCAAGTGAATGGTGACTGAACTTTTGTGTTTCACGGAAGAAAGAAAAGTCATAACAGTTAACTTTCTGAGATCGTGGCTTTGCAAGACCAACATTTTTGCACCATTGCACCTTACTGGTCCAAAAATCTAAACGCAAATGGCTAAGTTTGATGTTTTAAACGTTTTTGTCATAGAAAACCATTGACCTTGGAAGACAAAATTTATTTTGTACCCTATTGACGATAAAGACTGGACATACTAAGCTCAATGCAGAGCACAAAAGTTTGCATTAATCTATTTCCTTGAAACGGCCTTACACTTAAAGGGATAGTTCACATAAAAAGAAAAAAGACTGCTATTATTTACAGACTTTCTCTCTTCCATGGAACACAAAATGAGATGTTATACAGAATTTTAGGGGCTGACAACCTTAGTCACCATTCACTTTTAGTGTATGAAAAGAATTGCAGTGAAAGTGAATGGTGACTAAGACAATCATACTGTCTAACATCTCTTTTTGTATTCCACTGAAGAAAGTCATCCATTTAATGTAAAATATTGTCTTTCTACGTGGATTACGAGTTGCTTTTGGCTGCAGATAATGTTCATTACAAGTAATGTTTAAAAAATATTTTATTCTTCTTGGCTATTGTTGTAGTACATTAAGCCGTGTCAGGCAATCTCCACATTAAGCATTGTAGAATTTCCCTTGATGAAATGGTAAAAGCAGCTGATCTATTTTCTCTCAGGACTATGCCGTTGTTGTCAGCTAATTAGTCCCCATTGTTGTGAGTGCTGTTTTAAAGCCTTGTTACTTTTCCAGGGACCGTTTAGGGTCTCTCTGCCAAAGGATGTTGTTATTTACACCAGCATCTTCTAGCAGTTGAGGAATCCCAAACACTCACACCATACAGAAAAAAACCCGCCTTAGCGCCTTGCATCGTTTTAGCTGTTTTTGTGTGTGCTTGTGTTCTTTGACTGCAGTTTCCACCCATGTTAAAATAGGGATGTAATCTGTTGGGGAATTCTTGTCCAAGCAAGCTGCACTAAAGGGACTAATAAGAGAATAAGATGAAGCCCGTTACAGCAGGGAAGAAGCCATCAATAAACACATCCGCCGTTGAATTATTAAAGAACTGGAGGTGAGGTGGCCCGTGCTGGCTGTCAGGACCCAGTCTCTCGCCGGCTAAAGATTTCATTTGCGATTGGGTTTACTCTGCAGTGATTTACAGATTTGATTTCAAGGATCCTTATCTATTGTAGACGTCTCGGGCGCTCAGCTAACATTCCTTGCGGTGTTATGGGCATAGGGAAGCGCAGACAAATAACGTGCGATAATATTATATAGATTTTGAGAGGTGCTTTGAAGTATTGTTAGTAGTTGTTATCGATTGGTCAGTGATACCAAGGCATACTGCTTTTATGATCTTTTTTACTGGCTTTGTAGGCAAAATGTTCTCAGCTATCACCTGGAGAGTGTTACTGTCATCCACCTTTCCTCTTCCTCCTCTCCTTTCCTCCCTCATTTTTCTTTCATTTTTGGGCCTTGGCTATTCCATCCTTCTCATACATCTTCTTTTGTCCGCTATCACTCTATCCACTGCCCCCCCCCACACCCCCCGGTCTTGTTACGGCTGACGATGGGCATTCATTTCAGAGAGACCAACACAGGGCTAAAAGTGGCACAATTATTTCAGCCAATTGGGAAACCTAAGACCCTCAAAGACCACTGTAATCCAGTCTTTCTTTCTTTCTTTCTTTCTTTCTTTATTTTTGTTCACTTTTTCATTCTTGCTCTCTCTGCTTCAACAGAGAATTTTCATTCAAGCTGCTTTCTCATAAGAAAGTGACATATCACGCATAAAAATCACATATGAGATCTCTTTAATATCTGGTAGAAAAAACTTAGAGGCTTTCTGGATGTTTTCTGCTTCTCAGATATTTCTCCTGAAAAAGATCCTAGTAATCTCATGTGTTTCTTCTAGAGTTACAGAAGAAATTTCGGCAATGTCTCAGTTTGCTTGATTGGCTAAAATCCCAAATTCTGCAATCAAAACATGAACATGAACATTCTCCAGCAAATTCATCCAAGACCAACTTATCTGAGCTATTTACATTACATTTACATTTATAGCTCTATACACTTTCTGTATGTCAAATATTCTCTCAATTGTGTTTACTCTGTTGAAAAAAAATTAATAAAAACACCAGCATATGTTGTGTTTTGGATGTTGGTATGCTGGTGTCCCTGCAAGACTTTACCGACCAGCAAACCTTGCTTCACTGCAAAAATTTTGTAAAATTTCATTTTTTTTCATGAACAATATCTAAACATTCATTAAGCAAATGACATATGATATTTTGTCTTGTTTTCAGCTAAATATATAGTAATGTTTATGCATTTTCTTTTTACATTTTTCCTTAAAAAATACTTAATATCTTATGTCGTTCTGCTTCTCAAGTCCTTTATTTGTTGTTTTAAGGATGCTTGGATATTATTGCTGGAAAATAAGAAAAATCATGCATATTTTTTAATATTTATTAGGAGAAACACCTAAGACAAAGCTAATACTTAAATGACACATGCAGCAATTGAGCAATGCAATTTTCTCATGTGATAATGCTTATAAAGCCTATGCAACTTATCTTACACATTTCTCCCTCCTCCTCTCATGTCCTCTCTTTTTTTAATCTCCTCCTGCTCTCTGCCCTCCACACACAGGTCCGCTTATGCGCTGTGCATTTCCCCTTGGAGGAGAAAATTGGATTCTTTCCATGTTGGTAATGAGGGGATGTATGCGAATAAATAGATAGCTCAATAAACACTTTACCCCTTATTGCCTCTCTCTCCACCCCTCCGTCTCCCTTCTGATTCAGTCTCTCTCCTTGCCGAAACCATACTGTGCCTCTGCCTTACTGTGACGCAACAGAATCACAAGCTGCATTCGCTCGCTATCACAGCCACAGACTCTCATACATGCGCTTACACACACATGCGCTCATACAGTCTACTCAGTATCCCCAGGCCAGCTTTGGCTGTCATGAATATTCAAGCCTCATTGGCTGAGTGGAGACTGAGCATGTGGCCTGCCCTAATGACAGTGATAAATGTTGAGAAATCCCCCTTCTTCGTCTCTCTCTCTCTTGCTCTTGCTCTCTCTGTAACATGTCTCCTGGCATCTAAGCCTCATGTACAGAGATAAGCTCTCTGGTTAATAGCTATCATCATTGCTCATTCAGCCTCTGAAAGCACAAAGTGCTGTCAGGAAACAGCGGCGTGCTTGGAGGTGGCTCTGTACCGTTTGAGGCTTTCTTCTCTCTCTTCATTTTTCCACCTTTACAGGTTTCTCTGCTTGCATCCACAGGGACAGACTGGATGTCTGTGTTGCTTGGTCACATTTGAATGTGTATGGAAAGACAGAGGAACCGTTTATACCTGGTATTAACATCCATCTAGGGTGATCTGATAATACTTGTGCACCTGTACTATATAGGTGTAAACTGGGTGCAAATTGTGGGAATGTTTTTACTGTATCTCATCACTCAAACCACATAAGGTGGTGGCCACAAATCCATGTGACCACATTGTATTTGTAGTGTAGATGCCAGTAGTGTAAATATGCCCTGATGCGTCTCCGACAACAGCGAAAGTCTGCGTGCTCGCCAATAAATCAATCAATGCGCATTGGACAAACCAATCAATTGTGAGTTTTAAAAGATCATGTAAAGCCTGTACACCTGAAGTTCATCTAATAATCGCACAAGTGCACAATCACATTCAAAACGTCATGTTTCTGCTGAGATTAAAATACAAATATATTATTTTGTAACTACATTTTTCTTTTACAATTATTTGATGGTCTGGTTGAATTAGATATTTCTCCTACAGGAGATGACATGTTGACCTTTGACCTCCAAAGTTTGGCAACCCTCGCTGCCGCTCGCGCCTTGGAGCTGGCCCCGCCCATCACAGCAGACTCAGTCCCACCCCTACGCAGAATCCTCAATCTGCGCAGGAAGTGCAAGTGGACACCACGCTCTGAACCGGTAAATGTTGATCGTGTTCATTTATTTACATTGGCATCATTTACAAAACACGAACAGAACGAAATTCTGTGTAAATCATTCATAAAGTTATTCTTACATAAATTGTCGCATTCAATTCATTGCAACGATGTAGGCAAAAATCTGTGGTTTTATACACAATTTACAAAAAAAATGTGTTCTGCTCATTTCACAAATGAGGTCAGTTGTTTTGACTGTAGTTAAAATTTGTTTCCATGTACAGTACTGAGCAAAAATTTTAGGCACATTAGATGTTTCACAAAAAACATTTGTATTGTGGTTGTTTTGATGGTTATTTCATCTCCATCTTCTGCTTTAATGAATCAACAGGAAATATAAATTTTAGATTCCCATGCATTCCTTTTGCAAATAGAATAACAGATGGTTTGGCCCCCACATGATCAAGATCTCAACATCATTGAGTTAGTCTGGGATTACGCAAAGAGACAGAAGCAAGTGAAACAGTCTAAATATGTAGAACTGTGACAAGTTCTCCAAGATGCTTGGAACATCCTATCTGCCAATAACCTTGAAAAACTGTGCACATACATATATCTAGAAGAATTTATGCTGTTTTATAGGCATAGAGTGGTCACACCAAATAGCGATTTAGTTGTTTTATGTTTCTGCACTTTGTATGAAGTTAATTTATAAATAAATAAGTTGAAAACAACTCACCTAACCCTAACAACTATACAAAATTTTTCACAACTGCCTAAAACATCTGCACAGTACAGTATATAAATGATGTCTTAATGTCGTAGAATTTTGTTCATTTAACACAAATTAAACTCTCAAGGAAACAATGTTGGCAGGCATATAGATGTATTGTCAGCAGTTACGGTGCATACTATAAATTAATTTGAGTTTGTGGGTTGCATGTGTAGGTGTGTCCTGTTAAGGCTACCATGGAAACCCTGGATCGGGAGGAGATAGCTATGCGTGTGCGTCTGGCGGAACTGCAGCGGCGCTACAAGGAAAAGCAGAGGGAGCTGGCAAAGCTACAGAGAAAACATGACCACCAGTGAGTGAACCACAGACCACTTTAACAAACACACACACAAAAAAAAACGCACCCTTCGACTTTCACATACACTCCGCACACCTTTCGAAATCTATTTACACACAAGCACAGAAATTGAAATCCCCTCGATCATCAGCACACACATGTTCTCTCTCTCTCTCTCACTCTCTCTCTCTCTCTCTCTTCTCTCTCTCTCTCCAGCACTCAACCTGTCCCTTTGTGATGCACTGTAGAGACCACCCAGCGTGTGCTGAGCTCACTTTGCATAAGCTGAGCTGTGCTTAAAGGAATAGTTCACCCAAAAAGGAAAATTTGCTGATAATTTACTCACCCTCAGGCCATCCAAGGTGTATCTGAGTTTCTTTCTTCATCAGAACAGAATTTATGATTTGTAGGAAAGTATTCCAGGCTTCTATCTCCAACCGATGTAAGTAAACAGCCACCAATTTTTGACGGTCCAAAATGCATATTTTGGCAGAAATAAAATAATCCACATGACTCCAGTCGATAAATATTTTTTTTCTGAACCGAAACGATTGATCATTTTCAGAAACAAAACAGTACACTTTTTAACGAAACATTTTCGCTTCTGTCCAGCTCTGGGAGGGGTGAGGTCACGACCTCTCACGTGACGTAAGCTCATTGGCCAGGTCATGCATGGAGGAGGAAGTGCATCATTGTTTACAAGAGAAATGGCCACAGACCAAGCGGTGTCCACAAATTAAAACAGTCCAAAATAATTGAAGTTTATTTTATCGACTGGAGTCATGTGGATTATTTTGATTTTGTCTAAATATGCATTTTGGTCAAAAATAGGTGGCCATTTACTTGCATTGGTTGGAGATAGAAGCCAGGAATACTTTCCTAAAAAGATACATCTTGGATGGCCTGGGGGTGAATAAATTACCTGCAAATTTTCATTTTTGGGTGAACTATTCCTTTAAGTCTTTTTTACTAGTCCACTCTCGCAATTAGGATAGCTTAGTGTTTCATTTCATTCAACATCATTAGTGTGAAGTAGAGTGTTTGATGGGCCCTGTGTGTTACAGGAAAGAGGAGACCTCATGCAGTCCAGCTCGTCGAGGACCCGGAAGGCCAAGGAAGCGCAAGTCCACATCGGCACCCCCGATTCCCACGGATGCCCCCAAAAAAGTCAAGTGAGTGTCCCTTTTTGTATTTTTGTTGTCATATTTGTGAGAGATAAATGTCTGGAATGTCTTCACGAAGAGAGTAAACCATCTAAAAAAAACTTTCCGGGGTTCAATACAAGTTAAAGGAATAGTTCACCCAAAAATGAACATTTTTGAACAATTCCTTTAGGCTCAATCGACCCCATTAGTGGCATAATGTTGATTACCGCAAAAGATAATTAAAATTCGTCCCTTGTTCATTAAAAAGTACAAAATCGTAGAGGGCCTGGGTAGCTCAGCGAGTATTGATGCTGACTACCACCCCTGGAGTCGCGATTTCGAATCCAGGGTGTGCTGAGTGACACCAGCCAGGTCTCCTAAGCAACCCAATTGGCCGGTTGCTAGGGAGGGTAGAATCAAATGGGGTAACCTCCTGGTGGTCACAATTGGTGGTTCTCGCTCATAAGTTGTACATGGATAGCAGACAGTAGCATGCGCCTTGACATGCGGAGCCTCTGCGGTGTCATGCACAGCGAGCCATGTGATAAGATGCACAGATTGATGTCTCAGAAGTGGAGGAAGGCTGTACTTGCTTGTTTTGATTATTGTGAAATCTACACCCCTGTGTGTGTTAACATGATTTTAGTGTGATAAATTTGTTTACTAGCCTTATCTTTGTAAAGTTATATATAGTATTACATCTTTGTATTCATGATGATTTAACAGTAATGCTGCTTTCCACACTTAAATCACGTTTACACTTGTGCTGTCAGTTGATTAAAATTTGATTCGCATAATGTTTCGTAGTTAATCACATTAAATCTCAGATTTTCAAAGTACTGAAATTTGACTCTAAATATGCCTAATTTCCTGTCAAAATGCATTTATTCCTATAACAAAAGAATATGTACAATATAATACTTTGTTATCTAAAGGTAGAAATGCACTAAAATAGCACCAGTTTAAGTAACATTAAACGTTTCCCAAAGTCTAAGTGGGAGTTTGACTAATTGAAATAACTAGTCTCCACATAGGTTGCATATTCATGACAATGGGCATTAAATCTCTTAAACTCTCATCCTCCACAATATGAATCTGCTAACAGACTGTGTCTATCCTCTTTGCTACAACATTCGTGAAGCTGTGTTCATGATTTGTATCAGGGCATCAGCACCGCTTTGAACTCCATATGAAAAGCGCATACAGACAAAAACGTCTCATTTTGCACTTTGTTAATAGTTAAGACTTGACGTGTTTCTGTGGTAATTAAACTTGATTTCTGTCACAAGTTCCATCTAGGATTGTTTTGTACATCAAACAGTAGCTTTACTTATTTAAACAGCTATACTTTTGAAAAAGTGTGTATTTTAAGGTTTATGGACCGGCCCCATTCATGCTGTCAGTTTAGCTTAACTTGTATTGAACATGGAGCATTCCTTTAAAACTGACTCCGTTATTGTTTCATTGCTTGTTCAGGGCCTTGTCTTGCAGATTAATAATGAAAATGCTCATCCACTGATTAGAGAGAGAGAGAGAGAGAGAGAGAGAGAGAGAGAGAGAGAGAGAGAGAGAGAGAGATGGAGATGTGTGATTAAATTTGAGTTTTACTGAGACCAGTGTGAGGAAATAATTTCTTACCTGTAGCCAAACGCGTCACATCCATTAATAATAAAGTATAGTTTGGAGGTATGTTGGTATTCTTAAAGATTATGTTTGAGAAAGTGCATGCATGTGCATGTACAATCTGACACTACCACTTATTATGAGAGTAAGTGTGTGTGTGCGTAAATAAGTCTAGAAGGCTCCCATCAGTTCAAACAAGGCAGACTAAGTGCTTAATCAGTGCAAAGAGCCGTCATTAATCATATTTACAACTTTCATTGATTATCTACAAGTGTTGCGACTCCCTTCTAACCCATGATGCGTTTGCGATATTAATTTGATAAAACGTGAAGACCAATTGCCTGCACAAAGTCAGAGCTTCAAGTTATCACCCTGATGGATGAGTGCAGTCCCTTGAGATACACCTCTATTTACGCTCAGACATTTTGATAAACTCGGTCAAATGAAGTTTACCCTACCTGATTAACAAAACTCCCATTTTATTACTAGCCTTGGTTGATTAGCTGCATGCTAATGAAAAGCAGAAGCCCGAGTTTAATTACACATGCTATAGCCAGCGCACATTTATCCCTGTCGTTCATAAAGCTCCCCTGCCAAATAAAACAAATGACAACTTCCATCACTAGAATTTATCAGAGTCGTAAAAGCCTTTTTTTAGAGTACCTTCAGTGAGGGTTTAACTTTCTCGCCATGTGTTGTGTCCGTTTGATGGCAGACAACATGAATTGTTGAGCATTTGAAGGGTAACAACTACCTGAGTGTTTGTCAGCATTATTTGATTTGAGGTTATACGTTGTGTTGGGGTCAAGAGAAGGGTCATTTTTTTTTTTTTTTTTTTGTTATGTGCTGGTCACGATATTGATAAATTGTCCTTTTGCATTGGTGAACTACAAAGTGTAACATCCTTTGGCATCAGCCCAAATCTGTGAGAGGTCAGTGGTTATTCGACAAGGTTAAGAGTGTTGATGGGTCATTGTGGCATTGCCAAGAGGATCGAATACAATCTGAGCACAAAGAGCAGGCCTGTCATGTGATATGCATTATGTGAGCATGGCCTAACCAATTAAGATGCATGTTTTTTTTTTTTTAAATGTTAATTGCTTTATCCCGACTGAAATCATACTAGTCAGTTTTGGTAAAGTTGGACAAACAGACCATTGTAGCTCGACATCGTCCAACATGTACACACATTAATCAGTCTGGCATTGAAGACAGAGGTGACGCATGGTGTGTATTTAATACTTCCTCAGCTTATTTCCTTTCTTCAAATATTCGATTTAGCAGTGTCACGTTTACTTGGACAGAGAGATAAAGACTGTAGCTCAATTATGCATAAACCTGCTTTAGCTCAATTCTAACTGCGCATGAAAATGTACTTCTGAACTTTGTTTATACCAGTCATGGTACATTGTCATGCCTCGTAATGCAAACTTTATATCTTGTATTTGCAACTGCAGAACTCATGATTTTATTTGTCATATTTGGGATCTTTTTGTTAATTTTGTAATTTTTTTCTAAAAATCATGAAACTTTCCACCACAGTATAATTTCCACTGCATCTCAAATTCTGTATTATTTTTAATAGAATTCTGTGGTGGAAATGACGGGGATGGAAATTACATTTTTTAAATTTTTTTAATAAAATGGCCAACTCCATTATTCATAATTTGGCAAAATTACAGGTTGATTGGAAATGACTGGAATAAAAATATGTGTGATATTTACCTTTATTTTCTTCAAACATCACTCAAGCATGCTCTTCATGACGAGCACACTAACTTCTGTAAAATCTTTATTTTGTTATGGACAGTGGAACAGTCATAATTTTTACAAAATGTATAGAAATAATTTTCACACAATAAATATTGAAATGGTTTGTTTATTTCACTCTTTGCTTATCTTAGTTTTAAACAAGTAATTATTTGTATTATAATAGATTTTCATAATTTAATATTGAAAGTCTTGGTGTGGTACAAGGGAACAAAACAGTAAAATGTATTCATACAAGTCATTTGAAAAGTGCTAAAAATAAATTATGAATGACTAGTAAAAAGATTCCAAGTCAGTATGAACATGAACATATAACAAAAAGAAAAAGTAATAATAATTTTTTTTTTTTGTTTGTTTTTATTAAAAATCAACCACTGGGACATGAAATTGCTTGAAGTGTTTATATATTGGCAAAACATTGTAATGAGGTTCCATTTGTTAACAGACATTAATAACATTAGTTAACATGAACTCACAATGAACAATAACTTTACAGCATTTATTAATCTGTGTTAATATTAATTTCATCAAAGTAATACATTTTTAAAATCAGAACTTGTTAACAATAGTTACTGCACAATGAACTAACAATGAACAATTGTATTTTTACATTTACATGAGCAAAAAATATATAATTAAAAAATATATTGTTCATTGTTAGTTCATGATACCTAATGCATTAACTAATGTTAACGAGTGTAATCTTAGTGTAAAGTTTTACCTATACAATATATGTACCTAATGAGTGAGGCTTTTATTGCTAAATAATAGCAACATTCAGCATCTCATTTTCAGTGAGAAAATGCTAGAATTTGATTATTCAACTGTGAAGGGGAGCACGGCATGAACATGCACACCCACATTTTTTATTGCTCTCTTTTGCTCTCTTCCTTGTGCTCTCTCTCTCTCTCTCTCTCTCTCTCACTCTCTCTCTCTCTGGTTGATGATTGTGTCTTGCTAATCAATGCCCTTTTCTAAATAGCATTACTGTGTAATCCTGACCTCACAGAAGGGAAGGGGTTCGTAATTAGGGGACTGTGAATTCTCCTACCAGCATACTCACTCAGACCCACACATACACACACACAAACACAGACACTCGCTCCCTCTCAACAGCAGGAATGTGACATGGAGTTGACACAAGGACTAGAGGGGGCTTTCGGGGTCGGAAGGTCATCTTTGGGTGGCGACAGGCAGAGTAGAGTGGAGTTGGGGGGGGCTGTCAAACCCGCTCTCTCAAAGCTCTTTAATAGACACCCATGCCACAGTCCTCATCAAGCTAGAGCAAACGCACACCAAACCCTGCCTCGAACCTGGTGTCGGGTTACTAATCAGGTTTCAATGGTTACCTGGTCTCTCGGGCCTTGGGGGTTTAAGAGACTCTATGTGGCATTTAAATACAGCTGGCCGTGTGGATGCACACGGCCAGAGAGAAAATGCTTTGTTGTTACAGACACTGCTTTATTCTCTGTTTTGAGAATGCTAAAAATGTATATAAACTGAGCCTATATTAACAGGATAGTTCACCCAAAAACGAAAATTGCGTCATCATTTACTCACCCTCATGTTGTTCCAAACCTGCATGGATTTTTTTTCTTCTATGAAACACAAAAGGAGATGTTATGCAGTGTCTTAGTTTCAATCACCACTCACTTTCATTGCATTGAATAATAATACACTGCATTTTTGTGTTCTACAGGGTAAAGAACGTCATACTGGTTTGAAAAATGTTTTCTTTTTGGGTAAACTATCCCTTTAAGGCCCTTAATGTCTTCGTAGGGCAGTAGTTGAGGACTAAGAAGAGAAAGAGAGGATCTGTCGATGGATGTACTTGTGCTACAAGTAGGAGAAAGGAAAGTGCACTCAACACTCTCTTTACTCTCGGTAATGCTCTGCTTTTAAAGATTTCCCTGCACTTACCCTGAGGTCTGTTATGTTGGTGAAATCCATGTTTTCGAGTCGTTTCTTCTTCCAAATAGCCAATTATTTATCTCCAGGTGTGTTTTGAGGGGGATGTTTGGAATGGGGATTGTGGATAATATGGTAATATGATGTTTTTGGATGAACTCATTAGGTGCAGAGGTGGAGAATAGTGTGTAGACAGGTGTGTCCATGCCACATGTGGTGGTGGGTCGATAGAGGTTAGTGTCCATCGATTCAGCCCCGCAGGTCTGGTCAGCCGAGCAACTCCCTCTGGAATGCTTCTCTCTCTCTCTCTCTCTCTCTCTCTCATTTATCTTTCTTACTTCACTACATCACTTGTTCTTTTGTGTTGTCTTTGATCTTGGTGATGTCTGTCTATTGCCGAACTATTTGTAAAACCTCTAACTGTAAATATACAAGCAATAGTAATAGTGGTGCTTAGAACCTCTAAAAATTATTTGGAAGCATTATGAAGCTTGCTCAATTAGTCTAGTGAACCGAATTTGAGAATTTATAACACACTCTGAGGAACATTAGTCATCTACAAATCAGAATGAATCTCGACTCAAAAGCGCGTTGATTACTGAGATTACTGACATTCTATGGTCCATGGTCCACCTATCATCCTCCCTTCCACCCATCTATCCTGGGTCATGTATCCCTGCCTCTCTCTCTCACTCTGCGGGCACCTCCCTCCCTCTCTAGCTGACGCAGCGGCTCTTTGTATTGAGCAGGAGGGACAGGGTCTGTGTGTTTGGGACACTGATTCTTTTTGACAGCACCGGCCAGAGTAAAGGGCAGACAGCCAGTGTTCAGACAGCTGAAAGGAAGAGAGGAGAGCTCAACACAGCCAGTGCTACCTGCTCTGCAGGGCCTGTGCGATGAATGTGTGTCTATGTTAGACTTCATACATGTGATATGAATTTGGTACCATTCCTTCCCATCAGGGCTTCTATATGGCTGTTTTTTTATATTGCCTTTGAAAACATTCTTTTATACAGGAACTCGCCCACTTTCTTGGTGTAGCTCAAATAATGGGTTGTTCAGATAGGATCGGGAGCAGCTAAATACAAATAATGAAATGCAACTAAATATATAATTGTGCATAATTTGGATAGCAAATTAAATCAGGCTGATCAACTTTTAAAAGGGAGGGGAAAGGGCTTACCATATCTATTGTTGTTGATGTCAAAGTTTGTACGTACAATCTCTTTGGAATTCTCTAGGGGAAATTGATGTCAAATTAGGTGGATGCTAATATGAATAGGTTGTTTGACATAAATCATTCTTGAAAAACATGAACAAACTACATAAGATAAAAGACTACATTAAATGCAGGTTCACTGGCAACAAAGACAAACATGGTTTGTGCCAAACATAATTTGCTTTGTGCATTATTGTGAATTACTGGCTGCTGAGATATTTAGAAACTAAAACTATCAATATTCCTATTCAGCCTATGTTATTTTAATCATTTTGTATATTGTTGGGCCTATGCAGTCCAATTTTGTGTACTCTTGTATAGGGATGTCCCAATACTGGTATCAGAATTGGGTCTGACACTGCGCTCATGTATTGTGCTTGTAAATATTCTCTGACACCTAAAACCGATATTATCTGAATTATGAATGTCATTCCATAAGCATTCAGTACACAAATTAAAATCATGTTATGTCAGTGTGATTATTAAACTGCAAAGGCTGTGATTTAATTAGATAAATATATACAGTAGTTTGCATGTGCTGCATGCTTCAGATGTGAGTACTTGTGAATGTGTGGAGCCAGTGTTGTGCTGGCATAAAGACACAAAGTGCTCATACCTTTTAGAGATCCTTGACTCATTCTTTATAGCATGAGGCACATACAGACAACATATTTATTAAATTAAAAAGCAGCCTTTTGCAGTTTAATAATCACTCTGAGTCACATAGACTGGCTTTGCCGGACTGATGAGCTATAATTTAAATAAGATACAATTTAAATAAACTGTTGATATGGAATTCAGAAGAAAAACAATCTGGTATCGGACTTGGTATCGGCGAATACCAAAAAGGAAGCATCGGTACTAATTCTCGTTCACAACAAAATGGTATCTGGACATCCCTACTCTTGTATGATAAACAATTATAGCACTGTGTTAGGCTGCCACTCCATGTTTAATGTAAAATATGGGTACTGAATCCAGTTGAATACCACTGACATAGATTGTAGAGTAACTACCGCTGTCAATATGACAATGGAAAGGGAGGCTGGATTTCACCAACCACACGGCAACACCGCTTCTGACACTCATCTGCCAATCATCCTAGTGACTGACAGGCCAGCTGATGTCTGTGCCGCCACCCCCCGCCCCGAGCACTGACTAAGGCAGCCTGTGGCGGCTTTGAAGTAGCTGTCTGCTACAAAAGAGTAAAAATACTGATATTTATATGCTGCAAAATGAGAGAATAGACCAATAGACGTGGGTAGAGTATTTGAGCCTCATTTTAATGTAATAGGTCTGCTAGGGGACTGGTGGGTCTGTTCTGTGGTGGGTTGCAAACAGCAGATGATAAAACGATGCTAAATTCAAATAATACAATGCAACTAACCTTATAGTTGTGCAGTGATAGGATAGCAAAATAAATCGATTTTTTTAAAAGAGAGGAGAAATTGCTTTCTTTTGTTTATGACATAAAAGTCTGTGTGTAAAACCAAACTCTTCCTATTCAGCATTTATAATTTGCTTATGGTTAGGCATATGCAGTTCATGATAATTTTAATACATTTCTTTCATTTTAAGGACCTTTTTGTTTACTTTTGTATGATAAAAAATATTGGTACTGTGTTTAGTATCCTGAATTAAAACCACTATGTTAGATGGTTGGCTGCACATACACACACACATTCACACATACATACTCACTCTCAGTTGCCCTCCTGATGGCCAGTGAATTCTGCTGCTTTGTGCAGGAACAGATGCATTGATATGGTAATAAGACAGGCAAGGTTTTTTTTATTAATGTAATGCTGGAATTCACAGCCCTGAAACCATTGGCACAGAATGGAAAAGGAGTAAGCAGAGACGGAGAGACTGGGACGAGGGCGACAGATGAAAAAAGAACAAACAAAATTATGAGTGGGAGGTTGTTTTACCAGCACTTCTCTCAGATATTTCTCGGT
Source organism: Moxostoma hubbsi (assembly GCA_032164185.1). Lineage (NCBI taxonomy): Eukaryota > Metazoa > Chordata > Actinopteri > Cypriniformes > Catostomidae > Moxostoma > Moxostoma hubbsi. Next base: position 10,322,682 of record JAVLUX010000035.1, read on the forward strand.
TTGGCGTCAGATCCTAATTTTTCAAGCATGCAGCGGGGAACCAAGCCCCTGCCTCTCCATTCATCAAAGCCTGAAAAGAAGGTTATTAGAGAGCTACGGAGAGGGAAGGCAAGCCCTTCACTCGCCTCTGATCTCTTCTTTTCATCCTTCGTTCTTCGCTCTCCTCATGAATACCTCTCTGTTGTGATGGACAGGTTGGTTGAAACAGGAGCTGGGCCAGGCCTGTTGACAGCGGAGGAGTTGGCTGGGGGCGGAGACAGGAAGAGGAAGATGAAGAGGTTGACCAATAGCCCTTATCACTGTCTCAACAGCACACAGGTTTGTAGTCAATCACTTTTTACTGCTAAAAATGGTAGTTTTATGATGGACAATCTCCTGCATGAACATGCCTGGGGACTTTTTCTGTAGCTCAATTGGTAGATAATTGCGCTTACAATGCCAAAGGTTGTGGGTTCAATTCCCAGGGAACGCATGCACTAATAAAATGTATGGTTTGAAGTCATTTTGGTAAAAGCGTCTGCAAATGCATACATGTAATGTAAATTCATTAGGGAGCAGGAAATGCCAGTACATGAAAGAGAGCAAAAAAAAAATAAAAAAATTGTATATGTGTGTATGTATAAGACCACCTACCTAATATGCTGTTGGCCCTCTGCGTGCCACCACAATAGAGCTGAACTGCTGAGGCATTGACTCTACAAGACCCCTGAAGGTGTCCTGTGGTATTTGGCACCAATACATTAGCAGCAGATCCTTCAATTCCTGTTAGTTGCGAGGTGGATTGCTGCCGTGGATTAGACTTGTTGGTCCAGCACGTCCCACAGATGCTCAATCGAATGGAGATCGGAGGAATTTTGAGGCCAGGGCAACACCTTGAACACTTCATCATGTACATCAATCATTCCTCAACAATGTGTGCAGTGTGGCAGGGTGCATTATCCTGCTGAAAGAGGTCACTGCCATCAGCGAATACCATTGACATGAAGGGCTGTACCTGGTCTGCAACAATGTTTAGATAGGTGACGTGTCAAATTGACGTCCATATGAATGGCCGAACACAGGGTTTTCCGTCAGAACTTTACTCACACTCCCTTAACTGGCTTGTTGTCTTCCCACAGTGCATCCTGGTGCCATTACTTCCTCAGGTAAACGGTGTGCCCATTGTAGATGCATTTGACAGTGGATAGGGGTCATTATGGGCACTCTGACCAGTCTGCGGCTTTTGTATTGTGTTGTGACACATTCCACCCGTAACCTTCATTAAACTTTTCTGTGACTTGTGCCACATCAGACCTTCTGTTGGTTCGGACCAGATGGGATATCCTTTGTTGCCCTCGCGTATCAATGAGCCTTGGGTGCCCAACACCCTGTAGCCAGTTTGTGGTATGTCCCTCCTCAGACCAATGTTAGTAGGTACTCACCACTGCTGACTGGAAGCCCCCAACATTCATTGCCGTTTGAGAGATGCTTTGACCCAGTCATCTGTCCATAACAATTTGGCCTTTGTCAAAGTCGCTCAGGTCTTTACTCCTGCCCATTTCTCCTGAATTCAGCACGTTGACTACGAGAAACGATTGTTCGCTTACCATCTAACCTACCCAGACATTGGCATGTGGCCTTGTTTGGAGATGATCAACATTATTCGCTTCATATATATATATATATATATATATATATATATATATATATATATATATATATGCCCAGTATGCTGAAGGTTTAGGTATGTTTGTTGGTTGTAAGTTTTAGGCTTGGTTCTGCATAAATCAAATGCTGCATTAGAGCTGCATTAAAATTTGTGGGGGGTTTTGTGTTGTTGATTTTTACACAGTCATTACACTCAGTGCATGTCCTCTATTGGCACTTTTCCACTGAATGTCACGGTTCGGTTCGATTCGACTCTACTCGCTTTCTTTTCCACTGCTTTAGTGCTGCCTCAACGTGTGTGGGATTATAGGGTGATCGTCATAGTTGCTCTGCCTCTAATGCCGTGACATCATCTCAAACGCAACACAAAACAATAAACAATAACACGGCCGCTAGCTGTTAGCTATTAGCTCATTTTGCGGAATAAAGCAGTTGTTGCATGTTGCAAGTGTAACAGTTAAATTGACCTGGTTGTTTTAGAAGCAAGCTTTCCAGTAGCTGGTCAACTAAAAAAGTGAAGCTTTCAAGCAGAGTATAGAGTTAACATACCATCCTCCATCATGAGGGCACTCTCCCTCCCATTGATCGCCAGTCTAGGTAGCAATTTTCCATGATGGTTCTTTAGTCACTTTTAATTTTAGCCGTGCGTGGCCAACAGCTGATACACTTCCTGAGAGACTTTTTTGTTTTGTTCGTTGCTAATGAGATGATCGTCTGCACCTCGTTCATTGATCACGGCATGGTTTTGCACACAGCCATTTCTTTGTACAATTCGAAAGTCGCGTGAACAAATTATACTGCTATCGCTGTAGCTAACTTTAAAACTAGCAGGTTGATATTCTGTGTCGAAAGTCCAGTGACGCTGGTTTTGACGATTCTCTCTGACCAATCAGTGATCTGCAGTGTTTTAATCTCACATTTAGTATCGACTCGGCTCACTTGGAACCTCGACTGAGGTGGTACTAAAAAAAGTACCAGGTACTATCCACAGAGGAAAACCCCCAAAATGTGAGTAGAGTCACGTCGAGTTGTACCGTGCAGTGGAAAAGCCCCATATGTGTAAAGGGAGCTCTAGATGGTTAAATACGATACCAAAGAAGATACCAATCGCAATTCAGATTGAATTAAATTCAATAAAGAACGCCAATCGCAATAGAGCTGTTTAGCTTGTAGTCAAAAAATCTGGAAGAGAATTCACCATGGTTCCCTTGGGATTTTCCTATGGGTTATATAATGGGGTTTTTGATCTTATGAGAAAAATAAGGTCTGTGGTAAATATTACTTGACGATTTGTGGACGTTTTGGTCTACAACATAAATTACACATCATCATACCTCAAACGTGAATTTTGAAGCTGCCATGTGTTTCAAAAAAAAAAAGAAAGTATGTTATTCAATAACAATTTTAGATTTTGTATGGTGAACATTTTATCAATATTCTATTCATTCTAACAAATCAATGGGATTATTTTTAATCTTAATCCTACATTTCTGAAAAAGTGTAAGGTTTATTTAAAAAAGAAAAAGAAAATCGGGAGCCTGGGTAGCTCAGCGAGTATTGACGCTGATTATCACCCCTGGAGTCATGAGTTTAAATCCAGGGCGTGCTGAGTGAATCCAGTCAGGTCTCTTAAGCAAGAGTTGCTAGGGAGGGTAGAGTCACATGGGGTAACTTCCTCGTGGTCTCTATAATGTGTGGTTCTCGCTCTCAGTGGGGCACGTGGTGAGTTGTGCATGGATGCCGTGGAGAATAGTGCTCCACACGCACTACGTCTCCGTGGTAATGTGCTCAACAAGCCATGTGATAAAATGTGCAGATTGACGTCTCAGACGTGGAGGCAACTGAGATTCGTCCTCTGCCACCCGGATTGAGGTGAGTCACTATTTCACCACAAGGATTTAGAGCACATTGGGAATTGGGCATTCCAAATTAGGGAGGAAGGAAAAAAAAAAAAAGAAAATCAATAGTATACCTAACTACTTAACTACTTAAATTATCTTCAGAACAAAGTTTGAATGTAATCTATACAATAAGCAGTTCAAACTGAATAAATTGCAGAAAATTCTAGATAGGAGGGTTATAAAAATGTGTATGTTAGAATTTTAAATATGACTACAGGGCATCCTTGCAAGCACTGTAATAAAGCAACCCAAATGTTGTCTTTGGTTACATTTTATTTCTCTTTTTCTCTATTAGATGAAGGTTCACTGTAGGCCGAGAGGCAGACCAAGACTGCTGAGCACTAAGTTTAAGCAGAAAGCCTGTTCACAACTGAAGCAAAAAGTCAAAGCCAATCGTGGATCCAGACTGGTGAACTTGTGTCACAGAGAAAGTAATTCATCAAAAACCATCACACAACATCTATCCAGAGAACATACTCATAGTAACAAAACTGGAGAGCACAGTGACGCAGGTAAATATAATGAACAAGATCTATTTTGCCAAATGTTACAAGAATAATACACATTGGAATAATGCATCTGGATAACAGTTATCATATTTCAGTTATCAGACTTTCAATAGCTCTAGCATTATGATTTCTAAATTAATCATTAATCAATTCTAAATTACATATATACAGTATAAGAGTCAACATGTTATCAAAATTGACCATATTTACTTTTTTAAAACACATTCTTATTAGAATGGCTTATTAGGCTTGATTCATCTGTGCATGTTATTCCAAAGAAATGAAAATGTCTTTCTTCGTAATCTTTAATGTAAAAATGTAATAGGCTCTGCCTCTGAATCGACTTTCCTTTTTGGCTGACGTCACCAGTTCCTCTTATGATGTGACACCCACTTTTTACTATCCAATCAATTCCCAATGGATAAAAAAATTATGCCCCAAATTTTTACTTTATTTGGAAATACACTCACTGAGCACTTTATTCGGAACTTTTGTACACCTACTTATGCATGCGATTTTCTAATCAGCCAATCGTGTGGCAGCAGTACAATGCATAAAATCATGCAAATACGGGTCAGGAGCTTCAGTTAATGCAAACATCAGAATGGGGAAAAAATTTGGTCTCAGTGATTTCGACCATGGCATGATTGTTGGTGCCAGATGGGCTGGTTGGAGTATATCTACAACTGCTGATCTCCAGGAATTGTCATGCACAACAGTCTCTAGAGTTTACTCAGAATGGTGCCAAAAACAAAAAAACATCCAGTGAGTGGCAGTTCTGCGGATGGAAACGCCTTGTAGATGAAAGAGGTCAACACAGAACGGCCAGACTGGTTTGACCTGACAGAAAGGCTACGGTAACTCCGATAACAACTCATGTTAAACATGTCGAACCTTGAATGCAGATTGGCTACAACAGCAGAAGACAACGTCGTCCTTATATTAGTACTATTGTGTTCCTAATAAAGTTCAAAGTGAGTGTGTCAGTTTTGAACTAAATTTAATGTTGACTTTAAAGCATCTAAGCTTTCAAAACAAGTTTGTTAATCCTATATTAAATCCTAAAGATTTTTTGGCAATTTGCTCTGTACAAAGGCTTTGAAAAATATTTTTTCCTAGCAGGCAGTGTGGCAGCAGTCCACCAGGGATCAGATGGGAAGCGGACTCTGATGAGAGGTGCAAGATCAAAGGCCATCCTGAACTCCTCCGCCCTGATAACTCAAACTCAGCATCTGCAAGGCAATAAGCCCGATTGCAAGCTCGAAGCTCCCGAGAAGGGTATCTCGCCCTCGGACAGCGACACAGGTGAGTTATGGGCTGTCCAGAGAGCGAGAGAAATGTATCCCACCATGGCGATCAGCGGACCCTCTCATTTACCTGCTCGGCTATCATGCCATTAGAAAAATTGATGACACCTCCCCAGGCATGCATTGGCCAATCCTGAGCTGTAACTTTAGCTTGTGACAAGCTGCGTTTAGAATGCTACACCCCCAATTGCACTCCAGTACATGTTCTAGTCCAGCATTCTCTACAAAACACAGTTCTGTATCTGAATAAAATGGAGATGAATTCATGCCGTAATGAACACTAATGTGAGTTAAGCCTGCGGTCAAGCTAGGCGGAGTTGTCGGCGCTCTGTTAATTGCCCTGAAAATGATCCTTTTCACATTTCACAAGCATGCGAGAGTGTTGACGAGCGCCTTGTAAGTGACAAGTGTGTCAGCACCGTGTTGACACCAAACACTGCTACCACCGTGCCATCTCTGCTCTATATGAGACGCGTAGCCATCAAACGACATCTGCCAATACAGATCTGTGACACTGGGGCGTGAGTGTATGTGTTTGTGTGAGTCTGTGGCTTCAAGCAGGACACTTAGTTGCAAAAGCCTGGTGGTCAAACTAGACTTCACCACAGTCACTATGAACGTTGAGAGTAATAGCCACGATTGGCACCCATTGCATGAAATTTTATCGAACAAATCATACAGTGAGAGAAATCTTCTGGCTGTGTTCACCATGAGTGATACAGATGTCCTCTGTGAACTGTAGTCCAGTCAAATGTCAGTGTGTTCAATCGATCCATCATTTTCACAGAAGATAAAGATGACGGCATCTATGACATCGAGGAAGGGGCAGAGGGCATCAAGAATCTATCATCTAAAGAGCAACTGTCTGGAGCCAGCCGGCCTTCACAGTGCTCCATCGTAAAGCTTGAAACCAATCAAAAATCCAAGAACAAGATGGAAAGACAAGGATTCGGTAAATGTTACATCCCTGTTCTCCAACATTTATCTTTCACTGTCATCCTGTTAAGAAGTTAAGTTGGGATTTTAGAAGTTGGGAAACAGAAAAATATACTAAAATGATTCTTGCAATTTGACCGAAGTGTTCATAGGTTCAAAACCCACTCACATATAATTTACAACATTTAATACACCATGCAAAATTGCATATAAGTGGATGTGTATCAGAAAGGGGGCATATTTGGTGCATTTTTGTGATTTCACTGAAAAGGGGAACGTGCCTGGGTTCGACGGAATCATAATTCTGAATGTTATGAATGAAAAAAATTGTTTGAGAGAGAACACTTGCTAATATGAGATGGAATATGGACTGAAGCATGCAGGAAATGGAATGTATTGACAAACAAACAATTAATAATGTTTTTTCCCATATCCAGAGTCTGTGAATTTGTCCATCTCTAAAGAAGAGATTAGGATGAGAAGGAAGGCCCCCTGTAGGCCAGCCTTGGTCAGTGCTGACAATAACCATTCAGAACTGGAGGAGGGAAGGAGATTGACTGGCCCCAAGTGGAGAGAGGGGTCAAGGGAGAACACATTTGACCACACTAGGCTCCTCAAGACCTCATCCAGTCCACGAGAGAAGTCCAACAGGAAGACTGCAGTGCTTCTCGGCAAGGTGTCTACAGTTGCCTCAAAAATTATTTGGACACTTTAGGTCACGCCCAAAAATATCTGAATATCATTGCATTGGATGCAAAATATCCAACCAAACAAACAAATGATGCTAGACCTTACTTTTTCTTAACCAGCTGGTCTTGATGAAATATATTTGGTCTAAGAGTGCTAACGTGTTAACTTTGATTGTTACAGAGGAAGAGTTGTTGGTTAGAAACACTATCATCTCAGTATGATGACATCACTTGGAGTAGAAGAAACAGAAATAAGCAGGTATGGAATGATTCACTCCAGTGTTTCTCCATTTGAGATACTCATATCACATTCATTCTAATACATTTTAGTTTGAAACTGCATTGATTTTTGCTCATGTACATTAGTGGTAGACAGATGTATCCATTGTACCTGTTAATCTGTACTGATAGTTGCATTTTGAAACTATAGGTTATCTGCAAAAATGTATGCCAAGAATTTCCAATAGTTTTTATTCCTAATTTTTTTATTCCTCAACAATAAAATAGGCTAAAAAAAACACAATTTGTTTAATACTTTCATATGGAGCATTGTAACGGAGTCACTATAAAGTTTTTTAATAAAATGCGCTGGTGTATTTCGGGCTTGTTTACAGTTAAAAGTCCCACGTTATGCACCAATTATTATTTTTTATATATTCTGATTATTATTGGAATTTTGGTTGCACAATAAACTGCTTTTGGGATTATAAATTTTTTTCCTCTTGTAGCCTCAATGTCTGTTCATGTCATAGTAAGGAAAGACTTTAAAAACTATTGGCCGATTAATCGGTTATCGATTCGCAAAATCCACTATCAGTCAACCTCTAGTTTACACCTCTCATCCACACTGGAATGGCTTGGCACTGGAATGGTTTTCAACCAAATATATATTACGTGTGGATGTGGTCTCATGTATTAGTCTCTAAATGTTATTCTGAACTATTAAGGACAACTTGAAATGGCAACCCAGTTTACGTCCTTAAATGGGATATTCAACAAGTAAAAGTTTAGTGCAGTAATTAATTGGATTGTGCAAAATGGGCATTATGTACCAGAGTGGTATAATAGCCAGGAGGTTGGAATGAAGGGGTTGAAAAGTAAGAGATTGGTGACATCATTAGAAAAGGAAAACCATGCCACCATGACCATGAGAGTTTTATGAAGAAAAACAATTATTTTTCTTTTCTAATAATTTTCACCAATGAATTGCTCACAATAAGACCAGGAACATGGTTTAGGAAAGTAAATAGGGTCATTTTTTATTTAATTTTTACCTTAAGGCTACAGCAGCACATAGCGACTTAGCCTCTGGTGGCTGAGATCTATATGCTTTGCCCTATTGGCACCCATAAAAACTCATCCCACTGAGAGGGATTATGCAATCTCGCGTGGTTTGTCATGTCAGGGGCTCTCGTAAATCTGCTCGCCATAAAGATAAGATGGGATCCGCCTGCTAATTCACAGGCTGAATCATGCATTGTCTAAATAAAGCAGTCAATAGTTTTGAAAGGATTTACACCACAGGCGTCAAGGCTGTCACCGTCGGCCCTTTGTGAGATCATCATCGAGGCATGCGAGAGGGGGACTTTGCCTGCCTAATCAGAGGGTGGGGAAAATTTCCTGCTCCACTCAAAGAATGAGATATGAACAAAGACACACATCACTCTTCACCTGTGCCTCACTCTAGGGACACTTGTTAAATGAAAACTGAACAGCATCACCACAAGTGACGAAACCTCCATCACATTAATATATGACAGCTCTTTTGAGCAACATTAGGTACCAAGGGCTGTGCACATGAATGAACCTGTTAAGGTTGGGAGAGGTTATGATATATTTGTATGGGAGTTTGAATGAATGTTGGTGCCCTGAATCACTCTCTCTGGGGCCATTACGGATGTGCGAGTGTGTGTGTTGCTGTATGAGTCTAACACACTGCTTCATCGCTGTTAGCAGGCAAAGGGCCGCGCAGTCAGTCGTTTGCTCGAGAGCTTTGCTGCAGATGAGGGATTCCGCATGGATGAGGACAGCAGTTTCTCGGAGGGCGAGGAGGAAGAAGAGGACGATCCTGAGTTGGTGGGCAGTGCACTAACGGGTAAGAAATATACAAACACAAATATACAGCACATATAATGCTGCTTTGCAAACACCTTTTCATACCATTGCATGCAACCACATGCATGTTAAAGGTACAATGGAGGATGACCTCTTACTTTAATGTGTCTTTGTCACAAACAGCCCTGACCAACTGCACTCTCACCAAAGAAATACTGAGGGATGGACTGAAAGTGTTAATCTCAAAAGAGGACGAGTTACTGTACGCTGCCTGTGTACATACACTGGACCTGCCTGATATGTAAGCCATTAACCCTACATTTTCATCAAAAGAAAAACTATGAAAGACAGACAGACAGCTAGATAGATGGATAGATAGATACTATTCGTTTTCTAGATTAAAACGAATTTCTTCCATCTTTCCTTTCCTTCAGCTATAGTGTTGTCGTTGACGGAGAGCGAGGGAACAGGCCCAGGATCTACTCTCTGGAGCAGCTGCTTCAAGAAGCGGTGAGACTCTTTTCAAAAGCTTCTCCAGAGAGCTTGTTCCCATACAGACTCCCTCCTTCTACCCATACAGGCCTCAGGCTGAACCAGCCTTCTAGGCCACCCTCACACAGACCCTCGTAGGCTCTCATAGACCCCTGGTTCCCCCCAGAGCTCCATCAGTTCAAGGTTGGATCCAGCCCAGCTTTCTGCCTCTCTCTGCTAAAGCAGTTAAGAGCATAGCATCTGGGTGATGTGTGTGTGTGTGTAAGTGTGCTCCAATAGGCAGTTACTTAGCCATGAAGCGTGTAAACTGCTTTGATTAGTGTGTGAAGGGCTTCGGTCCAACTTTAACTGTTGAGAGTGAAATTCAGATGTTCTTTATCTATTTGTGAATTTTATTGCTAATTTTTTATCTCATTGAGTACAAATTCATCAGGAAAGAAGCTTTTCAACATCTGGTTGTGATAAAGGGAGCGTCTGTGTATGAGTCCATGTTTTCTTATGTGTGTGCAAATGGGTAATTGACATGAAATACTTTTGGAAAGTTGACATGTTATAGTACTTAAGCTTAAAAAGCATATAAAAGATTATGTTGTTACTATGCAGGCACCTCATATCAATTGAAAGACTACATGGAATATTCATACTTTTAAAAACTAAGTTGTCAAAACCCAACTTGCGGAGGCAAAAAGGTGATTAAAATGGTCACTGCACCAAATATATACACTATAACTCACACATTAATTTAAATTTTATAACCTAAAAAATATTAAAATAGCTAATGGGCATGGCTGTTCACAGAGGATGTGTTCTTGCTTTAAAAAAATGGTGAGAAATCCATGAGGTCTGTTAAAGGGATAGTTCACCCAAAAATGAAAATTCTCTCATCATTTACTCACCCTCATGCCATCCAAGATGTGTTTGACTTCCTTTCTTCTGCAGAACACAAATGAAGAGTTTTAGAAGAATATCTCAGCAGTACAATGGAAGTGAATGGTGACCAGAACTCCAAAAGTTTCAATAAGAAGATAAAGGCAGCATAAAAAAATCCTTCTCTTCTGAAGCACTCCATTTGGTTTTGAGTGAAAATACAACTTCATTTTGACAATACATCTTGAAAGCAGTCTCCTTTGGCGATCATGATTTCAAGCTTGATTACACTTCCTATAGCGCCATCTAGCGCTCTGCTCATGCGTCATGCCTAGAGACTGCAGTGGCAAGATGTACAGTGAAAAAGGAGCTACATTTTGGTCTGTTCTCACACAAAACCAACTGGATCGCTTCTGAAGACATGGATTAAACCACTGGAGTCTAATGGATTAATTTATACTGACTTTATCTCCTTTTTGTAGCTTTTAGAATTCTGGTCACCATTCACTTGTATTGTATGGACCTACATAGCTTAGATATTCTTCTAAAAATCTTTATTAGTGTTCATCAGAACATAGGAAGTCATACACATCTTGGATGGCATGAGGGTGAAAAAACGATGAGTGAATTTTCATTTTTGGGTGATCTATCACTTTAAATGTGTGCCTTATATTGCTAATGTTGAAAACCTTTTAAAAACTATTTTAAAAAACATTTTGCAAATTGTTTTATCTTAAGCATGCATTGTTTATGACCTCACATTAATTAAAAGCCTACATGGAACTTTAAAAATGTAATTGTCACACTGCAGGACCATTCAAAATGAACTAGTGAAAAAAAAAAAAACACCTTAAGTATACTCTTTCACTTTATATATTAATTTTAATTTGAACCTTTTTAATGCTCTTGCATTAAAACAACTGTAGAGAGTGAAATCCTTGAATTAAATTTGTGTCTTTTATTCCTAATATTTAAAGACTTTAACAATTTTAAGCAGCATTTTGCAAATTGTCTAATTTTCATACATTTAATTTAATTTTAACCTAAAATATTGATTTTTATTTAAAAAAAAAAAAACAAATAGACATATTCTTGTCTTGCTGGGCATTCTTACAAATAGAACGTTGGGGCTGAAATGATGGCTGAAGGATTGGCCCTGGTATTCATTACCCATATATGTGATTTTCTATGGCTGAACCTGCATTCTGCTAATACAACCTGGTTGTTTTTTTGGTGGTACTTGCTGTTAGCTGCTTCCAATGTAGTCCAGCAGTTTTTTAGATTCCTGCATATACAGTTACAGGTTGTGACTGTGTATGACTGTTCCTTATTAGTTCTGCATGCCCCCCGCCCCCCCAGGGTGACGTACAGAAGTGCATGTTTTATCCTTTTTTATTTATTTATCTTCTTATTTAGCAACATCTTTGGAGCTGAACTGCGGGTTACACTTACACGCATAGTTTATCTAAGCCAACGGGGAAAAAGGGAGCTGATTACACACTGTAAACCAACAGCTCTTTGTCGGCATGCATTCATTTGAATACATTACATGCATTGCTTCTCTCATTCATCTCTCTGTTTCATGGGCTGTGAAAAAAAAGTGTCTCGCTGCCTAGGGACCGCCTATCGCAAGCGCTATCCCCTGTCCCCAGTTTTCCTCAAAGACGCATTAATGAGCTTGCTCAGCACAACTCTTAAATTCAGTACAGTACACAAAACATCTTATGATATTTCTTCTTGATACAATCCTCAAGCAGCAACACAAAAAGCTCTTGATTGTTCACAAAATGCAAAGCAAAGGGTCCCTGCTTAGGAGGAGGTTGTTATTTGTGCCAATGTTTGGTTATGCATGAATCAAGTTTTGGGAGAGACAAAAATGGGAGGAGAGAGAGAGAGAGAGAGATGTTCAGTGAAGGCTAGCATAGTAAGTGCTTTGACATCAAATATACACCACGCTCAAACAACTAGGACTCACCCATAAGCTTGCAGCATTGTCCCTGCTGGCAACCCTCGCGCTCTTATCTGTGTGGGGTGTGTGTGTGTGTGTGTGTGTGTGTGTGTGTGTGTGTGTGTGTGTGTGTGTGGAACTAGTATGGAATTAATGAGGTAGGAAAGCTCAGGTTTAGACACAAACTTAACGACACACTCCCACACACATATATTTTCATGCACAAACAGGTGTTTGTGTGATTTCTCCCATCTGATTCCACACCCACATTTAATTCCGTGTTTGTCACTTAGAAAAAAATCTCAGATATTTATTTTGATCATTTTCTCAGACAAACTAGGATTTAAAGTTGACTGCCATTTTTCTAATGTTAAAAAATTATTTCTAATTTCCCAACTTAATATGCAGTATATATATATACGTGTGTGTGTGTGTGTGTGTGTGTGTGTGTGTGTGTGTGTGTGTGTGTGTGTGTGTGTGTAAGTATGTATATACTGTGGTATGTTGTTTTTATATTGTCTGAGGGAACAGTTAGTTTTGGCACAGAGCTACATTTGGGGAAATCAACCATTGAATGGCATACATTTAGTTGTCTACCCAGATTAAGCTGTTATAAGAAAAATAATATTAACACTGGAAAACCGGCACACGTCCCCTGTAAAGAAAAAAAGTGTTAATCAAATCACATGGGGGCCACTGCCAGACACAAGCGTGTCCCCATTCACCTCCCAATTCAGTGATGTCTCCCTTCTTCTGTCCTGCCTTTTAAATTTCTTATCATTCGTTTACTTCCAACATCAAAACCTGCATATCCCAGCCAAAAACTGGCTCCCCGTTTGCTGCCTCTGTCAAAAGGGCCGTCTTTACAGGAGACCTGTTTGAACTGGGCCTGAAAGAGCTCTTAGTGCATGTGCTGTGTAGTGGGAGGGGAGCTGGCAGCCTCATAAAAAGGCCCCCCCCCCCCCCCCCCCACTCTTTTATTTAATTGTTCCAAAGCAGACGCCCCATTCACTAATGCTGATTTCCTGTCTTTTTATTCTGGTTCAGTTTGAGAACTTGTCTAAGGGAACAAAATCTGAAAAACAGTGTCTCGTGAGACGAGGATACCTGTGGTTGTAATAGCCTCAAAGATATCAATGCTTTTGCAAAGTGGTAGTCTCTTTACATAGTTTTTCACATGTATCTTTTAACTGAACCAACTTGTTATTTGTGATAGGCTGCCTGTCTATGAGATGTGTTGGTTAATTTTTAAAGTCATCCATGTGTTTCAGGTTTTAGATGTACACCCGGAGACGGTGGAAACTCTGACAGCTGGAACAAGAGTGTGCGCCTACTGGAGTGAACGTTCACGCTGTCTGTATCCTGGATATGTCCGTAGAGGTGAGATGTCTTTCTTACACATACACTTAAAGTGCCCATCTAAGCACTTAAAACAACTCACATAAAAACATTTTTTTTTTTAAAAATGTTTTTTCTTGCTTAATTATTCTCAATATATTGAGGCTCTGATGGACAACTTATTATTTTTAACAGGGTATTAAAGGAATAGTCCGGGTTCAATACAAGTTAAACTCAATTGACAGCATTTATGACAATGATGATTACAACAAAAATGTATTTCGACATGTCCCTCCTTTTCTTAAAAAAAAACTAAAAGTAGTAGTCTGGGTTATCTGAGACACTAACAATGGAAGTCAATGCGGCCAATACGTTAACATTAAAATATTCACTGTTTCAAAAGTATAGTCACAAAACATAAATAATATGCTTGTTCAGATGATTTTAGTGTTATAAAATCATTTACTAACCTTTTCTGTGTAAAATTATATCCAATTTTTCAACTTTTGTGTCATGACAACATAACATGGTTAACCCAGTAATCCTGCAAAAAAAGATTTGATAAACTTTAAAGCTTAAATAATACACAGGTTTTAACAGAAGAATTAATTTGTGATTTTATAAAATTATAAACTTCACATTTGTACTTAAATTATAAGATGCACATTTCTGCCTTTTAAACCTTTCATATTGGCCCCATTCACTTCCATTGTAAGTGCCTCACTATAAGCTAGATTTTTTTTTTCTTTTCTCCCCAATTTGCAATGCCAAATTCCCAATGCGCTCTAAGTCTTTGTGGTGGCGTATTGACTTGCCTCAGTCCGGGTGGCAGAGGATGAATCTCAGTTTCTTCCGTGTCTGAGACCATCAATCCGTGCAAGTGGCTTGTTGAGCGTGTTAACGTGGAGACATGGCGCGTGTGGAAACTTCACACTATTCTACATGGCATCCACTCACAACTCACCATATGCCCCACCGAGAGTGAAAACCACATAATAGCGACCACGAGGAGGTTACCCTATGTGACTCTACCCTCCCTAGCAACCGGGACAATTTGGTTGCTTAGGAGACCTGGCTGGAGTCACTTAGCACATCCTGGATTTGAACTTGTGACTCCAGTGGTGGTAGTAAGCCTTTTTACTTGCTGAGCTACCCAGGCCCCTGATTTTTGCTTTTTTTAATAGAAAAGGAGGACTCCAATTATTTCTTTTAAGACACAACTCTTAAAGCTTAAATTTGTCTAATTTGGTTTGCTGGTCTTAGCTGTTTTAAAATGGTCCAGCTGGTCTCCCAGCCTGGCCAAGTTGGTCTACAGTACATATGGTTTAGCTTGTGGACCAGCTGGTTTACTGGCCTGATCAACTTTAAAGTGATCTCCTTTTAAAACAGATATCCAGACCAGCCTGACAAGGTTGTGAGGCCAGACCAGCAGTAAAGTTTAGGCTGGTTTTAGCTGTTTCTTCCAACGGAGAATTAAATTGGCACCAAAATAACTTTAGCATATTAAGGATGAAATACCTTAGTCATATGTGTTTCATGTATTCCAGATGAGGAACAAAAGGAGGGCAGTGTCATGGTGGAGTTTGACGATGGAGACCGGGGATGGATTTCTCTCTCAAGCATTCGACTGCTTCCGCCAGGCTACCAAATTCATTGTATGTTTCTAAAGAAAAACACATTGAAGCTCTAATCTTTATAAAGAGTCTAATGCTTTGCAATGTAGACATTGTGCTCTGTTTCTGTGCTTTGTATTGATACCATGTGGCATGGTTGATGTATTACAGGTGCAGAGCCATCACCAGCCCACCTGGTCTCACCTCCCTGCCGCAGAAGGAAGAACTCTACTCAAGAGAAGGCAACTCAGCAGAACGATGTGTCCTTAGAGCGTTCTGCTAACGTGGAGCCCAGAAAGAATGTTGTTAAAGGGAAACCAGGTGCGAGATGACAGCTGTGTCATCCATATTCTCACAGTTTCACAAATCCCTCTCACATTGAAGTTGCATGTCATAAACTGTGGTGGTACTGTTGAAAATTCCATCTTAGACCAGCATGAATTTCTGATGCTGGTCTACACTTATGATGGTTAATTGCTGGTCTTAACGGTGGACCAGCATCCCAAAAATATCATACGTTGAAGTTCAGCAATGCTAGTCTTTTCAGCAAGAGCACCATGTAAGATTAAAATCTCTCATGATTTACATAACTTTCAGGTGTTCCATTTAACCTGCTGTGAATTAATTGTGCCTCAAACAGAAATTGAGAAATACCTATCAAAAAAAAAAATCCAAAACATGTCTATATTTAATAATTTAGTCACTAAATCACAAGATCTGTCAGGGGAACCTGTTGGGTTTCTCAATGTTTTTGCTCCTAAGGATATGCTTCACTACATTTCCCGCTTCCTTTTACTGGAACTGATGCACACACAAGAGCCACAGACATCTCACCAGATATCCTTTAAAACTATGGAATAGTTAAGGACAAAGTAAAACATTAACAGAGATTAATTAAGTTAACATTTTCACTTGTTACTTTTAATTACTTATAATGTGCAATAAACATATCATCACTGATGAGATCAGTGTTTAGAATGAGATCTATTCGATTAAGCAAATGTTTTTACTGGATGGGGTAACTGACGTCAAGGTTGAACGCAACTTAACTATAGAGTAACTGTCACAGATCTGACTAAAACCTCAGAGCTACCAGTCCAACAACTCCAATTTTAGCAGATGTTATCTGCAATAGTACAACAACACAGAGACATCATATCTACCACTTTCAGGCATATATTTTTGTTTCTGTTTTCTCTATGGGGCTGAAAGTAGTTACGCAGTAAGCAGAGCTTGGAAAATGCAAATGAGTTGTGACATGATTGATTGGAGGGTTATGTTCCCATAGTGATATCTTTGTTTATCTCCCTAACCAGGAAGGCCAAAATCAACCAGTTCATCATCAAAGAACTGTATGTCTGAGAATGTGACAGGGACAGCTTCTCCTCTTCTTAGCTGGCCTGCTGCCACCATGTCCAGAAGGAAACCTTCCATAGATTTCTTCCAATTTAATGGGTCATCTAAGAAAGCGCTGAGGGCAAAGGAGTCAGACATGTTCCCATTATTTAGCTCAACCATTGCCACCCCTGCCAAAGGCATCTTCAGCACTTCCTTTGAGGTAGATTCATTCAGCAGCATCGCAAATGGTTGCACCTCCTTTGGAAATCAACAGCTGACGACAGGCCTGCCACTTGGTAATAAGGGCACCCCTAGTTTACGTGGTAGAAAGACAGCAGACAGGAAGGAATTTCTGGTCAAACTGGACCATGAAGGTGTAATGTCCCCGAAGACTAAGAATGGAAAAGCATTGTTACTCCTTGGAAGTCCAGAGGTGCAGAGTTCTAGAGGTGGGCGAATGGAGAAGGGCTTTGAAGCCAAAGGAATAGGAGAACTGACCTCAACGATGGGCTACTCCCAATCTGTTGTTTTAGTCAAAGATGCCAAAAGGAACACCGGCCATCTTCTTAAAGGTTCATCAGACATGCATAAGCACCCTCAGGGTCTGGGGCTTAGTGAATATGCAGATTATGGGCCTAACTGTCCCAGCGACTGCCTAAGCTCCTATTCAGATATGGATGAAGATGAAGACGAGGAGGAAGATGCCAGAAGAGCAGCAATGCGCACCACTGGACGCTTTCTGTCTCGTCTGTCGGTTTCATCGTCATCCTCCGGTTCCTCAAGTGCGTCTAGTTCAGGCTCATTGTCTAGCTCCAGCATCTGCTCTTCTGACAATGACTCATCCTACAGTTCAGATGAAGAAGATGCATCGCAGCTTCTCCTACAGGGTTGCCTGTCCACTCATCATACATTGCTTCAACAACAACAACATTCTGAGTCCCATACTGCCACTCCACATCACACATTTGGATCCAAAACCATGAGTATCTCTAATTCAAAGGGTGCAGTCAATAGTAGTACTGGAAAACCTCCAAGAAGAAAGGAGATTGACAATAACTCTGCCTCTGTAATACAGTCCAAATCTTCCAAAGACTTTCCTAAGAAGCAGAAGATACCATCTTTAGGTGGTCCACCCAAATCGTCCTCATTCATGCCAGGACGGCAGCTGTGGAGGTGGTCTGGGAACCCAACTCAGGTAATTTTCTTCTTTCTTTCTCCTGCCATTATTTTTCCAGTTTAATACCAAAAATTAGGTAGGATGGAGTTGCATATACAGTTCTTTTTTAAACGTCTTCAGAGACGGGGTTTGAAAGGAAAAGCAAGAAAACTCTTCTACAAGGCCATTGTTCGGGGCAAAGATACAGTCCGAGTTGGTGACTGTGCAGTGTTCCTCTCTGCTGGTCGACCTCACCTGCCCTTCGTTGGCCGCATTGAGAGTCTATGGGAATCGTGGTCCAGCAACATGGTAGTCAAAGTAAAGTGGTTCTACCACCCCGAGGAGACCAAACTTGGCAAAAGGCACCGGGATGGGAAGGTAATTGCCACATTGCATAGTTTCTTAAGAAGTGGGCTGGTTGTTTTTGGTTTTGATGAAGTTAGGTTGACTTTGATCAATCTAAACTTTCTTCTATTTTTTTCTCAGCATGCCCTGTACCAAAGTTCCCATGAGGATGAAAACGATGTCCAAACCATCTCCCATAAGTGCCAGGTGGTGAGCCGAGCTGAATATGAGCATCTCAGCCGTATCAGGAAACCCAACAGCAACAGCCAGGATCTTTACTACCAGGCTGGAACTTACGACCCCACCAGTGGTCAGCTGGTGACAGCTGAGGGAGAGTCAATCATCTGCTAGTGTTTGGAAATGGCTGGATGCACTACTGAAATCATGATTTCTCTTTGGGAGATTCAAGAAATGGCTGACAATCAGGCCAAGATACAAAACTAGCATGATGCTGGAAGTGACTGCCATGGGTTTCTGCAGAAAACGTTCAACTCTACTCTTTGTCATCTGAGTAATGGTACATTATTAAATTAATTGTGGAAGAGAAAACTCATGGCGATCGCTCGATGAAGGCTCCACGTACATAAAATTATTTTTTTTCTATTCGTGAAAATGGTAATCACTGGACTTGTTCAGAGTAGGATATTTCGAAGGGTAACATAGATCAGATGTGTTATACACTGACTTTATTGTTGGATTTGCAGAGAGATCTTTTGGAAAGATCTTCACTGGTTATACACATCAAACTGATGTCACCGGGACTTTTGATATCCCGGCAGGACCAAATACACTGTTACTATGAGCTGTGGTATGATCTGTTTGTTTGTGTGTTTGCTTGAGAGGAGTGGAGAATGAGGTGGTACTTCTTTGCTGTATGGAAATATGTGAAAAACCATGTGCGTATGTAGAGATCAGCCACAACTAAACAAACAGGAATGGGCATCAACATGGAGATTAGAAGGTCTAAATAGTGTTCTTCTAAATTCAATGATGCTCTCACAGGTGTAAAGTCTAATGACCTCTTTTGACAATTCCAGGGATTCTTTTTTATAATTTTATTTTCAATTCTTTTTGACGCACAGATAACAAAAAGTCAATATATAAGTAATTCAGTTTATGACCTGATATTTGTGTGTAAACAAACAAAATACAAACATAAAGTAACAAACAAAAGGAATGATTTTTCCAGTTAAGCCATACACTTCTGTACCTCTTGCTTATCTTCTCATTCAGGTCTATAGTTGTACAATTGATTTATTTGATGTATGTAAATATATAAATATATAAATTAATATTAAAAACAACAAAATGTATATATAATATAAGAGAGAGCTCTGTTCCTCTAATGCTCTTAATTGTGTTATTTTTTTTTTTTAAATGATAAAACTGTTCTGTGTGATTGGGAGGTTTGCTTTGGAGATAGGCTTGATTTAGGAGATCTTAGTTACTGAATACCCTCTTCACTTTTGTATAGGAGGAGGTTTGGGAGAGGTTCTACTTGCAGAGCAAACAGTAGAACCGACACCATGCAGCAAAATTGTGATAATGAGGAAACAGGCTGTCTGTGTCCACTTCATAATCATTTGTCTTTCTTTTGCAGTTTGATATGGCTCAAAAGGATTATTTTTTCAATTGCATTTCATTGTCTCTTTGTGATCTAATCAGAAACAATTTGAACAAATAACACATAAAGGACTCATTTGTGCTAAAAAAAAAATAAATAAAAAAATAAATAAAAAAGAGGCTCTTGTACTTAGTATTCTGTAGTATAAATCTGGCCTCCAAAAGTTCAAACCAAAGTGGAATTACTATACATTAAACTGCAATAAATATGTAGACTTATGAACTACAGTAGGGGCACTTGCAATGTTTTTTTTTTTTTTTTTTGGACTGATGTACTTTTAGATGACTGACAACAAATTGTGCAGATATCTTTCAGGATGCTTTCGTGTTGCCTAAACACCTGAACGTTCTCAGAATGTTTAAGAAATGCTGTAGCAAAGTGTCTGCCAAGAATTCGTGTTTGCAAGGGGTGGAAATGAAAATGCAAACGTGGATAGACACTTACAGCACTTGAAGCCTCCTGTGTGTCATGTGATCATGAAGGACAATCATAACCTGTTAGAAAGGGCAGTTTAAAACAGATCAAATCTAAAGTATTGCCTCTTGTCACTTTTCTTCCTGTTTTGCCAAAAAAAAAAAAAAAACATTCTGTTTCTTTTTCCATTGTCAACATTGTACTCTTATTTGTTGAATATGCAAGCCTGTACAGATTGTTCCGTGTTGGAATTGTGAAAAAAAAAAAAATGAATATGCCTTTTAATCCTAAAGGATGACTTACTTTTTTAATGACATTGTTGCTGTTACTCTGCAGAAGCTAAAGCTTTAAGAAATATGATGTGAAAATTAATGTAGTCACTTTCTGGGTCTATAAAAAAAAATAAAAAATTAGAAAAAGAAAATTTTTATTTTTGTAAACAAACACTGGATTCAACGCTTGATATGGTGACACTGGCACCACCAGCGTCCCAGGAAGTTGGCCAAGCCTCAAAGGAAATAGAATCATTGTGTAACCTGAATTTGAGACCCACATGGAACTTGATTTTTACAGTGGATGTTCTTTTTAACCTTGTGGAGAATATAACTCTTAAGATATTTCCACTGTTAAAACATGTTATTTATCTTAATTTTATTGCATTCGTGTTGCATTTCATTAAAAAACAAAAATGTATTGCCTTGTCTCAATGTATTTTGTTGTAGTTTCTTTTTTTAGTTCCAGGTCTGAGTGTCTCTCAATTCTCTCCTCCCTTGCAACAAACATACTTCATTTCACATACTAGTTTGTACTTGTGTGTCTTTCAAGGGAGCTTCTCCATGCCTTTTTCACCTTTAGCTTTCTCACAGGGGGTTGTAAAAATTTTTTTTTTTAAAGTTCTTTACAGATAATGCTGAATTTACTTGAAAGTGTTTCTCGTCTGGGACCTGGGTAGCTTAGCGAGTAAATACTACCACCCCTGGAGTCACGAGTTTGAATCCAGGGCATGCTGAGTTACTCCATCTAGGTGGCCTAAGCAACCAAATTGGCCCGGTTGCTATGGAGGGTAGAGTCACATGGGATAACGTGCCCACGTGATAAGATGCACGGATTGATGGTCTCAGATGCGGAGGCAACTGAGATTCGTCCTCCACCACCCGGATTGAGGCGAGTCACTATGCCTCAAAGGACTTAGAGTGGATTGGGAATTGGGCATTCCAAATTTGGGGATAAAAAAATGCTTCTCATGTCTACGTTGCTAAAAGTGGGTAGGAAAGATATGTTGTCACTTGTCAACTTAAGAGCAAATATATTTTTTTAAAGATTATTATTTTAACCATGTTTTTTGGTTTTAGTGCAATAACATGCAAAAGCCAATTATTCAATTTTGCAAACATCATGTTGTCTTTACAAAATCACACAATAGGTGGTAAATGGGTTTTTATATGTGAATTTTATAGTGGTTATAAATATATAATTTCATCACATTGGACGAGGAGCAGAAGCTAAAAGAATCCTCACAAAATTACAACACAATGCATTTTAAGTTCAAAAGATAGATTAAGGTCTAAAAAAATTAAATATTGTTCACAATATGTGTTTATTGTAGTGAAAAGTCATATTGTCTTTAATGTCTTTATTATTTGTAGACAAACCTGGAAGGCTAATTCGACATGGGTTTCCTCTGGAATTTCATATTATTATTATTTTTTTATGTTATTTTATTTGTGAGTAAAACAAAGTCTGTGGTTAACATTACTTGAAGATTCCTAGACGTTTTGTTCTACAACATAAATTAAACAGTCATACTTCAAACATGAATTTTGAATCTGCCGTGTTTTAAAAAAAATGTACGTTGCTACAAGCATGTGAGTGAATGTGCATGACGAAACGGAATACCTTAGTAGTTCTTATCTAGCAACTTGTTGGCAATA
Source organism: Moxostoma hubbsi (assembly GCA_032164185.1). Classification (NCBI taxonomy): domain Eukaryota; kingdom Metazoa; phylum Chordata; class Actinopteri; order Cypriniformes; family Catostomidae; genus Moxostoma; species Moxostoma hubbsi. The sequence continues at coordinate 10,344,792 of JAVLUX010000035.1, forward strand.
TACTTAAAATTCATTTTTGGGGTATGACTGTGTAATTTATGTTGTAGAAAAAAATGTCAAAGTACCTTAAAATAATGTTAACCATAGACCTTATTTTACTCATAAATCCAAAACTACTTTTTCTTTAGAATCCATTATAAAAACCAAACATGCCTCAGGTTGTTCCTGGCAAGGATCTCAACCTTACAGGCTCCTGTGATGGAGGCAGGTTTAGGGCATCTGCTTCCTGCCAGGAACAAACCCAGATGCCTTTTTACAATGGGCTAGGAAAGTCCCATTGGATATGGCTAAAAAATACAAATTCTCTTAGGGGGTTTTGGACACAGCTCTTTGGCCCTTTTCGCGACGTGCATCAGGGCCTAATATTTTTCGAGTTTCCTAGTGATGGAAACGGGAGGTTTGCATAGTGTAATGGAAAATTATAAAGATTTTGTATCATGTTTGTGACAGGGTGGAGGGCGGGGCCATGTCTTGATGCTACACACCCGGCCCCTAATCAGTCTAATCAAGCCTCAGAGAGGGATAAAGGCCGACTGGAGACTGCAGTGGGTCAGAGAGAGAGATTTACGGGCAGCTGTCCGACACCTTTTCGTGTTTGTCTTTTTGTTGAATTCCTCATTAAAATATTATTTATATTGTCAAGCCGGTTCTCGCCTCGTCCTTTCCATTAATCCCTTTACTCTGGTGCCGAAATCTGGGAAGGAGGAGTGATGCGCCATAGTAGAATCCTCGCCTCACCTGGAAGCGGAGGCTCCCAATCAACTGCCTGGAGCGATTACCGCTGCCAGGTGCGGAGGAGACCCCTATCATCCACCAAAAACTCAGTTGGGCATTCCGTCTGCCCGGGCTGGAGGTCTGCCTCCGATCCGTCTGGCGAGGCATGGCTGTCATCCATTAGAGGGTGGAGGAGTGGCCGAGGACCAAGCTATGGCGTATCGGAGAACCGGCAAGTAAGTGTTTATTTTTTTCTCTCTTTCTCTCTCTCTCTCTCTCTCTCTCTCTCTCTCTCTCTCCCCTCTCACTCTCCCACTGCTGCTCTGTGTTGGCCTTTCCCCTCTCTTTTTTAAAATGTTTTTGTTAATTTGGCACGATCACCATTACGATGTGTAGGTGCCACATTTTATTTTGTTTCCTTTCCCTTGTCCCTCATGTTCCTCATTAAAATATTATTTACTGTATATTGTCAAGCCAGTTCTCACCTCCTCCTTTCCATTAATCCCTTTACAATGTTGTTTCTTTGGTGGGTATGTTGTGTTCTCTTTGTCTGGTCTCTCCCCTGCACACCATATAATGTGTTGATGCTCTGTACTTAGCTTGGTCATAAAATGTATTTCCTTTAGTTGACCCTACTCCTTTTTCTGCCCAGCAACAGCGTTTGTAGAGTAAGACACGAGATGTTCATGCTCCCGAGGCATGGACACTGAGTGGTCAGTGCAGAGAGGTGCCAGTCTAATACAGGCACAGAGAAGAACTGAAACCACGCCCGGCAGAGTATAAGGCAGAAGACACAAAGAGATCTTTGCTCTTCACCTGTTGAAACCTTTATTAAAGATCCAGAAAGAGATTTTCTACTTCTGAGTCTCTTATTTTAAAGAATTTCCTCAACAACATTGGCGTAGTCGGGCAGGATCATCGGCTGATTCGGCAACGCACGCAACGCCGAAGGACGAAAAACTGTGCACAGTCAGGTTTAGAGTCCCTGTAGCCCAAACCTCCCCAAAAAATGCGCGAACATGAGAGCTGAGGGCGGAGTTGGATCAAAGCACGATCCACAGAGTACAAGGATACAGAACCAGCAATTCTCTTTCTGGTAAGAAAATTCCACTGTGATTAACAATAGATGATCATTTTTATAATTGTTATTTAGTTGAGGAAAGACCAAGGTCGGAATAGCTGGTCTGGGACCGCAAAATAAATTATTCTGTGATTCTTAGTTAGGAAAATGTAGTCTTTAATTAAGGAAAGACCAGGGCTGGAATAAAAGGGATTCTAAATAACCAATCAAATTATTTTAACAGATGGGTTACTAGGGCAGGTCTGGGACCACTAGAGAATCAACTAAAATGGGTTCGAACAATAGTAAAAAAAAGAAAATGAAGAAGCAATCTGGGATCTCCAAATAGCAAAAACATGATAAATAATTATGACAAAGGCTGCTGTGATCAACTGCTAGTCTGGGAAGTTGAATGCAAATTTCCAAAAACAGGAAGTTTCAGCACACAAAAATGTAAACAATTAAGAGAAAGGTTATAGGAGAAGTAAACGAACAGTAGGGAAGAACATGAAGGAATTTCAAAAAGGAGGCAGAAAAAGCATGCAGTGTGTCAGGCAGATTAGAAAGCATATGCAGACTGGCTCATAGAAGCAAACATCAGGGAAAGAAAATGTCAGGCAGGGACAGATGAAACTAACAACTTGTCTCAGTGTCTGAAGTACTCAGATGATCCTGACCTGAACTCAGCTCCCACTGGTTGACGGCGAGATCGGCAGAACGAACAATCAGATGAAGCAGCACAAGACGAGACAACCATGGGGTTGACAATGAAGCCCCAATCAGCTAGCATCTCACCATAAATCCCGCCATTGCCGCCATCGTATACAGTGAGTGTGAAGGAAGGCATTACCATATACAGATAAACCGCAGCTGAATTCACCATCTCATACACGCCAGGGAAAGGTGTACTGTGGGCTGCAAGGCAGTTTGTCAAAGTTAGTGTTGTCACCAAAACCACCTCGAAGCTTCTCCGACACAGCTGTCATTTACATGCCGCAGATCCAAGTGATTAATAGGGAGGGCAGAACTCAGTAGGTGTCCCATCCATGGACTTTTGCAGACATAAAAGTAATGGCACAAACCCTCCCATATGTGGATGAAGTCTGGGGGTAGGAGTATGCCAGACAACTGCAGCAGCTGATTATGCATTACAGACCAACAACAGGAGAAATACGGCAACTGCTTGGAACTGAATTTGAAATGGGGACGAGTGTCAGTAGATTTCACTATGGAAGATTTGCAATTTGATGACGACGGAAGGGACACTGATTATATGGATTTGAGGACAATTTCAGCCTGCAAAACAGGGCCCAAATGAATGTGTTTATGGCTATCTATCTATGGTTGGACTTACGGAAATGCATACCACCCACAGTGGTATAGACAGGCCGGAAAACATGAACAATATGTCTCTGTGGGAGGCACATTTGCGGGATCGGTTTGTGAAAGGACTAAGACTGGATATCAGGGCTCATGTTAGTGAGGATTGTGTGGATTGCGACATAGGACGATTGGCTGGTGTTGAGAAGTTTGCTGTGCATGTCGAAAAGGCCCTGCCGACTATGCCGGATAGGCTGCAGATGGCACAACTGAGCGCCCTCGAGGCTCAGGTGCAAACAGGAACACGAGGACATGGGCGAGGTTGATGGTGAGGCTGGGGACGTGACCAAGAGCGCAGTGACAACGGTTTAGTCTGTGGGGCGATGGACCATTGGGCTAGAGAATGTCCAAAAAACAAACCCAAGAAAAGATTATCAAAGTATGAGGATACTGAAGCTAATTGACTACTGGATGGGCTGGGGATGGATCAGACCACCTTCTGAGGAAACCCAGCCAGTGACTTTGACATGTGAGCAAACTCATACACACATTCACATGCATGACACACTATACACCATGTTTTCTGATGGCGCATATAGGGCAATGCCAAAACTCACACTGACAGTAAGAAACACACCAATTACATTTTTGGTAGACTCTGATACTGACGAAGGAATTAAACCCAAAGCAAAAGTTAAGTGGCAAATTTTTAAAACAATTGGAGTTACGGGGAATGTTGCAAAAGAATACTCTATAATACCTTTGTCTGTGACTGACAATTTAAAGGGCAATATCAAACATTCCTTCTTGCTGTCTGACTGCTAGCCAATAAATTTGTTGGGCCGCACCCAATTTAATATGCTCTTTGGGCATCAGGTTGGTAGCAGACTCCTCAGGGGTAGTTGTGGCCAGGGAGGAAATTGTTGACCCACCATAAAATATGATGGCAAAATGCAACATGAACACACTGTTATATGCTTATGAATGGCAACTACACAATGACATAAAGAGCAGAGTAGGAAATGAGCTTGTAAAACTGGCACATATGCACATGAAACAAGAACGAACTGGCTTTATGGAGATTGATTAACAGCATTGTACAGCATTTGAGTCAGAAGTAACAATGAACAAAACAGGAAAGATGCAAAGGAGGGTGAAACGTGAGACTGTACGCAATGTGGTACCGCAGCCAACCACAGCGCTAAAGGACAATCTATTCTGGCAATGGATGAACTACACCGCCCACAGTTTGAGTGGTAGCAGCTGCCTACTGTGTCATAATACAAGGTATGTCCCAACTGTGATCCCACTGCCAGTCTCTGATTGCAAATTAGGAAATAAAGATCTGTGTGCCCCTGAATGTGTCCTGTATGCAGCCCATCCAGACTATGGACAACAATGGCTGAGGTCCAGTGATGACTACTGTGCAACATTCCTGAGAGCAGAAGGGAGTAAACCACTACCTGTTGTAAATGTCCACAAACAAGGAACTACATATGTATCTGTAATATGAATAGTACACGCGATGTAGGAAAGTTATGATGTAAAGATGTGTTACCCACCCACAGCCAATAATTCCATGTCTGCGGTTGAGCAAAAAGCCCTGTCTGATCATTCCAGACCTACACAACGGAACGGAGCCAGTAGCGGACGTATTCTGATTATGTGGTGGTGACAAATTGATGCAAACTTTACCGCAAGGCTGGAGAGGGTGCTGCAACCTAACACTGCTGACTGGTTCCTTAACAGTGATTCCACTGGATGAGTATCAAAACATGACGAGGTAGAAATGGCAATTAGGAGCATTTGACAATAAAGTGGGAGTATGGGTAACTTGGGCTGGAGTGCCAGTAAATTTTCCTCCAGAATATCAACTGATGTCATTGCAAACAGTGGACTACTTATCAGGTCTGCTGCATTGGGTTCAAATCATAAGGAATGCAGAATGGATAAGCTATACATGGTACAACCAACAGTGGTTTATACATTTCACAATTAAGGGACTTGAACTGTTGAAAGATCAATTATATGCCACTTCAGTTATGGCAATGCAAAATCGGTTCCTGTTATAGACAATGAGAGCACCAGGAGAACGGGTGTGTACAATGTTTGGAGAACAGTGTTGTATGTTTATACCAATACACATGGGTCCTGAGGGAAATTTGACAACCATCTTGAAAGGCCTTAGAGGTCTAAGGGATGAGCAAGTGAGGAATATGGATACTGCCAGCCAGCAGAGTTGGCTATCATGGTTAATTTCAGCAGATTGGAAAGCTGGCATATTTCGGATAGGAACAATACTGATGACCATCATAAGTTTACTGATGGCAGTGTCATGTTGTGTAATAACATTATTACTGGGAATGATTAAGAGATTAACTAGTGCCATGATGGGACAATATGTACAATATATGAGAATCCCAAGGGTAAATGATGACTATGACCACTACGATTCAAAGCAACCTGATCTTTTCCCGGTCCCAGACTGGGTACCTCCTTATCAAGATTATGATGATGATTGAAACATGTCTGTAAAGAATTTTGAGGTTTAATAGCTCGATATATTTAGCAAAAAAAAAAAAATTGTATTGATGAATAATTCTAATTGTGCACTTTGATTAAAATTTTGGTATCACTGAAAACATTGCCCAGCAGAGTATTAGGCAGAGGACACAAAGAGCTCTTTGCCTATGTAAATATTTGATTTCTGAAAAATATTAAAGTATTCCTTTGATACATTAAAGAGTAATAAAGAGGACTTGTTGAACGTCCTCTTGGTGAAATATTCTAGAACTAAGATCTCAGGATAGTTTACTCAAACAAAAGGCTAAATTATTCGAATAAATTAATAAAATAAAATAATAAATAAATAGAATTATGAGACATTCCATGTCTCTTCCTAAAGTTTGACAGTTTTTAAATGTTTCTAAGAGACATCATTAGTGAGCAAAAGCATGTGTGAAAATCATAACTTGAAGCAATGTTGGACCTGTTATTTTTTGCAAGGACAGAATTTGACTACATCATGTTAATTGCATTGTAATCATTGAGGGGTCAGAGGCAGAAATTGCTAGAATGCAACGTGACACATTAGTATCACTGAAGCTGGTGCTTCACTCCATAGTATTCAATATATTGGGCTATGGCTAAAGCAATAGTTCACCCAAAAATGAACTTTTTCTCATTATTTACGCACCCTTATGTCTTCCTGGATATGTATGGCTTTCTTTCTTCAGCAGAACACAAATGAAGATTTTTAGAAGAATATTTCAGCTCTTTTGATCCATACAATGCAAAAGAATGGGTGCCAAAATATGTAAGATCCAAAAATCATATAGGGCAGCATAAAAGTAATCCAGTGGTTAAATCAATGTCATCAGAAGCAATTTAATGAACAAATCAATATTTTTGTAAATTTGTACTATAAATTCTCCTCCCTGCTCAGTCAATCTCCACTTTAACTTTCACGTTCACATTCTTTTCCTTTTGTTTTTGGTGATTCACATTCTTCATGCATACGCCCCCTTCTGGGTACTGTGGGTTTCTCACACACACCTATCACTTCTGAAGGTATAAATTTAAATACAGGAGTCATATGGATTACTTTTATGCTACCTTTACATGCTTTTTTGAGCATCAAAAGTTTGTCACCCATTCACTTGCATTGTATGGACCTACAGAGCTAAAGTATTCTTCTAAAAATCTTAATTTGTGTTCAGCAGAAAAAAGTAAGTCATACACATCTGGGATGGCATGAGGCTAAGTAAATGATGAGGGAATTTTCATTTTTGGGTGAACTATTCCTTTAAGTGAGTCATGTGTAAGGACTTTAAAAGGGATAGTTCACCTAAAAATTTAAAATAAAAAAATAAAAATGTTTTTTTTTTAACCATAAATCTCCTCTTACACTTTCAGAATGTGTAAGTAAAAAAGGCTTAAATATTGATCTATTTATCAACCACTCTTATAATATCACTTCTAAAGACATAGCATTTATAGTTTACTTTAATGCTGCCTTTATGTGATTCTTTTGGATCTGACCACCATTCACTTGCATTGTATGGACCTACAGGGCTGAAATATTCTTCAGCTGTTTATTCAGCTTGATAAACCCAATACCCTCTTGAGAAGAAAGAGATGAGGAGATAGAAGTAGATAGAGAAATAGAGGACATAGAGAAATAAAGTCTGCAAACAGTGGTATATTACAGGTTATTTGACAGGATATCCTGCAGGTAATATAAATGTTTAAATCCTACTGGATGGACATGGGTGAAATCTAACCAAATCTGTCAATAACATGTCTGGATCCTATTTCAACCAAAAATACAACTAAAGAAATAGGAAATCATGTTTTTAATGTAGAAGATTAATAGTACAGATTAACAAACATAAATTACATCTTTTGTCAATTTAGTAGGACAGTGTATGAAAGCTGTTTATATAGTTTGTTCCATTGACTGTCTCTTAATCTTTATTTCCTAGTCTATTTTTACCTGTTGGGTCTAAAAGATATGCTCTTTGTCTTCCCCACCCCAGAGACACATGTCACCCAGGTGAGAGGAAGGTATAAGCTGCTTGTACACGTGCACAGCCTGAGTTGCCTTTCACCCATTCACTACTTTAATACTGGAGGGCTAGAATGACCCAAAGTTAATGAGCTCAAATCAGTCATACACAGAGTTCGAGGCCCATTCATGCATCAGAGGTATGTGACCACAAGGGCAAGAATTTTGAATTTGTTCTTGTATTTCATGAGGAGTTCTATGGGCATGGTCTGAAATTACCACTCCAAGAGCTAAATGCAAATTAAAAATCAGTAGAATTTACTGAGCAGTGGACTGGTACCTTTTTTTGGAATTGAGAAAAAAAGGTTTCCATAATTGGTTTATGTTATGTTATTTTATGTATTTTTTATGTATTATCTGACATAAGCAACATGAGTGAATCCAAACAGTGATTGTCATACATCATTTAACAATTTATATATCCATGTAAAATATTCCATTAGAATTTATATAAGAAGCAAAAAATAAATAAATACAAAATAATAATTGTATTGTATTTGTCTCTTCAGAATTCCACGTGGCAACATATTTCTTAGGCTACGTCCACACTAATCTGTTAAAAGGGGTAGTACACCAAAAAATTAAAAATTCTGATAATTTACTTACCCTCATGCCATCCTAGATGTGTATGACTTTCTTCTGCTGAACAGAAAGTATTTTAGAAGAATATCTCTGCTCTTTTGGTCTTTAAAATGCAAGTGGTGACCAGAACTTTGAAGCTCTAAAAAGGCAGCATAAAAGTAATCCATAAGACTCTATTTGTTAAATCCATATCTTCAGAAGCGATATGACAAGTGGAGAAATAGACCAATATTTAAGTCCTTTTTTACTATGAATCTCCACTTTCACTTTCAAATAATTTCACATTTCGAAAGTTAAAGTGGAGATTTATGGTAAAAAGGACTTAAATATTGATCTATTTCTCACACATACTTATCACATCACTTCTGAAGATGGAGTCCTATGGATTACTTTTGTGCTGCCTTTATTTGCTTTTTGGAGCTTCAAAGTTCTGGTCATAATTCACTTGCTTTGAAAGGACTTAAAAAAAATCTCTGTTTGTGTTCAGCACATCTGGGATGGCATGAGGGTATATGATGAGAGATTTTGCATTTTTTTGGGTGAAAAATCTTTTAAGTTTGAAACCTCGATTTTCAGTTTCCTGACATATTTTTCCAAATATGAGGGTAGTGAGAGCATTTTCGAATGTAGTTCTAGTGTGGTCAAGAGGTATAAACATAGCAAAATGTATGCGTTTTTAAACTAAAACATTTTAGTGGAGGTTGCCTTAGTCAGCAAAATGAAAATGTAATGAACAAAGTGACAGTGGGCTTGAGAGTTTTTGTGATAGGTGCAGTTTCAATCAGAGACTCACTTCTAGCCTGAGTGATAATTTGACAAAACTACCTGTGCTAAAAAACAAAACAGCTAAATACACAATCATGGGGACAATTTTTTTTTAAAATAATACAAAATGCAGTTTTCAACATTCACCTGCCATTGGCAAGTGAGACAAAAAGTACATTCTGGACCCTGGCTATAATGGCAGTAGTAGATTCTACGGAACTTGTATCTTTTTGATGACACATGGGTGACACTTCAGAAGTGGATGGTGTTCAGGTTACTGACACAAATATTGTAAGTAAAAAATAAACAAATATTGTGTTTTTTTTTATAGTGTTGTAGACAGCCATCTATTCCAGTAACTTGCTGAACTCGATACTTTTTTCTCAGTATCAGAGACCAGGCCATGTCAATGCCAAAGTGTTTTTTTTTTTTTTTTTTTTTTTTTTTTGTGCAAGAAGGTAAATATCTACACCTCATAAATGTCCTGCCTTCGGCATGACCTCCTCTGGCCGCCTGCTGAGTGGCTCTCAGGATGACGAGATGAGAGAGTGTGGAGTGGGGTGGGGTGGTCGGGTTGACATTCACAATGTGATGCTTTTGGTGAGAAGAAGAGCGCTCAAGGACCCCTCCTATGGTGGGGTGGTTTGAAATTCCAAGATCTCATCCATCATGCAGTGTCATGCTGCTGAAGGCTCCCATACCTGTGTGTGAGAGCAATACATACATAGAGATGGAGAGAGAGGAAGACTGCTTCCAACAATACAAATACACTATAATTTGTCATGCCTGTAAAGTATGTTGAAGCAGAGAGTGAGAGAATCCAGTAGGGAAAAAGAGGAATCACAGCACACAGCATTGTTCTCTCTCTCCCTCTCAAACAAACTCTGTACATGTGTGATTTTTTGCGTTTATGAATGCAGTTTTATTGATTTACTGAGGTCACCATAGACTAGAGGTATGTCCCGTAAATTGAGGCAATGTCATATGATCTTAGCACAACCAATGCTCTCAGTTGGGCTGGAATGGTCCATTCAGTTGGTTCAGAAATAAGACACAATATTTAAAGGGATTGTTCACCCAAAAATAAAAATTAGGTTATCATTTATTTATGTTGTTCCATAACCGTACACCTTTTTTTTTCTTGCATAGAGCATAAAATGAAATGTTGAAGAATGTACAGATGTAATTTTCTGCAATTTTCCCGGCTTGTTTAGCTAATGCACATGCCCATTCACAAGTTGATTGACTGGCAATGTCTGTATCTAGAATGTGATTGGCTCTTTGACCTGTAAGGCGGGACTTACTTTCTACATCCGTTGACCGTTGGCTGCTGTTGGGATTTCCAATTTCTCCCATTCATTTCAGTATAAATAAAAAAAAATAGTAGCCTAAACAAATTTAGAAATGTTACCAAGAAGGTTTAGGTTACGTATGTGTGGCAGCGGGGGCGTGGTCAAGTGTCCGTCCGGGGAGAGAAAGCAGTAACGGCGATCCTGAGCCAAATTATGTCTAACACCTGTCTCTGATTTCAGTGAGCATGGGGAGAGCGGCATAAGAGCGGCCACAGAACCTCCAGTTGGCAGAGAGAGTGAGCGCTACACACACACACACACACACACACACACACGACAGTCCAGTGTTGTCGTGTACTGTCTTAAGAAAGAATAATTTATTGTAAGTGTCGTACACAACTTCCTCCTTAATAAACAACAAAAAAAAGGCGAAGACGCGTCCTGAGGCTCTGATGCTGAGAAAAAATTCAAAGCACTTACCTTGCTCCGCACACCCGGCAGGGGGCGGGTAAGTGACTGATGCGGAGGTCCAGTGGAGGCATCCTCTAGACTCGTCAGGACCGGCTGCCGGTAAACAGTCGTGGGGCTGAAGGCGGGGGGTCCTCGTCCAGCATGCTGGGACTGTTGAGATCTGGCGGCAGAGTGCCGTGAGAACGGCATTTGCGGGCCAGGTGACCCAGAGACAAAGGAAATAGCTCTTTTACTGAGAATGTGGGTACCGCAGCCCCGAGGGGATGCAGCAAATGAAATAAATTCCACAAAAGATTCTCCTCCTGGCCCTCCACCGGGGGACGGAGTGGTCTGCTTACCACCTCCGGAGCTAATGTCTTGGTCCTTGGGTCGAACGTCTCAGGAGCGCCTGGGAGCATTGCGAGTCCTCGAGGGGGTCGTCTGCTTCCTGCGGTGTGCTTGACGCTGGGGCTGAGAGCTGGGCCCGGGTTGAGGCAGAGCAGTGTGTTTTTTAGCCGCAGGATGACGCCCTCGGCGGGCAGACGGGGCATGGCTCGTGGCGGCAGGCTTGCAGTGGGGCAGGATGTGCGAGATGGCCTCTGTCTGCTTCTTCACCGCGGAGAACTGCTGGGTGAAGTCCTCGACGGTGTCGCCGAAGAGGCCGAACTGGGATACAGGGGCGTTGAGAAAGCGAACCTTGTCGGTCTTACGCATCTCGACCAAGTTCAGCCACAGATGACATTCCTGGACCACGAGCGTGGCCATCGCCTGCCCGAGTGACTGCGCTGTGACCTTCGTGGCTCTGAGGGCGAGGTCGGTCGCTGAGCACAGTTCCTGCAACACATCGGGATCAGGGCTACCCCTGTGGAGATCTTTAAGCGCCTTGGCCTGGTGGACCTGCAGGAGGGCCATGGCGCGGGGCTTAAGCGGCATGTCTGGCCGCGCTGTAGGCTTTGGCAGTGAATGACGATGTTGTCCTACAGGCCTTAGAAGGGAGCACAGGGCGACCCCACCAGGTGGTAGGGTTTCCGGGGCATAGGTGGAGATTTCTGAATTAACTCAACGTATTTCCCTGCTTTTATACCCGTATGTCCGGGGGCGGGGTATGCAAATACTGTCTGCCAACTTCTCATTGGCCTTTTTTCATAGATCAGAGGCATATTCAGCACTCAAGAGAGACCCCTAGTGTCGCTTCTTAGACACAATGTCGAAGTGAGCGACATGCGGGGAACTGCTAGTTGCAAGTACAACTACAGTTCTTTTCATGCTATCCGGGACCCAGTCCGAACTGACCTGCAACCCGACCAGTTGAGAAACACTGCTTTAGAAGACTATATGAATTTTGATGGTGACATACTAGTTTGATGGTGCTTTTATGGTACTTTTTTGTCAGTTTGAAGCCAGGAGATTCTTTGAGTTCAACAGTAGAAAGAAAGTCATGAAACAACATGAGGCTGCAAATGACATTTTTATAAAAAAAATATTTTTATATAATGGTAACAAAGAAAACATGAGGCACTGAGACAGTAAATTATAATCCAAGCATCTAGAATATTTAAGGATTAATAGGTTGCACACATGCACAGACATGAAAAAATAAACATATGGTGGATATTTAAACTAGAAAAAAAAAATCCCAATCCTTATATCATCTGTCAACACCCTTTATAAATGTTGCATTCTGCAACAGTGCCTTTCAATTTCTTTGTGCACTGCTAGAGTACTCTCTGTGCATATCCACACATCACATTGTCTCACTCCCTAAATCCTCTATCCACCTGCCTCTTGTCACTTTTGACATTTACTGAATTTCAGATGGATTAGAGAATCCCCTTAACCTAGAATTACACTGGATTAGACTGTTTTCTGAACAGATGATTATTAGATGCTGGAATAGACATATTTTCTAGGGAGTTATATATTTATCTGGATTTGACCTTACTGATCATTTTGATGTGTGTGTGTGGAGATTCAGTTTTATTTCTTTGCATTACATATGAACACAGTTATAGAACTGATACTGCTGTAAATAAGTTTACTGCCAATAGTTTATGTAATAATTTATTTACAGTAACAATCATTGCTGCAGGTCTATTTCGTCTGTTTATTCTGTTTACACTGTTGTTTTTACCAACTCAATAAAAAGTAATTTTAAGGTGTGTTCAACCACACTGACGTACACAGAATGGGGGCTACTAGATTGTTTCCAGTGTTATGAACAAAGTTGTCTACACTACTAGTACAACATTTATACAGGGTCTATACTGCTGCACACAAACCTTGTCACAAACACTTGTCCAAAGCCAATGTTGGATAAGTTACTCAAAAAGTAATCCGTTACATATTACAAATTTTCCCATTTAAAATGTAATCGTATTACTTTACTGATTACTTAATTGAAAATGTAATCACATTACCAATTAGTTGTACATTACTTTCTAATTAACGTTTTAAATGTATTCTACATAAATAATACTTAGAAGTATGTGTAACTCAAGTAAATATACTTAAAAGTTATAAACTGTAATATAATTAGATTAGTTAAAATGTAATGTGTTTCACTACTTTTTAATTTAAAAGTAATTGGATTACAATAACTAATTTATTTGTAATCAGATAACATCCAACACTTTCCACTGTCCAAAGAATACCATAAAAGGAATTAAACACCTGCAAGCAAAGCAAGGCACTATATTTCTGGAAGAGAGAGCATCCACCAAACAATTTTATAGCGCTCCTCTAGACTGCATATCACACTCTCTCTGTTTCTTTGCCTCTCTGTCTTTTTATCCCACTTTCTCAGCATCTTAAATTCTAGTGTCCCTCTCTATAAGCCAAATGTGTAAATAAGATGCATGAAAGTGCTAGACATGTTGATCCAGACCAACCCTGTGGAGGTTGAGGAGGGGTATTACTGGCATGAAATCTGTCCAGCTCACCCCATCCATCCCTCTTATAGCCGGCGGCCCCTCTGGCCCCTGTGCGCACAACATATCCATCCACAGCACATTCAGGTCAATATGTGAAACGATGTGCCAGCGAATATATTGCACACTGCCCTTGCCGTCACTATATTTAGTTGATGATTTTCTTGCAGTTTCTCTCTCTCCTTTTCACTTTCATTAGAACCTGTTATTCTACTTATGTGATCCTCTTAGCTGTCACAAGTTTTTCTGGAGAGTTTTAAAGGTGAACAGATGTTCCCCGTCTGTCGCTCACTCCGATGTTAAGTAGAAGAAGCGATACTAGGGGTCTCTCTTGAATATGCCTCTGATCTATGAAAAAAAGGCCAGTGAGAAGTTGGCAGACAGTATTTGCATACTCCGCCCCCGGACATACGGGTACAAAGGCGGGAAAATATGTCTGTTTCATTCCGAATTTTTCTGAAGAATCTGAAATGGTCCGGCCACGACAGTGGCTCGGCTCAGCGACGTGGCCGGGAGGACACAACGTCTCATTCCCTCCATCAGGGATCATATATGTAACCTAGACATTCCCCGTCTGTCGCTCACTTCGACGTTGTGTCGAAGAAGCGACAATAGGTGCTCAAGAGAGACCCCTAGTGTCACTTCTTCGACACAACGTCTCGTTCCCTCCATCAGGGAACAGAGGTTACATACGTAACCTAGACGATCAGCCATGAAAGAAGTGAGCAGAGCAGTGGTTCTCAACAAGACCTAGATTTCACATTTGACAAAGTGGCGCCCAAACACAGCAACAAAACTGTGCAGTTGTAGAAAAGCAGTGTTGGGTAAGTTACTCAAAATAAGTATTCCACAACAAATTAATAATTACTTTTCAAAAAAGAATTTAATCAGATTATTTTACTGATTACTTAATCTAAAAAGTAATCATATTACTAATTATTTTACTTTTAAGTTACTTTCTAAATCTCTTGTCCTATTAATGTTTTTGGTTTGTCTGTATTTCCTCATTCATTATCGCACACCCTTCAGTTGTCACAGAAACGTTAACAGATTAATTAATATTTGAAAAGTATTACACATATTACTTTATCGCAAATAATGTACTTAAAAGTAAATACTTTGAGTTTGTAATCTGGTCAAAAGAATTTAAAATGTAATGTTACGCCACTTTTTTGACAAGAAGTAATTAGATTACAGTAACAAATTACTTTGTAACACTGTAGAAAAGTTAACAAAATGCCCTCAAAAACAAACATGGAAGTTCGTTAATAGTACTATTAGGCAAATTTGTAAATGCATAAACAATTGCAGAGATGTGATTTACCACCCTGAACAAACCCCAAGATAAATATTGTATTATTGTATTTCACTTGGTCTTATTACTAATTGACAGATATATTTAAGACAAAATACCATAGAATTTGATTGGGCGTGTGGCCAACAACAAAATAAATTAAGTGTTAAAACCTATTGATTTTATTAACCTAACTATGCACAATTATTGGGTTAGTTACATTTAACTAGAGGGACTATTTAGAGCATTTTGAGCAGCTGCATCACTGCCTGTTCGGGACTTGCACCATTTCGGACCGCAAAGCCCTGCAGAGTATAGTGAGGACAGCTGAGAAGATCATCGGGGTCTCTCTTCCCTCCATCAAAGACATTTACATAAAACACTGCATCCGCAAAGCAATTGTGGATGACCCCACACACCCCTCACACAAACTCTTCACCCTCCTGCCGTCTGGCAAGAGGTACCGAAGTATTCGAGCCCCCCACGGCCAGACTGTGTAACAGCTTCATCCCCCAAGCCATCAGACTCCATCAATTATTTTATTTTTTTATCTAAAAGAAAATGGTTAAAACAAGATTAATTTACTTTGCATAAGATATTTGTGTGTTTTTTCAGAAAAATTTATTTTTAGTATAAGTGTATTTTGTCACTGTTTGGCAGGTGTTTTATTTCTCTTGTCTTCATTTGTTTATAGGCAAAACAAGTGTAAACAGTCTGCCAATGCTGAAGTTTCAGATTATGTTCCTGACCTTGAGTAATCTAACGGAATATGTAACAAATTACATTTTACAGCAAGTATTCTGTAATCTGTAGTGAAATACATTTTAAAAGTAACCCTCCCAACCCTGCATTTAATCGTGTGCCTTTTTTTCTTTCTTTTTTTTTTTTTTTTTTTTTTTTGGCCCTGCTGTCCACAACCCTTTCAGAACAGACCCAAGACTAGATTTTGGGTCACAAGTTCAGAACACACAAGTTAAGATCCATTATGAGAGAGAATTTGATCATGTTTCGACCAGTTTCGCTGATTGGCATTTTATGAGGGTACGTTATTGAATTCACACTCTATAAATCTTGTTTAAGATGTAGCTAGTGAATGTGTCAGTGTGATGCAGACAGTTGTTGCGATCTGCATTTATAAATATGTATGTCACCTACTGTCTCCAAGGCAGAGTTGAACTCTTGGCAAGACCACTTCTCCAAACCCCCCACAAACTTTCTTATTTGTGTTTATGTGCCTCTACAAATCCATGGTGGGTTTTCACCTGCACAATATCCATTAGGAAATTGAGACTCTGCCCCCTCAAAATGCCATCCTCAGTATCTTTTTCACCACAGCTCTTTACTTATGCCAACATCTCTGCTAATAGTTTTTTAAAATAAATATATGCATCCACCTGCTGTAAACATCATTCAAACTGTATCTTTATTGCCACTCTATGTAAGCAGGTGCTTTACCCATACATTTGGAGCCTGGGCAGGCATGTGGGTATCAGGGTGGGTGTCAGGCAGCTGGGGCCCCCTGCAGGGTGCTGTAAATCAGGCGGGCGTCATGCAGACAGGAAAGAGCTGGCGCAGTTGGGCAGCAATAGCGGAAACATGGCACAGAGCACCCGTTCTCACGCATGCAACTCTTTCTGTCAAACCAGGGTTATTTTAGTTTAAAAAAAAAAAAATATTTTCTAATTTTAATTAGTTTTAGTTGCATTTTTCAGTATATTTATTTATTAATTTCTTTTTTTTTTTTGACTGCCAATCTAGCTTGATAACTGAGATAATGCAAGTATGTTTATTGCCATTAAAAGTATTTAAGACAGTTAATGCATTCACCTAATTTTACAATGGAACTGTTTAATTTGGTACAAATATTGTAAATCAAAAACTGAAAGTTTAAAATATTTATATTATTTTTAAATGTTTACATTTGTTTATTTTGGAGTCTTGAATCATATGACCCAATTAGTTTAAAGGTTTTCAATATGAATTCATCATTGCGTTTTGTTTTTGTTTCCATTAGTGATAGCATTAGGCTAAACAACACACATCTCCATCTGTGCACAAGCCAGCTATGTAGAATTACCCATGTCCCTCAGGCAGGAGGTCCGAGGCCCGTTGAGGCAGAAGAAGGTTCTGAGTATAACATCCTGCGAGGGGAGATGAGGGTGAACGGGCTCTCTCTATGGGAACCGGGGCAGAAGCCAGGGGAGACACTAGGAGCTATGCTAGCAGTATTGCTAAAGCAACTGGGATGTTTAGTTACCAAAAGACCAATGAAGTATTTGTCATGGGCTTAAGTCATGCAGAGTGTTTATATTAATGCTCTAAATGCATATGTTCATTACTCTTAAAGATATAGTTCACCCAAAATTCTGTACCTCATTTACTCACCACATGTCGCTCTAAACATTTATGATGTGATATTCCAAGTTTTCTGAAGCCATGGGATAGCTTTGCGTGTGGAACAGACCGAAATGTAAGTCATTAATCTCTGAAATTCTTTCCCTTAGCTCTCAAATCCCATTCATGCATACCTGGTCTCATAGACTCACATACTATACCTAGATTTTTGCTAAATGAGTTTTTCAAGGCTTGTTGTGCCTATCATAGTAGTTTCCAGATGCAATAAACACTAGAGGCACTTCAATAACAGTGACTTTCATTCCCTTTCATACAAATCATCAGTTCATAAACACTTTCTTTTTGCTTTGTTCCTCACACAATACTATCTTAAGGCATCAAAATACTTATCTGTACCACATGACTTTTAAGGCAATACATTTTAATGGGACCCACTTTATATTAGATGTCTTTAACTACTATATACTTATGCATTTGATAAAAATGTGCTTATTATATACATAGGTGTTGTTCCATTGTACTTACATTTAAAGTACCTGAATTTAATTACATCTCTTGTTACATTTGTAGTAGTACAGCAGAGTGGATATGTGACCCGAATGTTTATGTTAGCACCAGAAAATGATGTGGTTGTTTCAGCAATTGAGTTTTTCACCTCATATTTGCTTTTATGACACTATCAGCTAGGTTTAAGGTAAGGAGGCAGACTTTGTTGATTTAGAACTCAACAGAGCATAAACCTCATCTGTTTAGGAGACATTTAACTACATTTTAGCTCCACACAGTGGCCATTTCCCTTCGGAATGTGCAATACATGAAATGACCAACAAAATTTAAAAATGCAACAGTCAATTAATTTTCACGAGATCAGGCTGTCGCATATGCATATTCAAACTTGTTGCATCGTGATCAGTTACGAGGCATGCAAGAAAGGATGACATAAAACCTGGTATGGCATGTCTACACACCAAGTTGGAAAATGCACAAGCGTAAATGAGATTTGAGAGATAATGCGGAGGGTACGATTTCAGTGAAAGCAACTTTAATGTCAGTCTCTTACACAAAGCTATCTTGTGGCTTAAGAAGACATTTTAGAATTTATTGCTTGAGTGGTATGGACAACTTTCATGATATTATTATAGTGCTTTTTTCATCTTATTCGGAGCTTGGCAGACACAGGTCACTTTATGATTTCTTTAAATAAATTAGGCTATGGAGACTTCATATACAAATCACACAGTCCCAATGTGCAGTTCAGGGTTTATTTTCTCCGATCCAGCTCAATCTCTTCATCTTGTCTTATCTCGTCTCATCTTTCCATTACTCCGCTGATGTGTTCACTCACTCAAGCAGTAACTGGGGTCGTCAGACGGACCAGCATGGACTGGTTGTATTTTGTCTCTGTTATAATCTGATCGTGACCACGAAACCTCATTTTGCTTACTCGCTGCTTTGCGTTTAGGAGAGGACTCCATCTGAGTGAGACTCAAATACAAAGCGATAAATCTCTCTCTATTTTTCTTTGTTTGTGAGTGTGAAAGGGACACAAAAGCAGTTTCCTACTTGCAGGTGGGAATTTCCTATGTATGTGAGTACTGTATGATCTGCTGTTGTCTGTGTGTATTTATGTATGTGTGTGCACACATGAGCAGGTGAATGCAGTGTGAGTAGGCTCTATAATAATGTGTGTGTTTCTTAGAGGCTGCTGTTTTTCTCATCAATCAGAGTCTTTGTCCGATATTCTCTAGTAGTAAACAGGCAATTTACAGAAAGGTGAAACCTAACACATGTCTTTGCTTGGCTTTCACCATAATAGTGAGTCATTGTACATACAGTGGACACAAAAAGTGTTTGGACATTTAAGTCACACATAAAAATTGAAAATAGACATTTCCAACAAATCAATTGGTAATCTGTAACAACATTATGATTAATCCTTTTAAACCAGCTGGTCTCAAGGTTATTTTAGTGATTTTATGAAGTAATATCCCTTAACGTTCACAGGTGTCCTAGCAGAGTAACCACAGGTGTAGTTCATCATATTAAAGAGTCTTAACAACCTATAGTTTGGGGACAAAAGTGAACTAAATCTGACAAAACCTCCCTTTAATTTTTCAATGTCTTAAATAGAAATTTTTTCAAAAATGAATCATATTGTGTTTTATTTATTTATTTATTTTAGTAAAAAACAATAATCGTATAGGGGTGAGTTTTTGGTGTACTCGGGTTCTTCAGCCTAAGGCAGTTTTATGTTCCAGGGGTTGATTATTAAAACAAAAATATTTGATATATATATATATATAAACACTGACCTTAGACCATACAGTCTAGCTGATCCCACAAAAGCTCAATGGGGTTAAGATCCATAACACTCTTTTCCAATTATCTGTTGTACAATGTCTGTATTTCTTTGCCCACTCTAACATTTTCTTTTTGTTTTTCTGTTTCAAAAGTGGCTTTTTCTTTGCAATTCTTCCCATAATTCCTGCACCTCTGAGACTTCTCTTTACTGTTGTACATGAAACTGGTGTTGAGCGGGTAGAATTCAATGAAGCTGTCAGCAGAGGACATGTGAGGTGTCTATTTCTCAATCTAAAGACTCTGATGTACTTATCCTCTTGTTTAGTTCATCTGGCCTTCCACATCTCTTTCTGTCCTTGTTAGAGTCAGTTGTCCTTTGTCTTTGAAGACTGTAGTGTACACCTTTGTATGAAATCTTCAGTTTTTTGGCACTTTCAAGCATTTTATAGCCTTCATTCCTCAAAACAATGATTGACTGATGAGTTTCTAGAGAAAGCTGTTTCTTTTTTGACATTTTTTACCTAATATTGACCTTAAAACATGCCAGTCTATTGCATACTGTGGCAACACAAAAACAAACACAAAGACAATGTTGAGCTTCATTTAATGAACCAAATATCTTTCAACAGTGTTTGATATAATGGCAAGTAATTTTCTAGAACCAACTTAGCAATTTAGCATGATTACTCAAGGATAAGGAGTTGGAGTGATGGCTGCTGGAAATGGGGCCTGTCTAGATTTGATCAAAAATGATTTTTTTTTAATAGTGATGGTGCTGTTTTTCTTACATCAGTAATGTCCTGACTATACTTTGTGATCAGTCGAATACCTCGTTGGTGAATTAAAGTACCAATTTCCTTAAATAGCAAAATCTGTACATTATTCCAAATTTTTGGCAGCTAGTGAATATGATGGTCACATTAAAACTGACCAAGAAACTTTTTACCAGGCCATCATCATCTGTTTCATGGTACTTTTCAAATGCATTTTATATACCATATAGTATATACCTTGAACCGAACCCAAACACAGACCCAGACATTCAATATTAAATTATTAAAATCCATTATAAAAATACAAATTATTACATATTTAAAACTATGATGATCTAAACAAAAGTGAAAAACATAAACCATTTCAATATTTATTGTGTGAAAATAACATCTTTTATTTTTTTTTTAAATTATGACTTTCCCACAGTTGTGGTGATACTGTGGTGGGGATTTTAATAACTTTTTAAAAAATTACATATATCTCATTTGATGCATGTACTAACACCATTAGACATTGTTAGTTTACAAATGAAAAAAAAAAAAAAATCTAATTTGTGAGTGTACATCTTTTAATAAGACTTTACACAGTGTTAAAGTACCAGAAGTTAAACAAATGCCCATGTATAACAACAATATAAATGTATGGTATATTCCATATTTAGATAGCTAAGTAAACGTGTGTGTGTGTGTGTGTGTGTGTGTGTGTGTGTGTGTGTGCGCGCTTAATTAGCTATAGTTTAGAGACAAATCTGGGGACAAATTTCGCGAGCTTAATTGAACAAAACCTTCCATTGGGGACATTTAAAAAATAAATAAATAAATAATGATTTTTAAAATTCTAATTATGCAAAAAGTTTTTAAGGGTTAGGTTTAGGGTGTGGGTTAAGGTTAGACTATGCATTTATATTACTCAGAGCGGGGAAGAGCAAAAGAATCATGTAAGAAAGAAAGGTAGGATGAGAGAGGAATACAAAACACAACAAAGACATGCCATGGTTACTATTTTCCTCCTCACACTTCCTTTTCTTTCTCTTTCACCCTCTCTATGCTATCATTTGTTCAGAATCCTAAAATGGAAGAGCAGGACAATATGGAGGGACAGAAAGGGAGGCTGGAACAGGGTTCATTCTCACACCGCTCATGAGTTTCTCACGCCCTCCTACGCTTGTCGGCTGACTGATATCACGTATATGAAATTCAGACAGCTCCAAATTCTAAAATTGGCGTTACATCTCTCCTTACATTGCATACAGTATGTGTGCTGTATAAATGTTTGTGTGTGCGCACACATGTGCGTGCCATATGACAGACGATTTTCATCCCACTTGGTTTGGCTGACAAAGTCCAGACGGAAGCTGATTTTAATGGGAGGAGGCTGCCGCCTCTGTGGAATTTTCATAAATGAATATTTGATCTCACACACACACTCCGCATCCATGTAACTGTAACTCTGCATTTTGCCCAGGGGATGGCCAGGATTGCAGCTCCATCAACACACCTTGGCTCTCTGCTCCTCTCCCCTCCCTCTTCCCTGATTTGCGAAACTAAAAATACATTTAGCGTAAACTTAGACTGGAAATCCACTCCCCACAGGAAGCCACAAACAATGTGAATGACATCATGGAGATGAGCATATTTGATATATATCTAGCTCCTTATTGTTACAGTTACATTAAAGGAAAATGAAAATTCTCTCATTTCTCACCCTCATGTCATTGAAATTTGCATGACTTTGTTTCTTGTAACACAAAAGGGAAATGTTTTGAATAATGGCAATGCTGCTCTTGTCCATAGAGTGTAAGTGAATAGGGATAGATTCTTTTTAGTTCAGAAAATGACAGAAAAGCACAATAAAAGTATCATAAAAGTAGCCCGTATGATTTGTGCGCTGTGTATTTCAGGCCTTCTAACGCCATGCTAAAGCGTGTGTGTAAAATACAGACTGAAATGTGTTATTTTTTTGACTAAAATTAAATGAAACCTTCCCTCTGTCAGCTCTTTCCTTGTGTTTTCCACAGAACAAAATTATACAGGTTTAGAATGATATCAGGGTAAGTAAATGTTGACAGAATTGTAATTTTTTAATATTACATTGTTACAACCCTGGCCTTCATTTCTCTGTCCCACAGTGGCAGTGTGGAACAGTTTGTGGTTGGTGGGGGAGTAATTATTTAATTGATTTGTTTAGGGGTGTGTTGTATAAAAGTAACCTTATTTTTATTGTTTCTCTGCTCTCTCTTTGGGGTAGGTTCACCTCTCCAGAGGCATCACAACTCGGCTGTACTCACATGCAGTTACCAGCTCCTTATGATATTTGCCCTTCTGTTTAAAACTCTTAGACATTTTTGCTTCATAATGTTCACTTGAATTCATTCACAATCAAATAATATTTTTAATTGCTTTTGTGTCTTACTCCTCTTATGTTGCATTCTTGAATGAGCTGGCCCTAACTACAACAGTTTCAAGTAGATAGCAGCATTGTAGTATGCCTCCAGTACATTTGTTTGTCTGTTGTTTGTGTATTTGTCTTGTCCGTCTTGACGTATAATCAATAAATATCCAACTGTATTTCTTGAACAACTGAAAATTAATTTGTTTGAGTATAAGAGAAAATACGAAGACAAAATACAATCACTGGAGACAAGGCATCTGTGTTTGCTTGTACATAAGCTTCTGCCTCTGGCATCGATACTACCAATGCAAAGCTGTTCTGGTATCTGACCTTTGTAACCACTAACATATGTTAGTACACTCTCTTTGAACGCACCTGATGCTCCCTCTACAGTGCCATGCTGATGCTCTATGGGGGCACAAGCATCTTGCAACCGCAGTATCTCCAAAACTGGCTCAGTTAGGCTTTCCCAGACATCTGCCTCTCCAAATCAAGAAAAGCCTCTGCTGCCAATGCTCCAGATCACAGCACAAATCCTTCAGCTTTTGTTGTATGCTAAAAGAGATCTGGAAACCATTTAAAATAAAACTAAAAAGTGCAGTTCCAAAAGACAAACTTTGATGCTGGCTAGTCTGAGAGTTAAAACTTTGTATAGGCCTTATGTACTTTGACTACTGTAGATCTACACTCAATAAGTACTTTATTAGAAACACTAATTATGGTCCTAATAAAGTGGTCCTCTGTTGTTGTAGCCCATCCGCCTCGACATGCTGTGCATTCTGAGATGTTATTAAGCTCACCTCACTACAATTGTACAGGTTATCTGAGTTACCATAGCCTTTCTGTCTGCTTGAACCAATCTGGACATTCTTTTTTAAAATTAACATTTAGTTTAGAGCAGTGAGTCTGTACAAAATGTTCAGATTAATTAATTTGTCTGGGCATACAGTGTATGCACATGTGCATGTATTTATACTGAATGCTTCACAGATGATCTTAAAATATAATCCAGCAAACAAACACTTTCGGTTTGACAAAGCCTGTCTGATTGTGTAGAAGGTTTTAGGTTATACAGGCCCTACAGTTGGACAAATCAGAAAGTCAGCCAGGAGGTCAGTCAGAAAGCAAGTCACTCAGAAAGTCAGACAGACATAACAGTCCAAAAGTCAGTCAAGTAACTAACTAGATAGTCAGACAGACCATCAGTTAGTCACACAGACAGATCAGACGGATCGGATGGATGGATGGATGGATGGATGGATGGATGGATGGATGGATAGTTAGGTCTGTAGGTAGGCTGGCTGGCTGGCTGGCTGGTTGGATGGTTGGTTGGTTGGTTGATTGATTGAAAGCTCTAGGTATTACAGACAGACATGATGGATTGATTGTTTTTGTCAAGCCCACATATTTTAGTTTAGCTGCCTGAGTGTTGACAATAAACATCAGCTTTTTTTTCAACTGTGACAACAAAACGGACCAAAACCAGACCAGCAATCCTTTTTTTTTTTTTTTTTGTAAATAAGTACAGAGACTGATCAAAGTCTGGTTGTACTTAAAATTTCCACATTGTAGCTTAGGGTAATAATCCACAGTCATCTTGGCTTTGTTTACCATCCCTGTTTTTGTAAGCCATAAAAGGATTTGTTTATTCTTTACTGTTCCACGTGTTTATCTGTCTCACTGTCTCTCTCCTGTGTATCCAGCTGTTGCTATTCCGTTCCACTTACTGCATTCTTCAAGACGGAGTGTGTGTGTGTGTGTGTGTGTGTGTGTGTGTGTGTGTGTGTGTGTGTGTGTGTGTGTGTGTGAGATGGAGAGGAGAGATGGACCTGCAAGCCCCCTCATGAGAGACAGATGGTTGGTGGTGATGCATGTGTAGAGAAGAAAGAGAGAGAAATGTATGCAAACAGAGAACAAATATGTAGAACATCTGGACCAGACTAATGAGTAGGTGTTAAGAGAGTGTTGATTGAAAGTAATAAGCATCTCTTCAAAGTGATTCAACAATGACATACAGATCTTTTTTTTCTACAAATGAAACTGATGTTATTTTCAACAAAAGAAACTAATTTAAATGAGCCTACGTTTTAATAGTGATGTTTTGGTGTAGCGCAGATTTCATTTGAGCTTTTGGGGTTGGGGGGGGGTTCATACATCAGATTTTTGGAGTGGGCACCAGTGGCTCGCAGTGGTGTAATAAGACATGGCGGAAAAACACACGCAAAAAAAAATTTCCTAGTAATTACCTATGCTAAAACCCTAAAAATGGGCACGCGAGTGTCGGAACTTGACTTTTGAGCAGTGGAAGAAGGTTGCCTGGTCTGATGAGTCCCATTTTCTTTAACATCACGTGGGTGGCTGTGTATGTGTGCAACATCTCCCTGGGGAAGTAATGGCACCAGGATGCACTGTGGGAAGACGACAAACTGGAGGAGGGAGTGTGATGCTCTGGGCAATGTTCTGCAGGGAAACCCTGGGTCTGGCCATTCATGTAGATGTCAATTTGGCACGTCACCTACCTAAACATCATTGCAGACCAGGTACACCCCTTCATGTTAATGGTATACCCTGATGGCAGTGGCCTCCTTCAGCAGGATAATGGCCCCTGCTACACTTCACACATGGTTTAGGAATGGTTTGTGAAACATAATGAAGAGTTCAAGGTGTTGCCCAGGCATCCAAATTCCCAGATCTCAATCCGACTGAGCATCTGTGGGATGTGGTGGAGCATCAAGTCTCCACCCAACTTACAGGACTTGAATGATCTGCTGCTAATGTCTTGGTGTCAGATACCACAGGACACCTTCAGAATTGTCAGTCTAGTAGCGTAGTGTTCGAGTTTGAGGGTGCCTGTGTTCAAATGTTCAGTATAATACATTTAGATGACAATAGATACAATCAGTATTGTTTCATCAGATAACGTGTTTTAACAGTTAGTTTTATTATTTACTTCTTCCTATTCACCCCTCATACTGTGTATACATGATAATACTGCCAGTCAACTTGACCAGCAGGTCAATTGCACAGTTTGTGAATGTCTCTGGATTGTTTTCGTTCTCGTTGAGCAAATCAACAACACACTTGTTATCATTTCTGAAGCTTGTAGAGAAATCCATTTTCTTTTTTCAATTGGCTCACTAGTGAACTTGCTTGCATGTCTTTCGTATTGTGATTTCATGGTTGTTTACTATTGAACTTGTCATGTTCTTCTCATTTGTGATGGGCAAAGGGCAGATCAGCTGAAAGGTGCTTTCCACCACCTATCGTACCGGGGTAAATTTGCATGTCGATTAGCACCACCCATTGTAAAGGTGTGATGTGCTAATGCCGATCATTCACCTCGCTTTTAATGTGAAAGGACCATACGCCTGCGATACCTTTCCCATTAGCGCATTGCCTCTGGTGTGCAAAAGCCTTTAGTATGCAATTTTTTTAATAAAACAAGTAACATTACAACTGAGCTTGAACACCAGAGAACATTCGCCTCTCTTTTAATGTGAAAGGGCCATACTCCAGGGATTCCATTATCATGCGGATCACGTTGTCTCAGCCTCAAATGGCACATCCAGAGACATCCCACAATCAGGTCTGGTCTGTGAGACTAGGGATCATGTATATGTAACCCACCTGAATTTTTGAGGGCTTATTTTTTTTTATTTACACATACACACACACACACACTGGTGACCATAAGTTTGGAATAATGTACAGATCTTGCTCTTATGGAAAGAAATTGGTACTTTTATTCACCAAAGTGGCATTCAACTGATCACAATGAACAGTCAGGTCATTAATAAAATATAAATTAAAATTTGAAAAAAAAAAAAAAAATTTTTAACTACTTAAAAAAAAAAAAAAAAAAAGAAGAAGAAGAAAAAAAAAAGAGTTTTCATCAAAAATCCTGTGCATGCAACACTGACAGCTTTACAGATTCTTGGCATTCTAGCTGTCAGTTTGTCCAGATACTCAGGTGACATTTCACCCCACACTTCCTGTAACACTTGCCATAGATGTGACCGTCTTGTCACATCTTGACCGGGCACTTCTCACTCACCTAATAACCTAGCTGATCCCACAAAAGCTCAATGGGGTTAAGATCCACAACACTCTTTTCCAATTATCTGCTGTCTAACTCCTGTGTTTCTTTGACCAGTCTAAACATTTTTTTGTTTTTTTTTTCTGTTTAAAAAGTGTCTTTTTCTTTGCAATTCTTCCCATAAGTCCTGCACCTCTGAGTCTTCTCTTTACTATTGTACATGAAACTGGTGTTGAGTGAAGCTGGTAGAATTCAATGAAGCTGTCAGCAGAGGACATGTGAGGCGTCTATTTCTCAAACTAGAGACTCTGATGTACTTATCCTCTTGTTTAGTTGTACATCTGACCTTCCACATCTCTTTCTGTCCTTGTTAGAGCCAGATGTGCTTTGTCTTTGAAGACTGTAGTGTACACCTTTGTATGAAATCTTCAGTTTTTTGGCAATTTCAAGCATTGTATTGGCTTTATTCCTCAAAACGATGATTGACTGATGAGTTTCTATAGAAAGCGGTTTCTTTTTTGCCATTTTTTCAGACATACTTGTATCCCTTTTATTTATATAAATATATTTATAAATGTATATTACTAAATTATGGGATGCAGAAGCGAAGTGTGTGAAGAGAGAGCTCGGCTGCACATATCAAACTATTTTACATCAGTGTGAAAATATAACCTATTTGTGTCTGAATCTGTTCCTATTGTGCTAGGTAAGCCCTTAATGCTGTCATTTGTTGTATATTGATTGATTATCGAAAGTGATCCCTGATAAAAAAAATTAAAAAACAGTTCATGAATTCAACTCACATGGTTCAAACAAGTGTATTTATGTATTTTTGTTCTATTGTACCAGTTTACATGAGTTTATTTCATTAGCAAATGTCATAAAATTATTGTTTTGTTAAATTTATTTTCTGTCTTTGTATGTATTTACAACTATGATATGGGGAAACAGAATTTTTTGACCTTGCGTATGTGCGTATTACATCACACACACATACTCTTTGCCTTCTCGCAATGTGAAGAGTATGCTCGGCTGCACATGTTAAACTATTTTCCATCTGTGTGAAAATACCACCTATTTGTGTCTGAAAATGTCCCTATTGTGCTAGTGGCAGCTGGGAGAACACCATTTGCGTTTGTGGATGCTGTCTGCACTCAGATGCTGGGATTTCAACAGTGGAATTCCATCTGCGTGGGATTTTTTTTCCCTGCTTGTGAGGAAATGTTTGAAGGACACTGAATTGAAAGGGAACACTTTTCAAATAATACATACGCATCCATATGAACTGAGCTGAATCACATGACCACACATACAATTGTTTAACAAGGAGAACAGTTCTCTTTTCTGGACAATTTGGGACTTTGAATCACACACCAGACTCCAAGTGTTTATCCTATATATTACAGAACATATAGACAGGAATATATATATATATATATATATATATATATATATATATATATATATTTCTGTCTATATGTTATTCATGTTTTAATAAGTGATGTTATAAAATTCAACACCGATGTTGTATTTGAGTGCAACTTATTTAAGCCCATACATTTTTACTGGTTTGATATATGTCAGTGCATTCTGTTTGATTTCAGTGGTGAAACTTTGATACTTTGGTGTGGACTCAGGGTGGAGAGTGCATTCATATCTAGCATATCATAGTTAGAAATACTGTGAGAGCCAGAATGCGGATCTCCAAAGGTTTATTTTTTTGGGGGGGCGATTTCAGAACCTGATCAAAAACAATTTCAGATCATCAAGAGTACAAAATTCCTTGGTGTTCACCTGAGGGAGAGCCTCACCTGTTCCCTCAACACCAGTTCCATAATCAAGAAAGCCCAGCAGCGTCTCTACTTTCTGTGAAGGCTGAGAAAAGCCCATCTTCCACCGCCAATCCTCACCACATTCTACAGAGGGACTATTGAGAGCATCCTAAGCAGCTGCATCACTGCCTGTTTGGAAATTGCACAGTTTCAGATCTCAAGACCCTGCAGAAGATAGTGAGGACAGCTGAAAAGATCATCAGGGTCTCTCTTCCCTCCATCATGGACATTTCCACCACAGGCTGCATCCACAAAGCCACCAGCATTGTGGATGACCCCACGCACCCCTCACACAAACTCTATATCCTCCTGCTGTCTGGCACAAGATACCGAAGTATTCCCAGACGTTGTAACTGTTTCTTCCTTCTTTGATGCGTTGACTTGCGATGACTTGCGATGACGTAAGATAACTTGTAATGATTTGTAACAATGAAACAAAACAAAACACCTGAGACAGGACAATGAAGAGATGTCGTCTGGTTGGCAAGGTAAAAAACACAAAAAACACCAGAGAAGCTCAGCGCAGTTTGGGAAAACTCTGGAAATTTCTGGAAAAAATGGCGCAGCTCAGTCACAGCACGCACGCGGCCCACTTAAATAGGGTCGATCCACAAAAAAGAAGATAAATACTTCTTGAAAGCGATACTTGATCGTTGACTATTGTCAGACTCTTCTAAATGCCAAAAAATACTCAGGAAAAGGGAAAAAAAATCACTCGTGTAGTACTAACTCTCCTTCTAGCGCACTTACAAGTGCACTAAAGAGATTTGCGGAGAAAACAACGTATCACTATGACACGGTTCATAGATGACTCCAAAAACGCAGTACGATTCCAAAAATTTAAATTCTGTATTACGCCAGTGTGGCACGGTAGAGGGCGGGACCGGCGCGTGATTACGCACGCCCGGTCCCGTATTAGGCTAATTACGCCGTCAAGAGGGATAAAGGCCACTCGCAGACAGCGATCGGGAGAGAGAGCTCAATTACGGACGTCCGTCTTATTATGTGTTTGTCTTTTGAGTTCTCCATTAAACCTTTAGTTTATATGTTAAGCCGGTTTCTCGCCTCTTCCTTGCCCGCGAATTTGATGTTTTACAGCCAGAAACAACAATGTTCTGAATGAAACTCACAGCTTTAGCAACTCTCTTTCGTGCTCTCGGCCATTCTCTTAACACCGTTCTCCGTCAAAAGGCGTAATCAACTGAACTTCCGCTTCAACTACGTCTTCAGCTTCACACAATCACTTCAATGTACACTTAACTCACCTAACTTAAACTGACTGTGTGCCTCCGTCGTCCTTTACATCTTCAGCTGAGAAAATATCGACCTCTCGCACAGTTATTACAGCATTACTCTCTTCACGAGCACAGTGAGACTGTCTTCTTCAAAGCACACACCATAGACAGCGCCACCCACCAAAATAAAAGTCCCTTAGTGAAAATATATCACCGTTACATATAGAAAAGAGCAGCTTGGGCATTTTGCTAAATTACTCGTTTTGTGTCTTTCTTGAAAAGAATGTGAGTTTCAAGTGACACACGAGTAGGTAAATAATGACATGTTTTTCAGTTTTGGGTGAACTATCCCTTTAAAGGCAATTATCTTCACAACGTGTGATTTGATTTGACAAACCAAATAGACAGAACTAACGTTTAGCCAACAGCAAAACCAGATTGGACATTTGGGGAGTGCTATTTGCTGGTGCATTTTCATTTCTTTAAAAGTGTAGAGAAAAGAAAAGAGGACAGAGCATGCTCCCTGGCACTTCAAAAAGGCTTTTATCAGCACGAGTGTATAATGAGCGCTCAACCAAATTAAGGCACGAACACACACATTCACTAGCATGCAAGAACAATATACTGTATATAGCTCATATGTCACGTGCATTCACAGACATGCACAAATACACAATGCATGCAAGTGTGACAATGATAATGAGACAGAGAAGTCAAGTGGCTTTTATTGTCATTTCAACAATATACACCTGGTGCTATACACAGTGAAATGAAACAACATTCCTCCAGCACCATGGTGCTATATAAAACAACATAAAAACTAAATAAAAACAAACACAGAACTACGTGTGACTACACAGAACTAAATAGAAGCCTTAGAAGAAGCCACTATAAAGGCTTAATAATACCTACACTTTACTATACATAAAGTGCATGTGCGCAAACAGTGAAAGACGGTATATAATTGTTAAATGTGCAAATTGCAAAGGGAGTTGGATAGTGTTCAGTGTGTGTGTGTGTGTCAGTTCAGTTTCTGAGTATTGAGGATTCTGATGGCTTAGGGTAAGAAACAGTTACAACGTCTGGGAGAGAGGGCCCGAATATTTCGGTACCTTTTGCCAGACAGCAGGAGGGTATAGAGTTTGTGTGAGGGGTGCGTGGGGTCATCCATAATGCTGGTGGCTTTGTGGATGCAGCCTGTGGTGGAAATGTCCATGATGGAGGGAAGAGAGACCCCGATGATCTTCTCATCTTCTCCAAACAGGCAGTGATGCAGCTGCTAAGGATGCTCTCAATAGTCCCTCTGTAGAATGTGGTGAGGATTGGCGGTGGAAGATGGGCTTTTCTCAGCATTCACAGAAAGTAGAGACGCTGCTGGGCTTTCTTGGTTATGGAGCTGGTGTTGAGGGAACAGGTGAGGTTCTACCCCAGGTGAACACCAAGGAATTTTGTACTCTTGACAATCTTCAAAGAGGAGCCGTTGATGTTCAGCAGAGAGTGGTCACTCCGTGTTCTACTGTCAACAACCATTTATTTTGTTTTGTCCATGTTCAGAGACCGTGTTTTGTCCATGTTCCGTTAGCTGCTGCACCTCCTCTCTGTATGCTGACAGAGCATTGTCTGCATTGTGTGGGCATGTTTATGTGGTTTACGAGGAAATTTTTTAGGTTACAAACTGGTAATTACAAGGGTTGTATGCTATAAATGTGGTTTATGAGGACATTTCTAGTGTCCCCATAATTTAAATATCTTAAAAAACATATTAAACAATTTTTATTGAAAATGTAAAAATGCAGAAAGTTTTCTGTGAGGGTTAGGTTTAGGGGTTGGGTTAGGTTTAGGGGATATTATCTATAGTTTGTACAGTATAAAAACCATTATGTCTATGGAAAGTTATGATAATGATAGGTGTGTGTGTGCGTGCGTGTGTGTGTGTGTGTGTGTAGCCGACACTGAGCCAATGAAGAATGTCACAGCAGCATCAGCCATGGCAAGAAACCCTCCAGCCCTCCGCAGTCAGGGGGGATGGGCTGTGTTTGTGTCTGCCTGAGTGTGTGCGTGTGTGTGTATGTGTGATGCTGTCTGCATGCTGAGTCAGTAGAGAGAGTAAAAAGCCCTCAACCATTCTACTCCATTCTCATTCTTTGGTGTCTACTCTCGGGCCATGCAATCATTCAATTTCAGTATGACAGGTGTGTATGAGTGTGCGTGCATGGTCCTCGTGTAGTGTGTATATGTGTGTATGCACATTATGACTAAGATTACCTGCCTTAAAACATTTGAGAACATTAAAGGGATAGTTCACCCACAAATTAAATTCTGAAATTCTTAATATGCACTCACCTTCATGTTGTTCCAAACCCATATGACTTTCTTCTTCACAAAATAAGCCGTTTAGTAGAATTTTAGCAGTGGTTACTGTTCACATTTCAATGCATCTATTTCCATACAATGTGTAAAAACTTTTTTGTTCCATGGCAGAAAAAAGTCGTACATGTTTTGAACAGCATAATGTGTGTAAATGATGACAGAACTGTAATTTTTGGGTAAATTATTCACCCACAGTCATGGTCACCATTCACTTTCATTATATGGAAAAGAGCTGCTTTGCCGTTCTGCTAGATAACTTGTTTTGTGTTCTATGGAAGAAAGAAAGTCATATGGGTTTATAATGACTTGAAAGTATGTAAATGATAACTGAATTTTCATTTCTGGGCATTATCCCTTTAATTCTAAATGTTGAGATGGAAGAAAGGTGATCTGAACTACATTTATTGCAAGGTGGGTCACTGGTCTGAAGCGTATCTGTCATCACATTTGCGTGTGTGTGTGCTCCGTCGTGTGTGTGCATGTTTTTGCGTCGTCCGTGTGGGGTTTCCATCCTTTCATCTCACTGAATCACTCACAGCTCCATCAATCACTTGTTCTGACGCCTTCTCATCAACAATGGGTCCAGCTTTGAATGATAAGATCTGTCCACACACACTCACACACAAGCCTCTGTCACATAAAGCACAAAGAAGAAGCCCATCTTAACAAGAGCCACCACCATACATGCATATGCATCCTTGAATGCACACACACATGCATGCACACACACACACACACACACACACACACACACACACACAAACACACACACACATACACACCACCTACGAGCTCATGGTGGTGTCTCTGTGTTCTGCACTTACTATGATGCTTGCATTCTAATGTATGGGAGAAACCATTCCACCCCCTTCATTAAACTCCCACGCAAAAGTGGCCATCACCACAAATAGTTTCTATGGCAACATACCAGCAAACACTGACGGCAGACAAAAAGATACCTCACAGGGCTTTGGCCATCTACTTTTCAAGGGAAACACACAAAGACTTTCGCTTTTTTTCTCAAGTGGAGGTGTGACCAGATCAGAACTTTACGTTTTATAGTGAAGTTATAAATAGTCATTCTTTTTGTAGAGCAATCTGGACCAAAGGTGATTTTTAGTCGATGTATGCATTCAGCTCCCCTCAAATTCACTTGAGGACATGTCCCACTTAAAGAAAAAGTTTATCCAAAAATGTTCTCAACATTTGCTCACTGTCATGCCATCCCAGATGTGTATGACTTTCTATCTTCTGATGAACACAAATGTAGATTTTGAAGCTCCAAAAGGACATCCATAAGACTCCAGTGGTTAAATCCATATCTTCAGAAGCAATATGATAGATGTGGTCAGGGCTGCAGGTAAGAATTCTTGGGCCCGGGGTTGTCACATCAAAGTGCGCAATCGAGACAAATTTTCACGGTTGCATGCAATCTCTGTGTTTATACCCACGCCTGTGTTTTGATGCGCTATACATGAAATAACCAGTTGTAATTATTTTTCATGCAAATTGCCACCTACTGGGCAGTAAGGAGAATTTATAGAAAGAAAAAAGACCTTAAATATTTATCAGTTTCTCACCCAAATACATCATATAGCTTCTGAAGTTATAGATTTAACCACTGGAGTGGTAATGGATTTAATTTTGTGCTATAATAATAATTATTTTTTAAATAAATGCCACTAGCTTTAATATTTTGTTTTCTAATACAATGGCATTCATACATTTTTAAGTGTTTGCAAACGTAATATATCGTGCTGTCACTAAATGCTTGATTAATGTTATTAGATTAGATTGACTTATCACAAAGAATCTGTTAAAGGACAAAACAAAGAATAAAGTGAGACTAATAATTATGACATTTTATCTACACAATTACTTCAGTGTAGGGACTACACCAAGATGGCATCTGTCCCAGTAATCTACTTCAGTTACATGTGTCTGCAGTCTAACTACAGTAAGAGCTTGACTCGAGTAAAACTAAACTCCATAAGGTTGATTTGAGCCGTTGTCGCCCTTTAAACAAACAGTATCTCTTTCATCATCATAATCTGTGTAACCTTCTCACGTATCACGGCTAGTTCTTTCATGATGAGAGAGTGTGAGACAGTTCTTGATGGAAGGCTGTAGTGTCACATCTCTCACGCAAATAGTTTACCATCAACTCATTTCCCTTCTGCAGGTCAGGTTCAGTGGTGGATTCCAGAGATATCATGTAGGGAAGTAAATCTGAAGCTTTGTTGGTCTTAAAAAACATAAATGTCTACTGCAATTGCGTATAGCTTGGTGCGATCATCATTGATTTTATCAGTCTGCAGTTGAAACTAAGCCTCAAAAAGTTGCTTGTTTTAGATACAGTATATATATATATATATTATTGAGTAGCATGACAATGTTACTGGTCCATTTTCTGGAATAATTCAATAATAAATTGAATGGCATCTATGCTAATATTAGTTTATTTGTTTCCCTGTCTCATCCCTGGGACTCCTATCCTGAGGTCACCAGAACCGGCAGGATCCAGCTCCATTCCTGCTTCGTGTTGGACTCCACTGCTACGTGTTTCTGAGTGATGATGACTAATAGCAGTCGGTGCCAGCCAAACATCACTTTAGTCTATTATGTTGGACTTCAGAGGATGAACTGATGCCAACTCTAACCATAAGACATGGGATACTTCATATGCCATTGCCTGAACCTTGGATTTAGGATAGACCTCACTGAAATTACTGGCCGGGTTGAACTGCGATGCACCTCACTGATTTCTGCCTGCATCTCCTCGGTCTAATGATGGACTACACTCTTGAAATGGAATACATCGACTATCAATTAATTGCCAACAAAACCCTTCATCAGCCAAATAACAATTAGAATTGCATATATGTGAACTTCTGCAGTTAATCCAGGATGGACCTCAAAGATATTAGTCATTAATCTTACAGTTCATACAAAACCTTTTTTTAAAACACTGGCCCTTAAAACTTACTTAGTTAATCATATTAAGCCATGACAGAACTATACATAAGTAATATTGGCATTATATTCATGATGTTAGCCAGAGGGGAACTGGCCCCCACAGTGAGTCTTGTTTCTCGCAAGGTTATTTTTCTCCATTAAATATACTTTTATAGACTATGGACTATATAGACTATACTTTTTGATATGTTGAATGCCACTTTAGTGAATTAAAGTACCAATTTCCTTCCAAAAAAACTATTCATTATTCCAAACTTTTGGCCGCCAGTGTGTTGTGTATGTGTATGTGTATATATACAAAAGCAAAATACAGGTATAATTCGACATGCAAAAACATGCATAATGTCTGATATTGAAAAGATATTTTTCATACCTATGAAAAACAAACATCATTTTGAGCTGAATCTTTCAAATAATTTGTATCTGTTAAATATCTAATGTTAAGTTCATCTTTCTTTTACATACTATATTCTGTTATACCGTACACTATATAATTAACTGTTGATTATAGAGTAAATTATGGGGACTGACAGGGCACTGTTTTGTGGTGGATGGACCTACTGCTTAAACTCTATTCTCAGAATGATGTCTTAAACTTAATCAAAGCAAAAAAATAATAAAAAATAAATAACAGAATTTTTGCACAGCTAAATTGAAAAGAATGAGAAATGACAGCAAATGTTTATAGGGGCTATGGGAATAATTGCGTTATACTAAAAACGTCCCTCTTCAGAGAGTTGCAAAACATAAATGAGTAACACTGTGTTGTGTTTTGGAGCTCATCTTTCAAAATGTTAGCAATATTAATGTCTATGTTTCAAATAAAGGGTAGACTTTCCAAACATCTGAGGTTATAATGGTCATATTTCTTATTTACTGAACTTTATACAAGATTGTACAATCCAAAGTAAAGAATATGCCAATGGTTGCATACTGCAAAAAAATAGAATCTTTTTTTTTTTCTTCTGAACAGTTTTTTCATGTATTGGGTACTGGAGATAGATTTCATTGTGACTACTGCTGATTTGGACTTGTGAGCGCTTTCTCAGTCAAAACTGACTTTTCTCTCGAACATATCCCATACTCTTTTTTTTTTTTTTTACTGTATGGCCATTCTTAGGTTTCAGTTCTCCTTCCACTTGCAAACTCTGCATTCCCCCCACCCCCTCCACAGCAAGCATATGCAACATGTCACATAGCTTTTTTTTAATGGGAGTATGTTAAGCTGTCTATCACTCGCTCCCAGTTGGGTGTAACCAAGACCCCCACCACCTGCTGGTCTCCTGTACCATCTCGATACTGTCCAAACCCAGCGTAGCCCATCTCAGCATGCCCCTCTGCCCTAGACATGTCTATATTAAACTGCTGCATGTATTGCTCTTACATTTATATGCGAGTTTTTAAAATATCACTTCTGCTCAGATAGAGGGTCGTAAAACTAATGCACAATATCACGTCCACGTCAATGTCACTCTTCACTGCAATCTGATTGGGTCATCCAACAGTGGTA
Source organism: Moxostoma hubbsi (assembly GCA_032164185.1). NCBI lineage: Eukaryota > Metazoa > Chordata > Actinopteri > Cypriniformes > Catostomidae > Moxostoma > Moxostoma hubbsi. The sequence goes on from JAVLUX010000035.1 coordinate 10,381,543, forward strand.
GCTTAGGGCTATATACTTGATGACACACCTGTTGTGAAATGACACCAAGAGAGGTATCGGTGTGACACATTGGAATTAATGGTATTTTTAACAATATTGCGAAACAGGCTCTATCTATGTGTACTGAAGCAGTTGATTCGCAACAATAATGGCCTATCTGCATATTATATGTTTTATTTTTATTCCTGCACACAGTTTTCATTGATTCAAAGGACATTCATTGTTAGATAGACAATCGATTATGTTATCAATAAAACATTCAAGACTACATGAAATTGCTTGACAAGCACAATGTTGACATATTTCCTGTTGAAACTTTTAGTCTGGGTGAACATATTAAAAGGCTTATTAATGTTTTTAAATTGCCAACGGTCTTTAATTACATCACAGTCACGAGCCTACTAGCTAGTTGATTGCAGGTGGAATTAGGGGGAGGGACATTCTCATTCTAGAGTGCAATTTATTGGACAAAAGTCTGTAGTGCAGGATGAGTCATCAGCATTTTTAGTCCCTATTCCTGGAATAAAAAGACTGTAAATTTGAATTGCATATATCTGTTAAATGTTAATTTCATCAACTTTTTGGTGTGCACTACCAAAGCTTCAAAACTACATCAAAGCTAATAGACATGAACTAAAAGCCCAAAAACTCATGGGGTTCTTTATGTACAAATGTATGACTTGCCTTGCCTACAGTATATTGCATGTATGAGTGTGTGTGTGTGTGTGTGTGTGTGTGTGTGTGTTGGTGTCAAGGTGGCAGTGACCCCTTTTACATGCTCTTTAGAAAAAGTTTTTTTTTCAGGGTTTTTGCAGAAAGCTCTGTTCTGAAACGGCATGTAAACGAGAATGTCCATGTGAACACATAAGCGGCATTCTCACAGGTTTTTCAAGAGTGTGCCTGTGAACAGACACGTCATCGGATGTAGCCGAAAAAGAAGTAAACAACGCAGAAAGACATCAACATTTCTGGGAGTACAGTAGGGGAAAGCACATTCACAATAAACTATACTCATTTATAAACACAAGTGTAAATTATTGACTGTCCCTTACCTCCACGTATAAGTGCTCATAGATTGGGGGGATAGCAGTTTTTTACGTAAGAGAGAAAACCCCACTTTTGCAGCGCAATTCCGCTGCAGGTCACAACAGAAAGTTATGGAAACAAACACAGCAACAACTGTGGAATATATGTAAATAAAGTGTAGCAACAGAGAGTAAAATAGCAAAGTGTTTCTCTGATGCCATGTTTGTTATTTACACAAGCATTGTGGGGATATTACGTTGCTATGGATGCTGCTTTCTCACCAAGCCACATGTTTACATGAGTTAAGAGTACACCGCTTATACAGTACATGTAAACAGGAACGCAGCTTTCTCTCAATAAGCCTCGTTCTCACAATATGTTGCTTTCTGGTGTCCATGTAAACGCAATCAGTGTGGGAGCCGAGGGAGCAAAGGTGTTGGTGACATGGGGAGAGGAATGGGGAGAGAGACTATAGATACGGAGGGAGTGAGATGGTGAGAACAACAGACCAGCGGGAGGGAGGGGTCACACAGAGAGAGGGAGCTCGATGAACAAGAGAAAAATATGGAGGAGCAAGACAGGACCCTGGCGAGAGTTGCAGGGGGAGTGGTGGATAATGGAGAGGGGATGGGGGGGATAGTGGAGGAGATCACCTGAGGGAGGCACAAGCAGAGATGAGGTGCTGGGTAAGTGTAAACGCTCTTTGTCTGTGTCCTCCTCAGGCACTACAATAAGAGAGAGAGAGAGAGAGGGAGGGAGGGAGAGGGAAAGCAGGACAAAATAAAAGAGATAAAGAGAGAGAGATGGAGAAAGAGAGATGGAGACAAAACAGTTAAAACAGATGGAGCCAAAGATTAAGTGACAATGTAGAAGGGCAAAATATAGGAACACACTGGAAAAAAATTAAGATCGAGAGTCAAAGATAGCAGATAAAGAAAAGTAAAGAAAGAATGAAGTAAGTGCCTCAATTAGGGTTATTATTATTATTATTATTATTATTATTATTATTATTAGCGGCCATGCACCAAATGTGCTGTGGTACCTATTTATATAAGTTAGTTTTATTCTTACTATTATTATTACTCTCCAATGGGTGTCTAAGGCAGCCCGATAAACCATTAATAGGAAAATACGGAAATTGGCACACTGATAGGGGTGGGTATGAATAGCCTTCGGACAAAATTTGGGGCCTCTAGGCCAAACTCTATAGCGCAGTTCAAATATTCACTTTTCTTTTGCAGATATCTTTTTAAACCATTTGTCCCTGAAATAATAATATATATATTTTTTTTGGTCTGTTCACTCTTCTCCTGATGATTCAAATGGAAGATTTTAAAGATTTTAGCTTTAAAAGTTTGAAAAGAGGTTGACATGAAACAGGAAGTGAGGCTGTATCTTGGCATCACTTTGTCTTATAGAAACAAAACTTAATATGCTTCATCAGGACCATGATTTGAGGATACATGCTATGCTTTATGACAGCGCCACCTATGGGTCAAGGAATGTGAATTTTTTTTTATTTTTGCCCATAACTTTAGAATCATATATCCGAAAACCATGAGGATTTCAATATTTATTTATTTATTTTTACAATTTTCTAATGCTTCCTCAGATTTTAAAGAAAATTTGCGATAAATTCTGCAATTGTTTCTTATTGTTGTTCTTCCTTTTTCTCCCCAATGGGAGTTTAAGGCAGCACTATGAAGCGTACTAAGGAAAATTATAATATTTGGCACACTGATAGGGGTTGTTATGAATACCAATACCAAGTTTGGGGTCCCTAGGCTAAAATCTAAAGTGCCAGAATTTTCCTCTTAACATGATTTTGGCGTTGTCAGGCTCTTATACAATTACTTTTTTTCAACTTGTCCTTATAAGTTATATAAGGACAATGTTGCGTTTTCACCAAATCTTATATATATATATATATGAATTGATCTTGTAAATGTGTTTTTATTCCTTACAAATTAAACATTTAGATTTCTGTGATGTATTGTTCATCTAGCTGACACTATCTAGCTGACTAACACAGATTTTGTCGAAATTGCAAGAATGACTTGTGATGACTTGTGTAAGATGGTTTGAGAATTACAAAATTAATCAGTAATATTTAGCATTGTATGCCATTGTTTTTCAGCAACTCGAGTATTCAATTCTATTGTAAAGAAAACATGATATTTAATGAATATATATATATATATATATATAATGCAAATGCATACAAAAACACATTGATAATAAGGGCTGGGTGTCGATACAGATTACAGATTTCTATAAAACTAAAATTCCTTTTGGGCTAATTTTGTATATTAGTTCATTTCAAAATCAATATACTCATTTTAATTTTCTTTACTGATAAACCAGGTTTAAAGAAACATAGATAGCGAAAGGTGGAGAAAGAGTGCAAAAAGGCAGTTTGTTTTGTCACTGAAAGCTTCCACCTGCCACTTCAGCAGTTCCCACTCAACCGACCCACCAACCCCCTTAAGCAAACCCCCCCCCCCCCCCCCCCCCCCCCCCTCCGAAAACAGGCTTTGCTTTTAACCATAACACAGGTGTGTCAGGGGGCCTGAGGCAGCACCGTCTGACTGACAGACACTAAACCAGTTTGCCGCTGCACTGTCATTATCCCCTGTATAACCAACACTCTGTGTTCCACTGTCTGACTTCTGTACAGGTTTATACTGTAATGGCCTATAGTATGTCTGCTTTAGGAGATCAGTGGCACCATGGTCGGCACCATGATGTGTTTGGGTTGTTGCCAGGCAGTTCCTGTATGTTCACTTAGTGGTTCTGAGTGTATTTTAGCATGTTACAATGTGCTAGGGTGTTCTGGGTGGTTACCAGGTTCCTATAGCTGAACTGGATGTGCATCATGCTAGCAATGCCAAGATCATGGGTTAGATTCCCAGGGAATACACAAAATGATAAAATGTATACACTGAATGCACTGTAAGTTGCCTTAGATGAAAGTGTCTGCCAAATGCGTAAATGTAAATGCAAGCTGGGGCAACATGCCAAAGTATAATGCTTAAGGTCAGGGGTTTGTTCAGAGCACCACTAATACACATAATGAGGAAAATTGTGTGTACATTTGTGTGAAACAGAGAGAGAATGGATTTCACAGAGGATACGACAGGCCTGATTCAGAAGTGGCTCCATTAAATGTTATCACATATCACATACGGAGCAATGAATCTTGCGTAAGAGGTTTTATGACAGAGTAATCACAACATTTTCTTGAACTGAAGGCGAAGATGGAATAATGCAGATCATACCCGAGTCCATCAAAGGAGATTCAAATTAAACAATCATAACCTTTGCAGAATGGAAATGTAACCATGTGGGAACGTTTCTGTTTTAATAACATTATAACAATTGTGGAATCTCCTGTGGCTTCTCTGTGTGTCTCCATGGAAACGCTTCCCTCCAAAGCTAAAGGGACTGTTCAGGTTAAAGGGTTTGGTTGATGTAAATACATTTTTAACCCCCATTCTCCATAAGAAAATAGGTAACAAATCTGCCCTGCATGTAAAGATTGAACTGTTTTCGTGATGTAATTCACAAGAAAGATTTTAGATATTTAATATGTTCCAGATTTTTGCATTCCCTATTTGCAGACTTTATGTGAAAACCAAATGTATAATAAAATAATAAAATAATTTTTTATCAACAATTATTTTGTAGGTGTTGCAACACTTTACAATGAGGTTCTGTTTGTTAGCTTTAGGTATATGAACTAACAATAAACAATATATCTTTACAGCATTTATTAATCTTTGTAAATGATAGTTAATAAAATACAATTGTTCCTTGTTAGTTCATGTTAACTAATGTTGTTAACAAATGTAAATTAATACAACCTTATTGTAAAGTTTTGGTTTGTTTTTTGGCTGATTAGTTTGCTGAAAGAGGAAATGTAGTCTTGATTATTTTATTATTTTCCTTGTTTTGAGCTGAAAATACCTATTCTGTTTGCTTTTAGATTGGAAACCGTGCTGCATTGTAAGTAAGAATCAATGACAGTTATCTCTTGGCATTAATCGAATGGCAAATTTGATTCAAATGAGGAACAATTAAAGATCCAGATGTGGGCTCCCTGCTGGACGTCTTTGCATGTGAGCTTCGCCTCTATCTCTTCATTTAGTGATGGCTATAAATCTTTACGAGGGCAGTCAGGACTGCGGTGGCTTTAATGGCGTGTGGCATCCTCTAAAATGGACATCTGTTTATTTAGAAACGACGGAGGGGACTGTGTAGGTTACTTTTTGCCCATTATAAGCTAACATTTCTTTCTGTGTGATCCATTATTTTATAGAGTATTTTCATTTCTGGGACAGTTCACACAAAAATCACAATTCTGTCGTAATTTAGTCGCCCTTGAATTTGCTCCAAACCCAAATGACTTACTTTCTTCGAGGAACAACAAAAGAGATGTAAGGCAGATTTTTAGCTTCAGTCATCATTCACTTGATTACTGAAGCTTACATTATTCAAGACATCTTCTTTTGTGTTTTATGAAAGAAAGACAAATGGGTTTGTAACAACATAAGTGTGACTCATTTATGACAAAATGTTAATTTTTAGGTGAACATTTCCTAGATTTTCTAGAATCTCTTTGTGTTTTAGCTCTATTTTCTTGAACAACAGAGTGTGCTAATCATTCTGAGCCATTTTCAGTGGGTCCATCGCCAGGTGTGATCTCAGAATGCGTTGACCTTCCGCTAACGACCCATTCGTGATGTAATTATAACACCAACTGTCCACGCCACCACTTGTTACTGTCATTTTGAGCCTTTGTTTCCCAGTCGGTTGCTGCTTGTCTTTTCATTTTCACTTTGTTTTGAGCAGTTCTGATTCTGTTCTACACAACAGCAGAGAGGGAGGTACAGGATCATTACACCTGTTTAGAACAAGTGTGTGATGTGGACTGAATGACCTGATAGTCTATTTCTAGGGTCTTTTTTGTAAGTAATGTTATCTCAATGGGGGGTTTCTTCTTTTTTATTCACACAACACAAAGATCCAGCATTGGGCAGGTGACTTCAAAGGAAAATTACATCTTGATAGCCCTACTTGGTGGTCTGTCTTTCAGTAGCAGACACCAGCAGGTATGCACACAAGAGCACTGACCAGACACACCTATTTATAAGAGTGTTATCAACTGAGAACAAACCCCTGGAGATAAATGCACACACACCAGAGTATAGGGGGCTTTAGTGTGAATCTCCAATGGCAACGGACCTCTGACAGTAGAGACCCCACATGTTTGTTCCCAAGAGAAGAAACAGTATGAGGTTAGCTTTGCAAGGACCAAATCAGGAAAGAATCAGGAATCGCAAGCAGACTACTGCTCTGTTCTGAAACCTAGTGAGCTACCTTGTTGCCTCCGAAGGCAGCATTCCAACCATAATGAAATCTCATCGAGGAATTGCTCACCCAAAAATGAAAATGTTGTTAGTATTTACTCACCCTCCTGAGGTTTGAAACCCACATTACTTACTTCTGCTGACTACAAATGGAGATATTGTAAAGAATGTTGTGATCGCTGATTTCCATGTAATAGCAGCCTAAAAAGCATCCAAAAGGATCATAAAACTTGTCCATGTGACCTCTATGTCATATTTCAAATTTTATGAAGTCACAAAGGTGAGTAAATAATGACAGAATTGAAATATTTGGATGAACTCTCCATTTATGTAACTGAGTTGGAGTGCTGTACTTAAACAGCAACTCTGCGTATCACCCAAAATGCACTCAGCATGGTAGATTCGACATGCAATTGATTTCTATAGAGAAACAATATTCTAATAAGCATGAAAATACATAGCACAAATGATTCAGCCCACACGTTAAAAATTGACTCAAAAGAGTGATTTTTTTCTTCACTCATCGGGCACCGCTCCGATTCATGAGCTCCGCGCTCGTGAGTCTATGGCCGTGTTCACAATAGTATACTATCCATTCTACTCTCAATGTTTTTGCTAAACACAGATATAGCAGAAACAACAGGAGTAGTATAGTAGTAAGTACACAGTCTATATGTTCTATAAATGGCGCCACAAAACATTATTGCAAGAGGGCACATTTTGTTTGACACAGATTGGACATGTGCTGAAACTAGCTCGATAGATCCGCCTCCAAAGCGATGGGTCACCTATTTTGCATAAAGGGTTGACCAGCCCTGACTAGTGCCATGCATTCATTCTGAAGTGTGCAGCGTATGTAGACTATATATTAATTTAATTAAATGAACACCTTTCGTGGTTTAATAATCACACTTGGCTATATGCCGATTCAAATTTGAGAAATTGTCAAAATATAATGTATTTAATTTTTCAAATTCCCTGAAATTCCACATTTTACACTTAATTAAATTTTTATGACTCAAATAAGCATTTTTCAGATCGTGAAAATAATAGCACCCTAGGTTTTGAACCGAGCAAATGTGTTGCATGCACAAAGTTGCATAATTGTGGCTCTATATTTTAATTGATGATTCAGGCTTCTTAGAGTATCACTGCTTTGATTTACAGCTGCTTTTGAAAAATGTCTGATGACAGTGGAGCCAGACGGTTGTAAACTCTCTGAAGTTCTGAAGAAATGCTAACCCTCCACCCCTACCCCACTCGACAATCAGTCAAAACAGCGGGTATACTGAAGGAGACGGGCAGCGAAGCTTCAAGCAGCAGTATTACGCATTCAAAACTCGTATGATAGGCCCCTCCACCCCCTCCTTGAATTTCAGCCAAAACCATTCTGGCATGGATCAAACCTGCAGTTATTGACCTTTGCCATGGTTTGTTTAATATGTACATATACACCCACCTCACAAATTTCCATGGAAGTTATAAGTTTTCATAAAATAAGCACAGAGTGTGAACCCTGAACCTATGCAAATAGCCATGCAAAATGTACAAATTGAACTTATCTCTGTGCAAGTTAGGTATCAGAGGAAAATGACTATTACAAACTTAAAATTCTTTTACAATGCTGTTGCTTTAGTATTTTGGCCCTGAGCGCAATGCGAGACCACAGGAGGCCATGAAAGGTCTCTATGCACTCCGGTTGTGCAGGGTGTGATGTGCTCATAACAATTGATTTGCAGTTTGTTTTGGGTTTCTAAATCTGCAACATGGTGTGTTTTATAACCCAGGGAATGAGTTGTGAGGCTGTTCTGAACTGAGGCACTTACTGTATTAGGAAAAATTGATGAAACTCAAAATTGAATATGGAAATGTGCCAACTTTCCTGATTGATTTCTTTATAGATCCATCAGAGGTGATGATTTATGACCGTCTCTGAAGATATCACAAATGAAAAAAATCAGCCATGGACAACTGATAAATTGATATACAAACATCATATCAAATAACATTTAATTAATATTTACAACTGCCCTGGAATCAAATAACAAGTGTCAAGGTTGTTCTAAACACTCAAGGGACAACGGCATACTATCCTAGGTAAAGTGAACTCACATTAGCACTCAGTGCTGGGCTCTTGCCCAAGGCAACTGCTCTCCTTCAAGTAGCACTGTGGATGACAAACAGAAGTGAAATAACAGGAGCAGACTCTCATCAATGCAATGAAGCCATGACACTGCCTCCATTAAAGGCAGGAGGAAGAGACACAAAGTCATACTTAGCATAGATGGATTTGCTGTATTCTTGCAAATCCCGCTGCAGCACAGTGTAATTGAAAACAGGGGTGAATAATCAGTGAAACAACTCTGTTGAAAAGCTAACTGATCTGATATGCAAACAGAATTAGGTTAAAAGCTGTTGGACTGTGTCTGGTGCTCTGTTATAGTCAAGGCGGAGCCTGCACCATCACGCTCTTCCAGAGAGAGGGGAAAGGATATGTTCAATGCTTTGAAGAGGCAAAGGAGAAATAATTGGCATAAATACATAAAAAAATACAAAACAAATGTTAAAAATGTTTTGATCAAATTGATCATAAATCAAACATGATCATTGATTGTATTATCTCTTTAAATAAAAAAAATATTACGGCCCAACCAGACAGATCACACTGTGAATTTGGCAACAGTTGGTCCAAAAAAGTTTTGCTGCTGAAATCTGACTGAAAATGTATGGGCATGTGTTAGCTCCAATTTCCGGATGCAATTTCCATTTTTGTAAAAGATGTAACTCTACACTTTAAACCAAACCCCAGCCCTAAACCTAACCATCAGTGAAGTAAAAAATACATTTTAATGCGAAAATGCAACCGCTGATTGCGATCAACATTGCTTATGTGAACGCGATCACATCCTGGTTCCCACAGGACCGGAACCCGTGCCTCGGTGCCGTGTGATTAATTTGAATGGGGTTGATTTCAGGGTATATGAACTTTTGGAAGCAACATGTCGATTTCCCATGTGATCCTGTTCGTCTAACAGTTCGATAAATTTTCGTAGGGACCCATTGTCTCTTTGGCCTTCTTTCAGTTAATTACATTCTCATAGAGGTCCTAAAATGAGGCATGAATGAGGCAGGTAACCACAAAATACAGATGAAAAGTCATGTGAGAGAAGGCAGAAAAGAAAGGGACGATTAATAATAACAGTGAAACAACATTTTGAAGTCACAAGCTACATGAAATATGCTTTTTACAACCAACATTTTTTTTAAAAAGCTTTTAAAATGTTTACTTGAGACTTGATGTGACTACAGTAAATAGTATGTTAATATAAGCACACACAATATAGTATTGGTTGCTTGATTTTGCCTCCTCTTTTCGGAAGTCCACAACTTGCCACTCATTCAAGGCTTAGACGAGGGCCTGAATGGGCAGAGAGAAAACTAAAGAAACAGAGAGAAGGGGAAAGACCAGAGCGACAGAAATAGAGAAAGTGGAAAAACACCCCATATTATACATTTATATTATTTAAGATTACACACAGCTTGAAAAAATGGGGTGTCTCATAATAGAATCACTTCATCAGGAACTCAAGTGCTTGAACTAAAGATCCATCTGTTCATTGTATTTTCTGATTCTTCCCCTTAGCACCAACCCTCTCTCTCATTTTCCCTCTCATCCCAATTGCATCACGCAGGCCTGATTTATCAAGAATGGACTTTCAGGTGTGTGTGTGTGTGTGGTTTTTTTTGTGTTTTTTTTGTGAACAGATCTGAGGCAGTTGTTTCATTGCCTCTCTAAGAGACGTTAAGATAATCATTCAAATCGCTAAGAGTCAAACCCCACCCGGCTGCTAATTCAATCTGCCCACAGCAAAACACGCCAAACAACATCCATTACGGTCACACAGTTAATTGGCAGAGGGTGGGGGCTTAGGAGTTGGGTGGGGGCTTAGGAGTTGGGGGAAGAGCATTGCAACGGACAAAAGCAATCTTCTCTTCTCACCGTTTTGAGATGGCAGAGCGCGGCTATTCTCTTGCAATGCTTTGTATTGTCATTTGGCAATAGACAAAGGCTCATAGGACAATAATATAAACGGATGGTGAGATGATGTTGAGCAGAAATATGTTGCTGCAGTTCATTAGGCTGTTTCTCTTCCCTAGCAGAGGTCTTTAGAAAGCAATCATGCAACATGATATCTTTCAGGGGTATGGTTATGGTATACTCTACATGCCTACTATCTGCTCATGTTCTAGTAAAATCAGTGTGACAGATCTCTGCCTTCCCTATGAAGAAGGAAGTGGGAGCCAGGTGAACAGTTCATGGAAGACTTTAAACAGTTTCACTTGGACACAACATAAAAATGCTTTTCAGAACACACTCGCTGGCATGCACACACATAGCTCCGTGTGTTGCTCACACTGTTGGCCTTCCTGGCCCAATGCAGAATGCAAACATTCCTCGGCCATGTGCATCTCTCTCTCTCTCTCTCTCTCTCTCTCTCTCTCTCTCTCTCTCTCTCTCTCTCTCTAACTGGAATCTCTGGCTCCTCTTTATCCCTCTCCCGGCTGATTGGGATAATTCAGCACCAGGCATCCATCCTTATGGCTCCACATTTGGAGAGAAACTGCACATATGTGGCAAACCCATGCACACTGCAAATAGGCAAATGAGAACCTTGAGCAGGTATGAAACATGATGATAGGCAGTGCCAGAGCCAGTTTGCCATTACATTCATCTGGAAATAAATGTATTCCTATGGAAAAGATCTCTCTCTATTTGTCAATCCAGAAACATAATGCCCTCTCAAATTGTTTTAGCCAAGTATAGATTTAGAATTGTTAAAAAAAAAAAAAATATATATATATATATATATATATATATATATATATAATTAAATTACACTATGGCTAGTAGGGCTTATTTTATTAATCAAGTACATTTTTCATCGATTTGATGATTTGATTCTCAAATCCCAATGGCTGCGATTTAATTAAATAAACACATAGTCTGCACGCAACGTTTGCTCTGTTCTCACATACTCAAACCGTGCATGAGGTTAAAGAGCTGAGTGTGTTACATTTACAGAGCTCTAGGTTCACTAATTGCACACTTGTGTAATTGCAAATATGCTTGGCCACTAAAAGTTACTATGCAAATCTAAAGTACCCTAACCTCATAACACTGGGTTTTTGTGAACAGAAGATTGGATAAGAGCATTTCTCTGCATTACATTGCCATTGCCAGCTCAAACACAAATAGAAATGTTCAGCCAAAATAAAAGCTTCCAAGATAAAGGCCCACACATTTTAAACGGTTTAACCAGTTGTTAATATTATACAAAAATGTCTTAACTGACTAATAACTCATTATTGGGTTCCAAAAAATAAAGATGATAGTCTAAGGCCCTATCACAAAGTTGACAAATACAGGTACACAGTGAACAGATACAATGGAAAGGTGATCTGTCTGTTTGTTTGTTTGTTTGTTTTTCCTCTCTATGTTTCAATGTATTTTTTTATTTTATTTTATGTATTTAGTCTAATTCTTTTTAAGAGGACCCAAGCATGAACACCCATTCTTGAACCATGTTTCTAATGGTAGTAGATAATGTTTGTCCATGCCTTAATTTTGGTCAAAAAGGAAACACTTAATAGTTTATTTTTAAATGTTAATAATCATAGTATAGTTCAAATTATAAGGTAGGTTTTCACGACAGTTGTTTGGCTTTAGGAATACCAATGTGGCTAATGATATGTTAACAGCATGATGGTATAAAACTGATTTTCTTTTCTATTACCACCTTCTGCCACTTACACCAACAACGGAAATAAGCGCAGCTAGATAGATAAATATGAGGAAGAGTATTTTTTAAAACTGTTCTATGACCATACTGTAATGCAATATGTAGCACATTAAAGAGAAAATGTCTTAAAAGGTTACATCAGATGGTTACAATTTAAATTAAATAGTTACAAATTAAACGTATTACATTTTTATGATTAAATAATATGCATACTACATGAGTGAAAGATACAAACACAATCCTCTTTTATCCTATTTTTTGACCATGTGACCAGAACCATCCCTCAAACATTTAAACTGACAAATCAACAGACCGCTTTTAACCCTCACTGTACTGAAGTTGCGATCATTTTCAGACTTCCAATATACAAACACCTTTATATAAACTATATATATATATATATATATATATAGAATATACTATGTAAATGTACAGTACTGTATATTCACTCATTGAGCACTTTATTGGGAACACCTGTACACCTACATATTTATGCGATTATCTAATCAGTCAATTCTCTGGCAGGAGTGCAATGCGTAAAATTGCGTAATTCAGATACGGGTCAGGGGTGTCAGTTAATGTTCACATCAACCATCAGAATGGAGAAAAACATTTGATCTCAGTGATTTCGACTGTGGCATGATTGTTGGAGCCACACGGGCTGTTTGTGTATTTCTGTAACTGCTGATCTCCTGGGATCTTCATACACAACAGTCGCTAGAGCAGTAGTTCTCAACCTACCAAGGCCCCCCATTGTCTGAGAAAATATTCAACAGCCCTCAATGTAGGCTATTAGATATTCATATTATAAGATATATCTATTATAAGATATTACCTTTGATACTTCTACAGTAATGATGATAGCTTGTTTTTCAAAGTTTTTTTAATGTAAGAAACTACTAGAGTAAATAGATTCAAACAATTATTCATGATAAATTGTGTGATTCCAGAAATGTCTAGAACTGTACGTTCTTTGTAAAAAATTAAGATGTTAAAGGGAGTTATTACATTTTTTTTTTTTTTTAGCATTTTCATACAATTTAATTATACAAATTAGATAAACATTATAATAATCTACATACCTTATTTTAAATAATTTTAACAACACAAAAAAAAAACATCCAGTGAGCAGCAGTTCTGAGAATGAAAATGCCTTTTTAATGAGAGAGGTTAATGGAGAATGTACAACACAGAATTGCCACTGGTGCCCCCTTGGGTGCACAATGTAAAAAAGTTTTTTTCTGTAAAAAAGACTCCCTTCCATTCAAAATGACACATTTTAAGGCACTTAATTCCATCTTGTTAGAAGTGGCTACACAGGATAGTCAGCAAGACCTCCTGAGCAGTGTTTGTAGCACACAAAACATGCTGCTAGATTTCCATCTCTATTTGATCCCGGGCACATGGCCAGCTCTCTCCCAGGTCCACAGCAAAAAACAAACAAACAAAAAGTGTGCCATACACCACTACAAGTGTCCGCCACCACAACCTGTTCCGCTTCCCAACCAGGTAGTTGAGTGTCCTACGGTCCTATCATAATATATTTTTAAAGGATAGTTCATCCCAAAATGAAGATTCTATCATTAACTCACCCTCATGTTGTTCCAAACACCGTGGAACACAAAAGGAGATGTTAGGCAGAATGTGAATGCCATTAACTTACATTCGACTTTCTTCATACAATTAAAGTGAAAGGTGAGTGAGGCTAAAATTATGTCAAACATCTCATTTTGTTATCCACAGAAGAAACAAAGAATTTGGAACAACTTGAGGGTGAGTAAATGACACAGATAATTTTTGGGTGAACTATTCCTTTCTATGTTTTTCTTCTAAAGTACACATTGTCTTGGATGGCCCTCATAGTGTGTCGAAGTGTCCAAGGCCTTTGAGCATGCTTCTTAAATGTGAAACACTCTGTTATACAATGCCAAAGAGGATGAGCTAGTATAATGCAGGGATGGCCTTAACGAGCAGACAGGCGGTGACAATTAAGACCAAACAAAAATAAAAATAGCGTCACTACTGTCATGGCATTAAAAACGGTGACATTTACAGACCTCTATTTAATTACCAGCCCATGCTGTTCACCAGGTACCCCATTACACCATGTAATAAATCTTTTATAGCAAGAAGCATGTGTGTGTGTATGTGAGTGTGTTGGGCTGGGTGTTGTTCTACACTGATGAATGTACATAGGCATTGATCTGCAAAATAAATATATGTATGCAGAAGAAAGAAAGACAAATATTTGTCCAAGGAGCAGGGAGTCTCTTGAAAGCCTGCACTAAGGTGCATGAATGCCGAGTGTGTGTAAGAGGGTTTGTTTTTACATGGTGGTGTTGCATATTGAGGGACTGTAGCTGGCGGCCATTCGCTGTCAGAGGGCTCACTGTAGACGCTGCTTTTCAGCACTGTAGTTCTGTTTTCAATAGAAGTGGAGTGGATCTTGCCTCTGCTGTTTTTTTGTGCGTGGGCCAAAAGCATGGAGAACATTTTAAACATGTTCATAGGCTATCATCACCCATATGCTTGTGGTCTTGAATGGCATGAGTATGTCAGCTGCGGCAAGTGTTGGAATTCAGTCAAGCTTCTCCGCATTAGTGTATCTTGTTCAGGATGACAGATGGAAAAAGTATAAATGCAGAAATCACATGCCTACAATTCCCTGTTATTTGCCTTAATGTTGGCGCTAAATTCTTTTCAAACAAATAGTTTCGTTGTTTCTAATAAAATATCATATGTTTGATTTTTACACCGAGCACCTGAGATACTCCTCTGATGAGCAGATGTTTTAAAATTCAGGCTATTTAGTGAGCTAAATGTGAGTTTAACTGGATGATATGTTATAATCATATACCAATAAAGCCTTTCTACTGATGCGAAAAACTCGTGTTATGCATATGAAAAAAACAATGACTGCGTTATTTCTTCTTTATCACATCCTTTCTCATCATTATCTGTTGAATTCTTAGGCAGCGTCCCTCCTGCTGTATCCACCTGCCCCCCTGCATATGCCGGGAAAATGAGAATAGATTGGCCCATCCGTGGATGGTGCCAGGTGGCATTTAGACCCCCGAGAAGACACAAGTGCAGTCTATCTACCTCACAGTGACAGACATCGGGCCTGGAGAGAGAGAGAAAAAGAGAAAATAATACGGAGTTGAAAAAAGCCTTAGTAGGTCCAGGCAAATGTGTTGTCCTGCTGAAGGTATGCTTGTTTGCTTCTCTTTATCTCAAGCTGCTGTTGAACACCAAGCCAGATGTATATGTGGGAGAACATAAATGGACTAGTAACAAAAGGAATGTGCTTTTTGTCCCAGAATGGTATGTAATCCTCGCCTTTTCCTTGTTGTGAATCTGCATTTAAGGTGTACCAACTGGATTACAAATCCTGTTATATGGATTAGTCAATACTTACACATTCAGACAGAAAAAAAAAATCCAGCCTTATCTCATGAAAATTACACGACTGTGGCAACAATTTTGCAAAATGACATAACGTGGTTTATTATACGTATCACGACACTTCCGATGTAAAATTTCCACTGTGTGGTGCTAAAAGCAAGTTGCATGTCCTCCCAAACAGATTAGGTTTGTAAAGTTGATACTCTATCGAGTTTTAAATCTACAAAACCTACCGCCCTACCCTAAACCTTAAACCTAACCATTAGTGTCATAAAAGCATGCAAGTTAAGTAAATGCAATTGCCAAAGCAATTACGTCACTTTTTTGGTGCTTTAATGACACTCTTGGCTCTCAAGTACCACCAACGACCGCACGCTGCTTTATATGTCCCCCCAACACATTGATGTGATGTGAATGTGCTGATCACTAGACTAGACATGCCCCCTTACCCTCAGAACCCAAAGTAAGGGCAATATTGAAGCATGCTCTTCAGGACTCGTACCCTGTTCCTTGCCATCGCAATTGTAAAGCTCTCAGTTGAGCTACCACGCAACTTGATTACACTAGAATAAGCTTGTAAATGTGATATACTGTAAAAATTAAACTGTATAAGTAGGCAAATATTTAGGAATTGATGATTCCAGGCTGTAGCAAGCACTGATAAGATTTTCAACATACTTTAATTTTTGACAAACTATCAACTAAAGAGGACTGATTCTCCTTTCAGTCCCTGCATTGGAAGCCCTGCTAAATTCTGAGCAAGTCAACTCTTGCAATGTGTGTTGCACAAGGATATTAATCATCCAGAAAGGATGGTGAAAGAGTGTCATGTCATTGTTTCCATTGTTGGGAAATACCTGTTTTTCATGTTCTGCAAACCGTTTTCCTCATTCAGAGCAAAAGCCATGACTTCCTGCCATCTGGGTAAGCAGTTTTTATTGTTTGAGCATGAAAACAAGAACTCTAATTATAGTGTTTGGATTATGCTACAGTATGCCAGTGATCATGATACACCTGGCACAGAAATAGAACCATTTCTACAGGCCTAGAATGACCCTCTAGAGGCAAATGTTTTATGATGGGGCTTTTTCGGGGTGATTAATGAAAAGGATGGGGAGGACAAGAAATGGGGAGATGTGGGGGGAGGGGTGAGCAAGACAAATCGTTTGGTGGGGGGAGGGGGGGGGGGGTGTATTCAAATCATCACAGGGAGATAGATGATGGCATTGTGTGTCTTTCATTATCAGTGATCCCTGTTCAATCAACACCGGAAAAAGACAGCCACAGTCCAGAACACAGGGCTGTAGGACATAGTATCATGCCATCATCACTCAAAAGACCCCACTTATAACACATACACTCTCAATATCTCTCTCACTAACCTCTTCCCCACCAACAACCACACGCTGCTTTATATGTCCCCCCAACACATCGATGTGATGTGAATGTGCTGATCACTAGACTAGACATGCCGCCTTACCCTCAGAACCCAAAGAAAGGGCAATATTAAGCAGGTGCTATGGCAACACACCGCCATGGCAGGCTAAGTCTCATTGCTAGAGGATGGCGTTGATGATGTCATCAAACCAGAGGGAGGAGCGTCGCACCATTTTCCCATAATCACCAGCTGCCCATTTCTATCTCTATTCTTAGGAAGGCCAACATAATGTTATCCTACAGACATGGTTTAGGGTTTTTCCAAAATCCCTAAACAAAAACCGAAATGACCTACTCAACTATTGGCGGCGCTAGGGCTAGGCTACTATGGTTTAAGCCACAAATGTTTTCCTTGATGTCAGAAGTACCAGTGCTTCAGTATCTAGATGATACTAAAACATATAATATTTTAATATTTTAACAATAATAATAATAATAAGTAATATATATAAATTAATGATATCTACCTTTCTACATTATCAATTACACCAAATACAGACTCAATTCAGTACATGCTCGCTGTCTTGTTGGCAGCTGCATTCTAGCAGCACTCATGCGTATCTGTGTGCAGGCAAGAGCGCTTGTGGCTGTGTGTGAACGTTCAAAATACCTGTCTTAGTGAGATATTGAAAACTTAGAGTTGGTCCAACCAGATGTAGTAAGTACCAAATATTTAGATAAATATAACCCTGAAAACAAAGAGTAGATACAGACATGCTTGAGGAATTTGCTAACTTTAAGTCATTGGCCAGATATTTGCATTTTTTGCAAAACTATTTTAAGACACAATGCCATAAACCTTGCAAACATTGGCAAGTACCTATTTTACCTTATTTACAGCATGCTATAGTCTAAACTAACTTAAAGCACCAATGAATCAATTATATAAAACTATAATAGTACACAATGTACTTTGAACTACGGAAAGCCAAAAAGGACAATATAGTGTTTTTAAAGTCAAGTTTTAAAGTACACAGTGTTACAAGCATGCAATTTCTGATCTTCAAGCATATCTGAAGCTGAAATAGAAGTTTAGTTTCAGTAACACTTACATATTTACTATATTAATTACATCTCACAGATGAAACATTTAAATTTTAATAAAGTATATTGTATTCTGATATTTCATCAAAGTTTGGTCCCATATGTATGCACATTTGCATAAGTCTGGGCAAAGCCCTGAATATCCACTGACCCCAGAACTGCCCCTGACTGTAACTCCTAGAGTCCTTAAGCTACATCCACCAATCTTGGCACAGACCTTCAGATTGTTCTGACTTAAGACCGATTTACACTTCAACGTTAAACCTATGACTAGCCTAAAGTGTAGCCTGATGTGCACTTCACCAAAAATGTAAGGTTTTGCAACAACGCAGACCTCAAAAGCTGTGATTCTTTATAATCAGAGACCGTCCCCCAGGATGACAAAAAAGATCTGAGGTAGCATTTTTTTTATTATTAACTCCAACAAATGAAACAGAAAAACAAAACAAATATGTACAGAATCAACTGTTAACCCCAATTATTCCCTTTCTCCCTCCCAATCACCAACCTCACCCTGACCCCCAACAAACATCCCTGTGGTCAAAGCTAAAATACACACACAAAGAAACAAAATATGTGTATATGTGTGTGTATAATATATATATATATATATATATATATATATATATATAATAAATCACACACATTTAAAACTATGAATCCCTCTCCAAAAAGAGCCTGCCAAAAAGGTCAAATAACTGCCCCACTTCCTATTAAATACCCTCAGGTTGCGTAGCCTTTTATCTGACATTTCTTCAAATGCTGCCACCCTGCCCATCTCTGTGCACCACTCCCAAAATGAGGGCGCTCCAGCCAACCTCCATACCCTAAGGATAATCTGTCCGCCGATCATAACACTGGCTAGAACCCAAATTCTTATATATTTATCCCCCATATTAATGACCGCCCCATCTCCTAAAATACAGAGTCTGGGGGAAAATGAAATTTTGAGTGCCCAATACACCACATTTAAAACTCTGGACTGTCAACCAAAATTCTTTCTCCCATAATCTCTTTAGAGAAGTTGAAGCTCCATCCACCAAACGCTGAATTAGAAGGGAGTAATACACTGATGCCTCGTGACCTTTTCCAAAGGCATTAATCACCACTCCCAGAGTGTCGGCAGCTTTAGGGGGTGTATGCTACTCCCAAAAATAGTACAGAGCAGGTGGAGCAGTAAATATCTAAAGAACTGAGACCTGTGAATCCCAAAATGTTGAACCATCTTTTCAAACTATCTCAACACTCCATCCTCATATAGGTCACTGAGCATATTAATCTCACTCACAATCCACTCTGTCCAGCAGAAAGGAGACTTGCCAATACATAATTTTGGGTTCAGCCATATGCTCGAAGCAACATTTAAATAAATGTCTGAATTAAACATTCTGGACACTTTTATCCATACTGCATGCAAATGCAAGACAACGGGGTGTAACTTAACTTCTCTGGTTAGTTTGATAGAAAGGCTTTGCAATGGCTAGATTGGGGCAAGAACTTCCTGTTCAATACAAAACCAGGGAGGGGCTCTCTCAGATGGAAGTGACCAATGAGCCAAATATCTGAGACCGTATGGATAATAATAAAACAAAATACTAGGTAGGCCTAGACTACCTTTGTCAATCGGCCTTCGTAATTTACTGAAGTGTAATCTGCATGGGACGTTTACCATTCCAAATGAATGACTTTGCCATGCTGTCAAAGCCCCAAGATTATTTTAAGATCTATGCATCATATCACGTTGTAGTTGGACTCAGGATCATGGTTTTAATGGGAACATCTGCTGTTTTTATATTCTGTTTATGTTTCATCAAATTACAAGCAAAAATGCCACAAAAAGACACATATGTTTGCAACTGTAAAATAATTATATTTCACAAGTTATGAAAAAAGAACACTTCAAGTTTGTCTACAAATGAAAACGCTCCTGTTTAAAGTTGGTTATATTGCATCTATGCATTGTAAAGTCCAGCTTTTTAGCTTTAAAATGACACCCATTATGTGTTAGACAACAGAGTAGTTATTAAATAATTTTAATTAAAAAATATGTATTATTATTCAAGTGACTCAAGATCAAGCATATAGTAAATGCCTTCTTCATTTTCATTCTGCATGACAGATAACATATATAATAAATAATAATCTGTATCTAAATCTCATCATGTTTACATTGATGAACTTGTTTTTAATGCTACAGAAATTAAAGAATAAATTCCATCGCTTTTATTTATTAAATGTAGCCAATAATTATTTCAGAAATAAATGCATTTTCTAAATATACTAGCACTTGTCTGAGTGCTCAAAGAACAACAAAGAAACACCAATGCAGAACTATAAATGCAAACCACCACGTTGGAAACTACACAAAGCCTATGCTGTAGGTTCGACACAGAAGTATAATTTGGCCTTTAGTGTGCTATATCTTTTCTACCTGATCATAATAATAGTTTTCGCACAGTAGACAATACAAAAATCTGAAAAATCTCATAGACTTGTTGTGACAGAATGTTCAAACAGGCTATTCAAGCATCAACTGTCAAACTGGTCTGAAAAATCATGAGGGTAAAAAAATGGTGGCAGAATTTTTGGATTGCTTCATAATGCCTTTGTGAACCATTATCTATATGTTATATGTTTAAGATCATATTTAGATAAAGTGTATTTTGCCTCTATGCACTGTGGAAGCAATTGATAAGCCTTTATTTGCTGGATGGGAAACCTTATTTTAATTATGTAATCCAATTCTATGGATAGAAGATGAGAAGAAGTGGGAGCTGAAAGAATGAATATTGATAAAAGGGGGTTGGAAAAAGGGGGAAGGGTAGAGGGCCAGACACCTTCTCAGATGTCATCTTAAGCCTCAGTCAAGCATTGCATGGAAACTGATTGGATGGTTGATTTAACAGTCAGTTTTTGATTGTAAACTTTTTGCTTGGATAAATATAAATTCATATTAACACAACTTACACTCACTAAGCACTTAAGTGCATTCTGAGATGCTATTCTGCTCACTACAATTGTACAGAGTGGTTATCAGAGTTACCGTAGCCTTTCTGTCAGCTCAAGTCTGTCTGGCCATTCTCCGTTGACCTCTCTCCTCAACAAGGCATTTCCATCTGCAGAACTGCTGATTAATGGATGTTTTTTGTTTTTGCCACCATTCTGAGTAAACCCTAGACACTGTTATGAGTGAAAATCCCAGGAGATCAGCAGTTACAGAAATACTCAAACCAGCCCGTCTGGCACCAACAATCATGCCACGGTTGAAATCACTGAGCTCACATTTTTTCCCCATTCTGATGGTTGATGTGAACATTAACTCCTGACCCATTTCTGCTTGATTTTATGATTGGGCAATTAGATAATCACACGAATAAGTAGGTGTACAGGTATTTCTAATAAAGTGTTCAGTGAGTTTATGTTAGCAATGTACTGTAAGTAGAGCCAGGGCCGCATACTGTAAATGGTTTGAGGCGGAAAACAAACACAAATGAAAAAACACAAACATGGGAGGAGGAGAACATTAGTGGTCTAGCGCAGACTAGACAGGGTGATAGATTAAGCACTGTGCCACCCTCTGAGGCAGGTATCATCATTCAGAGTGGCAGCCATCCGGTGAGCACTATAAGACTACTTGCTGAGGATCCAGCATTAATACAGCTGCTCCACATAATCATAATCTACACTACATAGCTATAACAAGCAAAAATAAAGAATAAAAAACAAAGCAGAAGTTTGAAAGACATAATCCAATGCTGTATTAATTGTGCAACACATTCTGTAACAAACAATGAAATTGCATTGATTAGCTTGATTAGATTGTAGATTGCACGTGCAAAGCATTGGAGAAAAAAACGGACGAGAAAAGAAAGATGGCTCGCTCTTTCTCTCAATCTTTTAATGAAGCTGTGAAACAGATGCAAGCAAGAAGCATTAACAAATGAGCGGAGCTTCTGACCGAGAGCCCCTGTGCTTGGCAAGTCCTAAAGGTAATAATGTTTAGCAACCTGAAAAATGTCCTTATCTGAAAAAAGCCCCAGACAGTAATAAATGAAATAATTGTACTAAACACATTAATCCATGTCGGCCGCCCCTGAGGGTGGGTCTGTGAGTGTTAGAGGTAGTGAATGGCACTAACCTGTCAACAAAAAGAGTCTCTCTCTTTCCCTCTCTACTTCTCGACCCTCTACAAACAGTGTATGTAGGGGTCGTTATTAATCTTGCTGGCTTGCTTAGCTTCAGGCTTCACAGCAGGGCAGCATCTGTGTGTGTGTGTGCGTGTGTGTGTGTGTGTTGAAAGTGTCTAAGCCAGCATATGTATAATGCATGTGCAAACTGTGTGTGAATGTTTGTGTGCACTAGAATGATTCAGAATGAGGCAGACCAAGCATCTTAAGTCATGTGTACCTTTGAATGGATGTGTTTAAATGTAAATTACACCAATGTGCATGCGAGTATGCATTCTCGTCAATGTTATATAGTAAGCCACAGGATATACTGAGTTGTGCATGACACACCAATGAAAAAGAATACGGTTGAAGACATTTGACTGTGATGGATCATAAAAACCAACCATATTTTGTGCATGCTTTCTTAGGACTGTAGCTGAGCTGAGGAAAAAAAAGAGTGCAAAAAATTCAAATGAACAAATAGGCAAAACAGAATGTGACAGAGAGAGAAGGGTTGTTTAAAGTGTTACATGCCTGCTCCAAGATCCATTTCCACTGGGCGGACATGATGCCAAACCTGGTGCCCAGTGGACAACTGGTAAGAAAAGAACACAATCACCACGGTAACATCACAGAAAACATCACCATGCACAGTGGACCCACACCTTGGGCTATGCATGACATTGTCATGATATGGGTCCTGTAGTGCACCCTAAAATGAATAGACTTGTAAGGTAGAACTTCATCATCATTTACTAGACTGAGTCTAGACACCTGATCGGGGTTACTGACCACAAGCCCCATCCAATAGGGTTTCTTGGTCTGCTCAGTTGAATGGTTGGATGCATGAATAGATGGAGGATTTTTTTTATTAATTTGGTCAAAGCGCCATTTCATGTGTACAATAAAGCATTCTTTGATGACCGATCTAATCTGTATGATGCAAGCAAAATATAACCTGTAACTGGCCGAGTATGAAAGGGGTGAGTGAGAGAAACATTGCACGCGCGCGCGCGCGAGAGAGAGAGAGAGAGAGAGAGAGAGACGCCAGTAATTCCTTGCAGCACGAGTGGTATGAAATAAAACACCCCTGGCTGCGCGTGCGGTGTTACTACACAGGCAAAGGCGGGAAAGATACAGAGTTAAATATCATATCTAATAATCATGTTTTTCAAAGGAAATCATATTAAGGTTGTTAAGAGGTGCGGTACCAAATGTCAGAACCGTGTTACTTTCACGCGCTCTCTGATAGATGCGAAGCGACGAGCCGAAGGCGCTCGCGCTGACTCCCAACTCACGCGGGGGGTATTTCCGTAGACAGAACAAGAGAGGGAGAGAAGTACGAAGCAGGCTGGTTCGACCAATCATGTCGCGGGGAGGGGTTTGCGAGGTCGTTTTAGCCAACGGGAGCCCCGCAACGGTCTCACGACCCACGTGGGCCAAGAATCTTGTACTTATCAACGAACATGCATTGAATCCTCTCTAACCAATCATCCGGCTTCGAAGTGTTAATCTCGATACGGATTGGCTGGCAGTTTCATACAGTTCTTTACTCGTCCCTGATATTCTCCAACGTTAACTCATTCCTGCCACGCATTTTGTGCTCTAACGGCCTCATGAAACATTCCTAACCCAGGTTCCTTTTTGGGAGGCATTTTCTTGTCAGCAAAATAAATGGGCCTGAAGTTTAGGTGCAAATTGTATATAAAACATCCATCCCCTCTTTTATGATCAGCAGCCATTAGGCCATAAAACATTATCTTGATTACATTTGGAAGAAATGTACATGCGAGTCCTGTTGATATGGATGTGTCAATTAACCCACGCACAAAATGAAATATTCTTAAATAAACTGTCTGATTGAATTGACGGATGTTGGATCTAAAAATACCCCACTTTTGAGGGGGAAGCACAGGTTTATTTTAGGTTGTAATAATAACGCAACAGACCAAATTGTTGAGGGTAATGTTTAGCGCCAGGCCTCCCAAGCGTTTTGACTATAAATTCTAGAGTCGTGGGAGAATGACCGTTGATTCTAAAAGCGGCTCGAGTCATTTAGCAGCCTACATGGAGGACTTTAGGTGTAACAACCACTTACGGAAACCTTACTTCTCCCGTTTCGCACCTTTCTTTGACTGGAAGGTCCCGTTTGCGTAGAGGGCTATAAAACACAGATTACAAATAGTCAAGAGAGTATAATCCCCTCATACTCACAGTCACAGAGGCACCACGTCTGACAAATCGCGCATTAATCTCTTATTTTCTTTCAAAAGGACGCTGGTTAGCCTGACAAGTCAACGCGCGAAACAATAGTGACACCTAAAGGTCAGATAAAGTACTGGGATTGATGGATGGCGCTCTTTCCCGTTTACCCCCTATGAATTATGCAGCAGACGTACAATTTAGCTGCTCCCGTGGTGGACGAGGAGGTCACCGCTTCCACAGCTGGTGACATCTTCAGCCATCAACACTCTGCTCTCCTGGCTTCCTCAGTCTTTGTTCAAATCGCTCATGCTAAAAGAAAGAAACATTCAATTACATGTAAGTTTATTCATTTAGCAGACGCTCTTATCCAAAGCGACTTACAAATGAGAATCACGACAATTCCAAGGGGGAAAACAATACGTTTAGCGTGAATATTTGTAAAGTGGGACAAAGGGGATAAAATGGGACAGTTAAGTTTGATGACTAAACTAATCTTTGGGAAGTAAACAATTAACTGTTGGGGTTCCTAAATTGATGACGGCGTAAAAAAACAATGGTAAGAGCTGAGGTAAATCTTGTTAAATGAATGTTCCGGGTTTAATTCAAGTTAAGCTAAATCGACAGCATTTGTGGCATTGCATTGATTAAAACAAAAATAAATTCTGACTTGCCCCTCCTTTTCTTAAAAAATAAATGAAGAAGTAAAAATCTGGTTTACACTGAGGCACGTAGCTACAATGGAAATGAATGGGGCCAATCCGTAAATGTTAAAAGACTCAGTGTTTCAAAAGTATAGCGCACAAGACGTAAACAATATGCATGTTAAACGATTTTAGTGTGATTAAATCTCTTACTAACCCTTTCTGTGTAAATTAATACCTATAGTTTACAACTTCGTTGTCATGAGAAACCCTAAAATGGCTGTAAAAATGTACATTTAAACTGCTTTACAGCTCAAATAATACATGAGTTTAAACATAAGAATTAATGTAAGTGCATTTTTAAAATTACACGCTTCATATTTCTGACTTTAAACCCTCAAAAATGGTCCCCATTCGCTTCCATTGTAAGTTTAGTGCTTCTCTTTTAAATAAAAGGAGGGAGGAGTCAGAATATTTTTTTTTTTATGCCTCAAATGCTGTTGATTGAGATTAATTTGTATTGAACACAGAATATTCCTTTAAGGTTATAAAAAAAGTAGTTTACACTTTCGTAAATTTTACATATAATGATTTATGATGCGAAGGTGTCTAGTAGAAAGTAATTCCAGATAATTTGTAGATATTTTATATTAATAAGTTTCCCTTTGTCCCACTTTAACTGAGGCATATTGGAAAAACGGGACTGGTCAATTTTGACAGCATATGAATAAATTTAAAGAGGAGTTAAGGGTTTATTATTAAATTATCTTTGAGCGTATACACGGTTGCAAGCCAAATTATGATCAAATATTGAACTGTTTATCTTTTTCATATATAATTACTTCCTGTGTTTACTAAATGTTTTACACAAATGTTAAAAACATTATAAATAAGTAACAACCGAAGTAACAACTTGATTTGTAAATTTGTATTTATTTAACGAATAGAAATTGTAATCTTTATGTAAGCCTATTTTGCAAGCAAGATAAATGCTCAATACATTTATCTATAATCAAATACAGGCCCCTGTCTAGCTTGCATAAGAGGGGAAAAAAGAAGTGTCCCACTTTACCAGTATTTCCTGAAAAAGTCTTATTTCCAGTATAGGATAAGATTTCTATAAAATGCCATTTGGATCACAATTTAAAGTGCTAGTAAAATAAAAATTTCCAAAATTGTTCCACTTTACCTAATTCACCCTGGTACTACCATACCAAATTTAAAGAAAGGTCTAGATTGAGAAATAAAGAAAAAAAAAAAATATATAAATAAACTAACAATGAACAGCTGTATTTGTATTAACTAACATTAACAAAGATTAATCAATGCTGTAAAAATATATTTAGCTTATTGTAAGTTCATGATACCTAATGCATTAACTAATGTTCACAAATGGAATCTTATTGTTTAGTGTTACCAAAAAATTATGAAAGGGTAAAGAAAATGGATGGAAATAGAGAGGAAACAAATAAAACAGAGCAACGCAAATCATTAAGTATCTTCTGTGTGTTCAGCTGCAACCATGTGGATGTTTTGCTCAAATATAAATTTTAGAGCATGGAGTGGCAGAGTCAAGTGGACATTAGGGCAAACTGACCTCTCAACCGTGCCACATCATACATTGTGTTATTGTGCTAATGACAGAATATGGTTGCAGAACTGAAGGAGACCAAGGGAATTCAGTGAGCTGAGGAGATTGTGCATGGAATGAGGAAAGGGTGAGATGAAGGAGAGGAACTTTGAGAAAGAAGAAAAGGAAAAGATCACAGGTTGAATGAAACGCGGGAGACATAATACAAATGAAAGAGATGATGAAGAGTCAGAGTAGAGTGAGAGACTGAGGAATAAGGAGAGATAGAGAAGGGTGATCGTACATATGTTGGTGGGATTGGGGGTGGCAGGGTTGCTCCCGACAGAGCGGGGGAATAGCAGCATTGCAGTTAATAGGGTAGAAAAAGCTGGGGGTCTGTTAACTCTGAAATGTTCATTTTTAAACTCAAGCTTTTTTTTTCCCCTCTACTCCCTCCCCTCTTTTCTCTCCCTCTCTGTGTCCCTCTCTCCCTGACAATCGCGCTCCCTCCCCAGGCTTCGTAGTAATGATAGCTATTTGACTGCCATCAGAGGAGCTGGGTAATGGTCTCTAAAGAACCATTTCAGACTCAACCTGGCAGCGCTGGCCTCCCAAAAACATCTGCTTGCCTATCAAGAGGTGCCACTGCAGCAGACACACTACGCACACTCATGCACACACTCATGCATGGACACGCACAATGCTGTGTTGCATAGAGTCATGCCTGACTTAGGTAATGGACCATGGGAATGCACTTGTGTGCTGAATATCTACAAAATAAAAAAGATGGTAATAATATTGTTGTGGATAGGGTAGTTGTTTTGAACAGTAAATGATAATGGGGACTGGTGACTGAAAAAATGCTATTATCAGACAATCATGGTGGTATTTGAATTAACAAATTAAACTAAGGAGTCCAGAAATTAAATCAGTCATAGTAGCTGCCAGAAAGGTTACTTGCAGGTATAGTTGTGTATTATGTTATATTTGTTGTTTATACCTTGTTTTGCTTTCCAACATGCAAACTAGAACACTCAAAAAAACTAGTTTTTATCCCTGTTGTTGTTAACATTTGATCTATTGTGGGTTTGATGTTTTAAAGGGATAGTTCCCCCCAAAATAAAAATTCTGTCATCACTTTCTCACAGCTATGTTGTTCCAAACGTGTATGACTTATATACTTCCATGAAACACAGAAGGAGACATCAGAATGAAAAGCCTCACCGTTAACTTTAATTGTATGGGGGGAAATGATGCAAAGAACGAGATTTGTAGCCAAGTGTAACATTCTGCCTTGCATCTTCTTTTGTGATCCATGGAAGGAAAGAAAGTCATATGGGTTTGGAATTGCATAAGAGTGAGTAAATGATGACAGAATTTTCATTTTTGGGTGAACTGTCCCTTTATGTCGTTTCTGAAAAAAGATGGCTACAGTTGATATTTTTTTGGTGCAAAATAAAATATTACTATGTTAAAAACTTTACAATGTTAAACTTTCCTCATGATATTTTGCAAGTCTGTCTTGGGTTAATTTGTGTTCCTGT
This sequence comes from Moxostoma hubbsi, assembly GCA_032164185.1. Lineage (NCBI taxonomy): Eukaryota > Metazoa > Chordata > Actinopteri > Cypriniformes > Catostomidae > Moxostoma > Moxostoma hubbsi. The sequence goes on from JAVLUX010000035.1 coordinate 10,409,754, forward strand.
GCTTCCCTCTGGTGGAAGACCTTAGTACATTCTCTTCATTCAGATTTTTTTTAAGGGTGGGCTCTGTGGTGCACCTGGCATATTGCTTACCGTTCACTTTTATTGCAATTTCTTTGGACCTTTCACCTCCACAGAAATGACAAAGTTCTTATATGTGCAGACCTCCCATCCCCTCAGCCATAATTAAAGCTCTAGTTGTGTGGTAACTATTTGGTCACTTATGTAATAGCAGTCTCTATGCCACTGTACTTGCAGGAGAATTAACCTAGCTCACAGGTCACGATAGCTTTTCTCTTTGAAAGAACAAAGCTCCAAACTGTCACTTAAGATGCTATGGGATTATGTGCTATTGACAAGCTCTCACACCATTCAAGAAAGCCTAAGTGTAGGGAGATTTGATTAGGGTGACAAGGTCAAAGATTCTCCCCACCTTAATGCTGGCATTACTGAATTTGGTAATATTGAAACATTTTGTTTTGTGGGGGGAAAAAAAACTCACTAATTGGACATCTGTTTGTGTTCTTGTTTTTAGTTTTCTCAAATGTGTTATACAAGAGTAACACATCAGTCGAGCTGAAGCACTATGTTCTGCTTAGCAGTTTTGTGTTAAAGGGATAGTTCTCCCAAAAATTAAAATGATATCATCATTAACACACTTTATGTTAATCCTAACCTGTATGATGTTCCTTCTTCCACCGATCTTTCATTGCATAGAACAAAAATGCTATGAAAGTGAATGATGACTAAGATAAACATACTGCCTAACATATCCCTCATGTGTTCGACAGAAAAATAAAAAAAAAATCATACAGGGTTGGGAACAAGGTTATGGTGAGTTAATGATGGCAACATGTTCCATTTTTGGTAAACTATACCTTTAAGACCTCCACTTATGCATAATATATGCATTTTCTTGTAAGCTGCTTTATTATGAAATCAACTGCCAAGAAAGTAAAAGTGTAAATATAAACATAAGGGTCATAGTTATGTCTAAGGTTAACATCTCTATACTTAGAGGATCTTGGACAAAGGTAAGCAAAGGATAGTTCTGCCAAAACCAATAACACTTGATGAAAGTCTTATTGTTCCAATGGTTAGAAGAGGTGTGTGTATGTGTGGTTCAGGCTTACCCTTCCCACATACGGTCATTCTCTGACAGATGGAAGGTTCTGTGTCCAAGACACACCCAATGAGAGAAGGAGGGGTTTTGGGGCTGCTGTGGATTAGATTGGTCTAATAAAAGAGCTGGATAATTGAAAGACAGATTAGAGGTCGGTGGAGAAGACTGTTTTTCTAACAGAGGTGCTTGGGATTTGAAATATATTGATAGTAGGTCTAGCATTACGCAAACATGTGGCAACACGGCCAGTGAAATACTACAACTTAGCAAACAACTTATGTGACTAGGAAAGAGCTAGACAGAGAAATTCTCATTACAGTGTTCAGTGAGAGTGAATTGGTCTTCGGTGGTTACAGTACATGTCAGGCATCTTTGAATAAGCATCTGTTTGTGTGCATTACCTCCAAATACACTCGTACCCACATGCACACATTAGCGTAATAAAGCAGACCCACCGAGCTTGGAATCAGAGAAGTCATGTAACTGTATCCTGAGTGAGCAATGGAAATCTGATCCCCCTCTCAGGCCACTACCACTGGTGCTGGGGGAGGGTTCTGGTTACCCAGCTTTGTGTCAAACTGCCATCAGCAAAGAGTTAGTAACTGGGGTAGTGGACAAAGACAGGAGCACTATAGAATGGGTGGATTACTGGGCTTCTAGAAAGGGTTTCTAGTGTAAGAGTACATCCAATATAGAGAAACCTATAAAAAGAAACAAATAGGTTAGGACGAGAGGTAGCAAAAGTGTCGAATTACGTCTGGAAATCTGTAGGAGGCATTTGTTGACATATCACAAGCTGGCCTGGCATCTTAGTAGGCACCTTAGTCACTGACATGCTGCTACTTCTTGAGATCTCAGAAGAGAGCCATTTAAACTGATGATGACCGTTTGAAGGGCACACAATACTGGATATCACATCTTTCAAAAGATGTGATTTAGGTAATATGACAGAAGAGGACAAGAAGGAGCTAAATTAATCAAACGTCAAACAGGGGGACTGTTTCGAGAAGAAGTAAAGCAGCATCCCTTTATGAGATCAGCAGTCCCATAATCCCAACAGCAGACACTGGAGAGAAAAAGAGACCGAAAAACTATGGTAAATTGAGAAGGAGGGGAAAGAGACAGAGGAAGGGGGTGAAAGAAGCACAAAGGGAAAGGAACCATTGGGATCAGGATGACGTCATCGGCTCTCTGGATTGAGGTGTTGAGTCCTCCTGATTATAATCTGAGCTGATTAGCAGACAGAGGAAAAAAATCTCCAGAGCCTCTGCAAACTCTCCGGGGAGCAAGACGTTGTTTTTATGAAGAGGAGAGGCCAAGGACCAGGAGCAAAACCAAGAGAAGACCAGAGATACTTAGAAAGTTATGACCTATATCTAAAAAGAGGAAGCTACATTACAGATAACAAACAGTCAAGGAGTTTTAGTGAAGTAGATTTCAATTTACTTTCTAGGAGTTGTCCCCACTAGGAGGCAAATTAATCAGGACACGTAGGACAGCTAACTGTGTAAGTCTGCAGGCTATTGATATTCAGCTTGTTCTCTAGGCATTTAACACTGTCTGACCTTTGTCTGGATTGTAAGCCAGGATGCCCTCCAATGGCAGTAAAGCCCTCAAGCTACAGTTTGGGCTTATTAACCATGAAAACCGCTATCTAACTGCAGAGGCCTTTGGCTTCAAGGTAAATGCTTCAGCTCCGAGTCTCAAGAAGAAGCAGATCTGGACTTTAGAGCAAGACGAGCAAGATGGTCAGGTGGTTTACCTGCGAAGTCACCTGGGTCGCTACCTGGCTTCTGAAAAATATGGCAAAGTGAGCTGTGAGTCTGAGACGAAAAATAATGACTGTCGGTTTCTGATTGTGGCACAGTCAGATGGTCGTTGGGCCCTGCAGTCCGAGACACATCTCCGTTTCTTTGGAGGTTCGGATGACTACATCTCCTGCTTTGCTCAGACCATTGGTGAGGCAGAACTTTGGGCCATGCATCTGGCGCTGCACCCACAGGCCAATCTGCTCAGTGTGGCCCGCAAACGCTATGCCCACCTGGCATCCCCTGAGGGAGAGATTGCTGTGGACAGCAACATCCCATGGGGTGTGGATGCTCTTCTAACTCTTGTATACATGGATGGAAAATATTGTCTTAAGACCAGTGACAGTCGTTTCTTGAGCAATGATGGGAAGCTGTCCTCTGAGAATGGCCGTGGAACAGGTTACACCTTGGAACTAAAGTCAGGCAAGTTGGCCTTCAAGGACTGTGAGGGGAAGTATTTGACCCCAATGGGGCCCTCTGGAACCTTGCGTTCTGGACGCTGCTCCAAACCCGGCAAGGATGAGCTGTTTGATCTTGAGGAGAGCCATCCACAAGTGGTGTTTCAGGCTGCTAACAACAGATTTGTCTCAATCCGACAGGGTAAGTAGAAACTCTTTGAAATTTCCCTATGGGAGGACCACATGCTTCTGACATATGAGACACTAGAGCCAGCCTTATGTTTTTGTTGTACAATCAGATGACACAACTTTACTATACATCTTTAAAGTTATATTTCACCCAAAAAGTAATATTTTGTTTTATTTATTTGCCATCATGTTGTTTTAAACCCGTTTGACTTACTTTCTCCTCTTGAGATGTTAGACAGAATGTTACCATCAGATGTTTTTCTCCACTGAAATCAAAGACTTGTCTTTCTAACCACATACTTTGAGAAACAATGATGTTAGGAAAATGCAGGTTTCAAACTTAAATGGATTATTGTGCATGTGGCCTCAGTCACATTCACATTCATTGTATGGAAAAAAAAGGATGCAATGAAAGTGAATGGTGAATGACAACATTCTGCCTAGCATCTCCTTTTGTGGTCCATGTAAGAAAGAAATCATATAGGAACAGTGGCAATTTCTCAGGGCCAGCAAAGCTTGCTCTGCTGGCATAACATGCCTAATAAATACATATTTTTTCATCCTTTCAATCTCATTGACCTTTTTGCCTATGTATTTGCAATCACTTTCTACTCTTAATTAATCTAGAAATTAATAGCAAAAAAACTAAAAAAATTATCCAATCAGAATTTGTTCCTCTGGTTACAAGCAAAGTGTGAAGACTGTTTCAAAAATTGAATGGCTGAAGTCATGCTACTTAGCCGAAACAGGGCATGAGCCTGAGCTCCACCCTGTCAGGCCTTCAAAATTTCCACAGAATTCCTCAACAGTATATGTGAATAGGCATCTAAAGTCAGATTGTCAGATTCATCAGCCAATCAGATTGATTTATTTGTTCTTGTGGGTGTGGTCTTTAGGATATGTCCCAGTCCAGGTCTTCTAGCTGGCCTTGAGTGACGCAATCACGCTTTAAGTGACGTATATAATTTGAAAGCGAAGATTGCAAGATCTTGCTGATGAGTCAGCTGTCATAACTGCAGGCATTGCTGTTGTGAAAGAGATCCTTTTGGATTTTAAAACCTAAGATGTTCTGCATGATCGTGTGATTGATTAATTAAACAGGAAAGGAGGACTGATTTTCACTTCAAGCAAATTGGTAAGTGCTTTTTGCATTGTTATAGCAACATCGGGGGTTTTCTAAGTGTAAATTAGGCTGCTTGAGCTTTCAGTGTCAGATCAAGTTTTGACAAGTAACCGTGTACCCTGACGAAACAAAATTTATTGCAAGCAAAATTTTTATAGCAAATATTTTAAATATCTTCTTGGTATTAGACCTCATTGGATCTGGCTTTCATGCATGGATGTGTTTTTAAAATGATTAATAATAATTTATAATATATAAATAATAATTATCTGCCACGTAATGTAGGATGGTTATACGGCATTGTATTCATTGTGAAACTGTTTTCTTAATGGCATGAATCGCACTGAAGGCCTAGACCACAGGCCGCAGCTGTATAGGAACAACATTAGGATGAGTAAATGTTGACAGAATTGACATTTTTGTAAATATCTATCCCTTTCAGAAAATGTATAAATATATTGAGGATGTCCATCCACACTCCTATGGCATCTTGTGTGACAGATATTAATGAGATCTCTTTACAACTTGTAAGTACCTCTAATACCTATTGAGTAACCACATATAGAATCTGAAGTATACTGTGCAAGCAAATAGAATATCTTTGCTCTGTTTTGGCATTGCTTCATTTCCAGGAAAAAAGTTATTTTCAGATTGCATACTATATTACCTCAATTGCTTTGTAGTCATGTCTTACTAGATAGATTATTGTAGACTGAGCACAATCTACACTATTGTGCTGTTAGTCTCACTCCCCATTAGGGTTTTTTATGCAAGCATGCATGACAATGCATGAAAATATCTTGCATGCAGAATTGCAGCTGCATGATGGCCAACTATGCACACATAGTCAGATCTATGGAAACTAGTCTGGAGAGCAGGTGAACACAGAGTCTCGCCCATGAGCATGACCTCACAGAAATAATATATGGCAGCTGTCTTTTTAGCCAAGTAGGCCCATATTAATCTGCCATGCATAGACAATATTTATTCGCTGGCTATGTGCTCTGCTAACAAACATGCTGCATAAATGTAGTTTCTGTCTTGACTGGGCAACTAAGTTCTGTAATGTAAATCTTGCATGCTGTAAGGTTATCTATTATCTCCAGCACAGATCTCTTGGCAGAGCATTTTCAGCCACCTGCAATAGATAAATTACTGGAGAAACTGAATGGCTTTGAATATCCACCATAGGGAAGGGTAGCCAGGTCAGTTACAGATCCTGTCCTCTATAGTACACTCATCTCTCTCTCTCTCTCTCTCTCTCTCTCTCTCTCTCTCTCTCTCTCTCTGTGTTCTATTACTCTTTCTCTGTGTATCACACACACACACACACTTGCAGATGCACATATACTTGTGCAGAATTTGTCACAGACCAAAACCTCGGCCTTAATAGGAAGGACACACTCACAGCAAACACTCTGATATACACACAAACACCCACACACACTAGTGGAAAGTTGTGATAAATAATTGAGTGGACAGGGTCATTGCAATGATGGTGGAGTGTGCTTTCAGAAACACTAGCCTTCCACCTTATTTCTTTATCTAGGGACCACGCAATATGCAGGTCCACAGTGGGGACGCTAATTGGAGAGTCCTTCGGGAGCAGTTGGGTTCTGGGCCAACAGGCAAAAACCCAATAGGGGGAAAGAGACAATGGAGAGTGTGAAAGTGAACCAGAGAAAGGAGAACATGACAGTCAGGTAAAGAATGATCAGGCACAAAATCACAATGAAAGGGGACATAATGCATTATGGGTGTGGACAGGTGGATGGTACAGCTTTTTTTTTTGTCATTGTCACTGTTATAAGATCGTAAATCAAAGAATTTACCTGCAGCTCCCGTGAGGAAGACATGATGTCGTATTGTCAGGTTAGTTTTTTAGGGGATATAGGCAGTTAACGCCATCCAAAAAGTTAGTTTGTAATACTAAAGCATGTGGGACAGGGACAGTTGCCAGGAGTCAATTTGCATTTACATCTAGTCATTTAGCAGATGCTTTTATCCAAAGTGACTTACAAATGAGACACATAGCAAGCAATTTGTGATACAAAGTTTAACAACATCTGCAGTATAGGACTGCCAAGTTCTCCCAGTGACTGGAGTAGTAAAGATCCTAGCACAGAAGAGACAGACAATATTATAATTATTATTAATATTGTACGTTAAGTGCAACTTAGAGCACAAATAATATGATTTAATTTTAGCAGCTAAATATGTTAAAGACTCCAAAAGCAGCTATTGTGCAAATGCTACACTAAATTGTGAGTCCTAAAATATTAGCAGCTGAAGCCATTGTCTAATTAATTTCCAACGTTTTTATGTCAATTGAACCCAAATTACGCAAATAATTTTTTGAAGAACCCACGAGAAACGAAAGCATTTGTGGCAAAATGTTGATTAAAACAAAAATATTTTCACTTGTCCATCCTTTTCTTTAAATTTATAATTGCTAATATACTCACTGTTTCAAAAGTATAGCCACAAGATGTAAACAATATGCATGTTAAAATAATTTTCTAGCCTTTTCTGTGTAAATTCATATCCAATTTTACTACTCCATTGCCATGAAAATATAACAGTGTTTACAAATAACTAGAAATTAATTTGCTTAGAACAATATTCCGTGGCATTTGGCACGACTTTACAGCTCAATATTGAATAAATGGATATAAATTAAAAAAAAAATATATATATATATATATATATATATATATATAAAAATTATTTATTTAATTCTGATTTGTATTTCTAACAATAAAAATTACAGTCTCACCCCCTTTAGGAATCCTTGAAAAACGTCTCTTATTTTTAGATCCAGGATTCTAATGAAAACAATCCAGATCTTGAGGTCCATATTATCACAGTGAATCTTACTGTATGTGTTATGCTTACATTGCTTCCAAAAAAATCTAATGTTCAATGTCAGTTCACCATAATGAAACGTGAATTATCAAAATCTAGACATTTCATTATGGGTGAAAAAAGACACAGACCAGATGGAACAGTTGTTCTTAATGAGCGAGAGGCGTCTCCCCATCTATTGCACATTCATTTTGTGCAAAAAGCAATTAAGTAAAGTAATTCTGCTAATGGATGAAGCAGTTCATTTCTTTTGGAGTCTCTACATGATGAAGGGAACCAGAGATGACTTTAGACAGGTCTGCCAATCAGCTCTGCAGGTCTGGGGTTCATTAAGCCCTGGGCTTCTCGCCCTGGGATGCAACACAAACTCACAGATGATATTTTAATCAATAATGAGTACTGACATTGGATGGTAGTTTTTCAGAAATGTCACTATATTCTATTATGGTGATTTTGGCTGGGGTATTATGTTTTTTTATTTTTGTTTGTGGTGTATAACTTGTCTGCAGCAGGATTAGAGTAGGTTGTGTGCATGGCTGCCACTTAATTTGGAAAGATGGCATGCACTCAGGTGGGTGGATCTGTTACCATTTTCTTCATCACCTCCACAATTTTCCCTGTAGCACTGTGATCTGCCCCAGAGAGTGAAAAAGAGATGATCATAAATAAAGAGAGAAAGAGAGAGTAGGAAAGAGTAAGAAGCTAACAAAATGAAAGCTAAGAACTGGCATGAGTGAACCACAGATAGTGGATTGTGGTATCACTTTACCATTAAAAATTTATCTCAGAGTAATTGTCTTGGTATATTTGGAGATCACTGCTTTAGTTTGGGGTTGACCTATAATGTAAACAAGACATTAATGGTGAGGATGGATTTGACCAGCTTAGATTTAAACCTTAACTTGTATAAATAAGTACAGATTGAACCAAATGTATGAATAGTAATCTTTTAGAGTGTTTTGTGTTCTCCCGTATGTATTTGATCAGGTTCACATGCAATGATCTACTTGCCCCAATTTAGAGAAGGCCCTCTCGCTGTCTCTGGGTACTGTTACATTCCACAGAAATGGGTTGGTAAATTGAGAGGGAGCATTCTGTGATGGGAGTGAGGTAATTCTCAGGAGTTCAGGATTGAGCTAGGTAATCACAATACTGTGGATGAGGAATGATCAGCAGAGGAGATAGAGTGTCCTGCCCCAGCTGGCCTCTCTTCTTATATCTTTGGTGCAAAACTAAAGCAGAGTCAGACGTGAAATTGGAAAATATAGTGTAACGGGCCACAGAAATGAAAAGCACTACAGCAGAGTGATGTGTGTTCTGAGAAATGAAACGTCTGAAGCTGATTCATTTTTAAACCTCTGATTTTGTCTTGTTTAGAAACGTGACTCTGGTTTTTCTTTTTTGGTGTCTTTGACTGGTACTTATGCTTGCCCTGCTGAAAAAGACTACCTTAGACCAGATTGAATTTCAATGACTGGTTTATGATCTTTAGTGACTGGCCAAGCTGGTGGACCAGCATATTATGTTTTCATGGACAGTAATAATTGACCTACGGCGTATTTTTGCATTGTCAAGCTACAAAGACTTCATGTGTCTGTCTATGAGCACAATGCAGAGGCAACTGTGGTATGATTAACATGTAGTAAATGCATTATCAAGTTCTGTTAGTCTGACATCACAAAAAATACAATTACAGTCAGACTAAAGCATTTTAATGACGTTTTAGTCTGACTGAAATCAAACTTCAAAAGTGCATGTAAATGTACTAATTGTTCGCCATCAATCAAGGAATTCTTTCTGGTTACCTTAGTTAAAGCCTGGTGGGGAAACCAGCATACCAGCATCCTGTGTTGGGGACCAGCATCCAAAACACAACATATGTTGGTCACCTGCTAAGCTGGTCTTTTCAGCAGGGTTGGGTTCCAACACAAACATTGTGCTGACACTGTGTGTTCTCATTATTGTCTTAATCTAGCATACCAGATGTTTCTATCATTTTAAGTCATTAGGAATCGGATTATAGAATCCAATTCCAAAGTGTAACCGCATACTGTCTTTTGATAGTCCATGATGATATGTGAAAATCACCCATGCTCTGTTAGAGAAAGAGATAAACAAGCACACAAATACTCTGAATAAAATAGCAAAAAAAGGCATTCCAGAGTGATCGATGCCCGCAGATTCTGCTGATTGGTCTGGTTTTGTTTCCACCATGTCTGAAGCACCCTGTGGCGTCCCGTCGAAACAGAGGTATTACTTCAGCCTCCCCACTGGTTTTCCTCTGCCTTCTCAGGGTTCTGCGCAGCAGAGCTGGAGGATTGTACATACACTACTCAAAAAAGCCGCTTACGGGACCCTACGGTGCAGCTTTGTATCTCTTTGTGTGTAGAGAATTAGAAGAGGTCACAGCTTGGGAGGGGAGGGGCTGGGAGGATGACAGGGTGAAGAGGGAAGGGGGTAAGGTGCAGGATCTGGCCTGTTAAAGGATTAAGAATATGATCAAGGGATATTTTCGGATACATCCACTTTGGGCCTTAGCCACTACAATCTGTCTGATGCATTTTGCACAATGCCGCAGTTTTGCGTAAAATACTTAAGATTATGACATTATGTCATTACGTTTTATATATTTGTGTGTAACTTATATATAAATATTATGTATTAAATTTCACCTTGATCGATTGTAAACCACATTCCAGATAAATATATAGATATTTTTATTTTATTCAAAATATACAAATTGTGAAAAACAAGACAGTCAGAGTGACAAAAGCCTTGAAATGTGTATATGCCTTGTGTATTTTGAAGTACTTTGAATACTTTAAGATCTATACGATAGATAGATAGATAGATAGATAGATAGATAGATAGATAGATAGATAGATAGATAGATAGATAGATAGATAGATAGATAGATAGATAGATAGATAGATAGATAGATAGATAGAAAGAAACTGAACTATTTGGACAGATTTGGACATTCCCTTCAATGCTTCTGTCAGAAACAACACATGAAAAACTCAGACATAAATGAATATAAATACAGATAAATATGGGTTTAATTCAAGTTAAGCTCAATCAACAGCATTTGTGAGATAAATTGTTTATTACAAAAAAAATCTATTTTGACTCATCCCTCTTTTTCTTTAAAAAAAGCAAAAATCTGAGTTCCAGTGAGGCACTTACAATGGAAGTGAATTCGGCCAATCCGTAAACAGTAAAATACTCACTGTTTCAGAAGTATAGCTACAAGGCATAAACAATATACTTGTTAACTTGATTTTAGTATGATAAAATCACCTTTTTTGTGTAAAGTTATAGCCAATTTTACAACTTTGTAAATGATGCAATATCAACAAACCCTAAAATGACTGTAAAAATGGCAATTTATAACAAATTTACATATCAAATAACACATGAGTTTAACATAATAATTAATGTAAGTTCTTTTGTAAAATTTTAAGCTTCAGTTTTTTAACCCTTCAAAAATTGGCCCCATTCACTTCCATTTTAAGTACCTCGCTGTAAATTGGGGGACTAGTCAAAATTCTATTTTGTGGAATCAATATTCACAAATGCTGCTGATTGAGCTTAACCTGTATTGAACCCTTAATTGTTTTAAAAACTATAAAAATTCTCTTGAAGTGATAGTATGCCCTAAAAATCTAAAGAAAGTCAAAGGGAGGTTAAAAACAACATGAGGTGGTAAATGATGAGAATTTTTATTTTTGGGTGAATTATCCCTTTAACACAAGCACTTGTTCACTTACACAAGAATATGCACTATTATGTATTACATGGTTTTCTACACCCTGTTTTCAAGAGGTTTCTTGGACATACTGTAGCCATTAAATCTTAGTCCATGGAACTGCCATGACATAATCCCAGAACTAATTGGCATGGAAACGCAGTGGGGAGCAACAAGGCGTCTGTCTCTGCCAAGGTCGCAGTTTTCATGCCAAGGTTTTATGGGTGCAATGGGAAAGATTCAATCTCAAGTAGCTTTGCCCTACTGCACTGAATAGTAGTGCAGAACTGCCATAGTCAAAACTGAGATATGTGTTGCTTGCCAAAATTAATGCATGAATGTATTTTAGGTACATAGACCAAAATGCCCAATGTTCAAATTGTGGGATGCTACAATCTACACAGTATAGAGCTTACGTTTGTTATACAATTAAACTGCTAAATCAAGATTAATAGTTTAAATATAAAATAAATTAGACCTCAGCTTGTTGTGGTCTTATTGTGTAATCGCTGTTAATGCTACAAATAATCCTGTGTTTTGGTAGGAATCTGTCAGCATGGTTATTGAGTAAACCTCCCCATTTCAAACCAACAGTGATCTTGCATTGTAATAAAGGATGTTTATGGACAAAGGAGTGACATGTTTGGGCTCCATTAACGATAAATGTGAGTCTTAAATAAACAAGGTTTGATGGAGACATTGCACTAAAACAGGGCTCAGAGTCAGGTTGATACCTGTTGTGCATGGCAGGGAAGTTAATCATGTTGCATTGTCTCCCATTAGGATTCTGGGGGAAAGTTCAGGACATACACGTTATCTTGTTTAAGCAGCTACTTTTGAAAGGCCCTTAGAAATGCATTTAAAGTGAGTGACAGTATTGTTTTGTGTGTTTGACTATTTTTCTAATGTAAATGCAAATGTTAAAGATGCACTCAACCTTAAAGGGACAGTTCACCCCAAAATCATATAAAAGGCATAAGAATGTTAGCCTCGGAGACCATTCAATTTAATTTGTATGAGGTAAAAAAGATGCAATGAAAGTGAATGGTGACTGAGGCTAACATTCTGCCAAATATTTCCTTTTCCGTGGAACAACATGAGTGGGAGCTAATTTTTACAATAATTGTAATATCTTTTTTCTCACATGAAGGGTAAGCAAATGACAAATACATTTTTAGGTAAACTATCCCTTTAAAGAATTGAATAGTACTTAAAAAAATAAATCATGTACATAAGAGGAAGTCTCCAGTCATATCAGTAGACTAATCAAAGCTGTAAATGGGTTGCCTCGTGGCGGCTCCCATGTTGAGATCACATGACTAGACAAACATTGCTTATTTTACCTCAATTACCCCCTGATTATTGGACACTTTGACTCACAGAATAAATTAATCATGGTTGACTGTGAATAGTACATTTCTATGATGGCATCAGAAACCAAAAGCTATTGCTTATTGCCAAGTTGTCAGTTTATGTCCTAAATGACTGCCATATTGAAAAAACTACTCAGTGCATCTTTAAAACAAAACAAGTACTAACTATTCCATCATGTTTGTTTCTTTATGTGCTTCTACAGGTGTGAGTGTCTCAGCCAATCAGGATGATGAGACAGACTTGGAGACGTTTCAAATGGAAATTGATAAAGATATGAGAAAGTTCAAATTTCGAACTAATGAAGGGAATTACTGGACGCTTGTTGCTCATGGAGGCATCCAGTCAACAGCCACAGAAGCGTAAGAATCGCCTTTTCTTTTAGTCCCTGTGCTCTAGAAAAATTACAACACATGTTAAAATCCTGACAAACTGATAATCTGTACAGGCTCAATATGATTAGGGCCTTGTCAGGCACAAGATCAGGGCACCTTCAAGCAATGGCCGTAATTACATTAGAGCAAGAAGCAATTTATTTTAATATCCCAAATATGTATCTATGAGTAAATGCATTCATAATATTAACCATTTTATGTCCTCACTAATTTTAGACTTAAAAATAGAATATAATTAATCAAATATGGGTTTGATTGTCAATGTTTTATTCACTATGTTTATCTCCCTGTCTCCTGTGTGCAGTGGTGCCAACACCATGTTTGACATAGTGTGGCTTGGTCGGCGGGTGGCACTGCGAGCCAGCAATGGAAAATACGTTTGCACAAAGAAAAATGGCCAGCTTGCTGCAGTCAGTGACAGTGTGGGTAAGTGCATAAATGGTAGTACCCACAAACAAAATCTAAATCAAATGTCATTTATAAAATGCACAACAATACAGTATGCAGCAGTAACTGCAAATGAAAATGGTATTCCTGCGTGCTTGAAAGAAGTAAAAATCTTATAATTTAGAAATTTATGTTGAAATCCTCTTAAAATGTTTTCATGAATATGTCTTAACAGCTCTCCTATTATAAGAGTAAGAGGATGCTCATTTTCATTTGCCTTCCTGTAGCAAAGTAAATAACAAAGGAGTTCTGTCTAGACAGCAATGAGATTAAAACTGGACAGCAATGAGATTAAATGGAGAGCAAATGAAGACTTTTGTTTAAGTCTACAGCTTCTCAGAGAAACAGACTCTAGTAGTGTCTCTAGTCTTAAAAGCGATCTCAACAATGTCTCACACTGTCCTCAAATTTGCCAAGATAAAGTCTCCGAATCAAAAGTCATACATTTCTATATGAACTCAGTATTTCTCAACAGATTCTACCAAAACCAAATTATCAGTACTATGCTATCCATATTAAAGGGATAGTTCAAGCAAAAACGTCTAGGTTACGGATGTAACCTCTGTTCCCTGATGGAGGGAATGAGACGTTGTGTCGAAGAAGCGACACTAGTGTTCTCCTTGAGCACCTTTTGCATCTCTGATCTATGAGAAAATGCCAATGAGAAATTGGCAGACAGAATTTGCATGTCCCGCCCCCGGACATACGGGTATAAAGGGAGGGAAATGTGTCTGTTTCATTCAGGATTTTTCTGAGGCCGGGAGGACACAACGTCTCGTTCCCTCCATCAGGGAACGGAGGTTACATCCATAACCTAGACGTGCCCTGTCTGTCGCTCACTTCAACGTTGTGTCGAAGATGCAACACTAGGGGTCCAATTTAAATCACGCCATGCGCTGAGCCGTGTATATGTACTCCTGACACAGGAGTGGGCAGGTATTTTACGTGCCAAAGCAACCGGCTGTGTCAGGCTGCACGTACCCTTCCCCAATGCCACATAAAATCGTCAAAGCCTTCTGGTTCTTTACCCCCAAAAGGGGGGAACAAGGCGACGTGCCAAGCATGGGAGCAGGCCACACCAGCCGCGCCTTTTCTCTATCTGTTTCTCGCATAGAGTTAAAGCGGCTGGGGCCATCTTAACGCTATCATACGCATCAGGGAAGGCAATCTTTCCCAGTTTTCCTATTCTTTCAGGGGGGAAAGACCCTGCGGAGACCACACCTGCCCAGACTGGGGGAGGTAAAGAGTGGTGAAATACATCACATGAGCTTTTAGGTCACATGTGGAGAACAGCACGGTGGTAGATCCTACCTCATTGGGAGGGAGGAGTTGCTACGGACATGGCGACAAGGGGCCAGTGGGAACGGCCCAAGGAAGAATGTGGGTCCGCTTGCAAGGGGACTGTACCGCGGAAAATACACACAGGGGGGAAGTCCATGTAGGAGCCCGACCTGTGGAGCACCTATTCCAGTACAGGGTAGATTGAGTACCCGCATTGGATTTGGTCGGTGAATTACTCCGCTGAATTCGCAGACCAGAGGGCTAGGGAGGAGTCATCCAGGGAGCCAAGTTAGTGGGATCTCTTGGGATAAGAACACACGATTTTACCTCAGCAGAGGGAATGGGCCCGCTAGGTGCAAGCGATTCCCCCGGTCAGTTTGTCAGCGTGTTACCGAGTTCTAGAGGGGCCCTGAGTCCGACTGATTCTAGCGGCTCGAAGGGGGGTCTCTGAAGGTCCGAGAGGACCACTGAGAGATCCCAGGAGGGGAACAGGCTTGGCTGGGAGGGATTTAACCTCCGGGTGCCTGTTAGGAACCTGATAATTAAGTCGTGCTTACCCATAGACTTGCCGTTTACTGTGTCGTGGTGGGCCGCGGTAGTGTCTGTGCAAGAAGGCTCACTGGGGGAAATGTGTACTTGCACAGCCCCGTGGGCCAGTTGTGTGCGAGCGCGTCTGTCCCGAGGGGAGCCTCCGTTCGGGCGTACCAGAGCGGGCAGTGGGAGGTCTCTCGGGAGGCGAACAGGTCTACCTGAGCTTTGCTGAACCGTTCCCAAATCAGCTAGACTGACAGGGGGTGAAGCCTCCACTCTCTGCTGGGCAAGCATTGTCGTGATAGCGCGTCCACCACCACGTTGAGGTTGCCCGGGATGTGATAAGCACGCAGCAACTTGAGACGTGGACGACAGGCGAGTTGTGACATATGGCGGGAGTGTACGCCACCTTGGCAATTTATGTACACTACCATGGTGGTGCTGTCTGATTTCATCAAGACATGTTTGCCCTGAATTAGTGGGAGAAACCTCCGCAGGGTTTCTAAAGTACAGCCAACAACTCTAGGCAGTTGATGTGCCAGCGCAGCGGGGCCCCTTTCCAACGGCCCGCGGCTGCGTGCCCATTGCACACGGTGCCCCAAACCCAATTTGGAGGCGTCGGTAGTGACCAGGACGTATCGGGACACCTGCTGCAAGGGGACTCCTGTCTGCAGAAAGCAGAGGTCTGTCCAGGGTTTGAACATTTGGCGGCAGGCGGGGGTGATGATCACACGACACCATGCTCGTCTTGGGACTCGAGTCTGGACCCAGTGCTGAAGCGGTCTCATATGCATCAACCCCAGCGGTACAACCGCTGCGGAGGACGCCATATGCCCCGGGAGCCTCTGGAAAAGTTTTAAAGGAACAGCTGTGCCCGGCCTGAAGGTGGCGAGGCATTTCAGCACTGACTGCGTGCGCTCGTTGGTGAGGCACACTGACATTGAGACTGAGTCTAACTCCATGCCGAGAAAAGAGATGCTCTGCTCTCTGGGGCAAGCTTGCTCTTTTCCCAGTTGACCTGAAGCCCTAAACGGCTGAGGTGCCTGAGCACTTGTTCCCTGTGGGCACATAGTAACTCTCGGGAATGGGCCAGGATGAGCCAGTCCTCGAGGTAGTGGAGTATGCGGATGCCTGCTTCCCGAAGTGAGCCGCTTGGGAGCCTTCCGGGTCCTCGAAGGGGTCCGTGAGACGGGGGGCGTGCACTTCCTGTGGGGCGCTCGACGCAGGGGCTGAGAGCTAGGCCCAGGATGAGGTGGAGCTGCACATTTCTTAGCCACAGGAGGATGCCCTCGGTGAGCAGATGGAGCATGGACCGTGGCAGCAGGTTTGTGATCGGGGCAGGATGTGTGATATGGCCTCCGTCTGCTTCTTCACCGCAGAGAACTGCTGGGCAAAGTCCTCGACAGTGTCGCCGAAAAGACCAAACTGGGAGACATGTGCATCAAGAAAGTTTGTCTTGTCCACTTCACGCATCTCGACCAAGTTCAGCCACAGATGACGTTCCTGAACCACGAGAGTGGCCATCGCCTGCCCGAGTGAATGCGCTGTTACCTTCGTGGCCCTGAGGGCAAGGTCAGTTGCTGAGCGCAGTTCCTGCAGCACGACGGGATCAGGACTACACAAGTGCAGATCTTTAAGTGCATTTGCGGCATGTCCGGTGGTGCTGTAGGCTTTGAAGGTCCTTGAAGATGCCATCCTACAGGCCTTGGAGGGGAGCACAGGGAGACCCCACCAGGTGGCGGCGTTCTCGGGGCACAAGTGGATCGCAACTATTCTGTCCACCTGGGGGACCACCGTGTAGCCGTGGGCTGCTCTGCCGTCGAGGGTAGTGAGAGCGGATGAACATGAGGCCTTGTGACGGGTGGAGAAGGGTGTCCTCCACAAACTCGTCAGCTCATGCACTTCCGAGAAGAAAGGGAACGGGGGGGGGGGGGGGGGCACGGCTGTGACCGGCACGCAGACCTGAGGAACCAATCATCCAGCCATGAAGGCTGTGGGGAGGACGGGGGGTCCAGCCCCACACTGACGGCGACCCGGGCAAGCATGTCGGACATCTGGTTGTCAGCCTCAGACTGGGCGTGCTGGCCCGAAGGCGGCAGTACAATCGAGTCATCCGCGTCAGACGCTGGACCGCTCTCCGATGCAGTGGTGAGCTCATCCGGCTTTGGGGGCTCAAGAGGATAGGCAGGCTGGCTGCAAGGCGAGCCGCTGTTGCCTAGAGCCCGGCAACGAGTGTGGGGGGCGGGTGGTTCGCTGGGACGTACCCGGCGAAACCAAGCCCACTGCCATCCCCAAATCGCCTCCATTGCCAGCCGCGTCTTCCTTCTGAGGAAGGAAAGCCGTGACCACAACGTTGCCATGGTCATGTTCTCGCAGTGAGAACATGAGCCATCCACAAACACTGCCTCGGTGTGATCGCTGCCCAGACACACGAGACCATCAGGAGCGGAGAGCACTCTACCGCATCCAGGAACTACACAAGGGGCGGAAGGGCATCTTTATAAAGACGCGTCCTGAAAAGGACGTTCAACGCCAGCTGTGTATTTGCTCTTTTAGAGGAAATAACTCTTTTAGAGAAATAAACTCTTTTAACTGCGCTGTCGAAGCGCCCAGGGGCAAAGCTGCACTGCTGTGCAGAGAAGGGAGAAAGCCGCTGCATTTATGTCCTTTTTGGAACTTCAAAGTTCTGGTCATTATTCATTTGCATTGAATGGGCCAACACAGCTGAGATATTCTTTTAGCAATATTTGTTTGTGGTATGAAGAAGAAAGTCATACACATCTGGTATGGCATGAGGGTGAGTAAATGATGAGAGAAAATTCATTTTTGGTTGAACTATCCCTTTAAATGTATAGCGCTCCTCTTATAGTATGTCAATATGATGTCTGATTTTATTTGTCTTAAGGACCGTTTGAGAGACTAAGTTGATACTAAATGAAACATAACTGATAACTCCTTTATGTCTCCTAAACAATGAAAGCCCTTTGAGTAATAAAACCTTCCTCTGGTATATCATCAACCTGTTCTTTCTCCAGGTGAGGATGAGCAGCTGGTTCTGAAACTGATCAATCGACCCATATTGATCCTGAGAGGAGAGAATGGCTATGTATGTCACCACAAGAACTCAAATACACTGGATGCCAATCGTTCAGTTTATGACATATTTACGCTGTATTTCAATGATGGTGCATACCACATTACAGGTAAGATTTACTCCTACCACATTAGACCGTGCATTACATTTTAACCCTCCAATTTATTTCAGGTAATTTTTGACCCGAGAGTGGTAGATACAATTTTTAAACACCACATAGTTTTTAGTACGGGAACCAAATATCTTTGTCAAGATTATCAAAATATTTTTTTTCATATTTTTTTTGTAATAAAATTGTTTAAGAGATATAACCATAAAAATAATTATTACATCTTTTGTGTTTGTGGGTCTATTTTGACCCAGGCATTAATTGTGACTTTACACATCAGAATCAGAATGAGCTTTATTGCCAAGTGTTCTCACGTACACAAGGAATTTTCTTTGGAGAAGCAAGCGCACCAAATAAACACTTCACTTACATGTAGCCTCTTTCTCATATTCTCTCACACACTTTTTTGTCCATAAATGGAACTGCATCTTGTTTTCAAACATGCACACACACACATGCACAGTCTCACACACACACAAACACACATTCCTGTACAAAACAGATGTAGCAAACTAAATCAAAGGTACTACAGCCTAACAGACGAAACTGTCCACATTTTACTCTGCATACTCATGCATCAACATTCGGCAGTTCATGCAAGTAAATATAATAGGTCTTGCTTAAAAACACAGTTAAGAAGTATTAATGTTGTATGCTTGAGTTGTTCAGTTGTTTTGATAATGTTTAGTTGAAAAAGAATACATTAGCTTCATAAATTATGACCATCAAGTTGTATTAAACAGGTATGAGAGTAATAGGAAATTACTTGTAATTAGATGTTAATATAAAATGTGTATTATGTTATATTTAGATAAATGTAACAGAAATTTAGATTAAAAAAAGATGTCCACATGTATCACACTGGTTTTGCTGTAGTTAATGTATATTTAGAATTTCTAAATTTTATTATTTCTAAACAAAATATCATATACATTAATAACTTTTATATTTGTCAGTTAACATGCCAAATATTAATCTTTTACATGTATGAACGGTTAAGAAATTATAAATTAATTACAATATAACTTTAGATTAAAACCATGGGATTATGAATGATTCCTAAGGTTGAATTCCAGCGGTCAAAATTGACCCGTGAATGCAAAAGGTTTATGCAGATTCTGAACGCAAAAGGTTTAAATCTATATTTGGCAAGATTTTGTTATCCTGCTAAAAATCCCAAAGCAATAGCATAAAATAGATGGCCAGATTTGTGCAATTCTATTAAAGCTATTATGACATGGAAACAGGTTTAAGGACAAAACCAGCTTTGGGCAATACGTTTTGTTAATCTTTTTAAAGGTGTTACAAAGCTGATCTCAGTGTGATTCTACAGGTGCTGGTGGAAAGTTCTGGTATGTGTCCAACAGTGGATTGGTGTGCTCTGATGGCGACACACCTGAAGATTTCAGCTTTGAATTCCTGGAGCATGGACGGATAGCTATAAGGGCCAAAAATGGCAAATATCTACGAGGAGACCAAGGCGGCAACCTGAAAGGAGATGGAGAAAATGCAGACAGCTCTTCCCTCTGGGAATACTGACACCTTGTGGACATTTAAAGAACTGCTAATCACCCGGGTTAAACTCTTGGATTTACAATTGTCAAGCAACAAATTGGTACAATTAAGTTCTAACGTTTGGAAATCTTTGTTTTTCATCAGTATTTTGATTTAGTCAGTATTCAGCATTACACATGTATTCTTACCATTTCTGGATTATATGCTTATACAAAATGAGCTTGTAGGAAATAAAATGCACACATGACAAGAACTGAATCTTTACCATATCAGCTCACTGTTACTCATTATAAACTGCAGCTGTGCTGCAAAACAAGTCTCTGGCATTGCTATGGATATAAATTTTATATATACACTACCGTTCAAAAGTTTGGGGTCACCCAAACAATTTTGTGTTTTCCTGAAAAGTCACACTTATTCACCACCATACGTTGTGAAATGAATAGAAAATAGAGTCAAGACATTGACAAGGTTAGAAATAATGATTTGTATTTGAAATAAGATTTTTTTTACATCAAACTTTGCTTTCGTCAAAGAATCCTCCATTTGCAGCAATTACAGCATTGCAGACCTTTGGCATTCTAGCTGTTAATTTGTTGAGGTAATCTGGAGAAATTGCACCCCACGCTTCCAGAAGCAGCTCCCACAAGTTGGATTGGTTGGATGGGCACTTCTTGCGTACCATACGGTCAAGCTGCTCCCACAACAGCTCAATGGGGTTCAGATCTGGTGACTGCGCTGGCCACTCCATTACCGATAGAATACCAGCTGCCTGCTTCTGCTCTAAATAGTTCTTGCACAATTTGGAGGTGTGTTTAGGGTCATTGTCCTGTTGTAGGATGAAATTGGCTCCAATCAAGCGCTGTCCACTGGGTATGGCATGGCGTTGCAAAATGGAGTGATAGCCTTCCTTATTCAGAATCCCTTTTACCCTGTACAAATCTCCCACCTTACCAGCACCAAAGCAACCCCAGACCATTATATTACCTCCACCATGCTTAACAGATGGCGTCAGGCATTCTTCCAGCATCTTTTCATTTGTTCTGCGTCTCACAAACGTTCTTCTTTGTGATCCAAACACCTCAAACTTGGATTCATCTGTCCACAACACTTTTTTCCAGTCTTCCTCTGTCCAATGTCTGTGTTCTTTTGCCCATCTTAATCTTTTTCTTTTATTGGCCAGTCTCAGATATGGCTTTTTCTTTGCCACTCTGCCCTGAAGCCCAGAATCCCGCAGCCGCCTCTTCACTGTACATGTTGACACTGGTGTTTTGCGGGTACTATTTAATGAAGATGCCAGTTGGGGACCTGTGAGGCGTCTGTTTCTCAAACTAGAGACTCTAATGTACTTATCTTCTTGCTCAGTTGTGCAACGCGGCCTCCCACTTCTTTTTCTACTCTGGTTAGAGCCTGTTTGTGCTGTCCTCTGAAGGGAGTAGTACACACCGTTGTAGGAAATCTTCAATTTCTTAGCAATGTCTCGCATGGAATAGCCTTCATTTCTAAGGACAAGAATAGACTGTCGAGTTTCAGATGAAAGTTCTCTTTTTCTGGCCATTTTGAGCGTTTAATTGACCCCACAAATGTGATGCTCCAGAAACTCAATCTGCTCAAAGGAAGGTCAGTTTTGTAGCTTCTGTAACGACCTAAACTGTTTTCAGATGTGTGAACATGATTGCACAAGGGTTTTCTAATCATCAATTAGCCTTCTAAGCCAATGAGCAAACACATTGTACCATTAGAACACTGGAGTGATAGTTGCTGGAAATGGGCCTCTATACACCTATGTACATATTGCACCAAAAACCAGACATTTGCAGCTAGAATAGTCATTTACCACATTAGCAATGTATAGAGTGTATTTCTTCAAAGTTAAGACTAGTTTAAAGTTGTCTTCATTGAAAAGTACAGTGCTTTTCCTTCAAAAATAAGGACATTTCAATGTGACCCCAAACTTTTGAACGGTAGTGTATATATATATATATATATATATATATATATATATATATATATATATATATATATATATATATATATAATTGTACTTAGTTATATTACCTTGGCAGTCATTAAACAGGTAGTGACAGTAAATTTGTCATCTTTCCTCTCGTCTGAAAAAGGGAACAGTGCAAAAACATTTTATTTGGTCTCCTATTTACCTGCCATTTACGCTGCTATATTTGTACATCTGTATTCCAAACCCGAAAATGTGAAAAGGGTCCATTTTTTTTATCCCTCAATAACCCTTTTTTTGTCTTTCATATATGTTAGAAAGGACTTTTCAGTCCCTCGCAATGAAATTAATCAGAACTAAATCCTGTCTCTAATTTCTGATGGAATTAATCTCATTTACTGTAGCCTGGGTTTAAGTACAAAAAAATGTATTGTTTCCATTCTGAACTTAAAAGGCATCAGAATTGTGTACCAGCGGTGATTGCGGTTGCCATGTGCTCTCCACCGGCAGCAATGTAGTAACAAAGTACTTATTGCTACCAGCAGAGAGAGCTTTGTTTGAAAAATGAAAAATGAACTGCTGGTGGCTGCAGTCAATAAGATACAACCTTTAAATACAATATTACTGAATATACTGATATAGGCTATATTAACAAGTTTCACAATCTAGGAGCATTAAAGAAAAATACCATGGTAACTATACAGTAGTTTCCAGTAAATACATTTTGTCTATTGTAATTGCTATACAAGCTGTGGTAATTTGGTTCTATCAAGGATTCTGAATGTTTAACAATTATGCTGAAGGAGACTCCACATTAATTTATTTTGTTTTTAAAGTTGTAACAACTTTACATTTATCATGGTAAAGTATGATTATTTCCTGTTATACCACCTGAGAGCCAGCCAAAAAATTATAATTTTTCTGCAACATTAAAACCACCTGCCTAAATTGTGAAGGTTCCCCTTGTGCCACCAAAACAGCACCAACCCGTATCTCAGAATAGCATTCAGAGATGATATTCTTCTCAGTACAATTGTAGAGAGCGGTTATCTGAGTTACTGTAGACTTTGTCAGTTCTAACCAGTCTGGCCATTCTCTGTTGACCTCTCTCATCAACAAGGCGTTTCCATCCACAGAACTGCCACTCAATCTATTTTTTTGTTTTGTTTTTGCCACCATTCTGAGGGAGGAAACTCTAGAGACTGTTGTGAGTGAAAATCCCAGGAGATCAGCGATTACAGAAATACTCAAACCAGCCCATCTGGCACCATCTGGTGGTTTTAATGTTGTGGCTGATCGGTGTATGTCAGATGCATAAAAACGTAACAATAATTGTTTTTTGATAATAAATCATTTATTCATATTTTATTAGGACCCAGTTAGGCCTACTACAAAAATGAAAGAAAGTTTTTCCATTAATTCCATTATTTAATAATGATTTTGAGCTCATTTCTTTCTTTAACATATACTCTGCAGCACTGATTTCATGAAAGTGTTTAATTTTTCAATGCTCTCTTAAAGGTTACATATGAAGCAACACTGCCTGCATGAACCCCTGTTGAATCATAACGTGTCTTTGTCAGCACTTTGGCACAGAAATCTTGTTTCATAGAAATAAAAGTTTCAACCAATAAAGGAGACACTTGTACCAAGTCCTGATGTCCCATACACAGACATAAATCAAGCAAATACTAATGAAAATTACAAAATAATACTCCTAATGTTCTTCTTTCCACACTGTAAATCCTAATAGTTATCTCAAACAAACAAAAAAGAAGCTCAACTTAAGCTTAATCATTTAATATTCTTACTCATTTTAATAAAGTTACCGTTACTCTCTAAACCCTAAAGCTGGGTTCTTTAAACTTTGGTTTCATGTACTTTAACTCAAAATGATAAAGAACAAAATTGCAGCAGTGTGGAGTACCCATAAGCCCTTGCACTTGAATAAAATTATGTAATTGTGGTCAAAATACGGTAACTGATGTAGAAAAACAATAATTGTTATTTAAAAATGTATATAGTTTTCATTCTAATGACCATAGTTGTTGTTTTGTTTTACAGTAGCTGGTTAATAGTTGTGATTTGTGGAAGTCACCGTTGAACTAAGAGTCTGTTACATTATTAATTTAAGTTATTCATTTCAACTTAATTTTACTTTATAAAGGAGTAGATTTATGCAATAAGAAGTATTGAGAATAATCTAATCTGCCATAGGCCTATATAATGTGTCCAGTCATAAATTCCCTTATACTGTATAAAATATGCTATAACTCAGTTTAAATCATTAAATATTAACAATCATACTATAATCACAGATGGGTTAAGTTTACTTGTTACTAGTTAACTTAAATAAATAAGTTCAGTTTACTTGAGCAAATTAAGTATGTATATTAGAAAAATGATGAAGGCCAATTTCCATAAAAAAATATCAACTAATTAGATTTCATAGAGCATAAAATGTCCCAAGTAGTCATGTCCAAACCCCCAATTATTTGGTATCTCTGAAAAGCCCTGTGTGTCCTGTTTAAGATGCATGAGGCATATTTCTCCTACTAAGTTCAGTTCTGTCAAAACAATGAACATCCATCAAAACAACAATCATTTGCCACACAACAACACAAAATGTCTATCACTTTTTCTTTCTTTTTTAGCTTTATAAAAACAAATATTGACATCAAAATTTGAAACTATTGATTACAACATATTTTGAGTAGAAACCATTTTTCTTCCACCTTTGGTCCATAAAATGAAAGTTCGTTATAAATCAAATATCCTACAAATATATATAGGTTGCTGTTTAAACATTGCTTGTTAATATAGCATGTGTTTTGGGGGAAAACATGTTATCGAACCCTTTTTTACAGTCTATGATCGAACCCCGTTTTAAAAACGAGGGAACATACTTCTCTGTCTGCGCATGCGTATAAATGACGCTCCACAGCCAATCAAAAAAGGCGCTCAAAATTTTAAAATGTTAACCGGAAGAAACGACAAAAACAAACAAGACAGTGGTGTAGCTCAGTTTGTTTTAGCTTCGCTCTACCTAAATACCACTCTCGATATTCAAGAAAATGGATCCTGGTAATGACGATCAGAACAAAATGTACTTTTATGAGAACAGACTTCAAACTTTCGTTGGCTGGCCGTTTGAAGAGGGTTGCGTTTGCACTCCAGAAAATGTGGGTGAATCCTATAATGTAGTTATACCAGCACCTCTGGATCTACTTTTGTTTTATATGTGCTTAAATGCAATGTTTTCCGCTTCTCAAATATTATTTTGGTCTATAGATGGCCAAAGCTGGATTTATTCACACCCCGTCGGAGAACAGTCCAGATATAGCTCAGTGCTTCTTCTGCTTGAAAGAGCTGGAAGGATGGGAGCCTGAGGATGATCCTGAGTGAGTTCACAAGATTACATTTCAGTGGCAATACCTCTTTCAGATCTGTCATATGATGGAATAAGGCTTATTGATTTAGGTTATTTGATTTAGAAAATGGCATCAGGTCAGATATTTTGCATTTGTTTCTGATGTGTTGTCCTGTTGTTTGTGTTTTCAGGAAAGAACATAAAGCACATTCTCCCACATGTGATTTTATCTTGCTGAAGAAGACAATGGACAGCCTGACAGTGGAGGAATTTCTGAAACTTCAGAAAGAGGGACAAAAGTTTATCATTGTAAGTGCTTACTGGCAGAAAAAGGGCACTGTTTATGTATATATGCACTCAAGTACACAGGGTTCCCCATGATCAAGAATAGAAATATTATAATTTTACAGTTGTGATTTATAGGACTGGAGAAGTCATTGAAATTAAAAAGAAAACTCTGAAAGGTCATGGATTTTCAGTCACATGTTGCAATATGATTTTATACGATTTTAACACTAGATAATTACATAGTTAACATGAACTTACTGACAATTTGTTACCGCATTTATTAATCTCGGTTAATGTCAATTTCAACATGTGCAAATACATTTTTAAAATGCAAAACTGTGCATGTTTATATTTTTTAATGCATGGGTTTTCAAACTTTTTGATACCAAGGACCCCAAATGTGACGATCCCCTTGCGAGGTACCCCCTATTTGAGAAAAATAGTAAACATAATATTAAATACACATTGTTTGCTAAATTAAATAATTGGCTTTTGTTAGTGCCATCATACTAAAGCAAAATGTATTAATACAAATTTATAAGGAAAACATTTACATTTCATTAAGTGTGTATTTTTTTCGATTATAGTAATGCAAGAAGTAATGTTTAAACATAAAGAGAGCATTTTCAATTCAAATCAAAGGTATTTGTATAGGATTTTTCATGCTCAATATTGTGAATAGCAGCTTTAAAGAAAATAGTGAAGTGCAGAAATGTTTATTTTTTTCCTAATATATGACATTTTTGCAGGTTTGTTTTTATTTATTACTGTTTAAAATGATGTCTGTCAATAGAATAAAATAATGGCTGTTAATCACATGGTTTTAGAATGAGACAGAAAATGTTGTAATTTTTATACAATAAATTATAAAAATTTTGAATTTCTTTTAATTTTCCATGGTCCCCCGAGCATCCTCATTGCGGACCCCAGTTTGAAAACCCCTGAGTTCATTCGTTATGAACTAACATCAATTAAAAATGTTTTTGTATTGGTATTTTCTTAAATTAACTTAACCATAACCCAGTTTAAAAAATGCTGTTAAAAATATTGTTAATTGTTCGTTCATGACACCTAATGCATTTACTTTATGTTAACAAATAAAATCTTTAAGTGTTATCAAGCTTTCTAAAGTAAAATATAGGCTATGCTTTCTTGTTCTCAACACTGAAATATTCGATTTGCTCTTTGTGAGTGCAATCTCTATAATATAATTTAAAAAAAATAATTACAACTACAAACGTCTTGAAAATTCTTTGGTCAAAGTCAAGTGAAATTTTATTTATAAAGCACATTTAAAAAAAACAGAAGTTGATCAAAAGTGCTGTACAGTCTGATAAAACAGGATTATTATAATATAGTTTCAAACCAGACATGGTACAGACTCAATTAAACTGTATCAAAAGCTAAAGAGTCAAATTAAGATTTACGGGAATATTTAAAAATAGCTAGAGAATGAGCAGACCTTATGTATCACCCTTTGACTTACAACGATAGTGGGGGACGGATACAAGATCAGAGCGTTCTGGCAGGAGAGTAAGGATGAAGGTCACTAATGTACTGTAGACCAAGTCCAAAGATGGCCTTATACATGTAGATAAGTGTTGTCAAATTAATTCTAATCTTAAGGTGTGGGAACCCTAAATGCATATCTGGAGAATCTGTGTCATATTAGTAATATATAAATACCAATATATTATTTTGCTTTTGTCATGTGCACACTAAGAGTATGGAAGAAATGAAATGCTTTGTAATCTTTCAGAAAAAAATATGTGGCCAGGCAATTGATAAATTTGAAGAGGCTGTGAAGCACAAGAGAGCCAAGATCATCCAGACTGCCATGGGGGAGGAATAAAGAGGTTCCTTGATGGAGTGACCTCTACAGCCTTTTATTAGAATTTTTTATTGTTTTCCATGTTACATAAGGATCCCACTTTCTTCCATTTTCACTCTTGCACTTGTCTATCATTTTTGTCCTTGTTCTTTTTAAATGTGTCATGCTGTCATCTGTATGTGATTTTACCTGCAAATGTATCCGCTTTTTATACACATTCTTCATTCTTTTAAATATTTATTTCAAAACAATGCGCTTAATAAAAGCACTCTACCATGGCTTGGTTGGTCTGTTCATAAAATGATTAAGTGCCATAAATGGTGCCTAGTCCATAAGCACATTTAGAACAACTTGTGCCTTTTTGTTTCCAAGCATTGCTTTAAAATTACTTTGGAAAATTAGAAACGGTTGGATAGATGTAATCAGTGGTGTTGGTTATGCATTGTACGTCACTCATGTTTCCTGTACCAGTCATGAGTGAGGGCACTCAGTGTTAGTTTGGTACGCACTGCCCACACTGATGATGTATACCCAAGGAACCCTTCTTATTTCTTTCAATTGACTAACATCACGCAGCCTGTCTTCCCAGCAATAACGCATCGCATGTTGTCAGCACCTTGGATGGACAATTAACATTTTAAAAAAGTGAGTGCGCTTCATGCCATCAGCTCTTGGGACCCTTCAGCTCATCGTCTGGTCGCGTCGCACAGGCAATGCCTTTCGAAAATATGGTTTTTGGGTTGTCCAGAACCTGAATCGCATATCTCCTGTCCGGTATGAAAATTGCATTCGGCTCCGTGGTCGTTGGCGGGGGGTTGACGGGTGTTCTCAGTTTCAGCTGTTTGGCGCTCGCCATTGGAAGTGAATACTGGTACATCATTGAAGACAAACGCACGAACCACACCGATCCGGAGCACACGCACTCTGGACTTTTGGGAGTTACCGATGGTAGGCTGACAGATTTTCATTCTTGAATCTTTGCCCATGCGGATCTTGAGTTTATTTATCATTGTCTGACAGCCAGTGTAATGAAATAGTTTATTTTCAATACATTGCTTTTGGTGAACCCGTGAAACCATTCTGTTAATTGAATTCCCACACCATAACTTTCGCAGTCATTGGTAATAATTTGCTACTGGATAAAAACTAATACAAAATATATTTTATTTACAGAGATTGTATTCAAATATATATAACATTTCAGCTAATTAAATAGGTTAAAACTGAGCATAACTAGAAAAAAACAAATAGTATATACATTATATCCCTTTAAGCTATGATGGCGAGAGAATTATTATTTTTTAATATTTATAACTACAATCTTGACCAACACAAAATAGGTATGGGTTTAAAGTTTAAAAACTGTACTTTAATATGCGTGTCAGGCATTTTGACCAAAACTGAAACAGAGCTTTGAAATTTCCTGAAAAATTAGAAGTGTTCTGTTTTGATAATTTATTAATAATTTTGCATTGCACATATTATTGTAATTGGTAAAAATATCAAACTAATCAAATAGTCGTGTGCCATATGTTGCTGGAAAACTCATATTTGTATTTGTATTATAGGCAAACGTATAGAAAGTAATAGCAAAGTATATGTCTTTGACACGTGTTGATATGCTGCTTATAACCAGGGCCTGTTAACGGTTTCTGAGGCTCCAGGGCCCTAATTAAAAAAAAAAATGCTTAATTAATTTTAAATTATAATTTTAAATTAATCCTATCAGCCATTGTAGCCAAGTGCATTCAAAATGTTTAATGAAATAAAAATCTAGTTAAATATAATGAATACAAGTTTTCCATGTTGTTAAATATATATATATATATATATATGAACATGGTGATACATAATTATATTAAGATGGATGGGAACATTGCCGGTTATCAAGCGCTGAAATTTGCTTGATGCAGAACAATCTGGATTAATGTTAAGCATTGTAACAGTCACCTCTTTGCAGCTTGAACTTGTTCAAAGCGTAAAAGAGCATCTATTATGGTTTTTAAACGTGCTTAATTATGTTTTAATTGTCTCATACAATCGATTGACATGCATCCAAGGGCAAAAAACACTTTAATTTGCTCATAATATTTAAATTATGAGCAAATTAAAGTGTTTTTTTGACCTTGGATGCATGTCAATCAGTTGTATGAGACAATTAAAACAAAATTACGCACGTATAAAAACCATAATAGATGCTCTTTTACGCTTTGAACAAGCATCATTAACTTTTTCCCAAGTGTCAAAAACGACTCGTTCAATGATCCGTTCTAAAGGATTCATTCTAAACTCCTCCTTTCAGAGAGCCTACTCTGCTCTGATTGGTCAGATGACACCGTCTGTTGTGATTGGTCTACCGCTTACTGTTCGCGAGCAGCTAATGAAGACCAGAGTCGGGTTTTGTTGATACCAAATAACACAGTTAGTACAGGAAGTAAGTATGGCATTACTAACGACTCGTTTCAGGTGTTCAGAATCGGTTCTTTCTTTTGGGAGTCAACAACACCATTTGTCATGCACTTTGATTTTTGAAACTTTGTAGACTTATTTTTACATTCAGAAACAGCTATATAACACACTACATGAAAGGTACTATTTTAAAAGCCATAATAGGTGCTCTAGGTGCTTTGTGACACCTGCGCTACAAACAATCAAGTTGCCGCACAACAAATTTAACAGAGCGCAGGTGTCTCAAAATGCGTTTTTGAGACCTGATATTCTTTTTAACTTGACACGGTGTCTAAAAATGTCCCGGTCCTGCGTGAGACACTGAAGAAATAGCGAGACGTGATGTAGTAGGTATGGAAGTTTGTCCAGTGCGTGTTTACAAAGGAAAACAATGGAAAAACTGACGCACGCAAGGAACATGTTCAGTGTGAACGGCCCCTAACACATCCGTTCGTGCTTATGTGTGTGAGAACCATAGACTGTAAAAAAAGATGGACGACGCCCCTTCGCTCTTTTCCATCGGAGAGAACTGAAGCCGCCAGTGTCCCGATATGGCGCTGACATCTTGGAACTTGAGTCTGCGCACTTGCGTTTTCGGGACCAGTCATGCGCAGTAGTGAGCAGGAAGTAAAGCCGCGAAAACAAGGCCCCGCCCTCACTCTCGCAGAATCAATCGCAAGCACACGCCCCTGCCAGATCGGTTAGCACATTCTACTGCAGAACAACCCATTATGTCGGTGTGAAATAATTAATTATAGAAATTTAGATATGTAATTTAAAGCTCCAATCTCCTCAATCCTCCGAATATCCCGAAAAAAAGTCCGTTGGTGCTTCAGTGACTACTTCGCTCAGAGAACCTGTCAATCACAGCTGTCAATCATGACGTAACAGCACCGTTTTTATAGCATCAAATAACTAACTAAAAACAAACTTATTTTAAAAACAAACACTTGAAATTACATCAGCGTGATAAAAACTACAGTAAATGACAGAAACTGTCTTTGGAAAAAAGATATGTGAAGTGTAATTTAATTGTTTAGTTGGTCTCACGTCCTGTTGAATAACATGGGGAGGCGGGGTTTATGACCTATACTAGGACCGGCCTCTGGGGGGCGATCGAGACGTTTTGGCTTCACTTTTGAGGGCTTGTGCGGCACGCTTGGTGAGAACGCGTGAGCGAAACAAGTTCGGAAGAACTGTATATTTTTTCATATATTACAAACCGAAACACAAAATCCTATTTGAAAAACTGACTTAACCCGGCTTACCTAAAATGTGAATTGCTCTGTTAGCGCTGACAACAGTGTATTTGTGTCGTAAGTGTTCCCAAAAAAAGATGTCACCCCTCAAGCGGTTTTTGCTGCAAATGTGTGGCTTGCGTGGTGGTTAAAATCGCTACTGCTTATAACTTCATGAAAAATAAACGGAAACATAAAATATCACATACCATTACTTGGAGGAGGCGATTGTCTTTAAACAAGCCCACTCACAATGTAATCAGATGCATAGATCATTAGATAATCCACATAAAGCACAATGTGGACACACACATAATGTGCTATCTGGCTAAAAACACGTTCGCTTTTCTGGATTAGATGACTTCAGATGAAATTATTTAATACGATGTCCAGCGTCATGGAATGTTAAACTAATCCTATTAGGATTCAGATTACTGCAACCAGAGGTGGAAATCATCCAAATATGGGCAGAGAGGATCCTTCACTCTAATTATATATGGCCACCAGGAGAAGACACAAAGTGCATGGCACAGACTGGATAGCTCAAATGGAACTGAATGAGATCTGTTACTCATGCCTGCATACTTTGGAGAGAGAGTATACCTATAGTCATTGTTGTATTTGCATGTGTAACTATTTCTAATGCACCATTATTATGTTTTATTTGTTTGGAGAAGCTTTTGGACACTTTTGGCGATACCTTATTTACACCATTAGATAAAAAAAGTACATTTCTGGCTCATTTTTTTTTTAATGATTTTTTTAAGCTAAGAGTCTCAGAATGTATCATACTTTATATAATTATTATTTATTTATTTTTTTGCTTTGTTTTTTGTCGTTATAAGATTGTACCTTTGGGTATGCCACCGAAACACCTTCAGAGCTTAAAGAGATATTATACAAGGAAAATGAATTAACCATAAAAAAAAATATAATAATAAAAATAGAATTCAGATAGAAATCAGAATTTTTAAATTCTCTGATATTTTACATTTTTTCATGACTGTGGAAACCTCAATTGACACATTTGGCAGCTGATGACACCCTGACAGCTATTGTATGTACATGGGAAATTATGGTGATTTTCTGCTCTTTTGACTATAGATGTTCAAAGTCATACAGAAGACAATTCAAGATATTCAGAATCAGAGAGGCAAATGGAGAGTGAGTATTATTAAATATTTTCATAAACACAAGGAAATTAACTCTGTCTAAATTACTGCTCACTGTATTGCAATGAATGTTCCATCATGACATATCAGGCTATATTGGTAAGCCATAGGTTTGTACATAAGAAAGGTATGACTGTTAGTGAGTTAGCATTTTTAGATTTATCTTTAACAGCATTTAACATAACAGCTGTGATTTACTCTGATTCACCCAGTCATGCATAGTGTGATTGCCATCTTACTGCCCCTGAGTTTGGTGATGCTGGTGTTTGGAGGTATCAGTGGCCTCATCAGTTCTCTAGCCAGAAGCCGGACACTCCTGCTTGGATCTGCTTCATATTTTCTCTTGTGCAGTAAGTATAACCCACTAAATGTATCAATGCCAGAATAGTTTATTCTAGACCCTATTTTGGGGGGTCTTCATCCCCAGCCCATGTAAAATCTGTAACTGTTGTCAGCAATCTTAAAGCTGCAACCAATTACGCTACCTTTACTAATACATGTCAACTAAAAACCAGATACAAATTCAAATTTTTTTTTACAAAAATGTCAGTTGAACAAGATTCATCTAACAAGCTCTTGTTCTCAGATGTAAAGTAGGAAAGCATTTCTCTGAGCCATAAAATTTCCTATTGAAATAAGGGACTAGAATTGGGCCTTCTCTTATATACTTCAGGCCAATATACTTCAAACGAAACCGATGAACGAACGGGGTGTGATGTAATTTCAAACAAAATCTGGACAAAGAAAAAGGAGTTTTTGGGTACGTTGCAGTGGTTCGAAACAGCTTGCCAGCGCGAACATTCGGAAGAACTTTGTACCGGCTGTTAAACTCCTCCTTCCCGACATTTGTCTATGATGTCACCATTTGTGGTTGTGACATGGTGCTTCAACTTCTTTGACAGCAACATCTTTTTTCTTTGAGTTGCTGTGCTGATGCAAACTTAACTACATCTATACAATCATTTGCACAGGACATTTTCCAAGACTATTTCATGTGATTTTTTTTTTTTTTTTTTGTCTAAAAAAAGTCTATATAATAAAATAACATATGGTATCTGGTGCATATTATGGCCACACATATCTTGAATGCAGAATGTAAACATGACAACTTAAAAAACTGATATTTTACTGATATTGTATTTTCTGATGTATTCTGTTCATAGAATAAGACGTGTAGTAAATGATTACACATTTTATTGCCACATTAGTTCATGTTTTACATGTAGTCTGTTGATAGTACAGCATGCATCTCATATTTAAATGCTCCTCTAAACGCTGCCTCAAGTGGCATGGCTGGTTTCTGAATGTTTGCAAACAGTATAGTTGATCAGTTGTTTCGACCTTTCTTTCTCTAAGCAAAGAATGAATAAGACCTTAGCTGTGAGTGTAATGGAGTCTTTAGTGCAAGCATTCTGATTAATGCTGGAACTGTGTGGGATATTTAGGAAACCTGAAAAGCATGGATGTAGGAACAATTTGAAAATGTTGGGGGGCAGGTTATGGATCTTTGAAAATAGGTGATAATCTTAGGGATGAATGTAGACATTTCTAAAAGACTGCAATGCACCTTGAAAGGTTTGCACTGAAGTGTTTTATTTTTTTGTGTTGAAGTGAACAAAAAATTAAGTACTTTTTACATTGAATAAGTTAGTTTAAGCACTTGAAAGTAAATTCTACATTTGTACTCAGTTCAAACATTAAAAAAATGACAATTTATAACTAATTTGAGTAAATTTCACAGGTACATAAAATAAGTACATTTTACTTAACATTTCGAAACTGGTGTTCTCAGCATGCACCGGACTTGAATAATTAAGGAGCTTACATGGTTTCACTGTTTGCAAGTTGATTTTACTGTTTTTTTTTTTTTTTTTTTTAATTATTATATATTTTTATTCATATATTTTGTTACGTTTAGGAAATCCTTGAAGCCAGAAGTTCATTTTCTACTCAAAATTAACCATTCATGATCAAAAATATTATCTGTTGATTGTTACCGTCATGGTGTTTTGTGCACCAAGTGTTGAGG
Source organism: Moxostoma hubbsi (assembly GCA_032164185.1). Classification (NCBI taxonomy): domain Eukaryota; kingdom Metazoa; phylum Chordata; class Actinopteri; order Cypriniformes; family Catostomidae; genus Moxostoma; species Moxostoma hubbsi. The sequence goes on from JAVLUX010000035.1 coordinate 10,444,078, forward strand.
CCTGTGTGCGCAGCTCTGGATCTTGATTATTTCGCTCAGGTGCAAGGTGATGTCTAATAGACAGGTTCCCTGTGGAAGGCTTCCAGCTGTCATGACATGTGGTAAATGATTAAGTATGTAAAGAAAATGCATTGAAATGCTACACTTTAAAAAGTGGCTTAATTCAGTGCTTTATTGTTTAAGTAAAATGTGCAAACAAAAGTTAGTCAAATTTACTTGAAAATTGACTTTCTAAATAAAGCCACAAACAATTGTGTGTAGTCTTTACTTGAAAATATGGTCTGTTAAATTAATTAGCTGTTTCCTAGGTTTTTTAAATAAACCCCACTCAAAAACAATTTCTGTCAGATTCAAGAAATGTCTTAAGTAAATTTCATTTATGCATTTTGCAGGAGTTTTTATCCAAAAAGACTACAAGACAGTAAATTTAAGGTATACTTTTTATCAGTACATGTTCCCTGTGAATGAAATACACAACCCTGGCATTGCAAGCACCCTGCTTCACCAGCAGAGCTTCATGAACGTAGGTCTTAATTTACTAAAGTTGTGATTGAACTCAAAACTTTTGGTTGCGTAGTTCTCTAGATGAAGGACGCTAGAGCGAAAACAAAGGCTGAAATCATAACTCACCTAGAGTAATTTGTATGTCAGCGGCTTATGAGATGGAAGTTATTGTGGTTCATAGTTTTCCCCTCTTAAAATTGATAGGATAACAGAGAACACCCCTCTAGCTATTTCAGTGATTGAAATAGGCAATCTAAAGGTGAAAGGGAAAGGTGAAACGAAAAAAGATCTTACATGAGGGATAATACAGCCCCCAGCAATTCTGACCTAGGAAACATTTTATCATTCATCAGCCTCTTATTTAAATGTGATATTTTTGCTTTAACTCCTGTAGGCCTATGCGCAGAAGAAAATAAAATACAATAATAATTATTTTTGCTGAGTACAACCAGAACTCATTTTCTGAGACCCTTATCCCCATAAGAATTCCCAAAGCAACATAAGTATCCCAGTCAGAAGACATTTGCTTTGATCCTTATGCAAACACACATACGGTATATGTTGTTTTCTCGTGAACTGGTTTGCTCTTTACATCAACACCAAACAGCACCTCAAAGCTTGCAGCTATGTGTCCTCTCACTAAGTAGCCTGAAGGCATGTGACATGAATAAAAGCATCCTTACATTGAATAGAAAAGAGACAATAATCCCTAGCATTTATCACCGTGGTAATAAGGAACACATGGCAAGTGTTTAACATCGTGAAGCTTGGAATGTAAATGAGCGAGTTAAGTCTTTGATTAATCATATGTGTTTTTTTCCCCCAAAACCATGTTATGAATGTTAGATACTATCAGCTCCAGTCACCATTCACTTTCATTATATGAAAATGTCTCCTCTTGAAAGTCATACTGGTTGAAAATTATAAGGCGAGTAAATAATGATTTATTGGGTGAACTGACCCTTTAAATATATTTTGTTACTTGCCATGTCCTTTAACATGCTGTTTCTTTTACTTTGTTCATATAGTGTTTCTATTCATCTGTGGCATATGTAGTTCTGATGATAGAATAATCAGTTGTTCCTGCATAGGACAAACTGTTTACTCCAAATGAACTGGAAAATGTAAGATCAAAAAACATCTCAGTCTTTTCCCATCTAGACCCTTGGCCATGCTAATTACAAACTGTGTTCCTTTCTCTCTCTCTCTCTCTCTGTTTATTGCCTCTTAATTTTATGTGCATATTATGGCTGATGTGGAAATCATTCTCATTTTGTCAGTGTTTAATTAGATGTGATTTCTGCTGCTGCAGACACACATTAGCACATTCCATTTTAATGAAGATTTGGTAAAAATGCCCCACGCCTTGGAATCATCAGGCACACTAGGGTGCTGCAGTGATTAGCTACTTTGACTTCCACTGTGCATCAGGGATGCAGATGCGTCTCTTAATTCTGAGACAGCGGATGTTGGAGACTAACACTGTCTTCCAAATACTAGCAAGCTGATATCACGAAACCTCATAAGTAACTGATTTGGAACACTCTAAACAGGCAGCAACTTTGCATGCCACAAAAATATCACTCCTCACACAAAGTGCATAGGTGACTGGACTCGTAAATTGATCTCATTAGAGTTTGACATTAGCATGTTGCTAAGCTAATAGGGCGAAATTAAAAAAAAAACATTAAAATACACAGCATATACAAATATTGGGTAAAATAGTTTAATTTTCAAGTGTATTTTATTAATACTTTTCAGTACTTAACATTACTCTCATTTTGTCCATCATCTTATATTAATGTTTTCGCGATGCATTCTTTGATGCTTTTCTCACAAAGGATACAAACTATGCTGCCTTAGAATTTGCCTATAAAATATGGCATCTTTAAAGAGGTCTGTTAAAACAAGGTATCTTTAAATCATACTGATAATTTCAGAACTCAAATCAAACAACAACACATTGCTGCCAAAATGACTCATTCTCTAATTCCTCCACATTGTGGTGTCCCACTGTAGTAGAAATTTGCGTCTGATGGTCCACAACAAAACATCAACCACTGCTATTACCTTATCACGCCCATAGCCTGCCCAGTAGTGGTTAGCAGTGAGAGGGCAAGGAGCGAGCAGGTCAGTCAAGAGCAGAGAGCCAGTCATGACAGTGGGTGTTTACTTTCAAATCTTAAAGGAGAAGCAGCACCAAATCCCAGTGTTTCTGACAAAGGCCCAGAATGGATGTGGAAAATTATGCTTTGCAAATATATGACTGTTTTCTGAACAAAAAAACTTTACATGAACCTCAAGGAACATCTTAAAATAATACAAAAAAGGCATGCCATGACCCCCTTAAATGCAATATATTGTCTACCTTTAGGAACACCTTTCACCTCGGGAGCTCACCAAAGATGCCTTAAAAAAGTTTTGGGGAAAAGTTTTGGAACAGAGCATAGGTCATGTGGGTGTTTGAGACTCTGTATTTATTCTAAGAACAGAGACAGAGGAACGTGCTCCATGGGTCTTTCTTTTATTGTAGTCCTGTATTCAGTTCTGTTTCAGCTGACCTCTGTTGTAAATCACACAGATTAAGAAGAATCTCATTTTGGCACTTTAAATATTGTCTTATTGAGCTCTAAATTGCTTTGCTTATGCAAACCTCCAGTTGTAATCTTTGGTAATAAAATATTATATTTTTGGAATAAGATAACTGGGTACAGACAATTTAGCAGAGTTTCATTAAATGAGTTACAGCTATTAAAAGCAGATTCTGACAAAGCAGAGGCCTAACACTACTAAAAGTACTAAAATACTTTTAGATACTTTCACATGCTATCAGTCTGTAACTATAACTGAGTCTGTAACTGGTCTATATTGAAAATAATTGATATATGATGTTGGTGTTGTTTACAAAAAGGTCACAAATATACAGGCATATAGGTTGTCCCTTTGCACTTTTGGCTGTGATTTTGCAAACAAGTCTCACTCAAACTGAAAACTCATTCAAAGTTTTTCGACCGGGATAAACCCAGCGATAAAAAGACTCATTCTGGTTGAGTATCTACTGTACTGTATATACAAAATACCATTACAGACTTGTTATGCAATGGAAAATGCTGCCTGAATTAGGCTTTATTATTCATGACTGAATATGGATATGAAGAATGGTGGATTTTAGAGGTGCTAGAAGACCACACAGCCTCCACACAAAAAATGTTCTGTGTCAACTATGTGCTATTAATTAAAGAAAAGGTGCCAAGCAGCACAATAACTGGATTCTCAAGTAAGTTCTGTCATGAAAGATCTGTTAAATTAAGCCTCATTGTTGTTGAATTAATTTTATTGTTAGCAGTCATCAGCAATATTTGTAATTAGATGCCGTTAAAAGAAGTAAATTTTTTTAAAGCATGTCTCGAGACATTTGCATTCAGTTCCTTTCCATTGCACTCGTATCTGTTTTTAATACAAGAAAGCGTCCTGTGAGAATGGTTCCTATGCTGTTTTTTTAGAAGGGTATGCACAGTGTACCACTAAACTAAGAACATTTTATTGCCAAATTTCAAGTAGTCTCTGACAAAACATGATGCTATCTAAATTATGCATAATTGGGTTTTGTTTGTGTGGGTGCATTCATGCGTGCTTGTGCATGTGTATCCTCAGGTCTTCTCACTCTCTCTGGGGTGAGTCTGTACATCAGGTACTCTCAAAAGGCTCTGGAAGAGACTGAAAGGCGAATGGGGCATGAACAGATGGCTCAGGTGCACACATCATTTGGCTGGTCAATGGGCCTGGCCTGGCTCTCCTTTCTTCTGGAGGTGATAACTGGGCTTCTCCTACTGCTGGCTGCCAGGTTGGCTCCTTTAGCCCAGTGTGAAGAGTCTGTTGCTCCCATATAGAGCTGCTTCTCCACCTTTTTGAACCATACATGTTAAGTTTAGGCAAGTCTGTCTTTGAGAGTTTGAGCATTAATTGGAGCAAAATCAAGAAGCTACACATGTAGATCTGGTTTACACTGAAAAACAAACAAAAAATATATATTTGTAATATTTAAACATCCTTAAAACAAGATAAATTTACTTTAAAAGCAAAATTGTGCAGTATAATATGAATTTTAGAGTTTATTGATGTTTCTTTACCTTCAGGCACTTTTAGCATTGTGTACTTTAAGGTAAAGTCTCGTTAAAACATTTAACACTCACTAATTGATGTAATTTGTCTGTTAACAATGTCCAAGGGTATATGTTAATGAATCACATGAGATTTGTAATTTTTTTTCTGAAAATTGTAAAATTCCCATCACAGTTTCATTTCCACCGTATTTAAAATTCTGTTTTGTGTTTAATAGAATTCGTTGGTGGATTACACACCATTAAACAATATTTTCACACTTTTTGCATAATTTTGCAAAATTACAGCTTGATTGGAAATTATGCCCAATGAAGATATTTTTCGTACAATTGATATTTAACTTGAAATTTATTTTTCTTTAAACATCACTAGTCTCATATTTCTTTTTTAAATGTGGCATATTTACACTTTTTTTACACTAACAAGTACACTAACTCTTGGGGAAAAATTGTATAGGAAAGTTAAATTTTCTTGTTTTAAGCATAAACCTCAATTAATTATGTTAGATTTCTGTCTCCTTGGATAAAAACATTGGATAAAAAAAAAATATATATATATATAAAAAATTTTCTGAAAAGCAAGTCTTCTAAAGTACACCTGTCTTGTTTTAAAGATGTTAGATATTTTTAATAGCAAACAAGGCAGAAGAAAATGCAGTGTAATTGAAGTGTACGTATATTTAAGGTGGAACCCAGTGGCGTGCACAGAAGTGGTCTGCAGAGATGCGTCACAAATCGAAAGGTGCCCTTCCGATCACCCAGAGAAAGGGGAGACATTTTAATCACAAGAATAAAATAATTAGATGAAACCAAATTAAAATCTCTTAATAATCTCTCAATAACAGTAATAATGTGTCAATATGAGATTTCTTTGTTAATCGCGGAAGCACTGAAAAAAAAAAAGAATTCCAATAGGAAGTAATCCTCCCTTTCCCCTACTCACTCTGAGCCATTAAAGTGGGTATTCTGAAGGGAACATGGCATTACTGTATGAATGTACCCTTCACTAACAGTGTTGTGGAAGGGCCCTTCGAGAAAAGATACATTTTCTCACTTTCATTAGAACAAGCTTTCGAGTCGCAGCTCCTTCCTCCAGTGCCCTTCAAGGTAGCAAAAAATGCAGTTTGGAATTTGCCCCGGATCATTAATGTGGCTTGGCCTCAAATGAGTAACAGGTCAGATAAAAAGTACACGCCATGTATTGTATTGTAAGTTCATCAAAAGGATAATACTTTATTGCTATCGCATTTCTTATATCGCCGCTTGTGGATTAGCAAGATTTATTATTTATAATGGCAACACACATTTCGCTTTCATTGTAGATAGAAATGTAATACATCGTTGGTAGAAAACTGTCATAAACTGAAGGAGCTGTCTGATTGAGCCAAAACCAGTTTACTTTTTGTTTAAACTAATAAGCCATTAGACTAATCACTTTCAAAAAAGTGAAAACACAACATTTTGGTCTATTAATATTTAGAAAAATATCATCGTTTATAATAAAAATGGCCATGATTTTAAAAACACTGTACAACCTCAGACAGTAGTAAAGCTAAGAAATAAAATTAAACTTTGGGCTGGATTTAAAGATACTTATGGAGGGGGTAGACCTAATGTTGGTGGGAAGAGACAAGTTTGTTCTTCTTGGGAGCAGAAAGGAGGTGTTGATTACTCAATCAGACACACATGGGGCAAAAAATGGATAGAGAAGGTTGCAGATGTACTTTGTTGCGAGTTCATGCAGTGCAAAATCTTAAAATCAATCCTAAATCTTATAGGAAGCCAGTGCAGAGAGAACAGAACAGGAGAACTGTGATCTCTTTTCTTAGTTAATAAAAGTCTGTCTGCCACGTTTTGTACCATCTGCAAATGAGACAACCCTGTGGCGTTACCAAGGTAATACCATAATACTGAATGATTACTATATTCATGATACTGTCAAGGTACTACAAGGCACTTCAAAAATACCATGCTTTAACTATGGCAAAAGCATAGTATGCACGGACCATGTATAAAAAAAACTTTTACAATACCTTGGTCCTTTTTGTGAGATATATAACAGAATAGGCAGATTATTTGTGATAAAGGAAACAATAAAAAAACTTTTGGATATGTTTATAATAAAAGAAAAATGCTTAAATATTCTACAAGCAAAGAAATTGGTTAAATATACACTCACAAGCACTTTATTAGAAACACCTGTACAACTACTTATTTATGTGATTATCTAATCAGCCAATCTTGTGGCAGCAATGCAAGAAGAAGATGCATAATTTGGTTCGGGTACGGGTCAGGAGCTTCACTTAATGTTCACATCAACCATCAAAATGGGGAAAATTTTAGACCGTGACGGGCTGGTTTGAGTATTTCTGTAACTGCTGATCTCCTGGGATTTTCATACACAAAAGTCTCTAGTGTTTACTCAGAATTGTGCCAAAAACAAAAAAATATCCAGTGAGTGGCAGTTCTGTGGATGGAAACGCCTTGTTGATGAGAAAGGTCAATGGAAAATGGCCAGACTGGTTTGAGCTGACAGAAAGGCTACAGTAACTCAGATAACCACTCTGTACCATTCTAGAGAGCAGAATAGCAGCTTAGAATGCACAGTCGAACCTTGAGACATTTGGGCTACAACAGCAGAAGACCATGTCATGAACTTTATTAGGACCATAGTGTTCCCAGTACTCAGTGAGTGTATAAGTACTATTCATTAATATCAGTAGCATTTTTTTATCCTTCCGCCCCTGTCACTGCTGAGGTCTGTGCACGCTACTGGTGAAACCAAACAGCACTTTGGCTTTTTAAAAGCTTACATATACTGAACTCTGTTCCATAGAACTTGTTCAAATGCTATTTCTATTAGAGGTGATTCTATTTCTTCTTCTGAACTGAAGCATCCTAGACCAATTCAATCCCCAATTGCTACTGTAATTGCTTAATGTAAATCTCCTGCGTTTGGGATATTTTCAATACTGGGCCTAACTGTATATGTTTATGTTTTACAGCAGCCTGTTTGTACATAATATATGGGTGGTTTATGAAAAGGCCTATCTGAAAGAAATTCATTTGAATTTCACAATTTGTTTTGTATCTTCTATGATATTTTCCTATAGTCACGTTTCTAAAACATAAAATTTCATGACCGTGTGCTCTGCATTAAGCTTTTTTCAAATCAGTGACTGCCAGATATCATTTATCAGACTTTTGCTTTTTGAATATATGTGCTAAATCTATCTTATTGTGTTTGTACAGAAATGTGACGTTGAATATGTCTTGTAAATGTTGTTGCTCTTGGAAATACTCTTCTTTGAAACATGATTCTGCTTTTAACACAATTTTCTCATTCCAGTCCAAATTATTTGTGATTTTTGTTGTTTACTGGGTGCCTTGCTCTTAACTTATTTATTATGCGTTGTCGACTGGCATGATTAGTTGTTACAGCTTTCATTCTCGAAGAGATGGTATTTTATGGAAATTAAGTATCTTGTGTTGCATATTATTTTGATTTTGGTTTATGGAACCACAGCATTGAATATTGTGTTTTCAGATCAAGATTAAAGATTTATTTAATGTCTGTACTAAATGGCTAATTACATTCATTCATTAATTCAAAACTTGTATAAAGTTTATGTGCATCAAAAGTTTGGTCCAAAATTTCTCTTGACTAACGTCATGGTTACTAACGTAACCTCTGTTCCTTGATGGAGGGAACGAGACATTGTGTCGATGTAGTTACACTAGGGCTCGCACCTGGGCGCCACAAACATCTCTGATCTTTGAGAAAAGGCCAATGAAAATTGCCGAATGGAAATTGCATGCCACTCCCCCGGACATACGGTATATAAGGAGCTGGAATGCAACCACTCATTCAGGTTTCGCACTGAGGAGCCGAGACAAGGTCCCGGCCATTTCAGCGGGTAGTTCAGTGCTGTATCAGGAGGGACACAGCGTCTTGTTCCCTCCATCAGAGAACGTAGGTTACTTTAGTAACCATGACGTTCCTCTTCTGTCACTCACTCGACGTTGTGTCGATGTAGTGACACTAGGGTTCCCTATGGAAAATGCCACAACTACTGAATTGTGTTATGTGGATTGGCGGTGCGAGATGAGCAGAGCTCTGTGTGCCTCATAGCCAGCGCACCAGGCCATAACCATGAGTGGCATGCATGTAACTACCACCAATGCACTCATAGGCATCAAACTGTCCCCTGCACCTCGGGGACAAGTCGACCCAGCCACGGCCTCTTCTTGTTTTTTCTACCCAAAAGGAACAAAATCGTTCAGCTGGGGGCCATATAAGGTCCACGTTGGGGGGTGACCCTCCAAAGAAGAGGACACCGCGGAGACCACACCACGTTTGAACCACGGAGAGGTCCCATGAGGGAACGAAGCGTGGTCTGGGGAGGTTTAACCTCCTCGTGCCTCTCAGGAGCCTGACGATCAAGTAGTGCTTCCCTAAATACTTACCGTCTACTGCATCGGATTGTGCCGATATTGCGGCAACATACACTTTCAAGGTGGAGGGTGGCAGCCGTCCCTCCAGCCTCTCCTGCAGAAAGGAAAGCACTGATACAACTGCGCATCTCTGGGGGTCTTTACATTGGGTAGAACACCACTTAACGAACAGATGCCACTTCAGGTCATACAGGTGACTCATCAAGGGAGCCCTGCCCTGAGTGATCGTGTCTACCACTGCCGGTGGTAGGCCTCTTTAAGTCTTCCATGTCCCTTTCAATGGCCAGACGTGGAGATTCTAGAGCAGAGGTTTTCAATTGGTGAGTCCCTGGGGGGCACCAGAGAGCCCCAGTGGAGGTGCAGTGTGAGTTCGTACGGTCATGAAAATCCTGGAAATGCCATGGAATTTAGAAATTGTGTTTTCCAGGCCTGGAAAAGTCATGGAAAAACAAGTTAACTCTGAAAATTTTGGAAAAGTCATGTTTTCATGTCAAATATTTTCAGCAGTACAAGGATGCTAATAATTCATCAAGTTTGGCACGATCGCAGAGCAACGTGAATAAGCAACACTCAGAGCCCGCGTGGAGCAGCAGTATACAAAATGCATTGCTGGGTAAACCGAGTAGTTTGTGAATATGCGTAGCGCCATGCGCTGTCGCATTTGGCACCTCATTTACACTAGAAAAGTTTGCACACGATTGCTCAAGTTCATATGAATGGTGTACAAGGAATTAGTACATTTCATATTTACATTTATTGTTTGAATATATTAAGTCTTTAAATGTTTGTATGTAATAACTTGCCATGTTAATTAAGCTTATGGTGATGTTTGCTTGTGAGTCTTAGCAGTGTTATTATTCACTTCTTGATGAGCAATCATTAAAAGTCTTAGTATCACATACATTCTCCTGTTTTTAATGGAAAAAATGAGAGAAGACCTGTGCTTGTTGTCACTGGTTTAACCTATGTTTATGTAACGGGAGCTAGCTGGTACACGATAGCTGTGTTGTGTATGTAAGCTTAACTCCCTTGGCCACAAGAGGTGCACTAGCGACTGATACTAGAGGCTATAGCCTTTTGCCTCTTCGTTAATGTGCCCGCATCCCATGCTGGTGTCATGAGAAATCGAGTCCCCCCTGAAAACTGTGTCTCCCTTTGACATCACAGTAATTCTGTTGGCTGAGGGACCTATTAATGGGTACTATATTCACTGCCTGAGTAGAAATCCTTGAAAAAATTGTTTTATGATGTATGTCAATATAACTTTGTAAATACGACATTTAATGACCATATTTAATTAAAATTTAATGATTTTGAAACCATAAGTTGCATATAATAATATATAACTGAAATTATAGATTGTGAAATTAAAGATGAGTCATTGTTTTTGTTTTTCAGTTAGCCTAGATTTCAATGATAAGCTATCACGATAACATGATAGCATGGTTTTTGCTCAGGTATTATAAACGGTTACCCTCATGGGGACTCGATTTACCGGCTGGACTAAATGTATCATGACACGTATACTGACGCCCGTTCTAATCCAAATCGGAGCGGCTTGAGCAGGACAGGTTACATTACTTGACAACTTTACATCTAGACCAGTTGTGCTCATTACATAGATTGCGTTATTAAGACAACCACTGGTTGATCTCAATAAAATGTACAATTTTTACTTTTTATTCCCTTGCTTCTTTAGGCACGCACCGTTTGACTGGCAGATATTTGCGCTGCGATTTACATGAGTGTGCACGCGATAAATTGCATACGCGCCTAAAGTCTAATACACTTCGTAATTCTGATTTGATATTCACGCAGGTGCAAAAACCTCTATTATATTTAATGTCTTTCAGTGAGAAGAAATGAGGAAAATTCAATGACAGAAAGACACTTGTTTTCAATGAGATTCAAACAAGTTCTGTAATTAAAATGCAAATAAGCTTGTTGACATCTACATTGAGGATTTGTGGAGAATGATTAGGTTTTTCTGCAGATTTTCTTCAGTGTGTAACGATCATAGTTGTGATTTGAGTTGACTCCATGGGGAATAATGAGGGAGGACATTTCAAATCCTTCATGATAAGATATGATTACAGGTGAGTTATCAGAAAAACAATATTACACTATCGATGACATGAATAAAATAAGGCTTGATTATAGGGGTGTATAAAACACCTTCAGATTTTAAACTATATAATATTTGAGCACTGACTGAACAAGGTCATTTTTCAATGCTTTTCAATCATTTATATTCATATTCTCCCGTTTCTCCAGTGGAAAACTCAATCTCTCACAACCAATGTTTGTATTGGAACTGAGATCTGTTTGTTTATTCCCCTTAAATTTGTTCTTAGGAAGCAACTTATTAAAAAAAATCATGTTATGCATGCATGTTTTGTTTTTGGGGTGGATTTTGGTAAAAGATTATGCACAATTTCACTGCAAGCCTAAATATGCTTTGACTTTCTTGGGAGGTGGCACAACATTTCGAAAATGTCATTATGCGTGGTAACATTAAAACTTCTCTTCACTGGAATTACTGGAATAGCCAAACCTGTTGTCCACATAATTTTGGCCATCTATTGTATTTTAAAATTGAATAATCTGATCTTTTTAGGCCATGTCCATACTCAAACATTTAATTTGGAAAGCGCATTGATTGTGCTATGTTCACAGCTCTCATCCACAGTAAAACAGCGGCTTCCTCCATCAAAAACACTCTCCATAACTGCATACTTTGGAAAACAATGATATTAGGAAACTGAGTTCTCAAACTCAGGACGTGGCCTTGGGTTATTTTTAGGGTCTATTTTTTTTTTTTAAATGTAGGACTTTTTGGAAGACAGTTTACAAATAATTGTCTTGCATGTGTAATATGTTGTAGTGCCACCTTTTTCAAAATTTGCTTGGAAACTCTGTGGCAAGCCATTAAACCTGTTTGTGCTGAAGTGCTGAATAAAACAGTCTTTGTTTATATGCTCATTTACTAAACATTAGCATCACCAGACATGGTGTAAATGTTAATGAATTGTGTCACACAGTTCAGAGTTTAGTTCAAGGTGTCAGGCTTCCTCAGCACATTCTCACTCAAACAAATTTCATTTACCAATGTTTTATTAAGGGAAAGCGTGTAATTTCTGAACATCTAGCATCACCAAACAGAATTGCAAAAATATGAACAGTTATCTAACAGGTTTCTCAAACAGCCTCCCAGTCTTCCATTGGTCAGCCAAATAGATAGTCCAGCTTCAAAATCAAGCCAATCTTCTGTGTCAGGCTGGTTGGGATGCTCAAACAAACAGATAATTTTTTTTTTATTGTGTTTACACTTTTCGGGGCAACACACCTACAAATGGCTTACTTGCAGTATACTGTAATGCAGGAACGAAAGTGGGAGGACTCGCCCTCCCTGAATATTGTGCGTGTTTTCCACACACACACCAGGCGAGAGCGTGGGTAGTGGTGGTCAAGGCAACCATGATGGATCTTGGAGATCAGCTGGTTTAGGGTGAAGATGCCATCAGCAAGTGTAGTTACTGTAGTAGAATGGATGCCTGCGAGCTAGAAACAAAGACAAGACTGCATTAATTTCAGTATACAGATAATGTGTTATTTGTGCTTCATAAATCATGCAGTAGTTGCTTCGTGATAAGTCAAATAGATAAAATATTACAAGAACAATTAATAAAATAACATCATCTGGGCACAGAATATATGAGCTGAAGTTAGAGAGAAATACATCACCCTGTTGTACGTACCTGTGCACTTTCTCCCTGCTTGTAGATATGAATATGAGATCACCTACTATCATTTCATCTCCCCGCTCTCTGCACTGCACCATAACTGAGAAAGAGAGATGTAGAGAAAGAGAGAGGGATAGTGGAATGTGTGTTAGACAGAACAGTCCTGATACACATTACTGGTCACTAACGAGAACAAAGTTCCAAGAATAGTGAGCTATTTCTGAGAATAAAAGCAGGTTATGAGCAATGAGATTGTCTAAAATCAAACCATTTATTTTAGTAATTGCACATAACGATGTAGTTGATAGGTCTGTGCAAAGTATATTACAAAGTACACTAAGTACATGTTACTGACTGACAATTTCTCCGATGGGGTCAGACGCGGCCTCTCGCGGCCATTGCTGGAACAACAGGTGTGGTAAAGACTAGAAGTGTAGGACATCACTGTTTGTTTTTTAGATATGGATCAGACTGCATGCAGCCTCTTAAATGACTTCTGTACGAAAATGGCTTAAACTGTATCAGTCGTTTTTAAATTCCCTCTGCAGGTTGCCCATCATCACCAAACAGAAACACTCTGTGTCTAACCATAACCATTAACAGTAGTGTCTTCACCGAACACATTGTCCCCAACCTCTGCCTCGGCCATGTCTCGGCGCATGGCAGCTCCGGGTTCGGTGACGGTGTCGCTGCGGAGGTCCACGGTGCTCACAGCTGATTCTGCTGCCGCCTGCGGAGTCTCGTAGTGCAGCCGCACAGGATCCACGTGGAAAACATGCCGATGTTTGTGAAAGAAATACGGATTGACGGAGTAATCGAAATGGCACTGTCAGTGTTTTGGAGCTCACGCCTTCATCTAGGCTGCATCATACAATAACGCGTTAACACACAAGACTTTGCTGAACTTTGGTTTACAGTATGCGATAATCATTGATTCATAGAGCCCTGTGCCTCCAGACATGAATAATGGAATTCTTTGGCATCGATCAGTTCAAATGACTCTTCTTAGAACTGCATTCGTACACGTTTGCACCATTCCAGTATAGTTTGACCTTTGATCAAAGGAAATTAAGAAGAAAATCTATTTTACTTAAAGAAGGCAAGCACTATAATCTGGGGTTTTTACCAGAATCTGTATTAGATTTAGCTGTTGGAAATAAATAAAATAAACAATATATATATATATATATAGAGAGAGAGAGAGAGAGAGAGTTTTTATAACTTGCCATGTTGACAGCAATAGTGCTTAGTAAAAAAAATAATAATAATAATTTCCAGATGAGGACATTAGGGGCCCAGAGAAAGCTGGTCTGAGAGATCTTTTCTACCAAAATGTTAAAATATTTAATCAAGACTTCATCCGTCAAGAGCATTTGGATGTGAATATTAAAATAAATATTTTTACATTCAGAATGTATAGGCCTGCCTATGTATGCCTATAAATGTTACGTTTTAGCTTTAATGACTTCAACCTAAGTGTATGTAAACTTCTGACTTCAACTGTATACATATACTGTATAGATATACACTATGGTCCTTTTAAAGCGTAGTATCCCATCTGCCTAAAGGTTCGACGTGTTGTGCATTCTGAGATGCTATTCTGCTTTCTGTCAGCTTAAACCAGTCTGGCCATTCTCCACTGACATGTCAACAACAATGCATTTCCATCTGCAGAACTGCCACTCACTGGATGTTTTTTGTTTTTGGCACCACTGTTCTGGGTCAAAATCTCAGGAGATCAGTAGTTACAGAAATACTCAAACCAGCCCATCTGGCACCAAATATCATGCCATGGACAAAATCACTGAGATAATTTTCTTCTCCCATTCTGATGGTTGATGTGAACATTAAGGTCTTGACCTGTATCTGCATGATTTTATGCATTGGACTGCTTAGATAATAGCATTAATAAGTAGGTTTACAGTTGTTCCCAATAAAGTGAGTGTTTATATATTATTGAATATTGATGGAGCAACATCATTAATGTGAAAATAAGTAGTAACGGAAGATTTAAAAAAAAAAACAATTATTAAAAAAAATATATAAAAAAATAATTTAGAAAAAAATAAATAAAAGGTGTTGAGTAGGCCCACTCAACACCTTTTATTTATTTTTTACTCCACACTTGAGGTAAAAGGCCCCCAGGTGGGTTGAAGTGGTATTGTGTGTCAACTAATGCAAATACTTTTGAGACAGCAGGATGCAATGTTTGAGTAGCAAATGAAGATACTGCTTATTCAAAATAACTATTTCAGAAAATTGTTAACCATATCATGTTCATTTAAATCACATTTGGCATTTTATAACATCTCAAGTATTCTATACACAAATGAATCTCCATTGTGATTGGATCAGCCAGTGTGCCACCTCATTAGCTATGTAAATTTGCAACATTATAAACATTACTAAATCATTTATCGAATTACCTCTAAATCAAACTCTAGGCATTACACACAAAGATCTCATGGATCAGGAATATTTTGCAGTGTATAGTGACTAGCAGTTGTTTAGGAAAGCACTTTGGTAATTTTTGTTGCTGTTTAGTGTTTTTTTAAAAAAAAAAAAATGTTCTTTTACTACCTACATAGAAATCCTTGACGTATTGTGAGTGCCTCCTGTTTTCCTGGAACTAATCACCATTCAAAACAGCTTTTATTTTCTTTGACAGCCAGTAAATGTAATATTAAGGTTTGGCATACAAACAGGGTTGTAATGGTCTCTGGTAATACTCAAATTTTCCACATAAGGGCGCCGACGTTCAATATTTGTGAAGGCGAATCAGTTGTGGTTTAAATTTTAGCAAGTGGTTCTAAATGTGTCTCAAATGCAGAATAGAGAAATGTCTTTTAAAATTCATCTTTCATTATATAACAGATTCCTTTTGATCCTTAAAATTTGCAATGCTAATTTAGCTGATTGTGACCCCCAAAAGTATTTGGACGCCAAGTAACTATTTGTTATTCAAACATCCATACATTTTTAAGTGTCCAAATATGTCTGGGCCATATATACTCTGATTCCCAAGGCTTTAAATGAACATGCTTTAATAAATCGCTTAATATATAGATACAATTGCTGTGATTTTGTGAATTTGACTTACTACATAATTCATACTTACCTATAGATTAGTAACAATGTCATTAAGATGTTTGCAGAGTTACTCTTTGCATTTTTCTGATCTACTATTGTAGTCTCTAAAATAGCTGTGTCCCATTAATAGCTCTTAATTGTGAATTAAAAATAACATCACAACTGTTAAGTATGTGAACATTGCTTCTAATTCCACTTGATACTTGAGTGTCACGCTCACATGCTCAGTACTGTAATGTGATCTTATTTACACTCACTCCACTCAAACCTGTAAGGCCGATCCACCCACTACAGTGATGTCATATGGTAAGGACTGGAGGATTCCTGGCCTTTACTGGCTGTTTCCAGCATCTGAGCTTTGCCAGGTGGACTGTAATAAACCCTGCAGGAGGTGTCAGGAGAGGCAGTGAAAGTGAGTCGAGCAGCCGTCTTGGTTTCCAGTAAGAGGCATGAGGGTGGGTGGATGTGAGGGGAGAGTGCCAGTTGGCACCCGATTCGTATATTATAATCAAATGAGAACATTTGTCATCCATCTCAGTGCTATGCCTGACTCCTCTGGCTCTGGCTGTAGGGCATGTCTGTCCATGTCAATATTTGTTAAACTATTGTCCTTATGTTTGAATTACTTCTCAGTTTTGAGTTAAAATCACTTTGGAGGTCATGTTAAAACCATAGAGGCAGATTTTTAGATATGATGGTATTGACATAGAGAGATTGTTTGGAGAGTTCAAATCCAGTAAATGCTCCATGTGCGTATCTATTGTTGTTTTATAGTTGTAAAGGGGAAACCTAATATATCAAAGAACCATTGTTCTCATGTGGTTACACCTCAGCACCCAGGTGGCACTGGACATCAAGTAGTGACCCAAACACAGACCAAAAGTGATTATCATACAAAAGTAAACAAAAATTGTCCTTAAATTCAAACAATGATTTGCCCAACATTGTTCAAAATGAACATGACACAGGGTGAAGAGGAAAAATGCCTATTTTGTAAATGCATAAACAACAGAAGAAGCGTGATTTATAAGCCTAACACATGGAACAAACACTGGGCCAAATATATATATACACAGATCAGCCACAACATTAAAACCACCTGCCTAATATTGTGTACTGTAGGTCACCCTCATGCCGCCAAAACAGCCAATCCGCCTCTCAGAATTGCATACTGAGATACTATTCTTCTCACCACAATTGTACAGAGCGGTTATCTGAGTTACCGCAAGCTTTGTCAGTTCGAACCAGTCTGGGCATTCTCTGTTGACCTCTATCATCAACAAGGCATTTCCATCCGCAGAACTGCCACTCACTGGATGTTTTTAGTTTTTGGCATTATGCTGAGTAAATATTAGAGACTGTTGTGTGTGAAAATCCCAGGAGATCAGAGTTACAGAAATACTCAAACCAGCTCATCTGCCACTAACAATCATCCATGCGATTATCTAATCAGCCAATCGTGTGGCAGCCGTGCAGTACATAAAATCATGCAGATACATGTCAGGAGCTTCAGTTAATGTTCACATCAGCCAGCAGAATGGGAAAAATATTTGATCTCAGTAATTTGGACTGTGGATGATTGTTGGTGTCAGATGGGCTGGTTTGAGTATTTCTTTAACTGCTGATCTCCTGGGATTTTCATGCAAAACAGTCTCTAGAATTTGCTCAGAATGGTGCCAAAAACAAAAAACATTGAGTGAGCGGCAGTTCTGTGGACGGAAACTTGATATTACCAATAATTTTTGATTTTTAAAAAAAATATGTTTCCTAAAGTTTAATAAAAGTGTAAATGGGTACTTATACATTGAAAATTCGATTTTCATAAAATCACTAATAATCTAAAGGTAATCCAAAAATAGTCAGATTAGATTACTCTAAAGTGTAATATAAAATATTGTGTAAGTGATTCAAATTTTTGTTGTGTAATTTGTAATCAGTAACAGATTACTTTTCAAAAGAAATCTGCACAACACTGTGTTTGTTTGGTCACAGAATCTTTATAGGAATATTCTGGGTTCAATATAATTTAAGATAAATCGACAGCATTTGTGGCATAATGTTGATTACCACAAAAATTACTTTAATTAATTTTTAAAAATTACAAAAATTATTTTCTTAAAAAAAAGCAACAATCGAGGTTACAGTGAGGTACTTAATATGAACTTGTATTAACCCAGAAAATAACTAGGTTAACAACAAAGATATATGAAGCGTTTTCTCCACCCTTTCAAATGTTGATAAGCCTGTTCATTTTAATTAGCAAAGAATATTTGCAATTATTATTGCTTTTTATAACCATATCAGAACAAACCTGTGACCTATTTTTGCGTGGTGACTTACCGTTGAGAACCACTGTGATTGAGTGTCTGGTAAAGAATTCTTTGCATGCAAAATTAGAACAGAGACCCAGATTGATTTTGGGCACTGCAGATTCCCCCTTAATGTATCAGTATGTGTCCCAATATATTTGTCTTTTACTGCAGCTTCTGGCTCAGTGCCCGTAAAATGTGCCACATAAGATTTTTTTCCCCAGCCCTTATATAAAATGACTTTTTTTGTAACTGAAGAAACAGCTCCCTGTTGTGAGAGAACTCATTGCTGTAAGAGGAGGGTTTACTGGAAGTCAGTTTGAAAGAGTTCCCTTCATTCTTCATTTTTTTTTCCGCCTAAGATTCTCCTGCTGATTGCATTGCATATTTTCCCTGACCAAAACTATGCACGCACAGACTGTATGTTATTGTAAATGCAGCATATTTACTCTAGTGGAGTGGCTTGGGAAGACATTTTCTCAGTTAAACTCAGAAAGTGTTTAAATCAGCAGTTTGCGAACTTCATACTTTTTTGTAAATATTCTTGAGTCTTTATTTCAATTTACAGATCAGATCTGATAAGCCCTGTGTGCTTGCATTGGCTTTTATGTAAATATTGAAATGGTTTCTTATTTGGAGCAAAGGCTTTGCACTGTGGTTGCTTAGTTTTTCTGAATCCTTAATAGCAATGACTGTCAGGAACCCATTTGACTAATATGTATACAGTTTCTTTTTTTAAATGCAGCTAATATGGTTAGTGCAATATAGTGTTCAGCCCTCTAGCCTGAAGAGCCGTCACAGAAAGCTGTCATCACGTGCATCGTAAGACCCAAAATGGACAAAGGCCAATACAGCCAAGGATTCATAATTTCCCAGGTTAAAGTCTCAAATGAATGCACTACCTAAACATAGAGTGCAGGATTTAGACAATCATCACAGAGAACTGTGACATCACAGAGGCTGGAATCTGTAGGTCTATTTTTGTTGTGTTTCCAGCAACAGTATAGACACAACACTAACTTGAAAAGGCCTAAACACCAAAACCAGAATTTCTGGTTCTGATTCCAGTCTGGATAAAAAAAACTTGGCCCTCTTTTACTGTTCATATAGTGCCTTGTCCAGGTAAATACAGGATCCAAAATATTGCAATAAGCCACGAGAGGCCATATGTTGGTGATTTTACCAAGGGATTGTTGTACTGCCAATGTTCAATAAAGATTTACATTTAGTATTGATTCGTTTTAGAATTAACATTTCTTCTGCCAAGTAAATAGTTAATTATCCTAATGGCAGACTGTTAAAGGAATATTTCAGAATACTTACTGGCCATAAATTTGTATTCTGCTTTATTTTTATTAAAATAATTAAGAAAATAAAATACATAAATAATATAGAATAAAATTATGTATCATATACATATATACATATACACACACACACACACACACACACACACACACACACACACATATATATATATATATATATATATATATATATATATATATATATATATATATATATATATATATATATATATATATAATACATTATTTTATTCATATATAATTATATTTATTTTATTTATGTGTGTGTGTGTGTGTGCATGTGTATGTATATGCTACATTCCATATTGTCTTGTTTATGCACTTTTATTTTGAAATTATTGTTAAGTTCCTGTTTCCTGGTCTTTGTCTTATGTCCTGTTTTCCCTCCATGTCTATGTGTCTGATTTTCATTGGTTCATTGTTTAATTACCTTATTATCAGTTCTACTTTATCATTGGTTTCAGTTTATTGCCTTATCATCTTGTTTTGAGCTTCAGTTTTCCATTGGCTTTCGTTTCCCCTTGTTTTTGTATTTAAGTCCCCATGTTTACCTTGTCCATTGTCGAGTATTGTTGTAGTCCTGATGTTTGCCTGATGCTATCCCAATGTTTGCCGGTTAGTAGTTTAATATTAGTTAGAGAGCCTTAGCCTAGTTCATGTCCAGTTCCTGTATTTACATCTTTGTTAATAAATCTGCACTTGGGTCCTACACTTCGCCTTCATCCTTGCCTTGACTGCTACAAATCGTAACAGTATAATTAAAAATATATTTATCCTTATGACAAATGATCTATTTAGCTCTTATATTATTTAGTGCAGGTCATTGTGTTACTCTAAGCATAATATACATAAGTTATTCTGCCCATAAATTATATACAGTCTAGTCTCTGTCTCTCAATAAAACTGCACCTGTCACAAAATGTGCACATATTGTGATTTTGCTCCTAAAGTATGGAATTAGTTTTGGTGGCTTAATGCCAGGAATTTTCTGTATAACCTTCCCTTGTGTGTATACATATAAGTACAGGATGTATGTGGACTCTACTCTATATTATGTCACTCTAGTAAAACCAGTATTCTCACATGCTAATTTTAAATGCTAATTCTGTTTTTACAAACTCCTTTTAATGGTTTAAATGTTCGTGTTTTTTAATACCTTTGCTTCCTTCCTGGTGTAGTGTGGAATCCTACAACAGCCATTCCAGTAAAAGGCAGGCTCGCTTGTCACATGGTCTGTTTTTCTGTGATTGCATTGAAAGTCTCGTGTGTACAGGTGACTGTAATTCAGTCATACTACAAGCCTTGTTAATCTTGTTATTATTCCCAGAACAATCAGAGAGGAAATGTGGCGCTTTCTAATTTTACTGGAATGACAGTGTGTTGTGCAGGTGTGTTTGTTTTTGTGTGTTTGTACAAGCAGAAAGAAAGATAAAGAAAGAGAGTGAAATCAAGCCTGTCATTTGATCTGGTGTGGTCCATGGTAAGGAAGCCCGGCGTTACAGATGCACATGAGTTTTCTATTTCCTCCCAGATCTTTCAGTCTGGTATGTGCATTACAGTGATGCGATACGACACACAGCCTGTCACAGACACTCTTGCTGCTGCTGAATCCTGCTTTTGAGCACATGAACTCAAAATAACAAAACTGCAGTGACACACAATAGAACAGACATTCAAGAAAAATTGCCTGTCATGCTGCATTTGCTGTCAGCTGAGAAGGTGCAGCTGCTGTGTGTGTGTGTTTATGTGTGTGTGTATGTGTCTGTGTAGTTTGTGTATACATTCCCTGCCCTATGTGTCTTAGAAATATGCCATTCCACTCTCAGCTGGGCCGTTTTTCTGACATTAAATTAGATTAGCTGTGAATGGAGGGAGAGACAGATAAATATTGACTCCTTCTCGGAAAGGAGAGAGAGGGCAACGCCTTTCCAATAACCATAAACCCATGGGCTGAAAATAGACCATACAAATGTGTATATCGCAAATGAGCTGCTGTTGTTTGCGGACGGAGGGTGGTGTACTTCCATGTTCTCTTTCAAGGGTGCAATCTGTCTCTCTTAAGTCAACACACTCTTAGTAATGATCTCAATCAAAAGAAAATACGGTAAATGAGGTGTTACTCGCCTGGCATGGAACCAGCGGACTGTTTGCAGCATGCATACACAATAAAGTTTACTCTTGTCTTTGAAATGTCTTAGGAATTGCTATAAATGAACCTGAGGTCTCGGTTGAGATCTGTGAATGGTGTTGAGTAAATTGTAAGCAAGTCATATATTTCTAATTGCTGCATAATGATGCATTTATTTGAAAAGGTCTTTCTGTATACAAGGATAATGTACTGTAACTTTGTTGCATGTTAAGGCAAAGTGTTTAAGCTTGATTTTGGATGATGTCCATGAACTTTCTCTTGTAGCCCAAAGGAAAGTTTACCTGCTACCAACATGTAAACTACCTGCTACCTGTGAACAACATGTTGTCCAAAAATCTGGAAGAGAATTTGCCATGGGTTCCTTCTGGATTTTACTTTTATAATGCAGATTTTGAACTTATGATTAAAATAAGGTCTGTGGTAAACATTACTTTACGAAACACTGACAATTTGTTCTAAAATATAAATGACATATAATGACATATATATATATATATATATACTGTATGTGTGTGTATATATATATATATATATATATATACTGTGTATATATATATATATATATATATATATATATATATATATATATATACTGTATATTTGATTGACAAATTGACATTGGCAATGACAAGGTCCTGGGTTTGATTCCCAGGAAACACTCAAACTGAACAAATGTATATTTTGCATGCACTGTTCTTCTCATCAGATTAAAGCACCTGCTAAATTTATATATTTATATTAATCTATAATTCTAAATAAAATTGCTCATTTGATATTCTTAAATATTGAAAGGAACCCCTGCATTCCTTAATATTTGCATGAACTATTAAGGTGTCTTTGTTTATTCTATAAACAAAGTGTGTGTTTCACACCTGGTAGCACTTAAATAAAGAATTGCATAGTAAATCACCCAATATTTACTTTGTAAGGAAACATTATATCTGTCAGAAGCGTCCTGACACTTATTTAGCGGTTTTGTCCTTGTTCCCGAAAGGGAAGTCCAATCTCAAGGACTGTGTCAATGCCTAAAAATGCCTTTGATCATTGTGTCAAGAAACTGTGACTATGGCATGCCTACAGTCATGTGACTTCTTGGCTAATAAATGTTTGCACACAAGCACAATTTTATGCAACAGACCGGAGACTGTGGTGTAAATCTTCTCCATATTGTCATAGTGACTATATATGTTAAGGTCCAATACACACTTCTTATGAATAATCTTTGAGGGTTACTTTGCGATTGTCTTGTGCCCTGTATTGGTGTTGATGGAACAGTGTGCATACTCAAGAGCAAGCTCACTGAAAGGTTTGTTAAACCTTATATGCATACATGTGCTCTTTAGTGACCCGGGACCTCATTCCACCCCCTGTACCTCATCAAAAACAATAATAATAATAAAAAAAAAAAGTATAATGGTTTAAGCAACAAAATTGTCTTTAGAGACCCTATGTAAGTGTGTTTTTTTTATTTTTTTTTATATAAATAATATTATTATATCATGTCTACATAAGTTTACTATCACATGATTCTCATTATTCCATATTTGTTACACATACATTATAATGTTATTTCTTACTCAAGTTGGCACTGTTGTTTCGGTGACTGACTTGATTCACATTTGGCATTGCTATTTGTTGAAAAACAACATTGAAGTAAACTACAGCAAGTTTAACACATAAACAGTACTGACTATTGTCAATGACTATTGACATTTGTGTGTACTACTGAAATGAATGGGGCTTTTCCACTGCATGGTACAGCTCGACTCAGCTCCCTTTTCGAGAGCTTTCCACTGGTACTTTTTTTAGTACCACCTTCCTCGAGGTTCCAAGCGAGCTGAGCCGATACTAAATGTGACGTAAAAATCCTGCAGATCACTGATTGGTCAGAGAGATTCGTCACTACCTGCATCACTGGATTTGTGACATGGGACATCAATCCTCTAGTTTTAAAGTTAGCAACAGTATCATTTGTTAACATGACTTTCGAATTGTAAAAAGATATGGCTGTGCGCAAAACCACAGCATGGTCAATAAATGAGGTGCAGACGTTCCTATCATAGCAACTAACGAAAAAGTCTCTCAGGAAGTGTATCAGATGTTGGCCACACAAGGCTACCACCGGACCAACCAACAGTGTAGGGTAAAGTAAAAAAAAAACCGTAAAAGTTACTACCGAACCATCAAGGACCACAACAGCTAGAGTGGTTCAAACTGAAGAAAGTGGAAGTGGTTCGACCAAATGGACGCTATATATGGCAATAGATTGGCGATCAATGGGAGGGGGAGAGTGTTGTTGGAGTCCATGATGGAGGATGGTATGTTTTGTTATGTTACTTCTATACTCTGCTTGAAAGCTTCACTTTATTTAGTTGACCAGCTACAATGAAGTCGTGTTATTGTTTATGGCCAGTAACGTTTGTGTCGTGTTTAAGATGATGTCACGGAAGTAGAGGTGGCGCAACTATGGCGATCAACCTATAATCCCACCCCCGTTGAGACGGCACTAAACAGCAGTGAAAAAGCATGCTCAGAAAAGTAAAGCGAGCAGAGTCGTGTTGAGTCGAACCATAACGTGCAGTGGAAAATTGCCAAAAGTTATGCATCTATTTAGACTCAAAAAGTGCCTGAGAAAATACTTATGTGTAACGTATGTGTAGCTTATGTGTATCTTGTGTACATGTAGCTCTATTTGTTATTCACAGCCAGTTGCATCTCATGAAATTTCAGTGTAAAAGTGATTTATCCTGTTCTAGATTTGATATAACAAAAAAAAAATAGTATTTTATTTTCTAACTGTTTAGAAAATGTTACACTATCAGGGCATTTTGTAGATCCATTATGATAGATATATGTGCTGGATTTCTAAAGACCCGAACATGTAAGAGTTTGGTGAAATTCGAATGCATTTTAGGGATAAACAAAATTAAACCTTGATCCTTATCTTTATTATTTTTCCTTCATTTTTTTTAACTAATTTAGTTTGCTAATTCTAACCTAAGAAGGCAATATGATGAAATTATGCTATTTTTGTGTTTTTGTAAGCATATTCTCAAGGCCATGCTGCAAAGTCAATTTTATTTCCCCAGAGCAGCTCTAAAACTAGGTTCAGCAATACAATGCTTGGCACTTTTGAAACTCCCTTAAGTCTGACCAGCACTGCAAATACAGGCTTTATGTGTGTATAGATTACTGGATGGTCAATGTTTATGTGAAGCAGTCAAAAGTTAACTTGAGTTGGTGTATTTTTTATTCCCTTATAAAGTTAGCAAACTACAGTCCACTAAGTGAGCCACATATATTTTGTAATTGTATGTTCTACGTTATTGTCTTTTTGTTCTTCAAAAAAGAACAATTTAGCTACCATTGAAAGTGATTAAACATCCGGTATACTTCCTCTTAGTCTAAATTTCAGCAGTGTGTTGTTTTTTTTTTTGTTCTATACATTTCATAATCATCAGACTCTTTCCAATGAATTGGGAAGTGAATACATTGCACTTCTGTGTTTGAATCCCTCTATCCGCCTTTGCAAATTCTTCTCACATTGCATTCCATTCTCTGAAACCTCATACATCCAAGCAAATGTAATGAAAAACAGGTGAGTGCAAAAGTGCAAAATAGGTGAGTTGGAACAACGCAAGAAAGACCTGAAAACTGATCTCCTACATATTAATGTATCCCTGTAAAACCAAAATCTTTAGTTGACAAGTAATTATGATCTTCCTAATGTCTTTGTACTCTCAAAACGTTAATTTCCTTTTATTGCTGCATTACATTCTGTGCAGCTGCTTTGTTGCAATCAGTCTAGCTATATTGTGATTGATCATGTGACAGACTAAAGCCTGGCATATGTAAGACTGGTAAATGCCATTGTTTCAGTATTTATGAGATCCCATTTGATAGAACTAGCAAAAGCACTGCCAGATACATACAGATACATTGCAACAAACACTGCTTGAAGTATGTGTGTTCAATGAAGTCTTCATTATAATGGTACTCCAAGCAAGTATAAGAGATTGTTGAATGCTATATGTGTGTTGTAAGGCAATTTAATGGCAGGTTCACAATGGGAACAACTTAACCCATGTGGTGTTGCAAAATAGCGATGTTGTCACAAAAGGTCAACATGTTAAGTGAACTGCACCTTCATTCCTGGGAAACAATGGTGGAAATGCTCAATAGTTTTCTGTAGCCATTCAAGCCTTTATGGTAGGCTATGTACCTCTACAAAAACGTCCAGTCTACAAATGTCCTACAAATGCATATTGTCTCCTGCAAATATGTCAAGCCTTTTTAGCTCTATGCAACGTCATATACCTTATCATATAGATCTCACTCTTTCTCTCATTCACATATACTCTCACTCCTGTATTTCCAATATTTTAGTGTACTCTCCTTTTCACCTTTCTCTCCTCATCTGTTCTTTGCCAAGAAATCCATCTTCAAATTTGACCTT
This sequence comes from Moxostoma hubbsi, assembly GCA_032164185.1. NCBI lineage: Eukaryota > Metazoa > Chordata > Actinopteri > Cypriniformes > Catostomidae > Moxostoma > Moxostoma hubbsi. Next base: position 10,470,233 of record JAVLUX010000035.1, read on the forward strand.
ATTCCTACTGACCCTTCTTTCTTTCTCTGTCTCCCTACCCCCTTTTTTCTCTCTCTCCCCTCTCTGGAAAGTCACATGGTTTCCCTGAAGTGAAGCACCATAAAGCTTGGAGCGATGGGGGCTTGCTGCCCTCGTTTATTTTCATGCTCTGCCTGAGCAGTCTGCACATTGGTCGAGACAGTGTCATGTGACGTTTTGTGCCTGCCTGAGGTAAAAATTGCCAGGTGCATTTATGCGGCATACAGCAAAACGTTTCCATGGATGTCAGGGTAAATTCTGCATCACACAGCAGTGCACTATACATTCTGAAGTACATGTCAGGTACTGTAAATTATGGTGACCATATTGAGGTTGTCCAAAAAAGTATTCTATTTTTATATATTTGAAGTATGTAAATATTTATATATATTTTTTTAAATATGTAAATGCTTGTTTCACTCCTAACATGGCCTGATCTGTGTTTTGTTTTGTATTTTCTAACATTGAGGCTTTACAGGTCAAGTACAGAGGTTGCACTACAAATATCAATGGAAGGGGTTAAAAATTGTTAGGAAAAGTTATATGTTTATGTTTAAGTAGTATATTTCAAAGTCAACATTTTTTTCACAAATTACTTTATTTATGATTCTGGTTGAGAGTGCAGAGCACGTCTGGTGACATTTTGCCTGCACACATACAGTGCGCAGCTGCACAAGCAGAAAGCAAGAGGGCGGGCAAGAGAGAGAGAGGGAGAGAGTTTTTTTTTTTAAAGACTGCACACTTAGGGTGCTTCTCAAACACAAGGCAGCAGCCATGCACCCTTAGTCTGCTGCTCTTTGTCAGAATAATCACGTAAGGACATGTGAACATGAAAACTGATGCGGAGTATCAAATACACAGAGTGTATGTGAGTGCTAACTGCACATCAATATGAAGAAAAGCCAAATCCTGGACATTTATAGACAAATTTGAAATCACGGACAGATGCTTTTTTCAGGTCCAAAAAAAGAGGGTGTATGGTCACCCTATGTAACTTGGGCATTTGCAAAAATTTCAAGTGATCTGTCACTTCTAATATGAGAGAAAAAATATGGAAATGCATTCAGGGAGGTCTAGTTTGCAGTTTTAAAAATAAGAAATGTAAAATCGAAATGCTAGTGGCTTCAGCCATGGATGTCTATAATACCTGGAGAGAGCTATTCGTTAGCAATCCCATTCATCTTAATGGCAGTTGCTCGGCTGGCACATGATCAACGGGAAGTACACACTATTTGAAATCTGCTAACTTTGCTCATAAGAACCACTGCCAATCACCTTTGAGCCGCAAGAATTTGGTGTCATGCCCAAGCCGTTCACCAGTGACTAAAAGTCTATTTCACATTTAGGGCACTGGTACAAACATCTACTGTAATATAATGAAATGTTTGTGATTCATATGTTGAGTTTGCAAAAAAAAAAAAGAAAAAAAATATTATTTTGTTTGAATACACCACTACTTCTGAATGGCCCTCAATGGAAAAAGTTCTTTTAGACTCATATGCAGGGACAACTGGGCTATGATACACACACAATCACACAAACTTTTTAGATTTTTTTGTTTAAAAAATTCTCCAAATCTATTTTCCACATAGAACTGAATGGGTAACTATGGAAATCAGGACTTGTATTCCCAATGGGTGGGTAGCGTCTCAATAGCTGTGTTTTCTATCCAACAAATTGTATGTGCATTTTGAAATTATGCATAAGATATCCTAAATGGATTTCCATATCATGGAAACGCTTGAAATAAACTCTCAAAATTAGCTTAAAATTGAATGCGCTAGGTAGAGGTGGATTTTCTAGAGTTTCACATTAGTTACAATACCCGTCAAAGTGATGGAAATTGTTTATTCGCAAACCATAATATGTTTTGACTATATTTTAACGTGTTATGAATGTGCAACAACTTGATGTGATAGACCCAAAGGAAGGTCTGACCTTAGCACACAATTCTTCGAACATTGACATTCAGAAGTGTTTAACCCACAGCTGGTCGTTAAAGTGGGTCCTCACAATCCGCCAGAACAGGTTCTCCCTCAAGATAATGTGCATAACATAGTGGATAGAATATTTAGAAATGTGCTTAACTTTTTTTAAACATTTTGATGGAAAACTGTCTAATGCCAACTATATATTTAACTGCATTCTATATTTTGAAATTACAGAAAGTTTCACTACTTGTTCTGACCAACAGGTAGCATATACACTCACTAAGCACTTTATTAGGAACACCTGCACACCTACTTATTCATGCAATAATCAACCAATCTTGTGGCAGCAGTGCAGTGCATAATTTGGTGTGGGTACGGGTCAGGAGCTTCAGTTAATGTTCACATCAACCATCAGAATGGGAGAAAAATGTGATCTCGTGATTTAGACCATGGCATGATTGTTTGTGCCAGACGGACTGATTTGAGTATTTCTGTAATTGCTGATCGCCTGGGATTTTCACACACAACAGTCTCTGTAGTATACTCAGAATGGTATTTAACAATTATGGTGAGAAGAATAGTATCTCAGGATGTACAACACATCAAACCATGAGGCGGAAGGGCTACAACTGCAGAAGACCACGTCGGACACTTCATTAGGACAATAGTTTTTTTCCTAATAAAGTGCTCAGTGATTGTATGCTGAAAATAAAAGATGTTTATTCAAAAGCAAATAAATACAAACACCTTGAATAACTGCTTTCCCTGAATTGAACATCCTGCCACAGAATACACAGACATCTAAAAGTTATCTTTTGTTGAGCGTGTAAAGGCTGGCATTATGTTAACAGTGCCCTTAAATGTTGCTTGAATCACTTCTGCTAATTTCTTCTCATAAAATTTCAATCAACGCTCTTTTCTCCTCTTTGAACAATGAAATCCTAACATAAGTTGGTAGGAAACATATCCAATCTAGAGAGACTTACGAAACACACCAAAGGAAGAAACATAAACACACTGGGAGGCTTTTGTGGCCCTCAGTATATCCTGTTGATAAGTATTGACAGGCCATCGCTGTGGCTTTGTGATGGGACTATCATTTTACAAACATGGCGGTCAGGGTTTTGGCTCAGCCCTGTTTACGAATCTTTCTATTCACTTCTTAGATAGAACTGCATTGTGTCCAGCAATCTGACATGATTGTGTGACTCTTTTCCAACACATATCCCTCACTCTCTTTTTGCACTGGTCAGGGTTCTTAGAGTGGTACTCAGCTTTGTTTCCAGGAATTCTAAAATATTCTGTGATGGGTAACATTGTAATTGCCAGTTTTCTGCATTGTATTGCTTAATGATATCCATTATGGACTTTATTACACCATTTGTAAACTACCAGAATATGAATCATTATATACAATTACAGACACTCTAAGCTGTTTACTAAGATATTATTATTCCAGTACAGTTAATTCCTTCAAGCTCTGAAATCCCTACAAATTTGGTACATTTTAAAGTTAAATGCATCAATCAGGTGCACTTTGAGAGCAAAATTAAGAGGTTAGATCTAGATTGTGCTCTTGTAAACAATTTTGTGCTCTTGTAGTAATTTAATCAAGACAGTAACAAACCACAAAAAGGATGTTCCGTTTTCAGTCAGGGACTCTAAATACAGTAAGCCCTTGTGTCACTGCCCACATTGGGCTTCAGCCACCCCTTGAATTCAGGGATTTACTCACATTCTTTTCTATACATTTTTAGAGTGTGACATGTTATGTATTTGTTTTAATGTATGTGTAATGTCCAAGGCTGTGTGTATTTGTATTTATATTTGTATTATGTGTATATAAGTTAATTAAGTTTAAAGTTTATTATTATTATGTGTTTGAATAAAGTACAATGTACAGACTTAAATAAATGATCTGAATTCAGAGAATTCAGAAGCGGGAATGAACTAAACCCCTGTGATAGTGAGTGATGAGACAGGGATGAGCATAAAAATCTAATTAAACGGTCAAATTAAATTGTTTAAATTAAAACAAAGGAGGAGCAAACAATACAGATTAGTGATCAGTCCTTGGCAACACTGTTTGCACATACGCAGCTCATTCACGTCTATGTCAGCTGCGGTGTGGACAACTAACTGAATGTGCTGCTCCTCTCTGCCACTTACTGAACAGAGTAGACACAGAGAGAGGCATGCCTGCGGCTGTAAAGCAAGACCTCACACTACTGGTGACTCTCTTCTACGGAAAGTAGCTAAGGTTGCTAGATTTGTCTCTAGGTGCTTTTTGAAAAAAAAAGATGCTAAAGGGATATGAAAAGTTGCTAAATCTAGCAACAAAGTTGCTACATTGGCAACACTGTGGACAGACTGAGAGTGAGAGATATTTTGCCGAAGCAACGGCCCAAAACATAATGTTAGATATATTTATGGAATTTTTTAAAGTGTACAAATATTTTCGGTTTATTATGAAATGATAAACTTTGCAAACCACAAGAAGGATGAAGCTTTGTTTGCTGCACCCCCAACGTGTTGCGGTACCCACATTGTCACAAAGAAAGCAGTTTCCTCACTCCCTGGGTCACTTAGCCGGTGCCCACAATCACCGTTCTCACGGCGATCAGACACTGATCACTTGCAGTTGGGCCCCCATGAACGCGGACCGTCCACCTTCACGTGTCCAATTGCACCACACTCGCACCTCAGGCTGGCAGGTGGTGATGAGTCTAGAGGTGATCGCTACAGAATCTCCTCCTCACATCTCAATATTACTCTGACACAGACCCTTTCTACGGTTCGCTTACAACGGCCAGGCATATCAGTACAGGTTCCTCCCCTTTGGTCTGTCCCTGTCCCCTCAGTCTTCACCAAAGTTGCAGAGGCAGCTCTTGCCCAGTTAAGGGAAGTGGGCATTCGCATACTGAACTACCTCAACGAATGGCTAATGCTAGCACACTCTCGACAGTTGCTCTGTACAATCAGGGACCTGGTGCTCTGGCACCTCAGCAGTTTAGGACTTCGGGTCAACTGGGAAAAAGCAAGCTCTCCCCAGTTCAGAGCATCTCTTTTCTCTGCATCAAAAATGTTGAAAGCCCCTCCACTAGCATATAGATGGCTTCAAAGCTAATAGTCATAGACTACATAATGGCAATTTAAACTTCATGAGCTCCTTAATCTATGAACAGTAGCTGGCTCATGTAGACATCACATTCCAGCTTGCCATCTGTCTCTTTCACAAAAGACAACAAATGCTTACAGCAAAGAAATGTGCTTGTAATATTGACTGGTGTACAAAATATGTGAAAACAACAACACGCACCACATGTCCAACCACTGTGAGTATGAATATCATATCTGAGTGAGTGCTGTCAAAACAAAGGGCCCTCAGCAGTTCCAGTAACCCCTCTTTGTGGGCCCGATCTGAGGTAATTCCATTATGGCCTGATAAAGCCAGGGGCATTCCAGGAACCAGATCTTTTCAGCCACATTCCTCCTCTGATCATCTGCGTCTGCCTGACTGGCTCGACTCTGCAACACGCTTCAAATTAGGAGTCCTCTGAAAAAAAGAAATCCTTTTTGTGTCAACTAATTCTTGTAAAAAAAAGCATCCGATATTGATGCTTATGTAGTAGATATGTCAGTTTGAATATTGCCTCCTGTAACAATGTGAATGATTAATGATATCTGGCTTGTTTCTGAAAGTCTGAGCTATAGATAATGTGTTCAGTGGAATCTGTGAGTGGAATGGTGTGAATACAGCTGAACGTCATAATGAAGTACCCTAACCGAACCTTAGATGATGTTAGATCCCCAAATATGACAATCACCTTGCAAAGGACACCATCCTAAAATTATGAAAGGTCACTGTATGTTTTTGTGTATAAAGACCAGAGAAAAATAATGAAAATGAAAATGAAGTGTGGTATTATAAAGGCTATTTAAATAATTAGTGTTTAGGGGGGCCTGGGTAGCTCAGTGAGAATTGATGTTGACTACCACCCCTGGAGTCGCGAGTACGAATCCAGGGTGTGCTGACTGACTCCAGCCAGGTCTCCTAAGCAACCAAATCGGCCCGGTTGCTAGGGAGAATAGAGTCACAGAATAGAGGGGTAACCTCCTTGTGGTTGTGATTAAGTGGTTTTCACTCTCAATGGGGTGTGGTAAGTTGAGCGTGGATTGCAGAGAATAGCAGGAGCCTCCACGTGCTGTGAGTCTCTACGTTGTCATCCACAGAGAGCCACATGATATAATGTGCGGATTGACTATCTCAGAAGCAGAGACAACTAGGACTTGTCCTCCGCCACCCAGATTGGGGTCAGTAACCACACCAACACGAGGACCATGGAGTGTGAAACATTTTGTAACATGAGGAGTAGTGGGAATTGGGCATGGCAATTTGGGGAGGAAAGGGGATAAAATTATATATATATATATATATATATATATATATATATATATATATATATATATATATATATATATATATAATTGCTTTTATATTGTTATTGTACCAAAGCCAAAAAAAATTATCTGTAGGAACATATATCGGCCAGTTATTGAACAAATTATAACAATCGTCTATACAGTAGCTGTAACAATGCCAATGTTGTTGATATCCCCGTTTTCATGCTTATGACAGCAAGAAAACACAGATATATAAAACTAATGGTTTATTTATAATTTGTTCTGTACATTTATTGCATTATATTAAGTTTATAATAATTTGTGTGTGTGATATAAAGAAACACCTACCAAAATAAGTTAATAAGTTAATCATGTTGAATATAAGATATCAGAATATGATAAATGTGAGTTCTATTGTTTAAAACTGCAAAAAACAAAAGTGCAAAAATGTTATTTTTTATTATTAACCTTTTTCTCTTTCTTATTTATCTTTCTGTGACTCTCTTAAAAGTTTGGCCTGTCATGTTTTAAACAGATCCAATCCATGTTTAATGGAAAATATGTTTAGTTAAAACAAAAAAATATCTTTTGTACTTCTTTGTACAGTGCCTATAAAAAAGTATTCACAGCATGAGAGGCTCATGCTACTCTTTGCAATCCATGCACAACTTACCACATATCCCACAGAGAGCGAGAACCACTAATCATGACCAAGAGGAGGTTACCCCATGTAACTCTACCCTCCCTAGCAACCGGGCTAATTTGGTTGCTTAGGAGACCTGGCTGGAGTCACTCAGCACGCCCTAGATTCGAACTCGCGACTCCAGGGGTAGTAGCATCTTTACTCGCTGAGCTACCCAGGCCCCTTAATTTGGCTTTTTTTTGACACTGATCAACAGAAAAAGACTCTTTCATATCAAAGTCAAAACACAATTCTGCCAATTAGTCTACATTTATAACAACTATTAACACAAAATAATTAATTGCATAGATATTTACCTCCTTTAATGCAACTCACCTAAATCATTAGGAAATCACCTGTGCACAGTCAAGGTGTTTCAAGTGATTTCAGTATTAACACACTTGTCTCTGGAAGAACTACCTACTGGTGAGTCAGTATATTGTGAAAAACAACACCATTGAAGACAAATGAACACCCCAAGAAAATCAGTGAAAAGGTTATTGATAAATATAAATCAGGGTATGGATATAAGAAAATTTCCAAGTCCCTGAATATCCCTTGGAGTACTATGCGGTCAATAATTAAGAAATGGTAAAAGTATGGCATAGTAGTACATCTTCCTAGTGCAGGCCATCCTCAAAAACTCAAAAAAGAGTGACTGTGCAAGAAGGGGGTCTAGTGAGGGAGGTCGACAAGAGACCTATGACTCCTCTGAAGGACTTACAAGCTTCAATGGCTGAGATGGTAGAGACTCTGCATACTACAACTGCTGCCTGGGTTGTTCATCAGTCACATCTTTATAGGTGTTTGAAAAAAAACCTTTATGATATCTCGGCTAGAGTTTACCAGAAGGCATATGGGAGACTCTGAAGACAGCTGGAAGAAGATTATCTGGTCTGATGAGACAAATATGGAGCTTTTTGGCCATCAAACCAGGCCAACGCTATATTTGGTGCAAACCAAACACATCACATAATCAAAAATACAGCATGCCCACTGTGAAGCATGGTGGTGGTAGCATCATGCTGTAGGAATGCTTATATGCATCAGGCCCTGGAAGGCTTGTAAAGGTAGAGGGTAAATCCTATAGGAAAACCTGAAGCAGTCTGAAAGAGAACTGAGACTTGGGAGGAGATTTGTTTTCCAGCAAGACAATGATCCCAAGCATACAGCCAAAGCTGTCAGAGTCAAAACCTCAAACCAATTGAAAATCTGTGGATGGACTTCTGTGCACTCATGATCCCCACACAATCTGACAGAGCTTGAGCAGTTTTGCAAAGAAGAATGGGGAAAAATTGCAGTGTCAAGATGTGCCAAGTTGATAGAGACCTATCCACAAAGGCTCAAGGCTGTAATTGCTGCCAAAGGTGCATCTATTAAATACTGACTTGAAGAGAGTGTATACTTAAGCAACCAAGAATTTTGTGATTAAAATGTCTTATAAATTTAGAGTAATTGGTAGAAATGTGATTTGTCTTTGATATGAAAGTCTTTTTCTGTTGATTAGTGTCAAAAAAGCCAAATTAAATACACTATGATATAATATTTAAAAACAACAAAATAAAAAAACATCTGGGAGGGGGGGATTTTTTCTGAACAAAACAGTAATCTGATGACAAAATAAGGTAGGTGGCAAAATATTGGTACTGACCTACAGTTTTTGGTGTAAATCGGTATTGTATCCACCAAATATTAATTTGGAAAAAAATAATATCTGGAAAATATTTAGCCAACTTTGTAGTATGTTGATAATTTATCTTTTTTTCTACCCAATGAGTTATGAGTTATGTTGAATTTAAACTGAAATGGCATTCATTCGGTAAATACTGCTTTTAACTTTTTTACCATTATGAATTTTCCACAGACCCCCTAGCACCCCTCGTGGTCCTCTGGGGTTGCCTGGACCCCTGTTTGAAAACCCCTTTGCTAGTGTAAACCTAAAAGTTGACAAAATCAACCTTTAGCAGAAAAAAAAATCTACAATCTTTCTCCTCTGGGAAAATGGACCAAAAATATTGACTATCTGGCACTACACAGAATTTTGTCCAATCAAATGTTCTCGAGAATTAGAATGCTCCTCCCCCTAACATCACCTCCAACCGGCTAGCAAGTAGCAAATCGTTCATTGGTGTGGGATAAAAAGCATAAAGCCTATAGAGCGCAACAGTCTGGTTTCGAAAGTAAAAATCCTACTCAATTTTCCATAGAGAATTTGATTATTAACGATAACTTGTAAAACCTTTAAATACTGGTGAGCTTTGAAGTTGTTCATCATTGGAATATGCTTCTGCTGAAGCCATCAACCTGCATTATTTCAACTTCATTTTTTAAAAACCATGTTTAATAGCGGAGTTCCTGGTTAAGAACTACACTACCCATGAGAAGGAAAATCCACCAATCAGAGAATCGCAGCAAAAGAGACCGGAAGCGACGCCCACTTCCATTGTGCACTGCGAATGCCACCCATTCGATCTCCCTACACTCTCCAACTACTTATATATTTGTATATATGTCGATTTTTTACAATTTTAAATCAAGAGTTTTATATTTTTCCATTGTTTTTAATGTGATTACATCATTTGGTTTAGAACTTTATTAATTACTTTATAAAACCTCTTTATAAAAATTAATGGGGAAAATACTTTCAGAACGCTACTTTCTGCAAAAACCCTGGAATAAACTACCTAAAAAAAGTTCAAAAGTGCATGTAAACGTGGTCACTGTTGAGATCCTGCCCGTATTTTCCTGTTTCAAAACAAGCTATGACAACAACTGTGCTCGTCAAGCTATTTCATGGGGTTTTAATACTTTTAAAAACAGATTTGTAATTTAGTAGTTGGAGAAGTAAACATTGAGGGAGCATGCAAAGAGTACATTGAGAGACTCATTCTAATTTGATGATGCTACCTAGCAGTAATTAAAAAACAATGTCCCCCAACAATGCGTGCAACCAAGGAATTATTATTAGCAAGTGGATATGAAAAGCTTCAAGATAGAACTTGTCATTTGTGTGCAAAAAATTACTTACTGAGAATGTCATACTTGGCCGTATGTTTACTGCCTCCACTCTTAAACCGTTTTTGACTAATTCACTGCTTTAATTCCCAAGGTTTTCAACTTTTATAGTTGATGCTTTAAGGTAAAAGTGAACCGTTGGCTATTAGAAAGACAGATGTGCTCTTGAACACAGCTATCCACATATATATTTGCAACAAGGCTTGAGTTTGCCAAAGTTTGCTGTACAGGGAACTCATGAGTCAAGATTTCTTGGTAAGTTGCTTGGCGTGAGCCGGAGGGGAGGTTTTCCTCTGACCATCTCTCATTCTAAAAGAAATCGAGATCTCTTTACACCTCAATCAATGTGAGAGCAATAATGTTGACGGGGGGTTGACTGTTTTTGTACTGAACGCCTCTAGTTCAAACTCCAGAAACGACAGAGTAAACACTGACTGTCAAGAATGTGTTATATTAAACGCAGAGGGAAGTGAGAAATATAGGCTGCATTCGAAAACTGGAAAATGCTGCCTCTGGAGGCTGTATACGGAGGTAGGATGTACGGAGGCCATGAAGTGCACAACAAAACATAAAATACAAAATGTATAAATGGCAAATCAAAAGACAAAATAACAATTCAGAAACACATTAACAAATGTGCATTGACTTGTTTGTTTTTCGGATTTACAGTTGTGTTTTATGATTTGTTGATGTGTTTCTGAACTGTTATTTTGTCTTTAGGTTTGCTGTTGTGTTTTTAGATATCTTGTATTGCTTTGGACTTCATGGTAACCAGGCATGTCTCATGAGATACTTTCATCTGATAGATTTTTGAAGGAAGTAGATATATCCTTTGCTGCTATGTAATTCCACAATCCTGTGCATGTGGATCCACAGTGGTTGATCTGAAGAAACAAAATGGCGTCCAAAAAGGCAGCTGATAGACAATTTGTGTATAATTGCATGTTTTTATTCACTTTTTCCAACTTTTGATTCCATTTCTAGTGAGAAAGTAGTACTGTAGTTATTAAATATACACTTGGTCATCACCAAAACACTCCTGATTTTGTTTTAGATTATTAAAACATTCAGTCCAACCGAACCACAATGAAGCAGACGCTTTACCTTTAGTGGACTCCAGATGCCGATAATCAGTTGCTGGTATTCTAGCAACGGTGTGACATTTTGCTGTCTTAGCAGCCTGTCCAAATCCAGTTTCTGGAGGTAGCTTCATACACAAATGCTAGCTGCATTTACATGGACCCTGATAATCCATTTTTGATCGGACTAGAAACTCAGTCCGATTAAAAAAGTCTCATGTAACCACGTCAATTGGATTAAATTGGCCACATCCGATTTAAATTTCATTCGGATTGCAAGGGGCTGTGTAAACCTTTCCTAATCCATTTGAAAAGATTATTTTTGCCATTTGAACACTGGGACGATCTGCGCATGTTCAGTACTGACACAGTAATGGCGTCATGACATTTCTCGCACAACGACATACTTTCATTAAAGTGGGCATATTTGGGATCATCAGTATAAAGAAGCAACAGCAGTGAATGGAGAAATACCTGTGAAATAATGTCAATAAAAACATCCAAACATTAGTTTTGATCCATGCCAAGTGCCAGGAAAAGTGTGTACATTTTTGTGAAGTCAGCAGAAGTGTGAAGTCAGCAGAAACGGTGCCAGATTGGACTTTCACAGACATTTAAATATATTTTTTCAAGATTCATCTCTATACACCAGCCAGTCTGACGCGTGATTGGCGAACACAAACACCCAGTAGTATATCACCGTAAACATCTCTCATTCAGGAGTTACAAATGTTTGTGTTGTTTTCTGGTCTGATTCGGTCACTATATTACTAAATGTCCATGATCTTTTATTTTAAAGAATTAAAAGAACAATGTCATGTCCATCTTTACAATTTTATAGTAATTAAAAATAATGCAACTACTTTTCAGACAGTGTAATCAGTACAGTAATCTAATTACACTGCAGAAGATGTAATTACTAGTTAGTAATGCATTACTTTTTTAGAGTAACTTACCCAACAATGCAACCGAGGTATGCAAACCTATGCAAATTATTAATAATTATTATTGTGTTGTATTTATGTTGTCATGCGTATGTTGTCTCTTTTGTAGTGTAGTTAATGTAGTTCATTTAAAATATGCAGCATTCTCCATATAAACTTGCTGTGTAAATTTGACTATTTTTGTCATTGTAATCTGGTGGCGTGAATACAATCTTGTGTTGTGTAATGACTAACGTTAGTATACTGCATACCCTACAATTAAATATATACTATCTAGTGCCATTATAGTTCATTTTATACAATATGTAATCATCACACATCTTACGTGGTATTATAAATTTAATTGTTTAATCGTTGCTATCCCCTTCATCACTGATTGACTTTGTGATATTGGCACTGGTATGTAAACAGCTGTATCAATTTAAGCTTTATAAATAGAAATAAAAGTTTTTCTGACTTTTGTCTTATCCTACAATGCAGCACACCGAAGGTATGTGGCGGTTTGGTCATATACTCTATGGTATATGGCAGCGAGGTTATATAATGTTATCACTTGAAACAGGTAAATAGAACTGACCTCTTGGCTTTATTCAAAGGCTGTATATTTCAAAGCTGGATGTTTTTATTGAGCAAATGGTATATTTGAACATTTTGAATTTAATACTTTATGTAACATTCATGTAAACAATACATTCGGAATATATATATATATATATAGTGGCGTAGTGGGCTAAAGCACATAACTAGTAATCAGAAGGTCGCTGGTTCAAACCCCACAGCCACCAACATTGTGTCCTTGAGCAAGGCACTAAACTCCAGGTTGCTCCGGGAGGATTGTCCCTGTAATAAGTGCACTGTAAGTCGCTTTGAATAAAAGTGTCTGCCAAATGCATAAATGTTATGTAAATGTAATATAACTGGATCGCTCAAGCAATGGTAAACTGCCAGCAAGAGTTGAGGCCACCGGAAGTGTTCGAGCAGCCATTTTAGTATGTCTAAACTCTCACAGAGCTTCAATGACTGACAGGAGAAAACACCCCCGTTTCACCATCTCCGACCTGTGGATAGCAGTTGCATTTCGGCCTCTAGTCAAACAATCATGTTTAATGTTTAATTTGCTTGTTATAGATAATGTACATTACGAGAGAGAAGATATCTGTCTGAAAGACTGAAAATGTTTGTGTCTTCCCTCAGTTTCAGTGAACTTGTTTACATCCAGCTGACCGGTTTGCTGATGAAGTTTGTTAGAGGTGGATTCTATTTGATAAAGATACACATAACTTGCTCAGGCTGTCAAGAAACAGGAAAAATTCCAGACTTTAAATAAATAAATAATTTACATGTGTAGGATGTTTGCATTGTAGTGATGTATATGCAGATTTCAGATATAAAATCGATGATTGAGTGGCTAATGTTTACTCGCTGAAATGAGATGATTTCCTATTAAGTCAATAGGGACACTGGAATGTTTGGGCATAGCAATATGTTTGCAAAGTGCCATCACAGATTTGACATCATGAGCAATCCAGTTCTATATATACAGTATATCAGTGGCCTGAGCCCAGATTCCAATGTTAGTCATAAGACAATAATAAAAGAGACCTTTTCATACACTGAAGACATTCTGATACGGTTAACAGTGCTACATGCTGAACGGTTTATTGACCAATGTGTCTGCATGCCCTCTTTTTTTGGAACCCAAGAGAATGAAAGGGAAGCTATATGAGTGGTGAGATAAGGAGTGGTGAGGAGGAGGTGGTGGTGGTGTGGTGGTGTAGTGGGCTAAAGCACTAAACTGTTAAGCAGAAAGTTGTCAGTTCGATCCCCACAGCCACCACCATTGTGTCCTTGAGCAAGGCACTTAACTCCAGGTTGCTCTGGGAGGATTGTCCCTGTAATAAGTGCTCTAAAAGTCGCTTTGGATAAAAGTGTCTGCCAAATGCATAAATGTAAATATATAATCATTAACTAAACATGTGTCTTTCTAGTATTATGTAACGACAGGTTATGTAAAAGCAGACACATAATTCACTCACACAATAAGATACATATTGTAGTTAATGACATATTGTAGTTAATGATTATATATTTATGTATTTACATCTTTCATTTCCTTGACCTGGTGGAAATGGTCTACCAGGTAGACCAGCATAAACCAGACAGAGCCAGCATGGAAAATCCATGCAGATATAAGCTGGTCTTTTCTGCAGGACAGTACTTGTGATTTCAGTGGCTTTAAGAGTAACTTAGATCATTTGAAACCAAAGATGGGGAAATATTATTAACAGGATTCTTAGTCATACTTCCATTAACAAGAATTATAAGAGATGTGAAAAATGTGTGAAGGACTGAGAGAGGTTTGGTTGGTTCCTTTTTGTGATGATGAATTGGTGATTGGTATCAGGCTGTGTAGAACATGTTGCGTTTCATGCACATTTTGTGCTTTGAGGACAGACATCTTACTAATGGGCTTTATGCATAATTTCTCTCAGTGAAATTATTTCTTCAATGAGTTGAGCTATGACTTGTTTGGACATATACAAACATCCCCCCCTGTGTGGTAACTTCCACATTCACTCACAACATATACTACTCCTAGACTCGCACCCAAGATACCACCACCCGTCAAACAAAATCTGTTATTTTCGGACAGCCACAAAATACCAGATAGGAACATTTCAGTCATAATTCACTTACCCTCATGTTGTTTTAATCTCATATGTCTTCCGTGGACTGTTAGGCAGTACGTTGGTGTTTCTCTATGTAATGAAGTTGTATGGTGAAACATTCTGCCTAACAAATTCTTTCGTGTTCCACTGAAGAAAGGAAGTCATATAGGTTTGGAACAACATTCATTCATTCATTCATCTTCAACCGCTTATCCTGTACAGGGTCACGGGGGGCTGGAGCCTATCCCAGCTAACATTGGGCGAAAGGCGGGGTACACCCTGGACAGGTCGCCAGTCCATCGCAGGGCCACACATATACAGACACACACTCATACTCACATCCACACCTAGGGCAATTTTTTTGGAGACACCAATTAACCTAGCCTGCATGTCTTTGGATGGTGGGAGGAAGCCGGAGCACCCGGAGAGAACCCACGCAGACACGGGGAGAACATGCAAACTCCACACAGAAAGGCCGGGGCAACCGGGGTTTGAACCCATGACCTTCTTGCTGTGAGGCGACAGTGCTAACCACTGCACCACCGTGCCGCCCGTTTGGAACAACATGAGTTTGTAAATTATGACTAAACTATTCCTTTAATGGTCTTCATGGCAGAGATGTAACATTATTATTTTTATCTGTTTAAAATAATTGAGCAATTTATTTCCAAAATTTCAACAGCACAAAGGAAATGCATAAAAGTTAGTCACTGATAGTTGCCTCATTTGGATGAATCACAGTATTTAACAGTAATTCTATCTTTTGCGCATCTGTTATTTATTAGTGTCTATCAGTTAATGTCATATCCAGTTACCGTTATCTGCTTTTGAGGCACATTGACAGAAAATGGGAAGTGTTTGTTTTGCCCAAAATGCTTTCCTGTACATGCGATAAAACACAAAGCATATTTTACCAGCTGAAGCAATCCTTAACCTCTTGAGTAAACATGTAGACTCATTCCGGACAGCAGTGAGCCAATCCTGTGAGCAGCCTTGACCAGAGACTCCATTCCAACAGATTGGACATGAAGCAATCGCCACACATATCTGATGATGGTCAGTAATACAAATGACCACAAGAACAATACACTAGTCTCCTCTTGAGGTTTGAACAATCTTTGAGGTCACTGGACAGGATAATGTGTGAATGAATTATCTACACTATTTTTTATCTTGTTTTCCAGTAAAAATATCTAAACATCCTTAAAGGAATTGATAAAAAAAAAAAAAAATTCTAACATTGTTTAGCTGCTCACAATCATGTTGTTCTAATTCTTTCATCTGTGTAATGCCAAAGGAAATGTTAGGCAGAATGTTAGCCTCAGTCACCATTCACTTTTATTAAATTGAAAAAAAGATGCAATAAAAATGAATGGTGAAAGATGAGGCTAACATTAAATTTTTGGGTGAACTATGCCTTTTAAAAAATATATTAATTTACTTGAGAAGCAATATTACATGAGATATTAAGTTTTGTTTTCAGATAAATATAGCAAATCTAGTGAGATTTATGCTTAAAACAAGAACAAACTATTTGCTGGATAAAACATAAATGGATGTTGTTTTAAGGATGTGTAGATGTTTTACTGAAAATAACATAAAAATACTGATTTAGAAAAAAATTATTTAATTTATGTAGCATCAGAAAGACAAAACAGAATAGAGTTAACTTTTATTCAATGACACAATTTTTATACAGTGGGCTCCAAGAGTCTTACACCACTAGTGAAAATACGAATATTTTGGAATTAGAGAGAAAGAGAGAGAGAGAGAGAGAGAGAGAGAGAGAGAGAGAGAGAGAGAGAGAGAGAGAGAGAGAGAGAGATCAATGCATTTTCAATCAAAAAAATAAAATAAATAAAACATTATCGCTTTAATAACAACTCATAATAATTTGCATGATATGGTGAAAAAGATATTGTGAGACTTTATTCCCATAGAGACTTCAAATGCTTCAAATTAAAGAAATATAGGCACCAAATTGTAGAAAGAATTTATTTTAAGAATGGAAACATCCGCGATCAAAGTTGGTTACTCATTCCATATTTATTTATAAATAAATAATTTTAAACTTATGTTAAACTTTTTTTTTTCTCTCTCGAGCTTACTGCATTGATGGTTAAAAGAGTGATTATTCTAACTTCATAATTACATTTTTAATTTAAATTGTGCAGTTACTGCATTTTGCTTTTGCATAGCAGTATATATCCTCATTGTATGTGTTGGGGTTTTACTTGTTGTAATTCTCCAGCTGTCAAAGGTTTATCATAAAGTCTTAGTGGGTGGTCTGCTAAAATGTCCCACATTTACAGTAAGTGTCTGAGGTTTCTTTCTGGTGATTTAGATATGATCTCCACAAAGCAGTGTCTCTCAATGAAACATCAGTGCAGTCTAAAGCTCTGTCTGAGAACTCTGGACCACATGTGTGAGAATGAGTCAGAGAAAACCTTTATGTTGCCATTGGTAACATCACCGCTATTTAAACCCCTCCTATTCCCCTTCTCTCTTTTTCTCTTCTCTTTTTTCTCTAATGGTTAATCATTCAATCTCTATTTTCCTGCCCTTGTTGTATGTCCTCAGCTGAACTCTGAACTGGGGTCAGAGAATAACTTGAGGCCATCATCAAAGCAATAACGTACATACCACATTCCCTCGCAATTTACTACTGCTAATTTTAAAAAGATCTGGAGGGCGGGAGAGTGCTAGCTCAGTGAGATTGGGTTGTTGGTGTACTGGTTTGTACTTAGAAGGGAGGAAAATGTATTCTTTTTTTATAAACAGTATGTCTACCATAATCCAAATTTGTCGCTTAACATATCTGAACATCTTAACATTGCACCAGGGTGTGCAAAGGACGGAATTATAGACTGAAATTATGATATTCACACTCCTTTTTTATAGTTTTATTATCTTCCATGAGGTGCACTGATAATGTTAGTAAAGTTTTAATTTGTGTTTTTTATTTTTTGCGACAGAACAGTCATAATTTAGTAAAACTATATGATCATTTTCAACCCTGTCTCTGGCCCTCTGTCTGAAACGGGAGAGAGTGAACAAGCTCCACAACGTTGTAAAAAAAAAAATGTTTGAAATTTGAAATATTCATGAATGAAACTGTTTACTTACAGTGTTTTTAACTTCCTCATTCTTCAATAATAGTTCCTTTGCAAAGCTTGAATCGTATTATGATTATCCACGCGGATATGAGCCGAAAACAATGCACATACATAGTTCAAAGAATGATGAAACAAGATGCACACACAAAGAGTATCATCCTGCACTGATGCCAGAAACACATCAAAACAGTCAAAGACATTCATCTAGTGCATGTTTACATGCACCAACAATTACAAATAGTGCAGATGGGTACAAGAACGCATTTAGGACATGTTTGTTCTCAAAATAGCAAGATGCAGCTCAGCTGAATAAAACAGAATGAAGTCTCCTTTTCACATGTAACTTGACACCGCATCTTTTAAAAGCGGCGCAAGATAGATGAAAACGATCAAAGATGTCTGGCTTGTGCATGTTTATATATAAAAATAATTCAAAATAGTCCAGATGGGTCCCCTTTGTTGTTCAGGAATAGTTAGTAGGCCACACTGGGTCTATCTGTCCTGCTTTCTCTTTGTTTACAAACTGAGCACCAGTAGGTGGGACTAAGGGTGCATTGACATAAAGTAGGTGTTAAGGTTGTTGCTGTAGAGGTGGTCATGAATTAAAGAGCCCCTAGTGACATTGGGAATTAGCGGATGTAGAAAACAAGGTGTTTTTGCTGCTTGGTGTAATAATTGCATTGAGGATTATGTTTTGAGTTCTGAAATTTACAGTCTGATTTTATAGTAGAATGAAACTATACTGTATGATATTATGTCAAAATGTTAAGGAAAATTTAATTCCTCATAAAATGACCCCTTTAAAAAAGTTTTTTTTATTATGTTCAGTGAAGAAGACACATTTTAGATTCTGCACTATTTCTTGGCCCTTAATACTAATTTTTGACCTTGACCAAGTCAACTCTGACAAAGGTCAGATTTCCTTAATTCCATTGAAGCACACAATATGCCCTTAAAAACATTCTGGATAAATCATGCTGGATAACATGGATCATCAGGTTTTGCACAAACTTTTAGAGTCCATGTGAGCTCATCTGCATGCTGTTATTAAAACAAATGGGGAACATACCAAATACTAAGAAATTCTGAAATGTACATACATGAGTTATAAAAATGCTGATTATATCATATGTAATGAATATGTATTAGAAATGAATGCAAAATATAAGCCTTTTCACTAATGGTCTCAGACTTTTGAACCCCACATGTATTCAATTAGACACAACTGAATAACCTAAGATCAACCTTAGCAAAAGTTTGTTTTATGCAGTTCACAGACTTGTGACATGATCTCTATTACCTCTAGCAAACTAAAGAGGATTTTAGAGTTTTGGTCTTAAAAACATCTGATAGGAGATGCTTAGTGCTAATAAATGTTGCAGAAATGTTGCGACATACATCACAACATGCTGCAATATAGTCATTTTCCAGCAACTACTTTTCTGGGAAAAGTTGTGCCATCTGCGCTTTTGAAAGAAATGTTAAGTAAACATAGCAATTTGCTCGCTCATATTTTTCTGTTAAGAAATCTCAGCCTACATGAAATAGAACTAATTTGTCCCTGTTGCCCCAGCCTTGCTGTTGCCGTAGAAACAGCTGTGTTGTTTTTCGGGGTATGCATACGTTCCTGGATAAATGGACACACTGCTTAAGATCAATGTTTTAAGAAATATGGTGTAGCTGTTATTGGAAGCCCTCAAAAACAGTGTAACAGAGAACATGCCAGTTTCTTTCTCAACATAGCAGCTCTTCAGACTGCCTGTCCTGGTATATGCACCAATGCTCCTTGTGGAATTTTGATTGTATTTAAGGTTTAAGTCAAGAACACTGCACTAAATTTGCAGACCTATGTGAGAGAAAAGGATAGAGAGTTTCCTTTGATGGTTTAATGTGAGTTTACCTGAAGCCTCATAAATAAATTGTGGTATTATGGAGGTGATTTGATGACAGGCTTTCTATCAACAAGGATGTGAAATATCAGGGTTCCAATTAAGTGACTGTTCATCAACTAGACCAGAATGATACCAACACTAACCAGCATAAACCATCTTAGACTAGCATGATAATTAATGTTGGTCTAAGTTGGTAATTTCTGCAGTGTATACTGTATATTCTCAAAAAATTCTCAAAAATACTGCTCTAAATATTTGGTTCTAGTGCAAAGCCTTGCATATACACACACATTAGACACATTCATTTTGAATGTTGCATGTTCTATGCAGATCTTTCAAACTTTAAACTTAGGCTACATCAAAATTAATTACTTTAAGTGCAAAACCTCTATTTTCAGTTTCCTAATGTCATCGTTTTCTATAGTATGCAGTTATGGGAAGCATTTTCATAACTCTCCATTTTCGGTGGAGGAAATAGCCATTCTAGAGTGGATGAGAATGGCCCTAAATTTCTAAATGTTGGGTCAGAAAATGCCCCAATAATGACATTTTCTTTCATTTGTTTTTATTTAAAACATCTAATATGGTTCTTAATATTCTATTCTATGTCTAAATGTTCAATAATTATTTAATTACTATAAATTGATTTTGATATTGATTCAAGTATTTGAATTTTATAATATTAAGAAAGTACATGAGTTTCCGGATTATGTACTGTACTTCTTCAAAAAATGGCTCACAGTCATGATAACTAGCTGTCTAACCAGTCCGAGGTCTATTGCTATTTAGACAAGGGGGACAAAAGCATTCTAATAAGTGTGTCTTGGGTGTCCCTGGGGCCAGAATTTCGCCATATTTCTGGTAATTCAGACCAGTCAGATGTGTTGCAATGCCAACACACACACTTTTAGGATTGTGGGATTTTTTTTGCCCTAACATGACACGTCAACATGAAGGCACTTTCTATGCTCAGGAAAACTGGCTAAATTTACCAGACCACACCATTTACAATGAATCGAATCCCAGCTGATCTCATCCGGACTTCCTATTCCCCAAGGCAAGATCAAAAACAGTTGTTAGTTTGTCATATCAGCTTCACAATATCTGGGAACATGGCCAGATGTAGAATACCTGGTAAAGTTAGAGATTAGTGTTTCCAGGAACAAATGTCAAGAGCTTAATTTTTGTTTTGTTGATTGTGAGGATAAAGGGTAAAGAAGGGAATGGAAGCCAAGCAAAATAGAGATAAAAATGACAACAAAAAAAAAGAGAGAGAGAGAGAGAGAGAGAGAGAGAGAGAGAGAGAGAGAGAGACCAAACAGAATTGCAAAAATACACTTTGTTATCGAAACCTCTTTCTGAATATGCAGCATGTCTGTCCTTGATCAAACAAAGTGATAGTCCCAGGTCACTTTGACAAATGGTCCCTCAAAACAAACAGGGCAATTTTCATTGCACCCCATTGCACCCCAAAATTAACCTATGAATGGCTTACTAATTGTTGTTTCTGCATATTAAGCTGTGATAGGAGATGACATGATTGGTGGACCTAATAAAGTGCTAAATGAGTAGTGTAGTCAACACAGCGGGGATGAACTATGCTTTTACTTTTACACATCCAACTATTGGTTTTAGCATTCAACAGCATCATAGCGCATTATTGAAAATAGTAATACCTCTATTGTCTCAGTAATAGAAATTACTGAGTGGACTGTCTATGGTAGCAAATATTTACAATTTTCACCATAATCTTGTAGAAAAGTATTAGAATTATTGATGTTAATGATGTATTATTGATGTCTGACTGATTAATTTTTTATTTATTTTTTAAAAAGTTTCTCCATGATTTAGAATGAGAATATAAACAAATGCTTATCCCAGCACAATTAGAAAAATGCACCATATTGTATGTACAATTGGAAGTGCACCATTTTGAAATGAACACTGTGTGTATACATGCTAATCAGTCACATTAAATAGTGCTTAGTCATATTTACACAAATAATGAGTCAATCATTTTAAACACCCTCCATAACATCATGAAACACTTCAAGGCTGAACGAAACCACAATGGCACAATGAAGCCCATGAGAGTGTGGGTTCACTTTGATTTACTGTTGATTAACTGTTATGTACTGTTAAACTAGCATTATATATAATGTAATATTAGCTAAATGCTGATTCAGCCCAACATAATGTGTTATATATGTGAGAGTTTCTAGGTTCAAATGTGAAAAACACCATAAAGCATCATAAATGTTGCCTATACGACTCCTGCACTCTATTCAGAGCCTTCTGAAGCAATACTATTTAAGTCAGCTTCACTTCATTGTAGCTTTCAATTCGATTTAGAGTGAATGTTAAATACATTTCAAAAGCTTTGGTGGAGGGAAGATTACATATCAGTGAATAACTGACTGATTTATTTCCTTTCTACTCCTCTCACAAAACTATCTTTATTTGAACAATCCCATTGTCGATTCTTAAAATAACAAGACGAACTGTAAGGTGCCATCGAGTCTGGGCTACCCCTCGGGAGAACAAAAGGCTCTCATGAGAATCAACATTTGAACTGTCTCTTGCACATGTAACAGCAACATCCGAGACGCAGCCAGCAGGGGCTCGCACCTCACTTCTACCGTCTGATTATCTTCCCCTACTCCCCCCTCTCCTCCTCACTTAGAACTCACTAAAAATCTATACAATGTCAAGTGTGTACAAAAAAGTAACTATAACATGTTTAGTATCATTTTAAGTGTCTCAGTGTGCCTGGTAAACTGGTCTCATCCTCCCAGCCATAATGAAAAGCTAAAAGAAGTTATAGAATATGAGAGGTGTAGTGTGCCTCTTAAAGGTGTGCCCTCCCCCAGATCCTCTATATGTAAATGTACAGGAACCTACTCAATGGGGAGCCAAATCTAATTAGAAGGACAGACACCACCATTTGGTTAGCCTATTGAATTATCTGGGTTTATAAGGAGAAGGGGCAAAAGGTTCTGGGAGTCTGTAGGTAGACTGCCCACATGATCGCTGTGTGTGGTTTTTCGTTGCCAGGTAATATTTCTACAAATTCCTCAATTTCCGTATTGTTGTGATTATATTGATTGTTTGATGATTTTGCCTTATGAATTGGATTTTGAATTATTCTTCTATTACCTGGTCAATAAATTGTAAACATTTGATTTTATTCTGATTGACTCTGAAATTGTTTTCCCAAACAGATTGAGCGATTCGTATGTTACCGCAAGTCTGCGTCAGATTAGTGACGACTAATATTTGGCATCAGTTCAAGTGTACTTGGTTTTCAAAGACAGAAAGTGTTTTTCCGTTTAGAACAGCTAAATGCTGCTTG
Source organism: Moxostoma hubbsi (assembly GCA_032164185.1). Taxonomy (NCBI): domain Eukaryota; kingdom Metazoa; phylum Chordata; class Actinopteri; order Cypriniformes; family Catostomidae; genus Moxostoma; species Moxostoma hubbsi. Next base: position 10,493,335 of record JAVLUX010000035.1, read on the forward strand.
ACCAATCTAAATTCGGGTGTGTCTTACCTCTGTTTTGACTTGAGGATTCTTCAGATAAGTGTACGTGGGAAACCACGCATGGCCAATCCAAAGCTATTATAAGAGAAGTTATGTTGGTCAACTTATATCTGTAATGGTGGCCGTGACCTCTACTGAAGAAAACGTTAAGTTAAATTCAAGTGTATGCAATTCCATGGGGGCTATACTGACGTATCTTTGATTGTGTATACGTGAACGTGACCAATCTCAGGTATATAGCATTTACCTCTGTTTGATGATCCAATACTGGCCACTTGTGATCGTGAGACCCGCAGTGTAGAGAAAACACGCGAGGACCTCAAAGCGACATAGTTTCCTAATCTGAACGGGTAAAATATAATTAAAGGAGTTAAAAGAATAATCAAACATTCGCTCACTTTTAATGATGCTCAGATATCATTAAAACCTTTTTCATTTATGGAGTCAGATGAAATAACGAGGTAATACATGAGAGAAAATGTATTTCATTTAATCTGGTTGTGTTGCGTAAAAGAAAGACAGTAACGCGCAGAGACCTTCACCCGTATTATTGGAGACTGCCATTGGACCGATAGACGGGCTTACAGAACCATATCATGGCATAAATCAATATTTCACATTTTCACCTCCTTGCCTGATCCTAGGAAGAGGTATATATTAGTATGATGTTAAATGTGTTTGGATTGCTGTCCAAGGAGAGGGAGGGTTCGAACTAGAGAGAGAAGGTCCGATCTTAAATCCCCCTCTCCCCTGTTTATTAACTAATGGATGATGAGAATAGGTTGTAGAGTAGAGTTGGGGAGGTGGAGGGTTGCCAGAAAAGATGAGTGCTGGGAGAGAGCTCTGTTTATATATATTTTTGCGTAATTGATTATTAGGATCAGGTTAGAAGGCTCCTCCCGAACCTTTGATTATAACTCCATTTCACGAGTTCACCTGCTTGCCTGATCCTTGGAAGAGGTAAATATTATGATAATGGTAAACGTGTTTGGCTTGCTGTCCAAGGAGAGAGAGGGCTCAAATGAGAGAGAGAAGGCCCAATCTTAGATTCCCCCAAATAGGAGAAAAGATTAAAGGACAGCAAGCTTTGGGTAACATGGAGAGCTGAATATTTGTATAGATAAGATTGTTACAAAATGTGAAAAAAACAAATCAATTTGGGCACTACCCGATGTGCACCATGGGGGTAGAAATGATCAGGAATGACTGGGCCGATGCTGCTTGTGGAGGCAGCCTCACACAAGGGTCCACCTGGGGACAGAACAGAGGAGAAGAATGTTATAGATGAGCTATAGAAAGAAATCACCCAAAGAATATGTCTCTTGCGGGAGTGTGTTTGGTCAGAGAATTGAGGTCCGAACCCAAAGGACCTGAAAGGAGAACATTTGTTAAATCTTTGTTTGGGTGATTTTTTAGTTCTTTTGCCAAGAGAGAGACATTGATAGATGAGGTGCTTTTTTAGATCTTTATTATTTCATGCAGAGGATTTGCACACTGGGCAAATAGGGTTGGCACCACCACAGTAATTACAGATGAGGTGAAAGCGACAGTGTTGTCTAGGGTAACCAGACTCATTGAAGTTGCTGCAAACTTGCCTTCCTGAATTGAAAGTAATTATTCTATTGTTTGTATTTGAATTTGTGGAGATTTTGAGTTCCTTTGGCTGTGGGACATATGAGGTTGATTTGATGGTTTCGGGAGTTGATTTAGGTTCTGGAATGTGAGGGTTGATTAGAGGGCAAGAGGAGGATTGGTGATCCAAAGACCTGGCACAAGAGACATTACGACAGCAAATAAAAAGTATTTTGCAGAGTTCCATGTCTAGGGCACACCAGTATGGATATTGGTTCCAGTGGGCAACTCTTGCTGCACATTTGGCAGAGAAGATGTTGGTAGGTATAGAAATGGAAGCCCCTGAAGGAAAGAGAGAGTTTGGGAATAATAGTTAAATAGTCATTTAGTTCCTTGCGTCTATTTGGGAAAGTGGAGCAGATAACATCTGTATTTCTTCCAAAGGCTAGGGAGAATTCTGCTAGGGTAAGTATGAGATTTTGGCTGGGAATATAATATTTTTAGAATTACAGAGAATGCCTCGCAGTCGAGGGAGTGAGATTATTCATAGTTAGAGACTGAGGAGAGAAGGGAAGCCAAATCTATATCAGCACCAGATAAAATCTGCAATCAGAGATGGCTGGAGATTGGTGGTGGTTCCATGGTGAGTGTGTGTGTGTGATAGAGCATCAATGGAAGTTGCGGTATAGAGGGTGTAAATTGGGGCCGAACTGAAACTGGAAGAGAATAACTGGCCTGAGGGAGAACCGGAGCAGTTGCCGCTTGCAAGGCAGCCTCACGCTAGGTTCCGCTCAGGGGATAGAATATTTAGGAAAAAGAGACAGGTTGGAATGATTTAAATTCAGGACTTTTACCGCTTGCGGAGGCAGCCTCACGCTGGGAACTGGACTGGGAATATGCGGATTAGGAAAGGAGAAAAGAGGATTGAATGAATTAGAAAGTGAAGGTGCGGCTGGATTATGCGTTGTTAAAGATGCCGTCCATGAGTCTAAAGGAGTAACACCAACAGAGTTAAATCTCAGTCGCTCACTCAGAGGGCCCATGGATGTGCTATTGCAACCACGAGATGTTTTTCCTGATGATTACTGCTATGACGGTGTTCTGAATGTACATGAACATAATTCTTCTAGTTTACTGGTCCTGATGATTCATGCAGGATCATCAATGCATTTAGGTTTACAGACTTACAAATTATAACTTTGTTTATAACAGAAACCTTAAACAAACTTTACCATTACCTTGTTAATTCCTTGAACAACAACCACTGATACTCACAGAAAAATAGACAATATTTTTCAATGATTTGAAAGTTTCAGCAAACTAACTGAAATAACACTATTAGCTATTGTTGTTGTGGTTTCTCATTTTCAAGAAAAATTTGTATTTGAACAGGGCTGAAAGCAAGTTTTTCTTTAAAACGGTAAATGTGGGCTGTGGTCACTGTTATAGGAATGTCTTTGGTAAAGAGAGAAGAGAAACACCATATCAGATATCTGTTTAAATCGAAAAGAACTACAACACCCTTGGAAAGGCAGTGCTTGTTTCCCGTAAACTGACAGTCCATCACCGCAGGTCAGAAGGTGAGACGGAAGTGAAAACACAGCAAGTAAACAGCCAAGCTCTCTGACTGCCTGAAAGTAGTCTATACTTCTCTGCTCAATTATGAAACACTTTCTCACTCCCAAGGCGTCAAAGACTGGTGCTTGTGCAAGAGCCCAGAACGTCAATTTACAAATGCCAAAAGGCAACTCTAGTGTAATTTCTACAGTTTTTTTATGCAAGTGCATTCACTTCAACGAGAAACCTTTGACATCAACTTATTGACGTGATGGGATTAGATTTTTAGCATTGTTTAATTATACATTAGGGAACTATTTTGTCATCTGACATATGTTGGGGGTATCATTTTCCTTTCATTTGAAATCAGCAACATTTATTCACAGTGGTTGATATTTAATCTGTTGTTTATCTGTCTATTTAATCTGTCTGTACTCATCCTGCACTGCTGAAGTGACCCATTTCATACCGGGTGTATTTCGAGACTTACAATTGTCTTGTGTGAAGAACAAACTTAAATGTTTTTAGTCACCAATCACGGTCCCCCAGTGTCCGACCTCAAGTTTGGCTGAATTTATTTTTTGAATGAGGCGTGCCTGTAGAATCAGGATGACAGTTCCTTCAATGAAGGGGTATATTTACACCGATTAAAACCTTCAGTTTCACTCTGCTACTCACACAATGCCAGCGAATGGTTTGGAATATTATTATAGTGATCGCAACTGTACTTTATCTTCTTGTTACATCATTTCTATTGTTGAGAGCTGGTTAGGTTTAGGCGTAAATGTGCAGTTGGGTGCTTCAAATATCCATAAATTGTGTAATGTATATATCAAATTATGGATATCAAAGTGTCTCTTTCATGTTTTATATTGCTGATTATTAGTTAGGGTTAGAAATGGGGTTGGGTTTGGGGATCTAAAATATTATATATGATTGTATAATGTAATATATAATAATAATATACTAATATATTTATAAGTATTATAAAACATTGAGGTTAAGCACATAAAATAATATTCAAAGATTGATAACTGGTGATAATGCTTTGTCATTGAAAACAATTGGGGTTTCTCACTGCATCAATGAGAGGACTCCAGGGGGCACTTTTTCATCATCATGCAAATGCTGACGGCTTCTGCATAAACATCAAGATTGGACACTTAGGGAATGAGTATGGGTTAAATTGTTATTTTCCAGAACATACAGTCTGATGCAATGAAATGGTGACTGAGACTGTGTATTTCTTGAAACATTTCATTATTTTGTGTTCCACAGACGTCATGTGGGTTTGCAACACACGAGGATGAAATTTCCAGTTTGGGTGAACTGTTGAATCCTTTTAAAATATATAGTAATTGTGCTTCTCGAGTAAATATATTTTGTTTTAAGGATGTTTAGCTATTTTTACCAGAAAGGGAACTCTCTCACACCAGCTTTGGTATTGCAGGTGTCAGCTGAGTAATTCTCAGTGAGGTTTCTTCCATTTAAAATATGCCTACTTGTAACCAGTCTGTGCATAAAAAAACATACTGCTTCAGGAAATTGCATGTGAGGAGTGGTTTATTTATGTTTGAGGTACATATAGAATAGCTTCAGGTGTTACCTACTCTCTGTCCAACAACACAGACAGGAAACCTCTCTCATCTCTCTGGTTTCCTGTGCTCAGATCTTTCAAACGCTCTGCAATCTCTTTCTTTTTCATTTGCTTTTCACTGTCTATGCCATTTTGGTTGTTTGGCTTTCTTTGAACTTTATTGTGTGATCTTCTACTTTAAATGTTTATAATTAAAAACTCAAATGTTTTTTCCAGTTACACTCAGTTATCACCACATTCCTGTGCAATCTTCTCACTCTGCAAAATAAATTATTTTCCAAATCAGATTTCTTTTCTCAGTAAAAATATCTAAACATCTATAAAGCAAGATAATTTTACTTGCAAAGAAAAAATAAATCATTTATAGACGTGTTATCAAGTTTATAAACAGGAACAAGTAAATATATCTTGGCGTATGCATGTTTAGATATTTTACCGGAAAGCAAGACAAAACTACTGGTTAAGAAAATGCATCTGCACATCTTTTCAGCTCCGTGGCTCTAGTTCTCCACTGAAGTTACAGATGACACTGTATACTCTCACTTTAGAAAAGTGTTGGCAAGAGAGAGTGTACCTGAAACCAGTGACACCTGGAACAATGTATTGGTGACAGAAATAAGAACTGAGTAAGTCAGCAAAACACATGAGGATTATGACGTTGATTATCAAACATGTTGGAAATCTAGAAACATGTTGGAGATTTTTTTGCTTTATGGCCCCTCTTCAGACATGAAACACTAAGTGACTGTGTAAGTTAATTCATGAAAGATACAAGGACTTTGTGCCACTTGATCTCAAGGCTGGGAGCATATACTGTATCAACTAAAACAATGGAACAGAGAAAGTTTCTGATATTTAAATGAGAGTCAGCAACTCTTGATCAGACACGCTCGACTTCTGTTTGTAATACCTTTTTTGGCACATCACACTCAGAATACATCTGCCTGCTATTGTTGGATAAACGATATAAGAATATATATGAAGGGACCGGGTTCAAAACCTTAACCAATTATACAATTTGTATTTTTTGTTTGATTTTATTACAGTTTGAGGGGACCAGTATTCTTATCTGGACTCAATATAATAGAATTATTATTTTATTTTACTGCTTTTGATTACAGTTTGAGGGGAACAGGTTTCTAATCCTGACCTAATCTAATAATTTTATTTTATTTTACAGACTTGCATAAGAGCCTGACATCCAGAGATCACCATGGACTTTTAACATGTGAAAAAGAGCAGTTTGAAAAATTTTCGAAATAAGCTCTTTCGTGGTTTCTTATTTTTAAGCAACATGAGAAAGATGAAGAGTCTGCATGACAATTCTGTACAAAAGGAACGTCTAAATTTCAATAGTTAATTAAATTGATTGTCAGTTAAACATGCAATCGTACTGCATGATTATGCAATAATGCTATAAGTGAAATTCGAATGGGCATGGTTTGATAAAATTCAACAAGCATAGAATTGAGTTGAGATAGACCCAAACAAAGCAAAAGGCGAGGGCACAGGAGAAAAGGGTGCAGAAAAGAAAAGTGAGCAGCCAGAAGGGGGGAAATGAGTTCTTACAGTAAAGGAACGTGTGAGTTTGTGCATGAGCTCCCGCTCTGCACCTCCCCTTCCTGTATAAATGTGTCCTCTCTTTCTTTCTCTCACTCACATAGCAAGAGCAGTAAAGAGTCAACTCAATTAAAGAGCCTCTTTCCTGGAAACTGGGCTCTGATGGCACAGGAGGTATGAAGGGAATGGGAACCATGTGTGTTAGATGGGAGAGGGAAATTTGGACTTTGCTCCTTTGCAAGTGTGTATGTATGCTTGTAGGAAAAGCGGTTAAAGAATAGTTTGGATTTGAGGAGAGAGAAAGAGCAGGAAGGAGAGTGAGGTCTTTGTTGTGACTGGGTGAAAACTGAAAAACACAAACTCTTGTTCCTCTGTCATTCACGAGAAGTTGGAAAATCAGGGGAGAGGGAATCTCAGCCCTTTATCTGGCTCGGCGCTCGGCGAACCCCATCCCCCCAGCCCCAACCCCCATCTCTCAGACGCACTCAAGTAATTCCTCAAGTCATTAGCTGTTTGAGCACAAAGTCATTGAACAAGCCCTACACAGACGCCTTTAACGGTCATGCACTGTCACCATGTCAGTAACTGCATCTCCCGCTGAAACCGTTCAAATGCGCCCCTCCAACAAACATGGATAGGAGAAAATAGGCCCCATGGCCGTGAGCTGGGCCCCATGGTTTTGTAGTATGCCCCTGGGCTTCAGCCCATATAAGCCCGTGCTTTAAGGCACCCCTGTCAATGACACTCACAATTGTCCTCTCCAGGACATCCAACCAGTAGCCCTCTCAATCAAACATGCTGCTTTTCAGACCATGCAGGTCCAGCCAACAGTCCAAAGTGGATTGTACCCATTTAAGGGACCTAATCTAAATCTAAAGGCTTCCTTTTGGGTAAGGGCTGCACTCAGTCTGGAAGGGAAGGAACTTCAATGAATTTCCTTTATATATTATGTGTTTGAATGTGACTCTACTGCACATTGTATTTATTCCTACTTTGCCTGTTCGCCAACTGCATCACAATACAAAAAATCATACAGTATTTACAATCCGCATGTTCTTACCTTGATTGCTCATATCTACTGTAAATATCCTAAAAGGTTAAGTGTGTAAATTCTGCAACACTATTGGCATTTAAAAGGATTGCAAAAATTCTACTGTTTTCTATCAAGTTGCAAACATTGCCCCTATCTTCCATTGCTCGAACAAACAGATAGCCATGCCCCAAACTCATGCCATTGGCTAAACCAATATTTTTATTTCCTACCCATAAAGATTGCAGTTCTGTTTGGTTTGACTAGTGGTGCAGAAATAGCACACTTCAAATGAGAAACAAAAACACGTAAGATATGAAGACTTCTTTTCAGAGAGTGAATTTGAAGTATTAGTTTATGCATATACACTAGTGGCCAAAAGTTTGGAATACTGTACGGATCTTGCTCTTATGGAAAGAAATTGGTACTTTTATTCACCAAAGTGGCATTCAACGGATAAAAATTACTATTGCAATTTGAAAAAAAATGTCAGAACTTCTCAAACTACTTCACAGCTTTGCAGATTCTTGGCATTCTAGCTGTTAGTTCCAGATACCACACTTCCTGTAGCACTTGCCATAGATGTGGCTGCCTTGTCAGGAACATCTCACACACCTTACATTCTAGCTGATCCCACAAAAGCTCAATGGGGTTAAGATTCATAACACTATTTTCTATTATCTGTTGTCCGATATCTGTGTTTCTTTGCCCACTCTAACATTTTCTTTTTGTTTTTCTATTAAAATAGTGGCTTTTTCTTTGCAATTCTTCCCATAAGGCTGCACCCCTGAGTCTTCTCTTTACTGTTGTACATGAAACTGGTGTTGAGCGTGTAGAATTCAATGATACTGTCAGCTGAGGACATGTGAGGTGTCTATTTCTCAAACTAGAGACTCTGATGTACTTATCCTCTTGTTTAGTTGTACATCTGACCTTCCACATCTTTTTCTGTCCTTGTTAGAGCCAGTTGTCCTTTGTCTTTGAAGACTGTAGTGTACAACTTTGTATGAAATCTTCAGTTTTCAAGTGTTGTACAGCCTTCATTCCTCATAACAAAGATTGACTGACAAGTTTCTAGAGAAATCAGCTGATTTGTAACAGACTATTTGTACATGCCTTTCTATAAAATATGTAAATAAGAAAACCTGACTTGGCATTTGAAAAAAACATTGTACTTTGACAGTACATGTGTGTGAGCATACTGTAAATGTACATGCCAAGATTGCCAGTAGATCAAAAGGACCTTTCTATGCTGATGATGTCATTAAGCTAAAGCCTGAGTAAACTACAGGACAACAGAGGTACTTTGGAATCACACATCATAAAAGTACCAACAATATAGCCTACTTGACTTGTGTGCAATATTCTATGTCTTATGAAGCAATATGATATCTTTGTGTGTGGAACAGATGGAAATTTAAGTTGATATTGACTCTTGTTAATGTTGTTTTGACACATATTTGAATATATGCAAACATAAATTATATTTAAGAGCTGTGGCAGAGGGAATGAATTTCAGTGAAAAATTATTTCAATTTAGGTCTGTTCCACACAAAGGTATGATTGTGATGATAGAATTTAAATTTTCGGGTTAACTATTCCTTTGAGCGAAAATACTAAAAGAGAGAAGAAAGAAGAGATAGAAAGAGAGAAATTGAGAGACAATAGAAATCGTCCCTCATTCTATTTCAGCAAAGTAGCTTTTAGCAAAAGCAGACTCTGTGCTTTGATGACACCGAAACCGTGTTTGTTTGCCATATTGCTTTCACTGGGACATTTTCTGTGGCATGTTGTTAACACAATGCTTTCATTCTGTGTGATTACAGGCAGACCTGATTACAGACTTTATAATGATGTGGTGCGAATGTGTGTTTCACAACAAGGAACATATTTATCCTCACACGTCCTTCATCTTCTACACATGCACAAACATTATGAACATATGCACGCACACATACACACATTTGCAGAGTCTTCCTTGGGCCCCTGCAGCGGGCCAGGATGTATAAAAAAAAAATGGCCTCACATTCCTTTCCTGTTAAGTCAACCACAATATGGGACTGACACACAAGAAGACTGGACTGTTTCCCAGCACACACAACCCCTCCGGAATCCCGTTACTCTCCATCATTTAGTCGCATATACACACAATCACACACATGCAATCATGCATTAAATCCACGATAGGTGATTTGCAATACAGCTCATAACTTATCTGTTAATCGTAATAATCTGTGTCCTCAGAATCAGCTTTATTGCCAGGAATGCTTACACATACAAGGAATTTGTCTTGGTGACAGGAGCTTCCAGTGCACAACAATACAAAACAGCAACAAGATATAGATAATAATAAAAAATCATTAAAATAAAGAAAAAAGGTAAGAAAAGAAAAGTAAGTATATATAGAATACACAATAAGACCATATATATATATACATATATACATACATACCTACATATATACTGTACATACATTCACATACATATATACACACACAGACACAAACATACGTACATTCACACATACACAAACGTAGTGCAAAACAAAATACAAATCTGTTATATACAGTGCAAGGGAATGTAATAATGATTAAATATAAAAATACAAGATAGTGAATTGCTCATAATTATTGCTAAATGGGGCTGTTTTAACTGTTCATGAGATGGATAGTCTGGGGGGAAAAACTGTTCCTGTGACTGACGGTTCTGGTGCTCAGAGCTCTGTAGCGTCGGCCAGAAAACGGCAACAGTTCAAAAAGGTAGTGGGCAGGTTGAGTGGGGTCCAGAGTTATTTTTCCAGCCTATTTCCTCAATCTGGAAGTGTACAGTTCTTGAAGAGAGGGCAAGGGGCAACCAATAATCCTCTCAGCAGTCCGAACTGTCCTTGGTAGTCTTCAGGAGTATCAACATATCTGGGCTTACAGTATATTTGCAAAATTCGGGGAAGCAGTAACATAAGCATATCTAGACATGCAGAGTGCAAACTCAGGGAGCAGCTTAGGCGAGTATTCCTTCCCCAGGGTTACTTACAGTAAGCCAATCAGAAGTAGACAGAAAAGGGAGAGAGAGGTCACAGGGGTGATTTACTGTAAAGCCTCAACTGAAGCTGGTATTGATGGCTGTAAAACATAAACATCCTGTAGACAATTGCTGTGACTGTATTTTCACTTTTCTGCACACACATATTTTCTCATGGGTTGGGGTGCTTACCGCATGCTTACTATGCAGGTCTGTCTGTTTATTCATATAATATGTGGAAAAATTATTAAAATAAATGAAAATAAATACAGTTGTTATGGGTGGATTGTTATCAGGAACTTTCCTGCGCCGTGGGTCTTTGTGTTTGACGGGCGTTGGCTCCGACCAAATGGGGCATAGAGTTGCTGACTGCAGCTTTTGTTTTCAAAACACGAGGGAGGGAGGAAAAGAAGGAGTAAGGCCCGAACGAGTGGGAAGAAAAGGCGGAGACTTCCCAAATACCGTAAAAAGAGCATGGTGTGATACACCACTTGGAGTGAAGTTATGAGAAGAGATTGTTGGGTGGATAATTCATGTAGGCTGTTTTTACCATATCTTGAACATGTTTCTTATTATCTAAACAAGCCACTGAGTAAATCTATGTATCAGCTATACCTTAAACTGGCTATTCTTTACGACTGGTTGCTTTTTGGTACAAATGTGTGTAGAATTAATTCATTATGTTCAAGCAGAATTAGAGTAAAGGAAAAGCTTGTCTCCAGGATGTGGACATACTGTGCATTTCTCTTGATAAGTAATCACCTGCATTCTGTATCAGTCGTTGCACTGTGTCTAGATTGGGTTTTATTTAGCGCGGGTGTCACAAAGATTTAATGTTCTGAACAAGTTCAGGTTGCAAAGAGGGGACTGTTACAATGTTTAAAATATTCCAGATTGTTCTGCAACAAACAAAGTTTCAGCGCTTGATAAACAGCAATGGTTTTTTTTCTGCTCTAGTGTGCTGAGGGGCCGCCGTGGCTTGTATGTTCATTGTGACAATACGAGCTTTGACTACCATGCTTACATCAAATACAGACTCAACATCACAATATAAACTCCAGGTGAAAGTTAAGTAAATAAGACAGGAAGTCTAAGTTACTATTGTATACAACAAATCCTCAAAGTAATAATAATACTGTATCATATTATAATGACTAACTGGACAACAATAAATAATTGTTTGGTTATAATATTAATAAATAACAACTGAATTCCATAATGTTGCTGGGTGAAGTAGTAGGTTTTGCACCAAAAAAAAATATTGTTTTGTAAAAATATATGTAGTAGGTAATTATAATTTTTATTTTATTTTTATCACTGTATTGTTGAAAAACATGCATTAATTATCTTTAACAAGATTTTTATTTCATTAAACATTTTGAATGTACTTGGCTACAATGGTTGATAGGATGAATTAAAAATTATTATTTAAAATACATTTTATGTGATTTTTTTCAGCAAAAAACATTTTCGAAATGGGGCCCTGGCTTGTTCGGATTCTTGGGGCCTCAGAAATCGTAAACCCGCCCCTGGGGCCATGCCATCTGTTGCAGGGATCCCTGTTATTCTAATCTATTCTATTTGCAAAAGGAATGTTTAAGAGTCTACAATTTATATTTATACTGACACATTAAAGCTGAAGATATAAATAACCATCTAAAGACAAATGTTTTTGTGAAAAATCTTAAGTGCCAAAGACTTTTGCACAGTACTGTATACAATACAATAATGATAAAATACTGTACATAACTGTAGATATGTAATCTCTTAGTAATTTTGCACTTACAGACATGCATTCATACTCATTGTATTTCCACATAAATTGAAATGATACATTATTTGACTTCTCATGTACTATGCATGCAAATAAAAAAAAAACTTTTGATTTGCATCCTGTCTAAAGTAGCTAAAGATACCAATCAGCAAAATCTATCAGTGCTGATTGTGACTTGCTTTAATACCTCTGTATAATGTATACCCTATACAAGTCTGGATTTATTTTATAGTTGAATTACCTACTATTATTTTATATATAGTTTTGTCAAAATAATAATCCATATATATGACCACACTGCTACAGACTAACTCAATTAATGTGAACTTCTGAAAAGACTGTTTAAAGAAAAAAAGCTTTTGTCAGGTTATCTTTCAATTGTGTAAGAGCTTTTGTCCTAGCATGATTAAAAGTCTGCACTGAAAGTCAGAAATCTTATCGTCTCGGGCTGTATTGGGTTTGCTCAGGAAGTTTATCAAGGCTTATTGATTTATTTTTTTTAACTTAGGCATTTAATGGTTTGTGAGTTACTGCTTTTACAATGTGTTAATTAACGTCTAATAAAAGGACCGAGAGCTGATAAAAGCCTTTACTTAAATGGAGGGAAAATTAATTAGAGAGGGATTAATCAATTAAAAAAATCTCACTATAAAGCTCAAATTATACAGTACTTCTGTTTTGACTTGAACGCTTATTATCTGACTGCGAACAGTGGAACGCTAGCCTTTCAAAATGTACTTCATTTGACTGTGCGCGCATATACAGGCAGTTTGTGCATGCACGGTACGACTGCTATGAAAGACTAGACTATGTATCTTCGAATCAAGTGTTTAGAACCATAAAGATGTTTTTATATTCCTTCAGACTTGATTTATATACAAATGCAGGTATTTCCTCCTGACCTCACACACGCTCTTGACGTGCACATCCACTGATGTTGTTTTCAGATTAGTCTCATGTTGTTTAGCAGTGATTAAATCATCTAACGGTTCTTTGTGACAGCAACAGCTCAACTGTGAGTGTTTCCACCCCGTGGACTCGATAATCAGTGCAAATAATTCTATGCGCATTCACATACTGCGTGTTCAGAGAACCAATGGTTAAAACATGAATATCTTGGAGAAATAGTCAGCATAAATCCATATTTATGGATCCATAAATCCATAATCCATAAAACCAAAATATAACACCCTTTTCACTGTACATCTTGGCAGCAGTCTCCTTGGTGATCTTGATTTCAAGCTCGATTACACTTTAGCGCCCTGCGCATTGTCAAGCACTAGGAAGTGTAATCAAGCTTGAAATCAAGATTCTTACCCAAAAGCAATGGGATTGCTTCAGAAGATATTGATTAAAACACTGGAGTCCTATAGATTACTTTTATGTTGACTTAATTTCCACTTTGGAGGCATGATCACCATTTACTTGCATTGTATGGACCTACAGAGCTGATATATTCTTCTAAAAATATTTGTTTGTGTTCAGCAGAAGTAAGAAACGTTAAATACTAAAAAGAGTAAAAACTGTTTGAATTTTCATTTTTGGGTGAACTATTTCTTTAATTTAAACTTTATCATTGGATTAGTGATATTAAGGGTATACTTCACTTAACAATTAAATTTATGTCATAACTTATAATAATAATAATCTCATGCTCTTGTCATTCCAAACCTGAATTACTTTCTTTCTACCATGGAACACAAAATTAGTTATTTATAGAAGAATGTTGTTCACAATGACAGTGAATGGTGACCATGACTGTCAATCAGATTTTCGGTGAACAACGACTTAAATTTGGGACTGTTCCTCGAACAAAGCTATAGTATGGCTTTTGAAGACTTGGAATATTTTGTACGAGCCACATTGCTACTTTTATTATGCTTTTTTTTTTCTTTTGTACCTGGGACAATCAAAGTTAGGTAGAAAGTTACGGACCATTCACTTTCATAAAATGAAAATTCCATAAAATAAAAGTGAATGGTGACTAAGACAGAAAATATTTCCTAATGTGCTCATTTTGTTACATTGGAGGAAAAAAAGAGGAGGAACAACATGAGAGCAAATAATTGAGGAAAGAATTTTCATATTTGGATGAACTATCCCTTTAAGATCACTCTGGAGAGAAAGTCAGATGGTGTAACTTTGATCAAAAGAGAATGCGCTCAGTGACATCCTGTAAACACTCTCGCACACACCTCAAGGTAAGCCTCAGACATGTTTTTTGAAAACAAAAGCAGTTGTGGTTTTTTCACGTGTGTGCGTTCCCACAACAGAAGGAAAACAATGCTTTCTACAGCAAATGTCCAATTTAAGTCATGCATTTTTAACTTGTGCATGCAGACTGTGGTCTGGGCGAATAAAGTTGCAGTTGACAACAAGAATGCGAGGCACTCAGTGGGATCCATTTTGTAAAAATAGTGCTCTTTAATATAAATTATGGAAACATCTTATAAATATAAATATGTGCAAAGTTTCTTGCTGCATTTTCTATTTTAATGCCTTTGTTTTTTGATCTTCAAACTTGCGCTGAGGTCATCAGACCAGACATTAAGATGAGACATCTTTATAAAAGACAGTAGAAAACATGCTGTCCTATTGGTGGCCACACATGTAAACACCTTGATTTGACAAAATATGAAACAAAAAGACAATCTACAAGTGGAACTGTAAGCCCTTCCATAGACTCAGGATACATTCAGTGAATAGCAGACATCAAGTCCTGCTAGTGAAACAAACACTGTGTCATTGTTTTGAAGCATAACTGATTTTTCATGAGCACAAAGTACAAATGCCTCTCCGTGTGATGAGAGAAGCACAGTCCTACATGTCAAACACCACATTAAATCAGTTAAGAAAGATTTTACATACTGTGCTTGTAATTGTTTCACAGTATATGAACGTCGATTTATGTATATGTTCATATCTACTTGGAATTGAATCATAAATGTTGTTCAGTTGTTGCCTGCCTTTTCCTAGCACAAATTAATCTAATATTTGCTTTGGCTCCTGTCAAGTTACAAAGTAACAGTCCACTGAGCTGTCCTCAGGGGCCGTTTTCTCCAGAGAGGGCTAAGGGAGGTCAGAGGCTGAAACTGTCCAAAGTTACAGGCCTCTCGTCCAGTTCATACGGTTCACACGTTCTTTGACTCTAGTCCCTTGTATTGACCCATTTCTTTCAGTCACCAGTTAGACACAGCAGTGTCAGATGGGAGCGGTAAGTAGCCACCCCCACGCCCACTTATGAGGCAATTACGCTTGGCAAGAAGCAGTGGAATTGTGTACGTCATCGCAAACACCAATGTTTTCCTTCCAGGAGAAAGTAAAAAATGTTGAGCTGGATAAAACAGATTGAGGGAGCCTCTCTCGATCAATGGTGAGAAGCTGGACTATAGCCATAGCAGCACACTTAACTCCTGTACTGATCAACTATCACTTGTGGTTATCTTCAGCAGTCTGTCTTGGAGACTGGCCAGTGGAACACAGAACAGGATGCAAAGAGACAACAAACGTGATCTGCGCATCCGTTCTTATCAACAGCAACTGAGATGTCAGATCCTTGCCACGACCACTTAAGTAGAAGTGCATATCTCAGGCTGTCCTTCCAATAGCATACCCTGCCAAAGGTTCACAATCCAGAGGTCGAAGGCACATCTGGCCTGCAATACTGACAGACACACGAGGTCAGGTGCAGTCAATCTCCACTTACGCAATTCTGCACCATTGCGGGCATTTATTGGCATGCACATCTTCTGTGCATGTAGCCCTTCTAATCTAAAATACATCTGGGGCTCTAAATAATAGCTAGATAGGAGCATCATACTCCTCTAGGAACTCTTGGAGTGGATGAGGCAGCTGGTCCTGTTTGGTGGACACATCAATATGGCCATTTAAAGTCTTGCGGCAAAGATGCTGCAAACTAGACATGCTGGATGCAAGTGGACGCAGTAGCTCCAGAGGGATCTTCTCCTCACCAGAGTAAATGAAGTATGCACTCCCATCTCCTGCACTTCCACCGTCTACAACACTGTTCCCTTTAGCCTGGACCTTGGATGAGGTCCCCATCCCATTGGTAGAGGGCATGTAATGATGGATGAGTTTGAGAACACAATCAAAACGCGGTACCGCCTGTTCACTCCGCGGGTCTGTCTGCAAGAAGAAGGAGCTGGCGTCACACTGGATGCGCAGGTTTTTGGTGCCTGTAGTTGTTTTCACGCTGAGTGTGAAAAAGTGGTGGTGGTCTGAGCTGTCACGCACTAAGAAGGTGCCCGAGGGTTCTGCACTCAGAAGTGCGCTGGCCTCCTTCCCACTCACGGTGCTCCAGTAAAAGCCACTCTCTTGTAGTTTGCGTGCAGCTGTGAGCACCATCTGATACTGCGCCCTAGAACTGAAGGTTTTGTACCGGTGGGGGGGCAGCCGCACGCCGCCTTCAAAGGGGCTGCTGCTCATGGCGCTGTCAAACCTACTGTGTGTTACCATGGCGCTCTGCCCACCCCCTGTACCGCCCGGCAACCACTGGTGCTCGGGGTCCAGGGCCGACGGGCCGTCCCAGCCAGGGTGTTCATGCACCAGAGAGCACCAACACAACGCCCAGAGCTCTGTCGTCTCCTCCACATCCAGAAGAAATGGTGTCTCAGTGGGTATGGAAGGCAGCTAAGAGAGGGAAAAACGAAATGGAAAAAAGTCAGTATCTTCCAACATCTGCAATGACATCAGCTTTATGATGGCTGGATTGGATGTTTCCCACATGTGTTGCCCTTCAATTATAAACAGCCCCCTTCCTTGTCACGTTAACACTTTAACCATTTAAATGATGGAAGTGTCCTATCTGGATATAAATTAATTAGTTGGCAATCTAAGCTTTATTTTTAGTCCAAGCCAACTGCTCTGCCGCCGACCGTGTAAACCCGATATACACTTCGATCGCTCTTTAGGGCTATTAAAATACAAGTTATGAATGAGGTCCTCCAGTTCGTTGAGAATAACCCAATTCCTCATTCATGACACACGGTCTGTGGTTCGAGTTACATTGTAAATACCCCTTCACTGACTGGAAAAGAAATTCACTAACTTATTCAGGTTACACGGACACCGTTTTAGTTCGAATTGCCCATATTTAAAGGGGAAATTACGCAGATTTTAAACTATTATACAATAGCGCACGTACAAAGGTTGATTTCACTGGGACAGCGATGTACACAGTAATGGGCCGTTCACACCGAACGCGGTTTCCGTCCGTCCATGCTGTTTGCCGATTGCTTATTTAAACATGCGCGAGACGGATGTCTTTCACCGTAGCGCCGCGTCTTGCCTCGGAGAACTCAAACGTTTCGAAACGGCCTGTGTTGCTTTCGGTTCTATTCGCAAGGACGCGTTCGGAGTGAACAGCCCCTAGTCTATGCAATAAAACAACGCAGAGTGCATTAGAATAAAGAGTAAAGCGTTTATATTTACCTTCAAAGCGTTATCCGAATCAATCTTGGACCTTTCTTAAAACATAGTTCCTTGTATGATTCCCTCAGAAATGTTTATGCAAAATAGACCCTCTTTTAAAGTGATAAAGATCAGTTTCATGTCAGTTGTTGAACAGTTGATCAGTGATCAGCTGTGTTGCAGTCTGTAAGAGGTAGTAGAGGTATCCTACTGTTTGTGCCAACGAGTTAAAGTACTGACTGATATTTCTAAAACGCTCCACCCCTCGGTGTTCCAGTAAAGCAACCACACACACACACACACACACACGCACACACGCGCGCGCGCGCGTGGCGGATTGCCAATAAATAATCAGTGTGACCCTTTTTTACGGGATTTCTTCCCCCCTTCTCCGTTCACACAAGGTGAAAAAGTGGCATTGCCCTTGCGGATAAAAATGCGGTCGGTGTGTTATGACTATGATCACTGACCACACACATGTTGCATATTATTTCTGTTTTATTTACACTCATTTTGATTTATCCATTGATTGATTTGTGCAGAGTCTTGGATTCTAAAGTAATTTACGGTCAACACGAACTTTCATGAAGAACAAATGGGGAGGGGAGGAGGTGTTTCAAAACAATTCAAGGCTATATGGCAAGGTTTAGTGGTCAAATTCATACGCGATTATAGTATAGTATAGTCAAGGTTCACTACATTATTGACACATTCATAGCATACTCACTGGATATGTTCCATATGCCATCTATCCACCTTATTTTCCAGTAAAACTAGGGCGCTGCCATTATCAACCCTGAATGTGGACCACTTCTGGTATAAGGCACTTCCAGCTATTTTAGCTATACAAAAATACATTATGTTGCTTTATATTACAGGCTGGTAATAAATGTCGACATATTATATAATTAAATACGATTTTCATAAACGGATTGGTTTTGAGCGCATATGTTTTACCGTTTAACGCATTATTGTTTTACCGTTTATCATAGTCCTCCACAAACTTTACACAACCAGCAGAGAGGAGAAAGCTGCAGGGAAAATACCGCTTCAACTTTCTTTGCATTAAAAGGGCATCTTGTTTCATCTTGGCAAAATAATAAACGCATTTTACTGTCCGTTCTTGTCAGAGAGCATTCTCTCTTAGTCATGCATAAACAGACACGCAGATCTCGGATTTAGCATGGCTTATGAAACATGCCTTTGGAAATAAAAATAAATAAAGGCATCATTGGAGGATGACAGCAGTAGACCATCCTACACTCCAAAAAACAACATTAGGGATATTTTTGCATTGTTAAACCCAATGCTTTGGATATTTAGTGAGCAAGTGAGTCTAGGCTGTATTGTATAATTCTGCCAATGCTGTGCAAATACATTTAAAAGGAAGAGATAAAAGCACTGAAATCAGTTCAAGACTAGAAAGTGCGCAAAACAAGACGAAGCAACACACATCAAGCGCTCCTGTCACGTTCTAAGAAGTCACTTTTTTGTTTGTCATCTTTGACTTACACTGACATCTAGTGGCGTGGATGCAGCATTCAAAATCGGTGGTTTTCAGTTACAGACGCAATTGTAGAAATTCACTATTCACAGTCAGCCATGATTAATTTAATCCAAGAGGGAAAGTGTCCAATAACAGAGTGGTTACTGAAATAGAGTAGTATTCAACTGGTCATGTGATTCTTATATGACAGCCACCATAAGTGGACCCTCTCCATGTACAATAAAACAGCTTTTATAAAGTTGAAGTTATAGAGTCTTCATCTCATGTGAGACATGGTTATATATATATATATATAACTTGCATTTTATGGACTTATAGAGCTGAGATATTCTTCTAAAAATCTTCGCAAATTTTTACACATCTGGGATGCCATGAGTCATTTCAAAATTACTATTCCTTTCGTTAAGAGCAATTTTTATTAAAAGATAGTTCCCCCAAAAATGAAAATTCTCTCATTATTTACTCACCCTCATGCCATCCCAGATGTGTATGATTTTGAAGTTAAAAAAGCACATAAAGGCAGCATATAAGTAATTTATACGACACCAGTGGTTAAATCAATATCTTCACAATCAAAATTATAGGTGTGGGTTTTTTATTTTATTTTTTTACAATAAAATTACCCTTCCTGCCAAGTAGGTGGCAATATGCATGTTTAATATATATATATATATATATATATATATATATATATTAAACCCACTCCTATAATGTCACTTCTAAAGATAAATTTCTTGCTACCATTCACTCGAATTGTATGGACCCACAGAGCTCAGTCATACACATCTTGGATGTCATTAGGGTGAGTAAATGATGAGAGAAATGTAATTTTTGGGTGAACTACTACTAGACAAAAAAAAATGTACTGTGTGCTCCTTTAAATAAAGTTTTCATATTCGAATTCCTGTAAAACATGGCGGCGCCCCTGACATGGAAAAGACTTCTGTTCTCCGTGTACACTCCTGCGCTTTCCTGGGTTTTCACGAGGATTTCAGACAGATTCTTCAAGACACATGCTCAGAGGAGAGGGTTAGTGATGCCGATGCTTTAATCACAGTTTCATCACATAAAATAGTCGATAGAAAGCGAGTTATGTTAAAGGCATGCGTGTTTGGCTAACATATCTTGCTATTGTGAAAGGAAGAGATCTTGCATCCATGTGTAGAATTACAAACTACTTTGAGAATATGTGTCGTATAGTTTGAAAAAAAGTAGTGATGAAATGATCGCTGCTTTATCTCAGATAATGTTCACTGGCATATTTCCAGTAAGGTCCATAATATCTCCTGTCTGTCGTAATTAACTGTGATGATGGATACAGCCACTAAATAAACCGAGACTGAGGAAATGATCAGATATGGTTTGTCAACTCACTCACTCACTCACTCTTATATATATATATATATATATATATATATATATATATATATATATATATATATATATATATATATATATATATATATTAGTGTGTTATCTGATTCAGGCGTGTCTGATCTGGCAGTTGCACACCCAGTGCATGATTATTATGAATTTAATCAGATGTGACTGAGGAAATTTGTTCATGTTAGCAACTAAATGTTTCTTTAAATTACATCAATATTAAGCACTGTGGTGAGCAAGGACAAACAACCTTTACTAGAATTTTATAGCCCAAGTAAAGTTTTATTTTAGTTGATCTGATATTCAGAAAGCCACATGGCTCTCAGAGATATCCAGCACCTTATCCTCCTTGCATTTAAGAATGAAAAAGGCTTGCTTGAATACTGTTATCAGATTGCATTGCATTGATAGTGGTTCATTCAAAAACACTTAAAATTAGTGGTTTGCCAAGCAGCCGTTCAAATCACACCATTCAGATGGCAGTAGTCTTCTGAAGAGGTGTCTTTTTATGCAGTGCTTGAAGGGCATTTTTATTTTTTAACAAATACCACTTGTTATGTCAGGCTTGACATCTTTGAGGTTTTTGATATGTAGGACTTGTTTTTATATGTGTGAGAGATGCAGATAACTTGTAGAGACTTGCAATCGTTGGTTCACCCACCATTGGCCTTTTGCATTTTTTACATTACATTCAGCCTGGATGATGCTCTCAGAGGCTCCATTTTTCCTTTTGTTTTTTCAAGAGTTATGTGAGATCTACTGTAGCCTAATGTGTGGTGAGACTCTGGATTCAGTGGAGACAAACACCGTCTGGGTTTTGGAGAACTCAGCGTGACCTTGATGTTTGGCAGGAGATCTGAGTGAAGGGTTGCATGGCTTTTGACTGCATGCTGTGTCATACAGACCATATAACTGCCTTTGTGTCTTCAGAATACTGTTGCCTTTGGAGAAGGACTTTGTAAACTGTTTAGGGTTCTAGTCAAGAGTGCTGCTGAGTAGTTTGAAATTATTACTAGCTGGCACTATTGCTTTTGCTCATACTTAGGTTTTTGTTCAAGTCCATAACTGTAAGTATTAAACTTTGTCCCACACCATTTGTGCTGCGGACATCAATGATACCTCAAATTGTCAGGTGTTGTTGAGGAGAGGTGTGCCATTATTTTTTCTAAGTGAGAGGACTTAAAGTTTCATTTGGTGGACAATAAAATAGGTGAAGGAATTACAAATTGAATTTAAGGAGGGACCCCAGCCAAATCTACAGACCAGAATATCATGGCTCTTTTAAATCGCAACCACACAGAAACACCCTTGCATCTTCATAGCAATGTGCTATAAACACTCAGAACAACTTAGTAAATACAGTGCAACACTCACATTTTCTACTAAATCGATACTATAGTTAACAAATAAAAAGCCTCAGATTTAAAATTGAAATTACACAGAAAATGACTTAATTAAAAGAACTGCATAAAGTATTACAGATGCAAATTATGCATTTTATGTTTTCTGGATTCCATGTTAAATCTTTTAATTTTAGGATCATCTGGTCCAGCATCACTGCTCAGACTTGTTTGATAGCATTCACAAATTCTGTTTGTGGTGTTATTTTAGTGAAGGTAAAGGTACTGTGCTAAAAAGAAGTGTTATTGAAACTATCAGTGTAAGAAAAATCAGATGTTATGTTAGCGCAGACAGGAGAAAAATGCAGACCAAATACTTGGGCAAGAGAGAAAGAGTCAAGTGTTTATTATGACTTTTATACACCTTATTCAGCCCCGCCACTTTTCCGCACTCCGCTCTTCCAGATTTTGTCCGCTAACTTCCTGTTTGTATTGAAGCTACTGAGGAGAGTTGATCAAATTGGATTACTTGTGGGAACACAGAAAGTAGTTTTCACCAAGAGTTGATGGTGTGAGTCTACAGCACCCCTTTACTACGTAAAAATGCTAATGAGGTGTTTTTTCTGTCACTCTGAGGGCCTTTTCCGACACCCGCGGAGGTAAATTGGACCTGGCAGATCACATTCAGACAGCTCTGACACACTAAATTTTTTCATAATACAAGCTTTTAATTGTTACACATTTAATTCTGCTTAATTTTTATATTTATAACTTAATAATTTGTGTTAAAATGTGTAGTTGACATGAAATTTCCTACTATGACAGCTCGTATTATTACACATGTAAGTTCATAAAATTAAAGGAAATTACGATTGTACTTTTTAAAATTAAATTTTCACCCTACATTTTTAGAGGCTTAAATGTGATAGTTGTAAACATAATATAAAATAAAACATACGTTTCACATGTATATGTGTTTATGTATAAATATAGTTGTACCCTTCCCCCATCCCTGTTTAATGCTCAAAAATCTACTTATCTGAACAATAACACGGGTGAATGACTAGCCTGATCTCACATAAAAATCGGCAAGTGTGTGATGATTTTTCTTTAGTCAACAACATCGGTATATGTTGAACAAATTTGTAAACACTGCCTCCAGAGGCTAAAATGGTAAGTGTTTCGGAGCATATAAACAAGTGTGACATCCATTTATATCCAGGAGAGTTTGCCAGAAGCCAGTTGTAAAAATAATTGTTTTCAGCTGAACAGGGTGTAAAACAGTGAAGAACTATTCTTATTTTATTTATCTTATTTTTTATCTCCCCCCAACCAAAACACAAATATAACCATTACTAGAGAGAAAATGCAATGTTAGGGACAAAAATGCAACCTCCTTATCATGCTCATGATTGTTTATACAAACGTGATTGCTTCCTCGTTTAATTGGGGATTGAACTGTGGTCTCCCACGCAACTGATGCAAAATGCTACCAGTCGAGCCACAAGGGAAAGTAATGGTTGTTGAGCCATTCCAAATATGTCCGATGGGAGATAGGGCATGTCAGTAAAGTTGGCATACTGTTGCTGATCCTATGGTAACGGAACTTTTGGAAACAGCATGCCGACTTCCCGTGTGATCATGTTGGAATGACACGAAAAGATGGCCAGCTAGATGTGTTGTATAGATATTTTAAATGACTTTGTGTTGTGTCTCGGAGTTTCATAAGTACAGAGGCACATCAGTATGTCCACAGCGTGAAGGTAGGATCTTGTGGATTTATGAAGGTTGTACTCTTGTTTTAAAATGTTCCCCCTCAGCTTCAGTTGTTATGACATCCCCTGAACACTTTAAAATACTCATGATTACTTTTGACAACTCTATAACCTGTAAATCCACTTTGCTAGCTAATTACACTTTGACATCAACACCATAGATATCTATATAGCGACGGCTAGAATGGAAGCTCCGAGACAAAATTTTCAAGATGGCTGCATGCTTGTTTCTCTGTTGCATAAGTTGGATACTATTTTATTATTAGAGAGATTATAATAATTAGATTTAGCATTACGTGTCATGGTGTTTTTTGTGTGTGTACATTAAGTGCAAGTTAAGTTCAATAGTAAGTGCAAGTTAAGTTCAGTAGTAAGTGCAATTAGTGTGGATTTTTTTAAGTGCTTGCGGAACAGATGTGTTTTCAGGACAGAGGATTCTAAACTTGTCCTAAAAATTGAAGTTTATTCATGATAGGCCTTGGACCGGCTCTATCATTGTGTAGAAACATAGGAGTGTGGTGAGCCCACTCGATAACGAAGATAACGAATCTTCTTAGAAGATCAGCTTTGATTCTCCAGGTCCTGAATCATGTCCATCAGGTAGGCATTAACTTAGTTAGTTCTCTGGACCGTATCAAAAGATCTTGTAGATTGTCCTCGTTAGCTCTAGTGAAGAAGCATGTTCACCAAGAGTATCCAAGGACAGCTGCATGCTGCTCAGTTTTGTTTGAATAGGATCCTCCTTTGAATCAAGATGAGTGACCATATCAGTCTTGATCTGTTGTATGCCATCCCATAAAGTTTGTATGGATATCTGATTTTGTTGATCCAATGCCATTGTTAATCCAGTCATTGTTCCAAGTAAATGTAAATATAAATATACACTAGACACGTTTTATACTGACAAGTCATGCATATAAAAGTCACACTATTAGGATGATTTGTAAAGCAAAAACGTTTGTAGAGCTGTAAGAAAGTAGACCGGCCTGTGCCTCGCACACTCCCGCTGGGGCCATTTTGTCACTGATTTAACATAAATCACAGTACTGCCAGTCTCATTCTTGGAAATGGATTAAAAAGATTTCTCCATCCCTCCCCTCCTCCTCTTTCTTTCTGTCATCCTGTAGGTCCACTGTGCTGCTCTCGGCCCCTCTTCTGGCAGAGGCTGACCCAGCCCCCGGGGCCTCCTCCAGGCCTCCAGGCTTCACTGGAGCTGAGGGCCTCCACACTCGGTTCCACTGGATGGCTGATCATGTACCCGCTTTCAGGGTCCCAGGGGGCCACATTCACATCCTGTACTCGCCTGATGAGTTTTATCAGACTATGAAGGTGTGTGTGTTTATCTTGAGATTAATTAATTGCACTTTTTGTAAGCCAGAATTCTGGGTGAAAGCCAAGTAATTGCACCTTCAAAGAACACTATAAATATGACTGGTTGTTAAAAAGTTCTTGTGCCAACACATTACTGTCTGCATCATTTCCTGGAACAGTATTGCTCTACATTACTTTTGTAGATTAGTTTTGTTTCAAGTTAACTTTTTTATATATAAGAAAGTTTTATATATATATATATATATATATATATATATATATTATACACAAATTGCTTTTATTTATTTTTTAACTTTTTATCACCCACCCCTGCAGAAGGTCTTAAAACAACAAATAATTTCAGAAGAGAGTCTAGGTGTGTTTATGTGTAGACTGCTTTTTATTGTCTGTAAAACAGCTTGTAAAAAGGCAATATCTCATTCATTTTATTGTTCTCTTTATTTGCCTAGGCTCTAATCAAAACGGCCAAGAGCCGTGTGGTGATGGCATCTCTTTACCTTGGCACAGGACCTCTAGAGCAAGATCTTGTATGTTGCCAGTTTGCATATGTTTACTGTCACTAAGCACTAAAAAACAGTGTCGCAGCTGACTGCATCAAATGATTGCTGTTTGGAGGTTGAGCATATCTTAACTGATCTGTTTTAACTCCTCTAAGGTAAAGAAGGTTTTCACACAATGATCATAATCAAGATTTATGATTGATCCTGGGGTTATTGGTTCTTCTTGAGGCAAGCATCACTATTGCTATTGCTCAATGCTCATATTTGGGGTTAGGAATTTGAATCCTAACCCCAAGTATGGACTTAAATGATACTTCAAATTGAGCAGCTTGTTGAGGAAAGGTGTGCTATTACTTTTAAGCAATCAAAATGAAAATTTGTACCTGCTGGATGATAAAATTGCTCAATAAAATGTATAGATCTAAATTGCAAAATATAAATACAAAATGTATTTTAATTGCCACCTCAATGTACAATATGCTGACATTTCCTTGTTCACATTAACAGGCAAAACCATCTGGACAAGACATAATGTTCCCAATTAAGGTCTAAACAAGTACACGGAATAATATATAATTAAAAAATGCTAATTCTCTCAACATTTACTCACCCTTATGCCGTCTCAAACTCGTATGATTTTCTTTCTTCTGCAGAACATGAAGATATTTTGATGAGCATGTGACGTGAATATATCCATACAATGCACGTCAATGGGGTCCAATGCCTTCAAGCTCCAAAAAGGTCATATTAGGTAATCCATATGTCCTTTTTGGAGCTTGGAAGTGTTGGACCCCATTGACTTTCAAACATTGCAGTGGGACTGCTTATAATTTGCATTGCTTTGCCTTCCTATCAGAACTACTATTTAGAACCCATGCCTACTCAATAGGGCTATATGTAACTTCTAGTTTGTCTAACTTCAGAAATTAGAAGCAAATGTCATTACGCTCTTTCAATAACTGGCTCATTTCCTTTGAAGGTTGATTGCATGGAAGAGGCATTAGAGCGTTCGCAGGAAGAGGATGCAGCAGATCTCAAAGTTTCTTTTCTGCTGGATTATACCAGAGGTTCAAGAGGTCTGTCTCTCTATGTTTCAGTCTTACATGTCCTGTATACATCTGGTATAAAGGTCCATCTTGGGTAATTCAATCATAATTGGACAGCTTTAAATACAGGTGCAAATATAGTTCCAAATGTTTTGTGTTCGGATCACTCAAGCCACATTTGGAAGTGGTCAAATACGCACATGACCACATTGCAATTGTAGTGAACACACTAATTTGTATATGATTATTTCCTGATGAGAAAATGTTTCCACTCATGATTGGATCAGCCTTTCTCGCAGAGAAGATTAGTAAAAAAGTGACGAAGTCACCATAAAAAGAGTAAGCAACTCCTAGGAGTTAGTCTTTCAAATTTCCACATAAATTTCCTTATTTGCAGGTGTAAATAGGGCCATGGTGTCATTCACATTTTCTCACTCATCCACACACATTCCCCATCTCTCACTGTGTCTTTTTTTTTTTACTTCCTTCTGAACTTGAGTTCTGTTTGTGTTGAAAAAATATGTGCATGATAATAATGTAAAGTCATAGCTTGATCTTTTAAATCAAATTCCAGTGAAATTATCAGAAGGAAATAATGCCTACAGGAAAACCCCTGCTAGTCTTTGCTTCCCTCTCTGCAGAGTGACTAACATACAAAAGACATGTCTTTTGTGATTTCTTTTGTGAAGGGCATGGGTGTAATTTTGGAGGATTTCCAGTTTTGGAAATTGTTGGGTAGAGTTCAGACCTCCTCCCTGTTTCTTTCTTTACCTACACAACTACTTAACAGGAATTGTTAGTCATTTCATTGACTGCCATTGATCCTACTAAAACTATCAAAATCTAATCTAAATCTAAAATCTAATGAGATTGTAAGAATTCAAATCTGGTCATGGTCAAATCATGGTTAAAACATGCAATCATATTTCATAATAGATTAAATCTTTCTTCGTCATATATCTTCCTTGATTTTAGTGGTTCAGTTCCTACTTGCTTCTGAATGTGAACTTTTAGTGTTTTTATTTATAAAGGGGTGTTCGCGCTGACATGAGTGATTTGGATTGACAAAGTAACCTCAAGTCATTCATTTTCAGTTAAAGTTGGTGATTTTTGGCAATGTGAACAATGCTGAGCATAGCTCAACTTAATGCAAAGTGACATGATGCTTTAGCCACATTTCTACTATCTGGCCAGTGCAAGCCAGGACCAGAGCCCTTCTATCAAGGTTAGCATTCAGTAGCAATGCATAATATGTGGTCCCATAGACATTCTATGGGCAGTACACTGGCGAGGAGACATGAGGACATTTTCTTTGAATGGATGCTCATGAGGAGATGCTTCAGTGTGCTGAATAAACTGCTTTTGTAAGAAATCGGTTTACGGGTCTCTCCATTCAATTGTATGGTGTCCTTGCAATGTCTTACTGTTGTAACATGCTAGTTGTCCATTACACTCTTACCTTCGATAAAAGCATGGAGGTTGTTATCTCTGTAAAGATGATTTCTGCCCACGCTATCAACTGTTCAGCCAGGACCAATAGAGCTGTGAGACTAAAATCAATCTGCATTCCCACCATTGGACCAATAGACCCACAGCATTGCCCTAAAACCCACCCTGGTGCCAACATCACACACCCTGCCCATTTCACAAGCTAGAGGAAAGCTCAAGTTGAGGTATCAGTCTCTGGATACTAGCTAGTCCGCGAAATGAACATGGAGAGTGAAGCTGCCATTTGTTTGTTTATTTTGTTTTTTGCTTGGTGGAAAGTGAAACCTGACTCAGCAAAACTCCGCCTTTGACCCCGCCTCAATACCCAGTTGGACTTCTTCGGCCCAAGGGTGAAAAGGCAATTAGCTGCTGGCCCCAAGAAACCCCAAAGAGGGCACAGTGACACCCCAGAAGTGACAGTTTGAACATAACTGGCCCTGACACACACTAGCACTCCATCATTTGGCACGAGTAGCCACGTTTCCACTATCGGGCCAGCTAGTACAATGTAAAGGGGGTTAAGGGAAAGGAGGAGGCGAGAACCGGCTTGACAATATAAATAATAGTTTAATGAGAAACTAAAACAAAAGACAAAACACACAAATGACGGATATGTCCGTAAACGATCTCTCTCTCCCGCACCATCTTCCGCAGTTGGCCCTTATCCCTATCAGAGGCTTGATTAGCCTGATACGGGACCGGGTGTGTATAATCACGACTCGGCCCCGCCCTCCGCCCTGCCACATACATGCCATGGCCAGTTGCATTCCCAGTGTCACTTCCAGAGCTTCATCGTGCCTCCTCTGGGCTTCCTTGAGGCCAATGGTCTTTGGCTTGCTAATTATCCTGGTGAAAATGTGCAATGTCAAGCCTGCGGCATCTGCGGTAACGAATATGTGATTAAGTTCATTGTCGCCAAACTTATTGTGTATCCAGCACAATGGTACAGGGACGTTTTGCTTTCTAATGATTT
This sequence comes from Moxostoma hubbsi, assembly GCA_032164185.1. Lineage (NCBI taxonomy): Eukaryota > Metazoa > Chordata > Actinopteri > Cypriniformes > Catostomidae > Moxostoma > Moxostoma hubbsi. Next base: position 10,522,235 of record JAVLUX010000035.1, read on the forward strand.
CTCATTTTAAGGGTTACCTAGTCTATTGTCCAGTGTCTGATACATCTGAGTTTCCCTCTTGCTTATGAAATGGGTGTGTGACATTTGCACCAAGGCGGCATATTAAGGGCGGTACTTAACACTGCGGAGCTATTGGCCTGATGCTGGAAATTCAGATAAAATTTGGTCTTGCGGCTCGAGATTTAGAGGCTAATGGCCTGGGCTTGCACTGGCCTGATAAAACACCGGCTTTTGTGGAAACACTGCAAATGACTACCAATGGTATTGCTGATGTTGATCCAGCACCTGATACAGTTGGATACTGCAATCAAGTAGAAACACCTTCTAGTAACAGGGACTCGGTGACCTCCAGCAGTTTAGTTATACTTTGCATTGATTCTCATTTTATTAATTATTGCATATTTTTGCAGGTAAGCACAATTCGCGCACAATGTTATTGCCGCTACTTCAGCGTTTCCCAGAGCAGATGAGAGTGTCCCTGTACCACACTCCAGACCTGCGGGGTCTACTGCGCCTTCTGGTGCCTGAACGCTTTAACGAAACCATTGGAGTACAGCACATCAAGGCGTACCTTTTTGACAACAGTCTCATCATAAGTGGGTGTGTATGCATGCGATCACTTTAAGGTTAGTTGACAAAAATTTGCTTGTAATGTAAATACCAACATATCCAAGTATCAACAGTCATATTTCATTGTAGATGAGCTCTACTGGCAGTTGATTATCTGTACAGATATCCCCACAAGCACATTGTAAAATTGATTTTACTGTCCATGGCTTGTTTTTAGACTTTGTGGAAGCAATGTAAACAACTTCCACTCATTGAAGGAAGATATATCTGTTGACTTCACTGCAAATTTTTTTAAAAATAAGTATTTTTGTCTTGTTTTCCAGTAAAAAAAAATATCTAAACATTCTTAAAATGTGATTTATTTACTTGACAAGCAAACTGGCATAAGATTTTAAGTTTTGTTTTGAGAGAAATCTAATCAAATGTAGTGAACTTTAGATTTAAAACAAGAAAAAAAAATTGCCAATACGGTAAGCAAAATAAACTTGTTTTCACTTTGAATTAAGTTTATTTTGCTTACCCAATTGGTAGATTTCTTTTTTTCTTTTTGTTTTAAGTGTAAAGTTCACAAAAGTTTGTCAGATTAGACTTAATATCTTATTCCATTTTGCTTGACAAATAAATCATATTTTAAGAATGTTTAGATAATTTTACAGGAAAACCAAACCATCTTTTTTTGCAGTGTTTGAATGTGATATCATCTCTTACAGGGCCAATCTGAGCGACTCCTATTTCACTAATCGTCAGGATCGTTATGTACTTTTGGAGGACTGCCAGGAGGTGGCTGATTTCTTTGCTGAACTGGTGGGAGCCGTGGGAGATCTGTCATTGCAGCTCCAGCCTGACAACAGTGTGCACATGATGGAGGGGATGGTGCATCCCTACAAAGGCAAGTGGTTTTAAATGACTGAAACCTTTGGACAAATAGATGCTTCTTCCAAAAATGAATATTTGAGGTACAATACAAGCATGTGGCATTATGTTGATTACCACACAAATGAATTTTCGACATGTCCCTCCTTTTCTTTAAAAAAATATTTACAATGGAAGTTAATGGGGCCAATCCATAAACGTTAAAATACTCACTGTTTCAAAAGAATAGACACTAGACATAAACATTTAGCATTTTAACATGATTTTAGTGTGATAAAATCACTTTCTACCTTTTCTGTGAAAAGTTACTGTATATTGAATTCTACATCTTCGCATTGAGATATGTAACACTGTAAACCCTAAAGCATCTTCAATTAAATAATGCTGTATATATAAACAACTTAACAGCTCAAAAAATACACAAGTTTAAACAGAAAAATTAATAAGTGCTTTTATAAAATAATTAGCTTCACATTTCTGCCTATAGACCCTCAAAAAATTGGCCCTGTTCACTTCCATTGTAAGTGCCTCACTGTAACCTTGATTTTAGCCTTTTAATAAAGTCGATTTTTTTTTTTTTTTTTTTTTTTTTAGTGTTAAACAACATTATGCCACAAATGTTGTCGATTGACTTCAATTTGTATTGAACCCACAATATTCCTTTACATAGAGAAACACAGACTTTTTATTCTTTTTAAAACATTGATGGGGAATGCACTAATTGTGCTTGTTTATTTGCACATGCTGTCTGTGTTGTTTTAGCACCCAAATCACTAAAGGAATTATGCAAATCAGCTAATGAAACAAACACAGGCAACTAGTGCTAAATGTAATCTGCATGGCCACATTTCCCAGATTGCAGGCTAGGTTGTGGAGGATGCAGCAGACTACCAAGATCTAGTATACTTTGCCAGGACTGCAAAGGATTGCTCCATCATTGCAATTCAGCCACCTGAATTGGCTCTTTAAATGCAGAAAGTATGCTTGACTATATTTGCGTAATATGATCATCTTTTGATGAATTTCTGTATCCATGATACCAAAAAATGTACACAAACATTCTTTTTAAATAAAATTTGGTTTACTGCCTGTCTTCCATTGGCGTTAAAAGCGCCACATTAAGTGTGCCAGGTAAATGGCATTTGTGCATCTGATGCATTCTGTAATCAGCATCATTTGCATAAAAAATTAGACATGTTTTCATTAAAAAGAATGAAAATGAATTGAGACACAAGGTTGTGCATTGAGATACATTAACCCTAAAGTGCTGCAACTATTTAGTGAATTTGCACATGAGTTTCAAAAGGGATTGGTTCTTTAGGTATTAATAGCATCATTATTTTGGTAAAGGAAGACAGTCATAATGCAAGTGAGCTATAACTTTGTCAACATTTTTGCATAATGATCTCTTCACTATCAAAGTATTCCTGATAAGAGTTATGAAGCAGTGTTTTTTAGAGATTGTCATGGTTCCCCAATTCTACCTCTAAATGAATCAGAAGTGATGATGGTAAGTCTAACACTACTCATTTTCTTGTAATACTGGCATTGTGGTTACATGTTGAATAACAGGAACTTCAAAGTCTTTTTGAGATCCAGGTCTTGGTGCTCTTGTGATTCTCAGCTTCAAAAGTGAATGGTGTATCTTTCAGTCTTGTTGGTCCCTGAGTGAATGACTGATTATGCTCATTCAGCCTGAGTCCATATCCGTAACACAAGCGCGGCCATGCTGTTCGATGACATAATTGTGGTGGAGCAGGGCCATAGTTTGTCACAGATCCCAGAAATAGTGCAATGATGTCACCTTGCTGGTGGTAAATGATCTGTGATGGGAGGGAGGAAAGGAGAGATGCGGGAGGATGATAGGTTCGGGAAGGAGCTATTTGGACCTTGCTACAGTCCATCAAGACAATGAGGTCAACTGGAAATGATGGACTGATAACCAAAAACAAGAATAGTTAACTATGATGGGTAAAGGAGGAAAAAATGTAAGGACTAAAAAGCACATGTCAGGGTGACATTTCTCTTTGTGACCGCATATGAATTAGGGTTTGAACAACTACTCATTTAGACTAATCTGCAGGTCAATGAGTACCTTATGTAAGTGACTGAACATATGCCATGGAGCATCAGCAGTTTTTGCTGTTTCTGGCAAGTCCAGTGCTGTGCTACCACAGAGTGTGTGAGTGGAGATAAGGGTTTGAGCAGCTGAGGATGCAGGTGAGAAATAAAACATGTTTATGTCCATTGCCAGAATAATACATTTGTTGAAAATGTTTAATCGAATTAACCTCAATTGCTTTCAGTATTTGCTGAGAAAGCCCCTCAAATAAAGATAATTCAATATAAATAATACATAAAGAAAATAATTATACAAATATTATGTATAATTCATATATACTGAAATATTTAGCATTATTGTGAATCTTTCCTGTTCTTACACGGCACGTTTTAACGTTTCATCTGCGATCAGTTTCATTATATTGTTGGTCTTGCATCAGACGGACGCTTTTGAACAGTCTTACTGGTTTTCAACATCATAAAACCCTGCATTTTTAGGACATTGTGTTAAGTTAAAACTTTGAAAATCGCATCTGGAGATCCCTGCATTCAGTTGTGCTTTGTCTAGCTGTCAAGATTGCCTTCTGGCTCTCATTCTAGTTGTTGAGTTTGTTTGAAGCATGCAGACTGCCCCCTGCTGCCGCAGCTCATAAAAAAAAAACAAAATGTGATACATGTACTTAAAGCTTGAATTGCTCCAATTCTTACAGAATTTATATATGGGTCAGGGGGCATGATTATTTGCATCGATTTTATATAATGTATGTATTTTTATATAATTAATCACACTAAAATGAACACATTAAATTGATAACTGTAGTTATTATACAAAACCAATGTTGCACAGTTTGTGAACATAGAAAGTTCCCTCGTTCCATCACCATTTACTGTACAGAACAAGCACAACTAAAGTCATGTGATCCGCAGCTGGTTGACACAGACCCAGTGCGTCATGTAGAGACAACTAATCGACTTAATATGAAATGCCTGGGAAGAGATGTATGGAAACTGGGCAAAAGCCTCATCTTCCAGTAAGAATAACTGGATTCCATTGAGGAGCTCATCCGCTGAATCGGCAGTACAGTCTTGCCCCTCTATCTCCAGTAATTGGATGCCACAGTCTGTCGGTAAGAGCCGCTGAACTCCGTGGCCTGTTAACTGGATGTGTTTTGGCCTCTGAGGCCTAGAGGCTTGGGGTGGCTGGCTCTGTGTCCGTGGGGAAAGCCCCTGTATCGTGCTTCAAAGAGCAGCTTGTTTGTTCTCCACTGGCCACACATATTTGTGGAGGCTTTCTTTTTTGTTTTCTCTGCATTTGACAAACAGAATATTCCTCTCCATTCGTGCACATACTTGCTGTTAACTAAATAAGCAGAGACCGTAGAACAGCAGGTTTCTGCCATACTTTACCAACATGCAGTGTTTTGCCCTGAAGCTAATTCATTATTTACAGATAATCTCTCTTGCTATGACTCACCGTGGCACATTATGTCTAGCAGAGGCGCCAGAGTTTGACAGAGCGCCTTTCCAGACGGTCAGCAGTTATTGAGCTGCATCTCTGAGGATTTGATCATGCATTTGCAGGGTCTTGCATGAGCAAATACCTGATAGAATGGATTGAATTGGAGAGGAATGGATTACGTGTCATTTCACGTTGGTGATGTACACACTTGTTCAAATAATTGTGAATACGGACACCTTGTTGAAATCAGTTTCTCAGAATATTTTTTTTTTATCTTTGATATGAGAGGTTTTTGCTTTTGATGGAAACATGTTTGTAAAGCCTCATTCCAAAACCTAGAGAGCTACATAGACAGCTGCTTTTTAAGGCCTAACTGAAATAGCACCTCACACCTGTAAGTGACTGATTTCAAAAAGCTCTACAGGCAACAACTCTGTGCGTAATACAAATAGCTCTCCTCATGCAAAGCTCATAAGAGACTAATAATTGATTTCAACAGCTTGCTGTTACTAATTTATGCTTAAGTAAAAAAAAATATTGGGTAAAATAGTACATTTTTAATTAGATTGGACCATTTATTGTTGGATATTGAATGAATAGACATTTATAATCAGCATTTCTCTTGTTTTGTCCTCTATCTTGGATAAATATTTTTACAAGCTTGTTGCAATACATTTAGGGATTGTATTCTCCACAAAGTACACATGCAATACTGTTTTTCAGTTGTTCTTCTACAGTATGTAAACATGCATTAGATGGACTTCTTTGTCTCTTGCTGTTTTCTCAGATGCATTTTTGAAGTTTAAAAGAACTTCAACAGTCTGTTCTATTCGATACGCCTCGTTTTGCTTTTTTAATGCAAGAACATGTTCAGTCTGAATGGCCCCTTAGAATTGGCCCAAAATAAGGTGTACTTTCTGGTACTGCTTTTGCATTGGGAAAGCACCTATTATCCCTTAAAATGCTGCCCACAGGCCTAAAAGCCAGCTTACTAGGTTTTGTAACATAGCCGAAATGTATCCAATGTTTGTAATTGTAGCACAGAGTTAAGTGTTCTTAAATGGTCTTGTGGTCAAACAGGTAATAGAGCAGATTTCTCAGCTTCAGCACAGAGATGGATCATGGACGTGGTGAACACGGCACGTGTCCGGCAGAGCATGCTAGAGCCGGAATGCTCGGAGGTTCCAGACTGCGATGGTACAGTGCCAAATGACACCTGGATCTTTCCTCTGGTGCAAATGAAGCCCCTGGGCATTTGCCTGGATGAGCAAGTAACAAAGCGACTACTCGCAGAGGCAGGTGGAGACTCAACCATCTACCTGACGTCTGGTTACTTCAACTTAACACGCACCTACATGCAGCTGGTGTTGCGTGCTGCAGCAGACTACCGTATCCTCCTGGCCTCACCAGAGGTTAATGGTTTTTTTGGGGCCAAAGGAGTAGCAGGGGCAATCCCTGAGGCCTACGTTCATCTTGCACGACAGTTCTACAACAAGGTGTTCACTTCTTTGTTATGATGGTTTATCAAGTACAACTCAGTGATTTTTCTGCACTTTTTTATTTTAAAATATTAATTGTTTTTCCTAGTATTGATTTCTTTAAAGTAAAAATTCACCAAAAACATATTATTTCCTCACACTCATTTCATTCCAATGCTGTATGACACTCATTCTTCCGTGGAACAAAAAATTAGCAATTTTGAAGAATGTACTAGTTGCTCTTTTTCATGCATTTTTTAACGAGGACTGGAGCTTACGATCCTCAATGCACAATATTATAAAAGTGGCCAAATGACTCATGTGCTATATTCCAAGACTTCTTAAGACATATGATGGGTTTCTTTCTGGAACGGACCAAAATGTATCATTTTCTGTTGCACAGAAGAAAGTCATACAGGTTTGGAATTACATGAGGGTGAGTAAAAGACAGAATTCTCATTTTTGGGTGAATTACTCATTTAATCATTCAGCTTTCACCTATACAAGCTATATTGTTGGTTTTAAAAGTATAATACACAACAGCCTGTCCATTTTAGGTGAATCAACTGGGACAGCAGAGTCGTGTCCACTTGCACGAATACCACCGTCCTGATTGGACATTCCATGCTAAAGGTAGGTGTTTATCTTCTGCACTTTTTTTCAGCACTAAAGTGTCAATTTCCCAATCAGCCCAATTCCCCAAACTTTGGGTGTAACAGGAAAGCTCATAATTGAATGCACAGAGCAGGCCTCCAAGCAACTTCTCTCTGATTGAAAAGCCCTTGACTTCCTGAGCTGCTTCAGGACATAGAGGCTGCCAGACACATGTGATGTTTTCTCTGTAAACCAGAGGTATGCTTTGGCCATATTTTTTTGGCTGTTGTTGAATGTTGAGCTATTTCAGCTTTACTGTTTTAGTATGTTATTTAAGATAAATCAAATGTACCACAGAGCCACAAGCAACTCCATCACCTCAGTGTTATTTCTCAACCTGCTGCCAGTGTCTGTAACTGCACATTTTCAGTTTGTTTCAACTTGCATTAATTGATTGGAAATGTAATTGTTTATATTTATCCTGATGAGCTGCATCTGATGAAGTTTTAAAATGACTCTAAATGCTCTTACATGTCTGCACATTCTATCTTAATGCGGCAAATTGCTGGGCTGCTTGGCAACCGCAAACTGCCTATGGTACAGAATAATTAACTACTTGGCCCAAGAATTGTTTATTCCAATAATTATTAAAAAAAAAAAAAAAAAAAGTTTTTTGTAACTGAATAAAGTCGGATAAAATCACTGTAATGCACAACCTCTCATGGATTATTGCTTAATCATTGGTCTCCGACACTTTTACAGAGCCACCCTTCCTGGAAGGACAGAACAGAATAGCGAAGGCCTAGTGGAAAACCAAGAAAGCTTGACAAACCTGGGCTTAGGTTAGTCAGTTAGTGGAATTCAATTTCATGTTCCCGTTGAGAAGTCCAACTTATTAGATAAAACCTTGTCATGCCATCATTTCTTGTAAACAGTGAAGCAGAAGTGGGAACAGACAGGGTGCAGAGGTCCCCGCAGTTGAGCTAGAAAAAGAATCAATGACTCCGTTATAGAGATCCTGGCCAAGTACAAGGGAAATATTACAGCTCCCATGGTTGAAGACATGTTTTGAATTGTGCTTGCTTGTAATTGTTTGAAATTGAATTTGGTGTAAATAAGCTTAGATGGAATTTGTAGCCGCATTTAAGGGCTAATTGAAGTAAGCTCTGTATAAGGAAGTCCTCCGGAATACATTTTTTGAAGGATTCCTGGCAGTTGTGTTTCCTGACATTCAACTTCCAGCAGTAAGAATGTTACCTGAGGCCAAGATGTCTATTGTTGTCAGTTGTTGGAAGTGGCAAGTAATTCCTGCTGCCTATTAATACAACATGCTGTAAATATGGTTTGATTACATAGTTTGATTGTGGATCATTTATAAAAATTCTATTAAGCATTATCGCACAAGCAAGACTGCTATTGTATTATTTTGGCTTTGCTGTGATTCTTAAAAGGCAAGAAAATTAGTAAATTTTTTGTTTTTGGCTGTATTTTGTGTGTGTGTGGTAAACTATGAATGTGGAACTGATAAGAAAATGTCATGTAATGGGTTTTTCAGCTAAGGGCTGTAAGACACTACACCTTGTTGAGCTCATGTGATGTACATTTGTAATGGCTGAATTGGATTATAGCAGTTTTGATGACGCTGGCACTCACCTTTCAATTTCGGAAGGAACCAAACATAGAATGTGTTAGTGAGTCACAAGGACTTTTCAGGAAATGGTTTTCTTTGTAGGTTCGCTAGTTGTGTTCTTTTGAGTGGTGTTTGAGTAAATGGAGACAATTTTCCAGGAATTAAATTCAAATTTTTTATATTTACAGGGTTGTGGTACTATGTGGGAGAAAGGGATCGCCCCTGCCTCACTCTTATTGGCTCCCCGAATTTTGGGTATCGCTCTGTGCACAGAGATCTGGAGGCTCAGATTGCCATAGTAACTGAGAATGAGGAACTCCGGAACCAACTGCAACAGGTTAGATTTCCTGTATAGTTTCGATGTGGGTCATATGATGATATTGGAATTATTTTCAAATTGTTGTTTTTAATACAAAAGGGATAATGTACAGACAGCCGGTCAATATTGCATAATTATCCCAGACAGTGTTAATTAAGCCTTTAAGCTCGAATGGGCCCGCCGGCCCATATTAATAACTACAGTCGGCCAACAAATGAGTTATCAGAAACGCTGTAGCGTCATGGAATGCTAAACTAGTTGGATTAGGTTTAGATTGCTGCAACCAGTGCTGATAGTCCTCCATATTTTGACAGAGTCATGTGATCAATCACTCCAATTACATTTGGCCACCAGGAGATGGCGCCAAGTATATGACACAGAATCAATGATGACTTAATTGACACAGAATGAAACTTATTCTGTGAAATCTGATGTCTGCATGCTATACAAACCTTTAGTCATTGTGTGTGCATGTGTAATTAGTTCTTATGTACAATTATTATGTTTTATTTGTTTGGAGAGGCCTTTGGACACTTGGAGACGTTTTTGGACATTTTGAAATGCTATAACTATTAATTGCTTTGTTGTATCAACACAACATTTTACTCAATTACAGGGGGCATGATTGGGAACAAAACAAAAAAGCAGTTTTCCGGAGCCACCTTATTTACACCCTAAAGTATATAATGTCAAATCAGCAAAATAATAAAAAATTTTAAAAAAGTAGATTTTTGGGTAAATTGTTTTGTGAAATTTCAGCATTTCCATAAGATGAGAGTCTGAAAATTTATCATAATCTATATCATTTTTTTGAAAAGTTTTAATGATGCAAAACTCCTGACCCCTTTTTTTTTATTATTTTTTTTTATAAGAGATATAAGCCTTTAATATTTGGTATGCTTCTGAAATGAGAAATCTTTAAAAACACCCTCAGATCTTAAAAACACCATACCCTTTCTCTTACCAGAGACTGATAGAGTCAGATTATCTTTCATACCTCAAACTGAATTACACATAAAGGATACACCAAAGCCATTTATCTTAACTGGTGGTTCTGAGAATGTCTTATATAGGCTACAATAAAGCCAGACTAATTGGCAGTGCTTTTGTAACAGGTAAGGTGATAACTCAAACCTAAAAAGAAAAGTCTCTCTCTCTCAAACTGGCACCTCTGGCTTGTCTTTATCCCCCTCCCGGCTAATTAGCCCGATTCAGGGCTGGGCGTGTGTTCTCATAGCCCAGCCCTGCCCTCCTCCTTGTCACAACCATAAGTTTTAATTGTTCCTGAACTGTGAGATTCATTAACTTTTCGCATATTAGGGGGTGTTAGATCAGCTAATATCAGTGGCATAGTAATCTTTACAATACAAACAGAGCTACATGTGATTTAAACATTTAAACAGGCTGGTTCTCAAACATCTGAACACACAAAACCTTGTTTTCTGTCTTCACCAGGAGCAGGAGATGTTGTATCAGAGCTCAACAGAAGTGTCAAGTTCAACATTTAATCAGCCTGACCGCTATGTGAAGTTATGGGTTAAACTGGTTACACCACTCATCAAGAACTTCTTCTGAAAAACAGCAGGTCTGAGTTGGCTGATATCTTCCAATCCATGAAAGGTTGGTTGCTGAATTGCCACTAAAATTAATTTTGCTCTAGAAGTCCAGGCAGATTATATTAAAGTTAATAGTAATTTCAGACATGAGTGATGTGTTGGTGAACTTGTGGCTGTTTCAATATGCAGAAGCATAAATTAGGTTTTTGCGTTAAATGCTCTCAAGGTAGTAGCCTAAAGCAAATAAAAAACAGCATTCAGCATTTTATTCCGTTTCCAAATGAATGACTTGGCTCTCTTGCACTCAATAAACTCAGACTTTCCCCGAAGATGGATATTCAAAACCCCAGCCTGCCAGACAGTGGGTTCTTAAGAATTTACATTGTCACTCCAGTGGTTCCTTCAACCCAAATCCCCATCACATGGGCCAGTGTTGAGTAGAGTTAGCATGGCCAGACCACAGCATGAAACTGGCCATTCCATCTTCCAGTACTGTCATGCATAGGCTGCTCAGCAGGCTTCAGCTGCACTGGCAGTGACCCTCCATAGCTGACATCTGGAGTCTGTTATGGCTGTTTTTCCTCATGCTGTACCATTCCTCATTTTCCTTCCATCTGATTGGTAATGTGCTCTGTATCTCACTTACTAAATACCTGCTTTTAAATTTGTTTGTGTAAATGCTGGAGTATTTAAAGACCACCGATATTGTTCTTTGAGCTTTAAAAAAAAAAAAAAAATAAAAAAAAAATGTATATATATATTAGGGCTGTCGATTTAACGCGTTAATTCAGTGCAATTCATTTTATAAAAATTAACGCAATTAATCGCAATGCCCCAGTCCATAATAAGGAAGATTCCTGAGAAATGCAAGCTTGTAGAAAATATGCGATTAATCGCGATTAATTAATCACGACACCATGTAATTAATTAGATTAAAAATGTAATCAATTGACAGACCTAAAATTATATATATATATATATATATATATATATATATATATATATATATATATATATATATATATATATATATATATATATATATAATATAAATGTAACATTTAAAGATAACTATGTATTATTATATGAGGGGCTTTCTCAGCAAATATTTGTGTATGTGATTAATCGCAATTAATTAATCGGGACACCATGTAATTAATTCGATGAAAATGTTTAATTGATTGACAGCTCAAATATATATATATACACTACCGTTCAAAAGTTTGGGGTCACCCAAACAATTTTGTGTTTTCCTGAAAAGTCACACTTATTCACCACCATACGTTGTGAAATGAATAGAAAATAGAGTCAAGACATTGACAAGGTTAGAAATAATGATTTGTATTTGAAATAAGATTTTTTTTACATCAAACTTTGCTTTCGTCAAAGAATCCTCCATTTGCAGCAATTACAGCATTGCAGACCTTTGGCATTCTAGCTGTTAATTTGTTGAGGTAATCTGGAGAAATTGCACCCCACGCTTCCAGAAGCAGCTCCCACAAGTTGGATTGGTTGGATGGGCACTTCTTGCGTACCATACGGTCAAGCTGCTCCCACAACAGCTCAATGGGGTTCAGATCTGGTGACTGCGATGGCCACTCCATTACGATAGAATACCAGCTGCCTGCTTCTGCTCTAAATAGTTCTTGCACAATTTGGAGGTGTGTTTAGGGTCATTGTCCTGTTGTAGGATGAAATTGGCTCCAATCAAGCGCTGTCCACTGGGTATGGCATGGCGTTGCAAAATGGAGTGATAGCCTTCCTTATTCAGAATCCCTTTTACCCTGTACAAATCTCCCACCTTACCAGCACCAAAGCAACCCCAGACCATTATATTACCTCCACCATGCTTAACAGATGGCGTCAGGCATTCTTCCAGCATCTTTTCATTTGTTCTGCGTCTCACAAACGTTCTTCTTTGTGATCCAAACACCTCAAACTTGGATTCATCTGTCCACAACACTTTTTTCCAGTCTTCCTCTGTCCAATGTCTGTGTTCTTTTGCCCATCTTAATCTTTTTCTTTTATTGGCCAGTCTCAGATATGGCTTTTTCTTTGCCACTCTGCCCTGAAGCCCAGAATCCCGCAGCCGCCTCTTCACTGTACATGTTGACACTGGTGTTTTGCGGGTACTATTTAATGAAGATGCCAGTTGGGGACCTGTGAGGCGTCTGTTTCTCAAACTAGAGACTCTAATGTACTTATCTTCTTGCTCAGTTGTGCAACGCGGCCTCCCACTTCTTTTTCTACTCTGGTTAGAGCCTGTTTGTGCTGTCCTCTGAAGGGAGTAGTACACACCGTTGTAGGAAATCTTCAATTTCTTAGCAATGTCTCGCATGGAATAGCCTTCATTTCTAAGGACATGAATAGACTGTCGAGTTTCAGATGAAAGTTCTCTTTTTCTGGCCATTTTGAGCGTTTAATTGACCCCACAAATGTGATGCTCCAGAAACTCAATCTGCTCAAAGGAAGGTCAGTTTTGTAGCTTCTGTAACGACCTAAACTGTTTTCAGATGTGTGAACATGATTGCACAAGGGTTTTCTAATCATCAATTAGCCTTCTGAGCCAATGAGCAAACACATTGTACCATTAGAACACTGGAGTGATAGTTGCTGGAAATGGGCCTCTATACACCTATGTACATATTGCACCAAAAACCAGACATTTGCAGCTAGAATAGTCATTTACCACATTAGCAATGTATAGAGTGTATTTCTTCAAAGTTAAGACTAGTTTAAAGTTGTCTTCATTGAAAAGTACAGTGCTTTTCCTTCAAAAATAAGGACATTTCAATGTGACCCCAAACTTTTGAACGGTAGTGTATGTGTGTGTGTTACATTACACAACAGTTAGTTCTGGACCTCGAATCTGATTGGAGGAGAGACGTTCCATGAGCACTGATAGTCTGACATCATCAGCACTCGGACACTTCACTGTGTGTGTGTGTATCACACCGCTTGTGTTCATGCCATTCTAAACTAAAGTGAAAGAGCAGTGCAGATCTGTTAAGAGCTATGATTTCTCTTTTCTTTTTTTTTTGCATGTATTTTTTTTTTACATTACATATGTTAGCCAGCAGGTGGTGGCAAAAGATCATTTTTATGTGTAATAAGAGCCAGTTCGGTGACGTGAAGTGAAGCTGCTTCAGCCGTTTACATGTAACAGCACTACGTGATCATGTGAATTACTACTACTACTAAAGCTAGGAAATAGCTTAAAACTTCAGCATTACGGCTCATCACAGCTGAGAGACGCAACAAACTGATTAATTACACAAACTGAAGGCGCTTGCCTCTTTTTGGACTTTCCACATTGGAGTGGACACACTGTTTAAAATGGAGGACATTGTGGTTTCTTTAGTGAATGACTCTTGTGCACCGGCTACAGTGAAATAGGGAGAAATACCCCTGCTTGGACCGCCATACTATCTGTTGCAGGACTCTGAATCTAAAATTGATATTTTCTATTGACACTTAAGCAAAAGATATGGCAATATATATACTAAACTGAATGGCCTCTGCGTCTTTTCCCAGCATCATTATGAGAGGGGAATAGGTTATTAAACTGTTGTTATATTGCCAACACACCACTCTTCATTTGATTCAGCTTGTTTTTTTTTGTTTTTTTTGTTTTTTTTTCTATTGTCTGTTTGGAATTTGCATCTCAGTCAAGTAATATAATTTCTGAAAAATGGTTTTAACATAAATGAAAAAGTTTGTGATTGTAAAGTAGTGATTAAACTACATAAGATATGTGAATTTATCACAAAAAAAAAAAAAAAAAAATGTATGTAACTATATAACCAATAAGTTCATCTGTAGGCAAGAGAAGTTCCATAGGAGACAATTTTACAGTGCTTTCCTCTCAAGTCTACAGTATAGTGCTGACTCTGCCCCCTTGTGATTATTCAAGTACAGTACACCGTTAATAAGTAAATCCTTGTAATTTCTTTTTTCTGTTAGTGGTGCTCGCCAAGGCAAGCATCGCTTACTATTCCGCCTCACATTCTGCTAAATGTGGTCAGGGGTTATTCAAAATCCCTCTTTTTTTAGGAGTGGTGTGCATTTATTTTTTAAAGCAATCAATGTGTCATCTGGTAGACAATAAAACGGGTGAAAAATCCCACAGATGTGAATTGAAGGAGGGACCAGAGACATATTTAGGCCAGACCTAAATATAATAGAAACTTGGGGGTGGGCTCATTTGACTGTTCTTTGTGCTCAATCGCATGTGTTCCATGTTGACATTTTTGCTAAGTGGTAGAATTCGATTAAAATTAGACTGAATTCTAGATTCATTTAAAAGTTTCTAGAAGTATCTAAAAAAAAATCTATATTTAACACTTATTGTCTGTAATGGACTAAAGCTGGCAAACATTTAGCTTGGTTCTCTTTTGTTTTCAGGTTGAAGGTCCAGATGAAGGTTGGCCTACATGTGTGTTTGAACACGGGATACATATTTGTGGTTTCCTGACACTCTATGTGGATGGCTTTGATTCTTGTATGACTAATAACCCCAGACTGGGCGTCCCTGCGGGCTACAGTGACAATAAAGATGGAGACCACTCAACTATTGTGCTCAATGGTGTTATGTTCAATAACATCCATTCAGCTTCTAACAACCTCTGCTCATTGCTAAAGGAGAAAATGCATGTACAACCAATATAATACATGAAAGGCTGCAGTATAAAAGATTGTGTGATAGACATGTATGGTTTAATGTGCAGTTCATCTAGAAGTGATCATAATGCATTTACTTATTTAAGTTTATTTTAATTGTCTGCTGTAGACATTGTCTTGTCATTGAAAAATTTCATTTCCACTTTCTATTGTAATCTTTTTTTTATTTTTACTACATATCATGCTAATATTACAGGTAAATGAGAAAGTTGATCTCAGGGGTATTTGAAATGATACCGTTTGTCACATTTTTTGTTACCTCAGTCTTCTTTAAATCATCTGAGTTTTCCCAGATTAAATTATCAAACTCTTCTTTTTTTTCAAACCTGAACACTCCCTTCCTTATAAAGTTTTATCATTTACATCTCCTGGAGCATTGGTTATACATGAGGACTAAAAATGAGCATGATTTTCATTTTACTGTGAAAGAGATTTAGGGACCGCTTCAAATACTGACCAGGCATAATTTAACATTTATTGGAAATGTTTGGAAAACACTTACTGAAAAAGCCTGGAATGGAAATGAGCACCCTTGTATTCATTTGTAGTATTTTCCTGACTGTGTAGTTACTTTGACCTTAAGGGGATTTTGTCAGTATTATTTTAACATCAATGTCTGAATTGTTTCGAATTTGGTGCCAATTTGCAAGAGGATTTGCTTTGGTTCATCAACATTGAGACCAAGGTGTTTTTTTGTTTGCTTTCTTTTAACTTTATTTACAAACTTAACTAGATTCAAATGTTATAATTAACAGTTTGGTAGAGACTAACACATAGAAACACTGGAAACTTGATTTATAATGGCACTGTTTCAAGCTTTTTACAGAGTGATATGCTACATGACAAAGCCTTACATGTCGCCAAGCGCACAAGTCTCAAATAAAACAAACATAAATATTCTGTACTATAAGAAGGCAAAGTGTCGATGTATAAATAGTTTTTAAGAATAAAATGGTTAATAGTTGTGATTGATTGGGTTATTTTTTTGCTGACATACCCTGCATAGAGAGATGGGTCTTGTCATATATCAGTTGTTTTTGGTCACTTTTCTGTGCAGGTTGTCCACACAAGGCCACTATTTTCTGAGGGAGATCAAGAATGAATGGGGATTGAAGAAGTCAGCTCGCTAAACTGTATTTGGCTGTCCATGTTTCCAGTTCCTGTTGAAACAAGATTTTTGAATGCAGCAGAGCAAAATATTTTTACAGGAGTTCACTACATGATTTCAGTATAGTCCCTGTAGAAAGGAAGGCGTAGGTCTGCTTTGTCCAAAAGTTAATTAACTCTGTATTGTATATTATTACAGCTTGAATGCTGCTGGAAGGCTCACTGGTCATTTTTATTGGGATTTCTAAAAGGCCTTGTAGGTTTATGAGACTTGCAATTGTGAGTTGACTTGGTGCATATAAATATACGGTAGTCCTCATCATGATTCCCAATATTCCACTTCTACTTTTATTCAACTTGCTCAGCTACTTTTGCATAAATTACTCATTTACTAGTCAGAAATGAAACAACACAAAGCAAAATGTACCTCTTAAATTATGCTTGGGATTTTATCTAAAAATGAAAAATAATAAATTTATATATATATATATATATATATATCACACACACACAGTTGAAGTCAGAAGTTAACATACACCTTAGCCAAATACAGTAAAACTCAGTTTTTCACAATTCCTGACATTTAATTGTAGAAAACTTTCTCTGTCTTAGGTCGGTTAGGATCACTACTTTATTTTAAGAATGTGAAACGACAGAATAATAGTAGAGAATTATGCATTTCTTTATTTCATCACATTCCCAGTGGGTCTGAAGTTTACATACACTGTTAGTATTTGGTAGCATTGCCTTTAAAATCACCAGTTTCACTTGGGTCAAAGTTTTTGGGTAGCCTTCCACATGCTTCTCACAATAAGTTGCTGGAATGTTGTCCCATTCCTCCAGATAGAACTGGTGTAACTGAGTCAGGTTTGTAGGCCTCCTTGCTCGCACACTCTTTATCGGATTGAGGTCAGGGCTTTGTGATGGCCACTCCAATACCTTGACTTTGTTGTCCTTAAGCAATTTTGCCACAATTGTGGAGGTATGCTCTGGGTTATTGTCCATTTGGAAGACCCATTTGTGACCAAGATTTAACTTCATGGCTGATTTCTTGAGATGTTGCTTCAATATATCCACATAATTTTCCTTCCTCACTATGTCATCTATTTTGTGAAATGTACCAGTCACTCCAGCAGCAAAGCACCCCCAAAACATGATGCTGCCACCCCCATGCTTCACAGTTGGGATGGTGTTCTTCAGCTTCCAAGCCTCACCCTTTTTCGTCAAAACATAATAATGGTCATTACAGCCAAAAAAGTAACATTTTTGTTTCATCGGACCAGAGGACATTTCTCCAAAAAGTAAAATCTTTGTCATTGGTTAAAGAAAATCAGTTAAGAACGTCAAAAAAAAAAGAAAAAGAAAATCTGAAATACCCTATATTTATTAAATTTTTTGTTAAAACGAGCCCTAGCGCTCCCTCTACCTGCACTTGCAAACACACACACACTCGCATGTGCGCACACACACATTCATACACAAACATATACACCTATGCTCTCAAACACATGCTCGCACACACACAATCTTTTTACTTCAATGCCGAAAAGCAGCACATCCTCCGTTGCTAGTTCTAACGTGACGTTTTCAAATTAGCAAAATAAAATATATTTACCTAGTGAATTTTTTTCCTTGCAGTTAAGGGCTTCCGTAATATCTTATCTTGCTCTAAAAACTTGAACAAAAGCATAACCTGTGCATTTTTCAAAATAGCTGAGCAAGTTTGGTTAAAATGTATTAAAGAACTGGTTACAATTGCCTCTTTAGATCTTCAAGATTACATATCTAGTGTACTTCAACTGCTGCCCAGTACAAAACTTGTTGGGAATTGTATTCATCCCTCTAACTCGAATCTGTTTACTGAAAAGGTTCATTTGATGACCCTTAAGTTTACAAATACGCCAGTAGGTTGAGTCCAGTAAATCTTTTTTGAGTAATACCAGAGACTATTTAGCAGAGATGGGCCACTTCTATTTAAATGAATGTGAGAATTTGAAACACCCAACCAACACACTCTAGCGCCCAACAGTCAACAGATGTAGAAAGGAAGTTCCGCCTTACAGGTAAAAGAGCAATTAACCTTTTAGATACAGATATCGCCTGTCAATCACCTCGCCAACGTGCATTTACAAGCTGGGAAAATTGCGTGTTTTAGCGTAATCTGAGGTTTATTGCTGATTTGAAATCATAATGTTGATCATAATCTTGATCAGCAGTTTTTGAGAAAGTTTTCTTTCCCCATTAAAGTAGATTGGAGCTGCACTGGTATGACTGAGTTTCAAAGATGTCTGACAGTGGACTGACTTGCTAGAAAGACTTTGGTAATATGAGTGTTGTACTTCTGCATTTTGAATCATTCCCTCAACAAGTTTGTTTACAATTGAAACACCATTAAATTGTGCAGATGCAGTGCCTTGCAAAAGTATTCAGACCCCTGACCTGAAGTTGCAATCACATTATCTGGATAAAACACCCATTGTTGAAGGGTTTTGGGTCAGGCTGTGAATCTGAAGGAAAATGAAGAACAAAGAGCATTCCACAGAAGTTAAGAGATAAAGCAATAAAAATGCATATCTTAGGGAAAGGGTACAAAATAATATCCAAATGTTTGGATATCCCAGTGAGCACAGTTGGATCAATAATCAGGAAGTGGAAGCTGCATCACACCACCCAGACACTGCCAAGAAAATGCCATCCCTCAACACTCAGCGCTCTTACAAAAAGGAGACTTGTGAGAGAAGCCACAGAGAGGCCAACAATCACTTTGAAGGAGCTATAGATTTCAGTGGCTGGGAGTGGAGTAATGGTGTGCCAGTCAACCACATAAAGAGCACTGCATAACACTGGCCTGTATGGGAGGGTGTCAAGAAAGTAGCCATTACTCAAAAAGTACCATTTGAAAGCACGTCTGGAGTTTGCCAGAAAGCATGTGAGTGACCCAGCTGCGATGAGGGAGAAGTTTTTGTGGTCAGATGAGACCAAGACAGAGCTTTTTGCTCAAAACTCAAAGCACTATGTGTGGCGCAAACCTAACCCTATGCCTCAAGACACACCATCCCTACAGTGAAGTATGGTGGTGGCAGCATCATGCTGTGGGGATGCTTCTCATCAGCAGGGACTGGGCATCTTGTTAGAATTGAAGGAAGAATGGAAAAAGAAAAATATAGGGAAATACTGCAAGAGAACCTGTTTCAGTCTGCTAAAAAACTGAAGCTTGGGAGGAAATTCACCTTTCAGCATGAAAATGATCCCAAGCACAAGGCCAAAGCAACATTGGAGTGTCTTAAGAACAAAAAGATAAATGTCCTACAGTGGCTCAGTCAAAGTCTTGATCATCTGTGGCACTATGTGAAAATTGCAGTCCACAAGCATCACCCAACCAACCTGAACAATCTGGAGAAAATCTGCCGAGAAGAATGGGACAAAATATGTCACAGAGTGCAAAGCTGGTACATATGTACCCGAAAAGACTTAAAGCAGTTATTGCAGCAAAAGGTGGCTTGACCAAATATTAATGTGTGGGGGTTAAATTATTATGCAAGCAAGATATTTCAGTTTTTTATTTTTCATACAAATATTTCACCAAAAAAAAAAAAAAAACAATGTCACCTTACAATAATTGAGTTTCAGTGTTCTAAATAAAATATAAATCAGAATGAAATGTCAGTGTACCATTTGTAATTCAGTAATATGAGAGAATTGGTCAGAGGACTGAATACTTTTGCAAGGCACTGTATATGCAGTTTTTATCTTAATCTTTTGGCAAATTTAAAACTAGATCACCAAGGACTTTGACATGTTCAGGTAAATGTAAGAGTTTTCTCTTGATCTGACCCTCCACCGCAAATGCAGTTTCTTTAGTCTCTATGTTAGTTTACATCATCAGGCTATTTCAAGCCATCCTGGGGCAAAATATTGATCAAATACTGTACATACAGTAGCTGAGCAAAAGAAGTGCATGTTAGCCCATCTCATTCAACCGCTTGAAAACTGTTAAAAACAGTAATTCTTTTTAAGTCTCATGTTTTGATTTAAAAGTGTCCTTTCCCGCTTCCACGCATAATATAGAAGATGTGTTCTGTCAGTTCTCAGAGATTATTTAGCCCGAGACGGAGCACTTGTATTAAAATTAATTTGAGAAACTGCAACAACACCTAATATGGCGGGTGTAGAAAAGAAAGTCCCGCCTTAAAATTAAAAGAGCTAATCACCTTTTAGATACAAACATCACATGTCAGTCAACTCGAGAACGTGCATGCACATTAGTTAGACCAGCCTGAAAAAAATTATATATACACTCACCTAAAGGATTATTAGGAACACCTGTTCAATTTCTCATTAATGCAATTATCTAATCAACCAATCACATGGCAGTTGCTTCAATGCATTTAGGGGTGTGGTCCTGGTCAAGACAATCTCCTGAACTCCAAACTGAATGTCAGAATGGGAAAGAAAGGTGATTTAAGCAATTTTGAGCGTGGCATGGTTGTTGGTGCCAGACGGGCCGGTCTGAGTATTTCACAATCTGCTCAGTTACTGGGATTTTCACGCACAACCATTTCTAGGGTTTACAAAGAATGGTGTGAAAAGGGAAAAGCATCCAGTATGCGGCAGTCCTGTGGGCGAAAATGCCTTGTTGATGCTAGAGGTCAGAGGAGAATGGGCCGACTGATTCAAGCTGATAGAAGAGCAACTTTGACTGAAATAACCACTCGTTACAACCGAGGTATGCAGCAAAGCATTTGTGAAGCCACAACACGCACAACCTTGAGGCGGATGGGCTACAACAGCAGAAGACCCCACCGGGTACCACTCATCTCCACTACAAATAGGAAAAAGAGGCTACAATTTGCAAGATTGGACAGTTGAAGACTGGAAAAATGTTGCCTGGTCTGATGAGTCTCGATTTCTTTTGAGACATTCAGATGGTAGAGTCAGAATTTGGCGTAATCAGAATGAGAACATGGATCCATCATGCCTTGTTACCACTGTGCAGGCTGGTGGTGGGGTGTAATGGTGTGGGGGATGTTTTCTTGGCACACTTTAGGCCCCTTAGTGCCAATTGGGCATCGTTTAAATGCCACGGCCTACCTGAGCATTGTTTCTGACCATGTCCATCCCTTTATGGCCACCATGTACCCATCCTCTGATGGCTACTTCCAGCAGGATAATGCACCATGTCACAAAGCTCGAATCATTTCAAATTGGTTTCTTGAACATGACAATGAGTTCACTGTACTAAAATGGCCCCCACAGTCACCAGATCTCAACCCAATAGAGCATCTTTGGGATGTGGTGGAACGGGAGCTTCGTGCCCTGGATGTGCATCCCACAAATCTCCATCAACTGCAAGATGCTATCCTATCAATATGGGCCAACATTTCAAAAGAATGCTTTCAGCACCTTGTTGAATCAATGCCACGTAGAATTAAGGCAGTTCTGAAGGCGAAAGGGGGTCAAACACCGTATTAGTATGGTGTTCCTAATAATCCTTTAGGTGAGTGTACACTGGCAGCCAAAATTTGGAATAATGTACAGATTTTGCTCTTATGGATAGAAATTGGTACTTTGGTTCACCAGAGTGGCATTCAACTGATCACAATGCCAGCTTTGCAGATCCTTGGCATTCTAGCTGTTAGTTTTTCCAGATACTCAGGTGACATTCACCTCATCCTTCCTGTAGCACTTGCCATAGATGTGTCTGTCATGTCGGGCACTTCTCACGCACTTTACTGATCCCACAAAAGCTCAATGGGGTTAAGATCCATAACACTCTTTTCCAATTATCTGTTGTCCAATGTCTGTGATTCTTTGCCCACTCTAACATTTTCTTTTTGTTTTTCTATTTCAAAAGTGGCTTTTTCTTTGCAATTCTTCCCATAAGGCCTGCACCCCTGAGTCTTCTATTTACTTTTGTACATGAAACTGGTGTTGAGCGGGTAGAATTCAATGAAGCTGTCAGCGGAGGACATGTGAGGTGTCTATTTCTCAAACTAGAGACTCTGATGTACTTATTCTCTTGTTTAGTTGTACATCTGACCTTCCACATCTCTTTCTGTCCTTGTTAGAGCCAGATGTGCTTTGTCTTGAAGACTGTAGTGTACACCTTTGTATGAAATCTTCAGTTTTTTGGCAATTTCAAGCATTGTATTTCCTTTATTCCTCAAAACAATTATTGACTGATGAGTTTCTAGAGAAAGCTGTTTCTTGACAAATCTAGTTTTCAAGTAGTGATGTTGTTTTTTTACATCAGTAATGTCCCGACTATACTTTGTGATCAGTAGAATGCCACTTAGGTGAATTTATGTACCAATCTAGGCCAGCACGTGTTACACCACCCAGCCCCTGGCCCTCTGGTGTCCTTTGTGAACATCAGACTGACCTCAGAGCAGCTGAGAGTTGATAACAGAAATGTAAAGATCTAGCAGATCTGGGTAAGTATCAGTCGCTGCTTGCAACTTTTTCAGATAATGTTAAATCTTGAAAAACGTTCCTATTACCAGAGCAAGATAAACAGCACCACAGACACTCGCAGCTTGTTTAGAACATTCAACACACTTCTCTGTCCTCCCCTCCACCTCCTGACACATCACTGACTGCAGATGTCTTCACATCATTTTTTACTATAAGGTTACAACCATCAGCAATACATTCTCAGCACCACACCCTATCAAACACCCGCCTCCTGTATACAACTCTTCTGTTTCTATTTTCTCTCTTCTGACTGACACTGAGGTCTCTAAACTCATCTCCAGCCACCTTCTCCAGGCCATCTCTCCATCCATCTTACCCGCACTCACACACATAATTAACACATCTCTACTTGCAGGCACTTATCCTACTACATTTAAGCAGGCTCGAGTAACCCCGCACAAGTAGAACAATACAGACCAGTCTCTCTCATCCCATTCATGGCAAAAACACTTGAAAGGGCAGTTTTCAATCATATGATAATCAGTCAGACTATAAAAGTGGACCCCTGCAAATTATCCAGAATGCAGCAGCATGTCTGGTCTTTAATTAATGTTACATCACTCCTCGTCTCTCTTCACTGGCTGCCGGTTGATGCACGTTATCAAATTCAAGGCTCTGATGCTGGCATACAGAACAATCACTGGGTCTGCTCCAACATACCTAAAATCATTTCTGCAGAGCTACGCACCCACTAAAAGCCTGCGGTCGGCTAAGTAACATTGCCTTGTTGTACCAACACAAAAGAGTCACCAAAACCAATTCCCAGACTTTTGGCTTCATCTACCACGTTGGTGGAATGACCTTCCCAACTCCATCCGTGAAGATGACTCACTCTCTGTCGCACTCCATGCGCACATAACCAGTCACTAAAAAAATACAAATAAATTCTTATTGCACTTTAATCTGTTCTGAATACTACTATTCTGATGCTTTGTAAACTGTGCAATACGGCACTTTCTGTACCACTATCTCCTTAAGATGATTCGCTTATGTGAGTATTCTTTTGTAAGTCGCTTTGTATAAAAGCGTCTGCCAAATTAAAAAATTTAAGTTTCATTACGAAACAGCAAAATCTTTACATTAACTTTTGGCCACCAGTGTGTGTGTGTGTGTGTGTGTGTGTGTGTGTGTGTGTGTGTGTGTGTGTGTATATATATATATATATATATATATATATATATATATATATATATATATATATATATATATATATATATATATAAAGATCTGAGCTGAAGCAGCAGAATTTATTCTACCATTGTAGTCAAATTTCACTGCTGATTTGAAATATGTTCTTTGATCGCAATCTTGACCAACCGTTTTGGAGATTTCAGTCTTTCTCCATTTAAGTAGATAGGAGCTGTACTTTTATGCCAGTGGTATCCAAAGAAAACAGCTGCCCAGGAGCATTCCAACGATGGCAGTCGAGTGGAATGACTTGTCTTGAAAGGATTCTCTTTATGACAAACTGCCAAGAAAATGCCCATAAACTGATAAACTGTATAAATGAGAAGTTGTGGTAAAATTAAAAATTTGCCTTCTACTATATATGCTGCAAAAAATCCTAAATGAGATTCTCTCTTAGCTTTTTTATTTGGTAAAGCTCAATCATACCAATTTTATTTTAAGCACAAGATTACATAGCAATGGTGAAATAAACTTAACAGGTCAAAACTTTTTCTTCATCCTATTTACGTTTGCACAAAGTATATTTTGACAATAAAAAAACAACCTATATTTTTAAATATGTACAGTATTGATAAATTAGTACTTGAGAGTTCTCTCTCTCTCAATTATCAGTGCATATAAAGAAAAAGTGTGTTTGGGGGGCTTTTACGTGGCATTAACAATTCAACCAACATAGATTGTGGTAAAATATAAAACTTAGGAAAAATAAACTTTTAAATCAGTAGTTTAATTTTTACATGTAACAGCTTTATACCATAAATATTAATTAAACAAAGGGAAATGTTTTGGGATTCTCCATGGTCACTAAAATTATATTGTTAGATAAATATAACAAATCGGGGATCAATCCCTCCCAGATATTTACATAACTGTGTAAAAATAGTTGTACATTTAGCAATTTTATATGTATCAAAGCACAAAAAGGAGCAGTCATATTTGTAGCAAGCTTAAAAAAGATGAGTGAGATGCCACATTCAGTCAGACCTGCTGATTTGAGATGATCTTGTGAGTGTTCAATAACGTTCTCTCCATAAGCAGTTCATGAGAATTAAACATACAAAAATGTCAGGCAACATCTTTGACTACCAACTGCACTGAAAACATTCAAAGGCATTCCTGAGACAAATCAGTCCAATCCAGTGTTATGGCTTTCCTTTTTAAATTTGCCCATTTCTCATCCCACATTTTCCAGGTCCATGTACAAAGATCCTTTTCACAGCCTTGAAGCAGGAATCCATGCATGCATGTATCCATGTTTAAATATTCTACTGTCTCTTCAAAGATGACGCTTTCTTCTTCCTGGCAGCAAGCATCTCATAGAAGGGGTCTCTGCTTATGGCAGCCCTGGAGAAAACATTCAGGTAGAAATTATATATATATATATATATATATATATATATATATATATTTTTTTTTTTAAATTTTTAATAATAATAATCATAGTGCTCAAATCTAGACTGTTTGCTGTTGAGCTACAATGAGGAAAATAAGTATTTGAACACCCTGCTATTTTGAAGTTCTCCCACTTGGAAATCATGGAGGGGTCTGAAATTGTCATCGTAGGTGCATGTCCACTGTGAGAGACATAATCTAAAAAAAAAAATCCAGAAATCACAATGTATGATTTTTTAACTTTATTTGTATGATACAGCTGCAAATAAATATTTGAACACCTGAGAAAATCAATGTTAATATTTGGTACAGTAGCCTTTGTTTGCAATTACAGAGGTCAAATGTTTCCTGTAGTTTTTCACCAGGCTTGCACACACTGCAGGAGGGATTCTGGCCCACTCCTCCACACAGATCTTCTCTAGATCAGTCAGGTTTCTGGGCTGTCGCTGAGAAACATGGAGTTTGAGCTCCCTCCAAAGATTCTCTATTGGGTTTAGGTCTGGAGACTGGCTAGGCCTTGATATGCTTCTTACAGAGCCACTCCTTGGTTATCCTGGCTGTGTGCTTCGGGTCATTGTCATGTTGGAAGACCCAGCCTCGACCCATCTTCAATGCTCTAACTGAGGGAAGGAGGTTGTTCCCCAAAATCTCGCAATACATGGCCCCGGTCATCCTCTCCTTAATACAGTGCAGTCGCCCTGTCCCATGTGCAGAAAAACACCCCCAAAGCATGATGCTACCACCCCCATGCTTCACAGTAGGGATGGTACTCATCATTCTTCTTCCTCCAAACACGGTTAGTGGAATTATGACCAAAGAGTTCTATTTTGGTCTCATCTGACCACATGACTTTCTCCCATGACTCCTCTGGATCATCCAAATGGTCATTGGCAAACTTAAGACGGGCCTTGACATGTGCTGGTTTAAGCAGGGGAACCTTCCGTGCCATGCATGATTTCAAACCATGACGTCTTAGTGTATTACCAACAGTAACCTTGGAAACGGTGGTCCCAGCTCTTTTCAGGTCATTGACCAGCTCCTCCCGTGTAGTTCTGGGCTGATTTCTCACCTTTCTTAGGATCATTGAGACCCCACGAGGTGAGATCTTGCATGGAGCCCCAGTCCGAGGGAGATTGACAGTCATGTTTGGCTTCTTCCATTTTCTAATGATTGCTCCAACAGTGGACCTTTTTTCACCAAGCTGCTTGGCAATTTCCCCGTAGCCCTTTCCAGCCTTGTGGAGGTGTACAATTTTGTCTCTAGTGTCTTTGGACAGCTCTTTGGTCTTGGCCATGTTAGTAGTTGGATTCTTACTGATTGTATGGGGTGGACAGGTGTCTTTATGCAGCTAACGACCTCAAACAGGTGCATCTAATTTAGGATAATAAATGGAGTGGAGGTGGACATTTTAAAGGCAGACTAACAGGTCTTTGAGGGTCAGAATTCTAGCTGATAGGCAGGTGTTCAAATACTTATTTGCAGCTGTATCATACAAATAAATAGTTAAAAAATCATACATTG
This sequence comes from Moxostoma hubbsi, assembly GCA_032164185.1. Taxonomy (NCBI): domain Eukaryota; kingdom Metazoa; phylum Chordata; class Actinopteri; order Cypriniformes; family Catostomidae; genus Moxostoma; species Moxostoma hubbsi. The sequence goes on from JAVLUX010000035.1 coordinate 10,549,137, forward strand.
TGATTTCTGGATTTTTTTTTAGATTAGGTCTCTCACAGTGGACATGCACCTACGATGACAATTTCAGACCCCTCCATGATTTCTAAGTGGGAGAACTTGCAAAATAGCAGGGTGTTCAAATACTTATTTTCCTCACTGTATCTATCTACGAAACTGGATCAGAAGTGCATAATACTCCCCAAAGGTCTTGATGAAACATTTTGAATTAGTTATTGTTTAGTCTTTTATGAATCTTCAAATGTTTTCAGCTTAGGTTTAGACATCATCTGTGTCAGTAGCACTTGGTTAGGGTAAGGGTTAGTAAAGGTTAGGGTTAGGTAAGGTACCATTTGCATAATTACTGTAAATGAATTCCAAGATACGCCAAGATAAGTACTTACTTGATGCTTTTAATCCACTCATCTTTCTCTTCTGTTGTTGGGGCTGAGATGCGGTAGAATGTATGGTTGCCTTCCACAACCCGTCCATCTGCTTCAGTCTTACATGCCTTTATGACCTGATCCTTATTGTCTGGGATGAAGAGTTCGAAACAATTCTGTGTAAAGAGAGTTACATGTACTTTAGGTGAGGTTTTTATCCAACAAAGTGTACAATAATCACAAGGACATTTCCCCAGAGTAAACTGGGGTTTGGGGGAAAACAGTGGTAGTGTACGAGTATGGATCTCTTCCAGTTCTTTGGTTGCACCTGCTTTGATAAGATGCCCCAACCTTTGTGCTTGAAACCCAAACCCTTAAGACAGAAGTTAGTGAATAACCACTTAAATGTTGGTCCGTTTCGCTCTCAAAACTGTAATTTTGACTATGTACTAAGACTATGTATTTTTTCTTCATTTTCTGAAATTTATAGACGGGGTGATATATAATGAGAAATTGTTGTAACATTTTACAATAGAGTTCATGCATTCATTAACATTAATTAATGCATTAGGTATCATAAATTACCAACAAATTTCTTTTTTTTTCTTTGTTAATGTTAAAAATACAATTGTTCATTGTTAGTTCATGTTACTTCATTGTTCATTAACTAATGTTAACATATACAACTTTTGATTTTTAAAAATGTATTACTATATGTTGTAATTAACATTAACCAAGATTAATAAATGCTGTAAAAGTATTATTCATTCCTAATCATTCTTGGTTAATGTAAACTAATGTTAAGAAATGGAACCAGAGTAAAGTGTTACCGGAATCTTTTAAAACTGGCAAAAGCATTTACAGCATTTTCCACAAAAAAACTAAAGGAAATAAAAGGACTTCTCTGTTTTATGTTTTTATGTCACATGACAACAAAATGGCTAGATGTTGATTACACCACCTGACATGATTTGAAAAGTGTTTTAAATATTAATCTTACATTATTTTAAAAACAAAATAGTTTCACTGATAATACTTTTAAATAAATAATAAATGATTATTCTTCAACACTCAAGCAAACATTTCATTTTTCAAGAATTTTTATTGGGACTTTGATTTAGTTTGTTTTACTGTCTATGGGTGGTTACACCACATGACATTTTGTACTTTGTACTTGAAAAAATAAAAGAGGCATATTAAAAGTAATTGGTTTGGGTGAACTGTATTTTTTATGTATTTATTAATAATTGTATAGATCTGGGTGAAAAAAATGTCATTGACCATACTATGCCATTGTAGGGAAAAGAGCTTCATGAAGACACTTCAAAATATTTATTTTTGTGTTCCATAGAAGAAAGAAAACAATACAAATTTGGAACAACATTAGGGTAAGTAAATGATGACAGAATGTTCCTTTTGGGGGGAATTATTCAGTTAAAAGTGAGTAAAAAAAATCGAAAAGAAAGAAAGCTTACTGGCTTTTTGGAGTCATCCACTTCCCTAATACTAAGATTTTCTAAAGGAATGATCCCTCTTGGCTCTTTATCCTTAAAGTAGAAGCAGAAGAGACAACATGTGACGGCAGTAATACACAAAGGATGAACTATGTTTGCAAAGAGCTTGCATCAGTCAAACCCAAACTCCATTCATTCATTTAACATCACCAAAATGGTTTTACGTACAGTGGTGTACTCAAAGTAATAGAGGCAGTTATCTGTCAAGATGAACCATCTCCTCTTCCATGTTTTCACCCGTCCACCTGTGGATCAGATAGTTGCAAGTATATTAAAGATGCTATCCCTCATGAAGTGTATGAGTATTTGGTAGAGAATAAATGTGATGAATTTAGAGAGCCAACAACAGCAGTAGAGACATGTTGCAAGGTGAAAACAAAGGCAGCAGACAGGCACATGTATGATAGCTCACATTAGCAGATGGACAGCTAAAATGACTTATAATGCACCAAGATTCCCAATTGGACCATACAGTATGTTATGAGTAACTCGCTGCATCAAGCACAAGTTTAAGGCGTTAGTGACACAAATGATGCATGTAAGTATGGTAGCAAGTTATCAAATCAGCCTAATAAGCCTTATCTAATTGGGGAAATCAGTCAGCCCTTGAACAATTATTGCAGAGTAGCAGTAAAGTTAGTTTTTAGAAGAATAGCTATGTTCTGTAGGTCCACATAGTGCAAGTGAATAGTGAACAAGATTTTGAAGCTCTGAAAAACACACAAAGCAATCATAAAAGTAATCCATATGAATCCAGAGTTTTAATCAATGTCTTCTGAAGCGATCCAATCAGTTTGGGTGAGATCAGACCAAAATATAACTCCTTTTTCCACAATAAATCTTGACATCAGTCAATCTTGACAAGTGTAATTAAGCTTGAACTCATGATCATGCCAAAAGACTGCAATTGCAAGATGTAAAGTGAAAAGGAGTTACATTTTGATCTGTTCTCACCCAAAAACATTTGGATCACTTAAGAAGAGTCATATGAATTACTTTTATGCTGCCTTTATGTATTTTCTGGAGCTTCAAAGTTTTGGTTGGCATTCACTTGCATTATATTGATCTACAGAGCTGAGATATTCTTCCAAAAATCATTGTTTGTATTCAGCAGAAGAAAGAAAACCATGCACATCTGGGATGGCATGAGGGTGAGTAAATGATGAGAGAATTAACATTTTTGTGTGAACTATCACTTTAAAGGCAGATTATTCCCAAGGCATTTACAGCCCCAATTTTCATGCATGTTTGCATCTCGAAATGTATAAATCAATAAAATCTCACTCCTCTAAGGCCATTGCTGGTGTGCCATATGATATGTCAACACTATGCCTTAGCTAATAAGCAAGGTTCTTATACGTATGCTCTAAAATTGGTTCACATTAAATTATTTCATCTGATGATCTGTGTAGGAAAATAAGCAGGATCATAATATAAAAAAAATTACTTATTTACACAAAAATATTTGACTGCAGAATGCCACAATCATAATAAGATTTTTTTATGTAACAAGTAACATTTGAACTCTGTAGGGATGCCATATTGGCTACCCTTAGAAAGTCTAATAGAAGTCTAATAGAGACTGTTAAATTACATTTATTTTACATGTGACTGCTTATGTACAGTAAATGTATGCGTGTCTTTGATTAGACAATAGCATGTAAGGCCTAGAAAGCTGCCATTACTCAAACTGACCACATGGTTGCAGCAGAGAGTAATTAATGTCCAAAGGTTTAACTAACATGGTGCTCTCCATGACGACAGAGAGCGCGGACTGAGAGCCAACGCGACAACTCAAACAAATGAGACAAACAAGCAGACGTAAACACAGGCCACTTCCATTTTTAAGAAATGAAATATCTTTTAAATGAAACAGATTTAAAAATAACGAAATAAATAAATAAAAAGGCTAAATGAAAGGATTGAAGCACAGAACCTGGAAGCATAGCTTAATGAGCTAGCTGAGGAAAACCAGTGTACATACCTCCTGAAGAAAGGCAACAAAACAAACATATGTGGAAGAAAGAAAACATAATGAAATCAAACATGAAAATCTTAGAGATAATGCAACATAGGCTGTAATAAAATATAGTATCAGTGTAAGTGTGTGAGCCTGGTTTAAAGCCCAGGCTGAGCTTATAGATAAACAAGCAGACTGTATTAGCCATTTCAGATTAGCTTTGGAATATGAGGCTTCTAGACTATTATGTTACACACTGCATCACTGCAGATATACATGATTATTTTGCATATCTGAATCAACTCTTAATATATAAGATATTAAATCTGCAGTTGAGTTTCCTTGTAGTGTTTTGTACTCATTTGTAAATAATTTTCATCTAAAACATGGTAAACTCGTTATCATCATGAGTTTACGTAATGTATGCTAACTGAAGCAGACTATACAGAAAATACAGGCAAATATCATTAAAAAATGTCCGTCAAAATGCAAAATGACAAGATATTTATTCATGTTTTTTCAGAAAAATATAATTTTTTTTTGTGAGGATAATGCTTAAAACAAGACAAATCTATTTGCCAATTGGGTACAAAAATGTTTTATTTCCTTTTGATTTTTTTTCTTACCCTGTTGGCATTTTTTTTGTTTTGTTTTTTAAGCAAAAACCTCACCAAATTTTGATTTCTCTTAAAACAAGACAGTCATTTTGCTTCTCAAGTACATATATCTTGTTTTAAAGATGGCATTTAGATATTTTTAAAGACAAAAATACTCTTATTGGTAGTTGAAAGCATTTGTCAAATTAGCCAAATCATTTAATAAATGAACACACAAGTGGCGGAAAATGTGTAATTCTTTGTGAATGACCAGTGTTCTAATTCTGCAGTTATGTGGCCGCAGATTCCACGTTGGCCTGGGCATGAGTGACATATTTGGGGCCTAATGAGGGACAAAAATCATTGGACCAGTCCTTTTCCTTTATCCTCTAAACAGAGAAAAACTAACTCACCAAGTTTGAGCAGCCAGCCCTCTCGGTCTGGGTTAAAGAAGGTGTGAGTGAGGTCGTTGCCGTCATCTTCAGGTATCTTGAAGGGTTCGTTCTTAATGCTCTCGTACAGGTTCTGTGGGAGTGTTTGCCAGTGAGTTCTTACTTCGTCCAAAAACAAAAAGGCTACAGTATGCACTGCAAACTGAAATAAATATCAGCTTAAAATGTAGACATGTCTACAATATTGGTCTCTGACACTGACCCTAAGTAGGTCTTCTGGTAGATCTCCACCATCGTTGATACCCCTGTTCATGCCTATGAATCGCTCTATGGATGGCTTGTCCTTCACATTAGGGTTGTGAAGGCTTGTGTTCAACATGATAATCGCGAACGAGAGGACGTAACATGTATCTGCAAAGAAATTATTGGAAAATCAACTGCTGAACAAAACTTTAAAAGAATGGTTGACCCAAAAATTCTCATCCTCATGTCGTTCCAAACTTGTATGACTCTGTCTTATGGGAAACACAAAAGGAGATGTTTTAATGAAGATAGCCCTCCACATCTTGGTGTCCATTCTGCATTCAACAGCGCTGTGAGAGAAGCTCATTCTTACTCAACTTGCATTGTTTGTAGCATTAATGCCAATGAATGCACAACGAACAAGATTTTGCTGAAAAACAACAAATACCAAAATAGTATGCCTTTAGAAAATTTTACTACTTTCTAAGACTACATTTGGCTCCTTTTTTAAGCTTTAAAGGAAGGCACTATTGTTATAGACAGAGGGCAAGCTCTTTTTGTGCTCCGTATAAGAAAGAAACTATGGTTTAAAACAACATGAGGCTGAGAAAATGATTACATCATTTTTATTTTTGGGTGAACTAGTCCTTTAAACTAAGCTAAAAAAAAAATTATACAACCATAAAAACTACTACACCACTCAAATTTGTATTAATTTAATGAAAAGAGGAAAGCTAATTTGATGTCAGACCTACTCAGCAACCAAGTTGAATATTTATGTCTTACTCTGAATTGTTTTATTATAAAATGGAGCTTTGTGGTCATGACAGGTCATGTGCAATCTGCAGAGCATTATGTGTAAAGAAGAGTTCTACATCCACGACACTCTTTACACATGCATAATCACATAACTAAAAGGAAGTGACATTTATGGAGAGAGAAAAACACATGTAAAGAGTGGGAGTGGGTGTAGTGAGACTGCAGAGGGACTAGGGCCCCTAATAATATAATTAGAACTACTTTTGCACAGCATACACATTATCATACACTCATATACACATACCTGTAGATTGAAAGACGCCAGGATTGCATCGACAGTAACGTTGGGCAAAGGCTTCCATCATACGATCAATCTTCTGAGCCTCACCTGGTAACCGGAAACTCCATAAGAACTGTCTAAATAGGGAGAAATGAACTCAATAAATGAGATCAGTGGAATATCACGTAAAATGATGGAAAAATTGTAAATGAGAAGATCTGTATTTTTACCTGAGGGCCTGAACAAGGTTGAGGTCTGTAAATTCATGAAGCTCCACAAAGGCATGAAGAACCTGAATATTGAACTCATCCCTGGAAATAAGATGAATTAGAAAAAATCATCAGGTGATTCATTTTTGAATTAACAACAATGACGTAACAGTGCTTGCATGACAACAAAAGAATCGTGTCAAAGTTTTAGGTAACACAGGTCACGCTGTATGTTTATTTTTGTGTGGAAGCCAACAAAATCAAACTTAAATCTTAAATTTTGAAAAAGGAATAGTGTATAAAACAAACATAGCATATAAAAAAAAGTTTGAATGGAGTCTGTACGTGAAGAGGCTTGCAAGCACTGTGATAAGCTTGCATCCCCAAATTGTGTGCCACTGAATAACACATCTACTGTGATAAAAATGTTACGGCTGTGATCCTCTTCTCAGACGTCTCCAATGGGCATTAAATCCCATGGGGGGGATTACGGCTGGGCTTTCTGTCTGTGTGTAACTAGCTATTTCGTCGGTGAGTAAATGGGGCATGTCAATAATGTCAATGAGTTGTGAATGCATTAACCCACTTTGGGGGTTCATCCATTAAGCCCTACAACCGTGGCCAAAAGTATTGGCAGTGACATAAATTTTGTGTTTTGCAAAATTTGCTGCTTCAGTATTTGTAGATTATTTTTTCACGTTTCTATGGTATACTGGAAAATAATGATACGCAGTTCATGAGTTTTAAAGGCTTTTATTGTCAAAATTTTTCAATATATGCAAAGAGTCCATTTTTACAGTGTAATTTGTGGGCTTCTGCTTGTCCACTCGTCTTTTGAGGATTGACTACAGGTTCTCTATGGGATTAAGATCCGGGGAGTTGCCTGGCCACGTATCCAAAATTTCAATGTAATGATTTCCGAGCCACTTCATTATCACTCTTGCCTTGTGACATGGTGCTCCATCATGCTGGAAAATGCACGGATCATAACAAAATTGCTCCTGGATTGTTGGGAGAAATTGCTCTTGCAGGACGGTTTGATACCATTCTTTATTCCTGGCAGCGTTTTTGGGCAGAATTGTGAGAGAGCCCACTCCCTTGGAAGAAAAGCAACCCCACACATGGATGGTCTCAGGATGATTCACTGTTGGCACAACACAGGACACTTTGTAGCATTCACCTTTTCTTCTCTGGACTATCGATTTTCCAGATGTCCCAAACAGTCGGAAGAGGGCTTCATCAGAGAAAATAACTTTGCACCAGTCTTCTGCTGTCCAATCCTTGTACTTCCTGCAGAATTTCAGTCGGTCCTTGAAGTTTTTCTTGGAGAGAAGTGACTTCTTTGCTGCCCTTCTTGACACCAGCCCATTGTCCAAAAGTCTTCGCCTCACTGTGCGTGCAGATGCACTCACACCAACCTGCTGCCAATATTGAGCAAGCTCTGCACTGGTGGTGACACAATTCCGTAGCTGACTCCTCAGGAGGAGACGGTCCTCGCGCTTGCTGGACACTCTGGGAAGTTGAACCTCTCTCTTTAAAGTTCTCGATGATCCGGTAAATGGTTCTTTCGGGTGTAATATTCCTTGCAGCAATTTCCTTGCATGAGAGGCCATTTTGATGCAAAACAATGATGGCTGCACGTCTTTCTTTAGAGGTAACCATTGCGAACAAGAACACAATAATTGGAAGCAATTCTCCCCTCCTTTGATAGCAATCAGTCTGCTCTTATAATCAAATCAGAATGATAGAGTGATTTCAACAGACTACAGTCCCCGACAAAAGTCTTGTCGCTTATATATTTTGTAGAAACACCTGCTATTAACCTGACTTTTAATCAATCAATTGGTCTTTAGAAATAGCTCATATGAAAAGCTAAAACCCTCCCAAATGATGTTTAATGCACTGAAATCAATTCATTTCACTGAAAAAAGATTTATCATTTAAACAAGACAGAAAGGTCAAATTTTGGCAAGACAAAAGTTTTGTCGCCTATACAGAAATTGAACAAAATTGAACTGCAAATACAAAAATATGTCAGCAAATTAAGTAGTGGTGCTGTGAGATCCAAATTTAGTATCTTGTATGACTTCCATGAGCTTGAAGGACTGCATCCATGCGGTTTGGCAAGGATTCATACAATTTATTGATGAATTCATCAGGAATAGCTAAGAAAGCAGTCTTGCATGCCTCCCAGAGTTCATCAATATTCTTTGGTTTCGTCTTCCATGCTTCCTCTTTCATCCTACCCCACATATGCTCAATGATGTTCATGTCTGGTGACTGGGCTGGCCAATCCTGGAGCATCTTGATCTTCTTCGCCTTGAGGAACTTTGATGTGGAGATGGAAGTATGCGATGGAGCACCATCCTGCTGCAGAATTTGGCCTCTTTTATGGTTGGGAATATAAGAGGTAGCTAAGATTTCTTGGTATTTTAGACTATTGATGTTACCTTCCACCCTGCAGATCTCTCGCACACCCCCATACTGGATGTAACCCCAGACCATGATTTTTCCACCACCAAACTTCACTGTTTTCTGGGTGAATCTCGGATCCATGCGGGCTCCAGTAGGTCTCCTGCAATATTTGCGGCGACTGTGGTGTAATTCAACAGAAGATTCATCTGAAAAATCCACCTTCTTCCACTTTTCCAGCGTCCATCCTTTTAGCAGGCTGTGGGCCTTGGCAAATGCCACACGGTTTTTCAATTGTCTTTTGTTTAGTGCTGGCTTCTGGGCACTGATTCGACCATGGAGGCCATTTCGAGACAGAATCCGACAAACTGTTCTGGTTGACACAGGGACTTCAGGTGACCAGGTCTTGTGGAGCTCTGCTGCAGTGGAAAATGGGCTGGCCTTGGATTTTCGAGCCAACAAACGGTCCTCTCGAGCAGTTGTCTTGCGGGGTCTGCCTGACCTGGGCTTGTCAAAAATGTCTCCAGATGTTTTTTTTATTCTCTGTACTTGACGTTGAGACACATTGAAGGTGTCTGCCACATCAGCAGTGGATCTGGTCTTCAGCCTCTTGATAATCAAAACTTTAGTCTCAGGGTGAATCTTAGGCATGTTTGCAGAGGTCTAGTTGCAGTTGATGTGAAGGTCTAGTGTACTGGGGTTGTTTTTATACACACCTGATACCTAATTGATCCATTTTTAGTCACAGGTGAAGCTCATATGACAAGGCGACAACACTTATGTCTTTGCAAATATTGACTCAATGGGCTTTACCAAGCTGTGAATATTAGAATACTTTTTGACAGTTTGGTTTTGCACTGAAACATTATTACAAAAGCTGTTGGGATTAAAATGAGCCATTTCTTGTAAAAAAAATCTTGATTAGAAATATATTTCAGCGGCACTTCAGGTCAATTTGTACACAAGCGACAAGACTTTTGTCAGGGACTGTAGTACTCGTTCACACTTTCCCAGGTGCTGGGGAATGATTAGTGAAATGATGTTAGCTGGTCATTTTGTGCCAGGGCCAAAAAACAGTGAAATTTGGGTTTTTGTGATAAAGTTGCCAATGAAGCTTTTTGCAATGATTTAAAATGCATCTGATCACTCTGCGCAATAATTTAGAAACAATGTGAATCAACACCACAACAACTGAAGCAGAAATCTTTGCGAAACACAATATTTATGTCGCTGCCAATACTTTTGGCCACGGCTGTACACCCTTACGTTCCTTCATACAGCCAGAACACTGCTGACACTACACTCCAGCATGTGTGACTCAGTGAGAGAGCAAATGATGTCAGAATTCACTATTGATTTTCTTCAGGTGACACTGAAGATAATGTGTTTGCATTTATGCGGGTGTGCGTTTGGAATAGAGTGCTATTGAATGATTTAAGGCTTTTGCATTTGGAAATAAAACCGCCTGCAAGACAAATGATTAGTTATGTAAATTAATTTTAATCAATTTGAGTTAAAACTTAAGATACCTTGTTTAATTTTCTTCTTACGATATTGAGCGACTTGTTAACCTTTCACCTCAATTTGCCATGACTTTAATTCAAAAGGCAAATTAAAGGAACCATTTACCCCAAAATAAAAATTATTTAATTATTTACTCACCTTCATGTAATTTTATACCTGTATACTGTTGTTTTTTCAATATCACACAAAGGAAGAAAGGAATTCTGATGCAACTCTTTTACATCTCTTATACATAAAATTACAGTAAATACTTTTTTATCCAAAAATGGACAAAATATAAAAGGTTTTTTGTATATGACTTGGAATATGCGTCATATTCCAAGACCCCCGAAGCATTTCGACAGCTTTATGTCAGGAACAGACTGACATTTAAGTCTCTATTTATTGATAAACTTGCCCTACTATAAAGCTGTGAAATTTCCCATCCAAATTTAGATTAAAACAATTTTGTATTTCTGATGTCAAGAACATGAAACACTGTTTGTTCTCATGTCAGTTCGAATATATGGAAGGGAAAAGGACATTTGATTTTTGACTAAACTCTTCTTTTAATCTTATAGTACCACAATGCATTCCCTATAATTACACTAAGGGACGAAAATGAATCCAGCATACACACAGACACACACTTATACCTTTCCCTTAATACAAAACACAGCATTTATGCCATTCTGTTCCGTAGGTAATGGCCTTTGGCAGAGAGTAGAGGACAAGCTTATGATCGGTGATGCCATCATTCCTTGAGCTTTAACTAATCTAGTTTTTATCGGCCATGAAGCTTACATGTAAATCATTAGAGGTACATTGATTCAACAGTTCACTTGATTCAACAGAATGAACAATAAATGGTTGGGTATCTGCTATAGCACTGTTTTTCTCAACCAGTGAGATTTGCTCTCCTCTTCAGCAGAATTCATCAGTAGAGGGACTCTGTCATTCTTACCTTTCACCCAGATAATCTCCGATGGCTGTCTTGTTGAGGCCCTCACCCTTGTAGAGGAATTGAGCAATATCTTCACAAGTGTTCTTCAGTAATTCGTTCTCAATGAGAAACTGAATCCCCTGAGAAAAACAGAAGATTCAGCATGTGGAATTTCTAGTAACTCTTTACAATACGTTTGTATACATTAATATTAGTTAAATTAATAGTTTAAGCATTATTGTGCATTTTCTCCACCTCTAGCAAAAGCAAATGGAATAGCAAAAATAATGACAGTTTTCAAACAGGTTTCTGGAGCACTCCATCTGCAACAATGTTTACATTTTTGGGGGAAATCGACCGACAAATGCAAAGATAACTTACAGCTGCCTCTAAAGAACTAATAATAAGCAATAGCATATTTATAAATTGACATGAATGCAAATTAATAAATGCTGTAAAAGAATTGTTCATTGGTAGTTCATGATAATTATGCATTAATTAATGTTTTTTGACTGCTCGCTGGAATACTCTATTCAGATTGGTCAATCATGCCCTCTAGCGGTCTGATATTTCTCAATAAAAACGACATATCTGTGGATTAAGTGATATAAAATTGGTCATCCAGGTATTGCGAGTCATCTTTCCGTCTCGTATCACTCTATGATCTCTACAAATAAGCCAATTTAATAATTTCAACGCAAATCAATTTTTCATGTACATGTACTATTTAGTCTTGTAATAAGTGGGATAATGAGCAGACAGGAGATAATTTTTGCAAATAAACCCCAACAGAACTCAAGCCGGAGTTGGAATTTAGCTGTTTCTAGAGACTCTGCAATTTCTTTCTTCTCGCATAATAACAATTTCAATGCAAATCCATATTTCAGATTTTTTTATTTTGTTGGTAGCCATGTAATAAGCAGGATAACGTACAGTCAGTTGGTCATTATCACAAAATAAACCCCTTCAGGCTAATACAAGACCCCTGATCACCCTGTCTGGGTTTATTTTGCGATACCGACCAGCTGACTGTACATTATCCCATACTTAACGTACAGAACCTAATTGAAAAATGTCACAGAACTTCCATAACAGCCTTACCAGACCCTGCATTCTAAGTCCATATAAACCTACAATTTCTTTCCTCTACTCTTTTCCTGCACTCTGAAATTTAACCTGTGTGTTTGGATTATGTTGGATCTATGGAAATGAATTGAAAATGGTGTGGCTGCATTATGCAAAGTGACAATACTTGTGTTCTTATGATAATGTGTCCACCCACACAAGATCAAAGGTTTAAAAATGCAAAATGGCAAATCATTTTATGTAATGGAGACCATACTTATTGCCAAAGAAATATAAGTTTGGCAGAGAATCACTATGAGAGAGAAAACTTTGTACAAATGACAATGCTTCTTGTATTACACCCCTACACAATACAAGCTTGCTTACCTTTTTAGGATCCATGTTAAATTTCTTGCGACCCATGGCCATCTGTTTACTTCGCTGCATATTGATTCTGCACACAGGTAGACAATCGCTTTATTAATATGGGTTAGCAGTCGTTGCAAGAAAACCCTTAAGAAAATCCATAGAGACAATAACATTAACTAAGAATTTTCTTAAATTAGGTTGTTTTGTTTTTTTAACTAGGGCCATATCTTAAGCAATTCTGAAAGACACCTACATTCTAAAGACAAAACTAGAGCAAGGAATTGAGGTTTACAACATCTTCAACCTGATAAAGATTATCACCTACAGATTGCATGACCCATATGCCTATTGGAGTCTCCATTATGGCATTATTAATATCCACTCAGCCAAATGTAATGTTGAAAGCAACAGCCTGTAAGAGAGGCCACACACTACTGTACCTCCAACTATGACCTACATGACCTCACTCAAGGTAGAGAAGGAACAAAGAATGAGAAACAAATTTCATAAAAGAGAAGTTAACGACATGGAACATTTTATGAAATGGCTTTCCTCCATATTCCAAGTAAATCTGAGTGGACATTCCTGTGAAGAGTTCAGTGGGTCCCAGTAGGATTATGTCATGTGCGATGAAAAGTTGGTGTTCCATGACAAAATGGAGCCAAATCTGAATGCAAGATGCATTGTCTAAATAGCTACTCAATGTCTAAATAGCTACTCAATCTTGGTTAAGTTGGTTACATTTTGATGAAAGATTAAAAAGACAAATATTTTCACTTTGGAATAACATGCAACCAATTAGTTATTCACAATAAGACCAAGAACATGTATTAAGAACATTAATAAGGTCAATTTTGACTTTGTTGACTTAAGCATGGCTGTTTACAATTCTGTTTGGGATGCGCACCAACCCACAAAGTCACCAGCAAAATTTAAATGCCCCTAAACAACCCATCTTACCTTTCTTGAGTGGAGCCAAGACTTTCAATCTCATTCGTCACCTTTGCTATCTCATCCTTTAGCCGCTATAAAAAATAGAAGAGGGAAAATAGATGAGTTAAGAAAAGGACAATTGAGGGTGACCCTCTGCTGTACTTCTTAATGTCAGCTTGTCACACAGAGTGATGGAGAGCCGTGAATCTTATGAAATTAAAACACAGAGGATCACAAATATCTAATTTGATTAACAAGAGTATGAAACATTCAATCATGGCACAGTGTGGCACCTGCATGGGAAATCAAGATGAAGTAGCTTGTATTGGGGGGAGAAAGGGGGAAGGAACGAGCAGGGGACACAAAGAGATTGAGTATAAGTTTACATTGGTGGGTGTGTGTCTATGCATGAAAAAATTACTTTTAATGTGATTTCAAACGGGAATTGCTAAGAAATGCTTTCATTTCAATAATTATGTGCTGCTGATACAGCAGTGAAAGGAGCTAAAGGCAGCACAAAGATGATCCATATCACTTGAGTGGTTTAATACATGTCTTCTAATGACACAATCGGTTTTGGGTAGAGACGGTAATCATTAGGATTTTTATTATTCCAATTCCTCTAAATTATTCTGGATCCAATTCCTAAAATTTGTTCAGATCTTTTGAGGAAGAATTTTGGGGAAATAACAAAAGCATTTACTTATTGCATTTACTGCCCTCAGTATTTTATGGCCCAAATACTGTATAGTATTTGTCAAAAAATGGAACATGTTCTGAACAAGAACCAATTCTTGGTTCCCAACCCTACATTTGACCAAAGAACAGACCAAAATGTAACTCCTTATTCACTATAAATTTTGACATCATGAGAGAAGCTCATTCACACTTCCTTAAGATTGATGTGCAGAGAACTGTACACATGCTCAAGGGGTTACAATTTGGTCTGTAACGCATCCAAAACTGATTGCATCGCTTCAGAAGACATGGATTAAACCAATCAATATGTAGGGATTACCTTTTGGTCCTTTTTGGAGCTTGAAAGTTTTGGACCCCATTGACTTGCATTTGTGTTCCGCAAAATAAATCATAAATGATTGAGACAGCAAAAAGGTGAGTAAATAATGAAAGAATTATAATTTTGGATTGCTTAAGGACTAGAGTACCAGTAGTGTTGAGAAAACGAGAGCAAGGAGATTAGAAAAAGAGAAAAGAAAAGACAGAATGCTGCAATCGCCTGATCTGAAAGCTGTCAATACAGTCCAGAGTCAAAATGTGCACACTGGACAGCCTCCCATTTCTCCCACATTCCTGCTGCCCAGTTAACCTTTTAAATAAACAGACACTTTACTGTGGCAGAACATGTAAATGGTGTTCACAAATGTTTTGGAGATTTGGAGATGGGTGTGGCCTTAGTGTCAGATATTATTTAGGGATGTCAAATGTTTTAGGACTTTGGTACGAAGTCAAAACTAAAATATAGAACAAAATGTTTATTTTTATTTATTTTTTGGTATTTACAATATTAAGATTTATCTTTAAATGAGGAAACGTGTTCATAGCATATAAGGTTTGGTCGTTTTATCAAAATTGGTATCAATAATCATTACTTGTAATGGTATCGACTACTGTTCACTTGTATTGGTATTGACTACTGTAATTTTGGTATCTTGATAACCATAATATGATGTGTGACAGTGAGAATGTGTATATGTTAGTGACAAGTGTATTGGTGTAATGCATAGATTCAAATTTATATAGAGGTGCTAATATACATACCATTGACTAATGCATTCAGGGGTGAATTCACTAAACAGTTGCGCTACTTTTGCGTGTGGTATTTCAGAGCAAAATCCAGTGTTCATTCACTAACCACACGCAATCTAGTTTAACGACACAATCAGTGCTGAATCTGTGCTGCATCTTGAATATTTAAATTAAGCAATTGTAATTCCTTTGCAAACATGGCTCTCATCTATGTAAATTAGGCGTATAATAGATTGCGCTTCATTAAAAAAATAAATGCCTCGTGCAATTTAGATTGAGATATTACCTCCAGATGAAATAGGCGGTAATATAATTTTAACTTAAAAGAGATGTTAGTGTACATTTTCTATTGATCATATCAGCAGTAATTCGTGAAATAATGATCAAATGATGGAGAAGAGCATTATAACATTATATCATAATTTTATAATAGCATTTATCCAGATGTTCTGTGAAGTCAAGCGCACTTTCAGCATGTTAAAAAGATTTTTCAATTGTCTGGATCATAGCAGTTAGTTATGCTGTTCAGTCCTGCCAAAGTGTGACAGATAACGGAGGTCTGCTGAATCCTTCGCTATATAGCGCTCAGAATCGGCATGCAAGATTGTATTTGTAAATACAAAATGTGATTTTGTGGACACGTTTGCACCGTTGCCTGATCTGCATAATTAGGGTGCTAAACTAACACGGGCAGCAAGTGCAAATGACTTTTCATTAATTCTTAGTGAATTCCCCCTCCAGCATTTTGAATACAGGTGAGCAAATGAGAGCGAGTGAGTGAGTGGTTGTTAAACTGCTGTAAAAGCACTTTTATTTGGTCTACATAAGGTTAATTATACTAAATTATACAGATGCCATAAAACATCGATATACTGAATATTGATCGGAATATTATTTTATAGATATTTTTGAGGCATCGATACATATAAATTAGCCGGCATTTAAATTAGATGCCCAATTTGTGTGCTTTCCCATTCATTCAGTTGGCCATCTGTTTAACAGTCTGATGTAGTAGTGTTGGGAGACCACAAGGGGACGATATACTATTTTGCTGAAGCTGGTCGCGTTAACGATCACACAAACACACAGGATGAGCTTATGTGGCACAGGAGATTGTAGTGCAAAGTTACAAAGTTTTTTGTACTTCAAGAATGATCAAAAAGGGGGCCGTTGTAGCTCAGCAAGTAAAGATGCTAACTACCCCTCCTGGTGTCGCAAGTTCGAATCCAGGGTTGCTGAGTGACTCCAATCAGGATTCCTAAGTAACCAATCGGCCTGGTTGCTAAGGTTGGTAGAGTCACGTTGGGTTAACCTCCTTGTGGTCAATATAATGTGCTTCTTGCTTTCGGTGGGGTGCATGGTGTGTAGTGCGTGGATGCTGCAGAGAATAGAGTGAGCCTCCATACACACTAGGTCTCCATGGTAACTCACTCAACAAGCCACGTGATTAGAAAATGTGATTAGAGATTGGTAATTAGAAAATGGCACCTTTTATTATGCAATTTCTCTGTATGTAGCTTTGAACAGGTCATTCATTCAAGCTGACATACTTGTAACTGAGAATACACTGTGTAGGCTCTATGAAAGATACATGTTCATAATAGATCATCCAGTGATGGCTAGAGTAAATAATCTTTGTCCTTTGAAAATGATTTGGGTAGAATTTAATGGAAAACTATGTAAGTTGAGCTCAATGTTGATGCTGAGTGTTGGCGGTGTGTGCGTAGCTTTGTAGAAAATAAATAATTGTTTTGAATTTTAGAATGTGCCATGTCATCCGCAAAGACACGTCTGTTGTGCGACCCCCTTTAATTTACCCTGCTGCTCACACTTTACCAAAGTTGTATTGAGAAATATGTCTGAAAAGTCAAAGGCTACTGTGCAACGAGCACCCCTATTTAAATCTGAGGAAATCCCGATATATATTGTTAATCGTCTGGAAAATCTTCCGGTTATCGATGCGTAAAAAAGGCATCGATCCCAAGCCTACTAAACAATATGCAAGCAAGACTGCCTACAGCCAGATATGCAGATATGTGTACTGTATGTGTGTGTGTGTGTGTGTGTGTGTGTTTCATAACAATCCTTTCTGCAATCCATCATCCTGAAGCAGCTCAGGCACAGATCAATACGACTCACATTACCAATTTACCAAAGATACACACACACACGCACACACTCTAACACTTTTGAAGCTATAGGCTAGCACCAAGAAAGTTCAAATAAGTACCCTTTTCACACCTGACCTCCTCTGCTATACATTTTCCAAGGGTGTCAATAACCCAGAAGCCTTACTATAGATTGCAGTGCAACCATAAAAGCCTGACCCGTGGGGCCTGAGTAGCTCAGCAAGCAAAGATGCTGACTACCTCCCCTGTAGTCATGAGTTTGAATCCGGAGTGTGCTGAGTGACTACAGGCAGGCTCCCAAAGCAACCAATTGGCCCAGTTGTTAGGGTGGGTAGAGTCACATGGGTTATCTTCCCTGTGGTCGCTATAAGCTGGCTCTCGATGGGGTGCAAGGTGAGTTGTGCATGGATGCTGCGGTGAATAACGTGAGCCTCCACATGCGTTAAGTCTTCGCAGTAATGCACCCAGCAAGCAACGTGATAAGATGCGAAGACTGACTGTCTCATAAGCAGAGGCAAGTGATTCGTGCTCTGCTTTGAGGTGAGTCGCTTCGCAACTACGAGGACTAAGAGCATTTGGAATTGAACATGCTAAATTGAGGAGAATTTTTTTTTAAGTGCTCTCGTGATCCATAAAGCAGTGTGATAAAGAGATCAATGAGTTATAGAGAAGCTAATCCCTGAGATCTGTATAGACTTGTTTGGCTGCTTACACCAGATCTTATGCACTAAGTATAATCAGAAGAGTCAAGAATATGTTGATGAGATATCCATGCTATTTACATGGTCCACACACATTCGTGAGGCGGTGCTTAATAATGTTGATCTTATAAATGAAACATTAATATTAATGCATGAAAGTTGAAATGTGTACCACACTTTATGGTGATCGTCAAATATCTAGCTATGTGAAGCCAATCGATGAAAAGAGGAATGAGTGCTATCCAGTCCAGTCAAGCCGACTCAGAGTTTCTAAGAATTCCACCCGGAGAAGGGGAAATTGGCTGTGAAAGACAGATGTCTGCTGAAATAAAGTGCTCAAGATAATAATGTTCCATCTGAGCATTGCTAGGCAATAACAGCCTCATACAGGTAACATGTAAACAAATGCTACAAGTTTTCAGCCCTCACATTTCTATTTGTTTTTTTCATGCAATATATTTTAATGCCTTCCTTTGTCTCTTGGCAACAGCCACAATTTCCCAGTTGGATGGAGAGAGAAGCAGGAGTATCCAGCAGGGCTCTTTGGAGACAGATTGGTCGGGCACTTTGTCTTCATTAGACAAACATAACATGAGAAAACAACCAATCGCCTAACCAATAGCACAATGGGCACATAAAGTCATTTCACTAAATAACTAAATTTAAGTACAGCATATGAAATTCCCTTTTCCTCATTATAGATGAAACCATTTTCTTAACAAATGATCAATAAACAGAAGTTAAATTAACCACACTGAACATAATATCAGCATTATTTCCAATGAAAGTGGTTGTAAATGCTTCAATGTTGTAACTCCTTACTAAAGACAAACTGATACATTTAATAAAACAGACAAAACAGATTAAATTAAATGTGAAATTGTATTTTACAGAATATTTACTCCAAATTCACTCAAATATTTGAAAACATAAAGGTGCATTTTTTTCCTGCTCTTCAGTTACTGAAAATCAGCAACTGAAAACCCATTTCGGTCAACCTTATGCCTCAACAGTCTGTATTTCTCAGAAATCTGTAGTTGCAAATGCCAGAAAGCTGTGCAAATATTTAATATTTTCAGAACATCCACCAATAACAAGCTAAAGAGCACCTAATGATCGAGAAACGTTCTATCACACACAAAGCATTGATCAGCTCCCACTAACCCAAACTGGAACGACAGAGGCAATGGTATCATCAATAACTGACTGAGGCCTTCAGAGCCTGCGCCATGTAGCACTGAACAGGGAAGACTGAGCCAGATTGGACCCGCTAAATACCCGGACACTTCTGGTTCAGCGAGCACGACAGTCAAGCATACAGTCAAGGTTCTGTCTCGTCTCTTGTACTTGAAAGGAATGACATTACTGCATAAATGACCTGTTTCAGGCCAGACTATTAGTTGCCATGTATAAGTGTTTATAGTTACAGTGGGGTCCATAAGTCTGAGACCACAAGTAAAACGTTTCTATTTTTCATCACAAATTATTTTATAATAGTAGTATATCTATTCAAAATCCTAAAACTTTGTTAATTTCCAGGTTTAAATTAGATTTTGATCACAGATTTTAAATGTGGTTTCAGAATTGGAGCCCACTGAATACTGTACAAAACCAGCAATGTTATTTTGAGAAATGCTGATCTGAATACTTTGTTTTTAGGCCATCTAAAGACCTTCTCTTCTATTTTTCTATGTACATATACCTCAATCAGATCTTATGACCAGAAGACACGTCAAGCACGCTGTACCACCCCACAGCCGAAGGCAGCCTTGCATATTCCAGGTCAGGTAGGGTCTGAGGGTGGGCCTCTCATGCCCTCCATAGGTAGCATCATATGGCTCCTCATTAAGAGTATTAAGGCCCTGATATACTTCATATGAAATGGAAGAACGAATGGGTATGACATAATTTAGAACTAAATCTGGCCAAAAAGATGTTTTTGCATTCGTTTTGGTGATTCGTAATAGCTCACCTGGGTAAACTTTCAGTAAAATTTCATACTGCCTGATAAACATCTTCTTACTGCCATTGGTCCCCGTTAATGGTAGATGTGACCTTGAGCTCAGTCATCATAAATGCTAAGAGTAATTAGTGAGCTGGTTCAAACTTACCTACATCTGTCTACAAAAGTAATCAAACCTACTCAAATTCTCTTAAGTGCCCATTTACTTTTGTTTTATATGCTGCTTTACTCATGTGCCTTCTTCAGTGAAAGCCATTCACACATCTCCCCATCGTAAGATTTGTCTCTCCTATCATCATTCTTTTGTCTGTATTTTCCCCATTATTACTCTTTTATACACCAATCTTTGCAGTATTATCAGTGTCAGCATTAATTACAATAACAATGGCCATGTATTGCGTGTTGGCGCATTAGTGTCGTGAATTCAGAATGTAAACAAAACAAATTGCGCATTTTCTACTGCATATATAATAATAATAAACTTTATTTTATATAGCACCTTTAAAGAGGCCTCTCAAGGCACTTTACATAGAAAGGAAAAATAAAATATAAAATACAGAGCTTAATACAAATGGATAAAGCATGCATCTCAAAACAACTAATGATAAAACACAGTAAATAAAGTCATAGTATTGAATTCATTGAAAACAATAGTACCAATTAAAAGCCTCCTGGAAAAAAACAAGTTTTAAGATTTGATTTAAATTCACTAAAAGACTGAACTTCTCTAAGTTCTGAGGGTAGAGAGTTTCATAGTTTCTGAGCATAAGAAGAGAAGGTCCTGTCACCCATAGAGAGTAAACGAATCTGAGGAACAGTTAAAAAACTGATTTAGAGGATCACGCTTTGGGGTGTATGGGGTTAAAAGCTCAGACAAATATTGGGGAAGCAAACCATGCAAAGCCTTGTAGGTAAGCATAAGAATTTTAAAATCAACACAAAACCTGACAGGGAACCAGTGAAAGGATTCCAAGATAGGAGTGATGTGATCACTTGCCCTGGCCCTAGTCAGGATTCTGGCAGCCGAGTTTTGCACATATTGCAATTTATTTAATGTAGATTTTGAGACTCCAGCAAGGAGAGCATTGTAATAATCAATGCGAGAGAAGACGAAAGTATTGATCAGCTTTTCAGCCACAAAGAATGATAACATAAGGTGCAGCCTTGCAATTTTTCGTAGATGATAAAATTATGTTTTAACAGTATTTTTTTACATGTGGATCAAATAACAAATTTGCATTCAATATAATTCACCCAGATTTGAAATTTTTGATTGAAGTTCCAAAACTGAGCCCTCAATGGACAGAGTTAAGGAGCCAGCCTTCCAAAACTGGTGAGGAGATCAAATAAGCATAACTTCGTCTTATTACTGGTAAAACAAGAACATTTTGAGACATCTAAGTTTTTATTTCAGAAATGCAGTTTGAAAAAAAAAAAAGTCTTCTGCCAGATTTTCACCAGGTTTAGAATGAATGTATATCTGTGTGTCATCTGCGTAGAAATTATAATTAAGACCCAGAGATCTTAAAAGCTGACTGTAACATAGTTCAATGGAAAGCAGGAGGAGAGAACCGGCTTGACAATATAAATAATAGTTTAATAATAAACTTAAACAAAAAGACACAAAAATAAACACATGCAGGGCAGCTGCCTGTAGTTTTCTCTCTCTCTCTCTCAAACTGCCACCTCCGGTCACCTTTATCCCTCTCTGGCTTGATCAGCCTGATTAGGGGCCGGGTTTGCAGCATCACGGCCCGGCCCTTCCCCACCCTGCCACACTGACCAAGAAGGAAAAATATAAATACTATAATGTAATACCTTTAATCATCGAGTGGTTAAAAAATTATATTTTTCTGATCTAGTGTGCATTCTACTCATAGAATGAGGCATAAAGTCCATGATTACACATTTTAATGTCACATTAGTTAAGGTTTTACTTAACTAGACAGGTGGTCTGTCTAAACGAGCTGATCTGACCAGTTTTCTCTGATCATGACTCAAGTAACTACCCATCATAACCTCCATTCAAATGAAGAAGAGAGGTTTTATAATGCTCCAGTAAAGTCATCTTCTACTGTCTATCTTTCCATAGATACAGACAGTAGAAAGGGCAAGACAAATAGAATTTCCCTGTCACAGGACAATCATGACCCTTTCAGGAATCTTACTTGGTCAGGAGCAGACAGTTTTCAACAATGAAATAAAAAATTCATCAAGCTGAGTTTCTTTGTTTTGGCAACAGAATTCCTCAAATGCCAATGCAGTGCACATAGTGCAGGTTTAAATACAGAAAGGTTTAATGGTGCACCAATTAAACATCTGACTATGAAATGAATAGTACTTTTTACAATTTTTTTTAAATGATTCATGTTAGCTAATGCATAAAATATTTATGAGCTTTTTTTTAAAAATCAACATCATGATTTTAGGTTAAAATGTATATGAATGTATAGAGGAAACAGAATACACAACACCAGGTGCTGTGATTGGTCACCATTTTCATACACCAACACTTTAAAAGTTTTTTTTTAAATGGTGCAGCAGTGTGTCAGTTAAGTCAGTCACTTTTAAGTTTATTTTAGTTTTAGCGAATATTTTTCAATGTACCAAGTTAGAATAGTTTTCTAACTAGAGTAATTTTCAACTGTGTTTGATATAATGGCAAGTGATTTTCTAGTACCAAATTAATTTAGCATGATTACCCAAGGATAAGTTGTTGGAGTGATGGCTGCTGGAAATGGTGCCTGTCTAGATGGTGTTTTTTTTTACATCAGTGATGTCCTGACTATACTTTGTGATCAGTTGAATGCCACTTTGGAGAACTAAAGTAACAATTTCCTTATGAAACAGCAAAAATCTGTACATTATTCCAAACTTTTGGCCGCCTGTGTAAGTGTGTTATTCTTTGCATTTGGCATTTATGCAGTGCAAGGGCAATCATGGAAAAATAAGAGATTTGAATGGGTCTAGGAGTTAGTGAAAGAGATTAATGCCAAAGATATGTCACCAAACTTCATTTGGTAGTTTACTCAATTGCTGAAGTAATTTAAGGGACGAGTGGCTGGCAGAGGCATTAATGGTTGACATTCCAATTATATAATAGAATTAGCACAATTGAATTTGCATTCCGTTCCATCCCAGGGCCAGCTGTTACAGTCTCTGTCTCAGTGTGGCACATCCCATCAATCCTGTATTGAATCTGTACAGCCAGGGTCAAAGAAGCTGTCACATAGAAACCATCAAACCTGATCTCATTCCAGTTCTCTACAGGTCCACTTGCCATGCCCAGGGCAAAGTAAGAGGGGGATAGATAGGCATAAAGTTGATTTTGTGATATTAATTAGTATAATTATTAGACATCTGACAGTTATTCAGCCCAAACTGTTGGGTTATAACGTATAAACACAACACTAACATCAGCAACATAAAAGTTGGGCCTTAATCCATAGAGACCTTTGATGTTAATCTGCTTTATTAGTGCAGTTTAATGGTGTGTTCAGACCAGAGGTGTGGAGAGCGTCAAAACGACCGGAAGTCATTCCTTTTCTATTGCGTCTCTTTGTTGGCGGGAAGCGGCGTGTCCATGGCCGGCCCGTCTTGGGCATCAGAGGAAAGTTTAAGTGAGGGCAACATTATAGTAATGAGCTTTGATGTGATAGCGGCAACCTATTGGAATATAGATGTGCTCCACTCTAGCAAAGTCTAGAGAACACAGCAGTGTAAACTTTGGTTCCCACCAAACAATAGTTCCAAAGACAAAATTGAGGAGATTTATTGCTGTGGCGGGATTTCCCGTAATATACGATCGGTCACTGTTTGCTCTCAGGGATATATGTATTTTAATTAGTTTATTTTGGTAACAAACAACCATAATTTTACTTACTTTCTGCCAAAGATCAATTTCTTACTTTCATGTTTAAAAGATTTCATGAGGATATACGTTACTTGTGATAGGTCGGCAAAAAGATACCGGTCGACATGTCTGGATGTTTTGCAGCCCCTTTAAATATAGTTCACAAAACCAAGCATTCAAAACGAACGTTGCCGCCTATTTCAACTACGTCAGAGCATCCACAAATCTTCGATAGCATTTTGATGCTCTCGCATGTTATATATAATTTAAGGCCCTCTTATTAAAACATGTTAAAAAATGTATTTTTATAAAATGCATGGTTCTGACCCAAAATTCTGATTGGATGAGCGCATTCAAAGCTGTTGTAAAACACAGATAAAGTCACACCTGTGACCACACATTTTGTATTAATGCAGTAAAATGCTACATTGTTTGGCAACAGTAAGCAGCCTATTGTTAGGCAAATACAATATTACTTGCCAGAAAAATTGTTTATTATTAATGTTAATAAATGTATATATTGAACATTGGTGTCTTTATCATATTGCTATTAGTGAATTAATGTGAACTGTGAAGAGGCATGTTTGCTTAATTTTTAAAATGCATGTGGCTATTTAAAATGTGACCAAATCAATGGTTAAACTTAAAGTGAACTCTTAGTCAAAACTAGCTGAAGCTGATCTTAATAAATAGTAAATGATCTAATGTTTTAATATTTTGAGTTTTGGGGCAGAACAAGAGAAGAATTATGAAACAGTCATGTCAGCAGAAGCAGTAGTAGTGATTGTGCCTTTGTCTGATGAACATGTGTATAATGAAGAATGATCTGGAGATATTACCTGTATGTCCTCGAGCAGCTCCTGTTTACGTCTCCTGATGTTTTCCAGGTCCTGCTTCTCCTCTGGCGTCAGGTCATCCGGCACTTTGTGAAAACAAACAAAAGCAAACAATGAGCATTCAGATGCACAAACACAAACAAATAAGCAAACAGCCAAGCTGTGGCCTCTTGAACCAAACATTCGGGGGGTTTTTTACATTTAGTGATACAATACTGAGGACAAAAACTGATGTTAAGGGTAAGAAAGAATGTGTAATGGAAAAAAGGTTAGACAGCAACAAAAAACAAGATGGGGTGCAGGAAACAAGTAAATTGCCTGAGGCAATGCAAAGCCTTTGAGACGCAAGGCTACTCAGCAATCAATACTCAGAAAAACACACCAGTGTTGTTTATATAAGCATCTGATATACAGCGTTGAAATGCAGGAATTTGGGCCAATGAGATTTCACAGTGAGTGGGATTACTTGGCGAGATGCCGCAGAAATTGAGTGCCACAGTGCCCGACCATTTTTTTCAGCCATCACATCAACATTACATTATACATAATTTACATGATATGTTAAAATTTTTCATGAGGGCATGAACTACACTTCGAATGGCAAAATCGAATTAAAAAAGATTGAAAATATAAAACTCTTGATTAAAAGTAATAGTTTATCGTGCTTTGTTTGCTGCGATTCTCTGATTGGTGGATTGTTTTCCTTCAGGATAATAAGTGGTGTAGATCTTCACCAAAAGTTTGCAATTTAAAAATAAATGTTAAAATAACACAGATTGATGGCTTCAACAGAAGCATATACACAGATGAACATCCTCTGAGTTTATGGTAGGGTTGTCAAGTTCCTAAGTTTAAAATAAATTTGCTTATGGAGAAAATTAATGGTATTTTTACTTCCGAAACCTGACTGCTGCGCTCTATAGAAACCAAGTAATTAGTAGATTTGCATGGAAGAGATAGCTTTCACTGCTTGTCACTTTATTGTGCTGTGCCTGGTCATGGTGTAAGCTGTTGTCTTTTTTCAGGATGTCAGGATAAGGGTTGCAAATTATAAGAAACGTTTAGGTTTTGTTTATTTTCATGTTTTTCTCTCTCTCTATCCCACCTCGCCCTGCCCTGTTTCCTCGGATTCGTAAGTTTGTGCACGAGGGTGCTAGAAATTGGAATAAGTGTTTCTAATAATTGCATCGCAGTTTAAATCACAATAAGATTTTTTTGTCCAAATTGTTCAGCCCTAGAGTATGATGTCTGGGTGTCCACATACTTTTGGCCATGTAGTGTATGAACCTAGGATGTGTTTTAGACTTTGCAAATTTTAGCTAATTAATCATTATCTAAATGGAGATCTTTTTATAAGATTTGTATTTGCTAAATGGACAAAACCTCTCAGGAAAGCCATTGATGATATTGACATTTTTTTTAAAAAATTATCATAGACAGTGTGCTTGGTTTAACCTTTTCAAAATTGATCTTATAGCAGAATGTGTATTTGAAACATGATTGGCAGTGGTCATTACAGAGGTCATTTGTCTCTTTATTGGATCGGGGGTCTACAACAACAAGGGGATTTTGAGGCTACAGCCCATCAGAGCAAAAAAAAAAAGATAAAAAAGATTATTTTGATTCTGCCATTACTGAAACACTCATAAAGAAGTGTGTGACATTTAAACTCAACCCTGACCTTTTAAAGCCATATGATCAGCCGACACCAAATAAAAACAAAGACACTATGTCATATGATATGATGACCCTCACCTTTCATGTGACCTTATTAAAGCCCTTCCTGGTGGCCTGAACTGCAGTCTGATATTGCTCAAGCCCTACTGAGACCCTATTATTGGTCTGTAGTGGATCTGGAGGACTAATTGATTCCTTGATCCATTCACACTAACACAATGGCGAGGTAGCCATGGATATCTCCTGCTGCAACCATAGTAACAGATCACAAACCATCCACCCCTGACAAAACAGGACCATTAGCTGATGGGAAGGGTCACAATTGTTTATAAAGACACGCACTTCTCGAAATACAGCACAGTGGTTCTCAACTGGTTTGGCTTCAGGATATGTGCCAAAAACCATATAGTTTGATTCAACATAAACCTTTGTAGAAATTGGAAGTTTTTTTTGTTATTTGTTATGTTCAGAAAAAATATATTACTGCCAAATCCAAAGAAAAATATTCTATTTGGTAACAAACACATCAAAAGATTTGCCCTCACTACAAATCACCATGGTTTTACTACAGTAACCATAGTTTAACCATGGTAATTGTAGTAAAATCATAGTAACCACAAAATTCACATGGTTACTGTCATGGTTACAATACTAAAGTTAAATCATGGTTACTATTCCGAATCTACAGTGTCACTGTTGTAAAACAATGGTTAATTGTTTCAAAACTATGATTTCTGCCAAGAAATCAATGGTGACAGCAGTCATTGTTACTTCAGTCATGGCCATTACAATATTACTATAGTAAAACCATGGTTACTGTATGGCTACTACAGTATTACTGAATAAAACCATGGTTAATTTTCATTAGTGTCCTTAACTAATTTTTTTCCCCTAATTACAAACTCAACATTTAACTTAATTCCTGCATTTATGCTACATGGATCAAAATAAAGTGCATTTCATACTCAACCCAACATATATTCAACATTCGGAAGCTGTTAAAATGGATCCTAGAAGGGATGCCATAACGCAACATGAGCGTTTTAATCATATGCGGAATTCCCACATCTTTATCAACGGAGTACGGCAATATAACTTTGGCAATGAACACTAGAGCGCATTAGTTATTGTTATATATCTGACGAACTAACACAGAGTTCCTTACAGACAGAAGGGAGCATGTCTGTGTAGTTTTGGGCTCAACTGCGGCTATGTGTTTGCCATGTGTTATCTATCCTTGGGTAATATCAGCGTAAATAAATAAACAAACATCGATGTACTACCAGTATACGCCACTCATGTCAAACCATGTCTGCAAACAGTGCCTGTTTTGTAAAGGTTTATGACCATCTCATATGTGAATGACTGCAAAAAAGAAAAAAGTTCCATGACAGGAAACTTGAATGATGCAGAGGCTTCTCTATCTTGTGGCTTGTTTTCTCAGCTTGCCATTTTCAACTTCTCACTAATGCATACAGAAATGTGATGTCATCAACTGATTTAACATACTTATGGTTAGTAGTACAGCTTCTCTCTGTAGAAAGTTGACCAACGGTAAACAGGCAGAGCATGTCTACAGAGTGATACAGTTGCATTAGCAAAGGTTATAACTGCGCATGTCTATTTGGCGCTTTATTTTCTTCGCCAAACTGTATGATCCAGATGCGTGATTAAACTCGAGATGGTGTAAATGCTTACCAAACCGTGGGTGGCGAACCGTACGGTTCAGATTTTTACAGAGAACCATTACATCCCTACTGAATGCACAGCATGTGCCTGGAATTATTTGCACTGACTAGTGGGTGGCAACACTCAAATTTGAGCCTTTGCGGTCAATAAGAATTGCTAGAAGATGTACTTGCCGCTAAACCTCAGGAGTCTAAGGTAGAAACGAAAACAGTGGATGTGCAAGTCAAGAGCACATGTGTGAGGAGGTCAAGAGATAACCGCATTTGTATAACTGAATTCCAAAAAAATACAAAGACATCTTTATGGGTCTAAACTCCTGAGGAGAAATAGTCAGTATCTCATAGCAGTCGTAGCATGCATGCATCAACCGCATATGCATGCGTTGTCAAAGTATACTTTGATAGGTAAGCATTTGACTAATACTGTTCCACCATTCTGAATTCGTCTTTAACATCTTTAAGTGTGTGTTCATTGCCATGGCAACACACTGCAAGTATTTCCCTCCTGAACTCCTGTCCTTTAAAAATCCTGTCCAAAAACCAGCCCATCCCCCATGGTACATTTCACATAAATTGGAAGTGCAACCTCCAGCAGATCTCCATTAGTTCCACCACTGGATTTTACACGCAGTACATCGCATATGAGGAAAAGGTCACTCAGGTAGGGAAGCGAATGTGGGCAGCTGCATTTATGGATCTCCATTACGTAGGATAATTTCAGAGGGAGAGGGATAAGATGTAACAATCAAAAACAGAAATCAGGTGGACTGTAACAAACCATATTCAAACCATAGCCAACTGCAGAATTCCATGAGCCTAATATGCATTGTGCCTATAATGATTGGGAATCATTGTTTGAATATAGATTTACATCCTTAGAAAAGTAGCCTGAAGTACTAATAAATACCTGAAATCAGAATTGGAGTTTTGTGGATTTTAGTCCATGTCTATTAGCTTTGAAGCCATCTCAATATGTTATCTTACGCCTAAATTTACACAATTAAGGTTTATGCCTTATAATTATTTTTTTCTCTTCTTGAAAAAATTTATAAAAATATTGATGACACCTTGCATTACACAGATTTTTGTCCAATCAAATGCTCTCTAAAATGAGACTTCCCCTCCCCCTACTACCACCAACTAGCAAGTGGCAAATCATGTTTCTTGGCTAACATAACTACAGTCTATGGCCTATAGAGCTGCATAGCCGTGATGTCAATTTGTAGGCAAACCTAAAAGGGCAATTCACCATTCCTATTTAGTTGTTAAATTAATGAGTAAAATAAGGTCTTTTTCTAAACAAATTCCTCAAACATGAATTTTGAAGCCACCATGCGTAAAAATATTTATGTTGCTAATGCTTTGCTAGAAAATACTAGAAAATACCACAAGCATGTAAACGAACGTGCTTTACGAAAACCGAAGTAGCACCTTGCAAACTGCTTAAACACGGTGGCTCCAAAATTCACATTTGGGGTATGATTGTGTGCAATTTATGTTGTAGAACAAACGTCCAAGTATTAAAGTAACCACAGAACAAATTTTAATCCTAACTCAAAAGGAAAATTCAGAGGGAACCTATGGCTCAAAACTGCTAATACTTTTTCCAGGTTTGTGACTACAACCTGAACAGCTCTATTGGCCATTTTTTTTTAAAAAAGGGACGTCTTTTAGATATTTCCCCACCGAATGTTTCAATAATAAATACATCAACACAGAAAAGAAAACCAGAATCCGTAGGCCATTTTATTGGGTCTTTAATAGTGCCAGACCGATTTATCGTCTGGTGACGGTGGTTCTGCAGACAGTGCGTAGTTAAGCGGTGCGGTGTTAAGTGGTGTCTTCATGGTAAGTTGTCAACTAGTTTGTGAAATACATACTGGAAAGTTAATAAACAAATACCCCATCATTTTCACTTTTCAATATAACTAATTTAACATTAACCCTGTCCCTCACAACCATGTCACTCATGTTTATCACATCTGTTTGCTAAATTAGAAAGCTAAAGTTTGTCAGAGCATCTTTTTGCAGCTCAGCAGAAAAAGGTGCGGTGGTGGATTGAATCTGTTGAGTGTTGATTTTACACTACGTTGTTACCTAGTTGGTGAGACGCAATGCTTGAAAGTAATAATCTTTTGCTCTCTGTGACAACAAGCTTATAGATAACTAGCTAACAACATAGCTACTTTCATTGCTTGTCAACAGAGTGGAAGCTAATGTGTAAACATGCATTTGCCAAATTGTTTTGTTCAGGATTTGCAGTTTGGTACCCCCTTAAACCAATGCATTTACAAAATGTAATATTTAAAAGTCTGGTTTTCCAAACTTGAAAGTTTCCCCTGAACACGTATAGCAGAATATGGTGTAACACCGCTGCCGCGGTTTATCTCTTGACTCGGCAGGTGTAAATGCTTCTTGTTTTACTACTTGCCACTAATTGACTGGCAGTATTAAAATAGTCAGCATTTGACTGATAATAAACAGTACTACTGATGTTTATTTAGCTTTTTATTGTATTTTTGATTTATTCTTTATTTAAATGGACAGCAACTGACTGATACTGAACATACAGTACTGATGATTATTTAGCTATTTATTGTATTTTTATTTATTCATTATTTTCTTATTGTTCATTTCTAGAATTTATTGGTAATGTATAATAATAATGTCAAATATTCTTTGATAGCAATATTTGTTTAATTATAATTATATATACATATTATTAAAAATTATAGTTCTTTATTTTTTTCTCCTAAAAGAAAACCATAGTTTGTTGAAGTAAGCGTATTTTGAAATCGTTCTTGGTAATGTTTTTGACAAAAAATAATTTACAAGTAAATTTGTGGGTTAGAGTGCTCGTCACAAAATTACTCAAAAATGCCCATCCCTACATTGCAGCTTTTTTGCAAGAATGTGAAATATGCCAGCACTTGAGTTGTCCAACATTTACACAACTTCAGAAACTTCAGCTGATCAGAAGGTTCCATTTGGTCCACGGTATTAAGGTAGTCAGAGGCTCTTTATACAAACTACAATATCTTCCACCACGTGAAAGGTACCATTTAATTTCCAAGTCAAATGTTGGGCAAACCTTGCGAGCAGGTTTCACTACCACTGAGACACACGTTTGCCTTTGACATCATTATGAGAATATACTGTAAATCTTTGGGGAAATGCTGCTCTAAATTGGTGTCAAGCGTCTGCCACGTGGCTGTAGTCTTCTGGGAGTGAAGGGGAGGTGGGGTGTCTCTTGTGGGCTTTATAGCTTGTAACTGTGTGTGTGTGTGTGTGTGTATAGCCAAAGACCTCTTTACATAATTAGGCTTTGTCTAAATGGAAGGGTACCGTGAAATTGTGCCTTCTCCATTAAGGGCATTTTGTATCTGGTACAGATTTTCCTCTATGATGTTGCGGGTAAAAATACATGACACGATTTAAAAGTGTTATATCAAATCTCAAAGGGGAGAAATCTAATATTTGAAAGAAAATAGCTGTATGTACTATATATACATACTGGAGCTGTACTGTAACTTTCAAAAAAGGTATTAACATAGAAGTCTTAAAGGCACAGCAGAAAAAAAAAATGGCATTTTACTAGCAAGGGTCACAAAGTAAAGTATATATTAGAACTTCTCACATATGAAAAGCCACAAAATAACTAAATGGAATGGAATCACTGTATTATCACAGCTTCAAAATTCCCCATTTAATTCCAAAACGAGATATTAAACTGGGGCAAGCAGTAATGTGTAATGGGATCCAGCTCTGGCACCTCTCTGGGCTCACTCACAGCAGAGCATCACCCTGCAGTTCTTTCACAGCACAACCATGTGACTGTCAGAGGATTTGGAAGGCCATAATCACTCCAACAGTTGCATGTGTGGACGTATCAACCAAATAACTTTTGTTTTGGAGTTTAATGCTACTTTTAAAATGTCTTTATCTGTGGAAACACAGCTCTTTTGTGAGAATAGGAGCCTGACCTCATGAAAATGACAAGACTTTAGCAACATTTTTGCAAAATTATATTACGTGGCTCCTTCAGAGGTGAAACGTTCACTCAGTGGCACTAAACTGAGTTACATTTTCTCCCAAGCAGATCAGGATAAGGTTAAACCTCTACTGAATTTTAAATCAACAAATCCTAACTCCCTACCCTAAACCTGAAACGTTAACCTTACAGATAGCGTAAAAAAAGAAAACAACTGCTGATGAAACGTCATTTTGTGGTGCATCTATGACACTTTCGACATGTGCTCTCCAGGATTTTGCATCACAAGTGTAAAGCTATCAGTTGAGCTTCTGCACAATTTTTTATGCAGTGCAAACATTAAAATGTGTCGCCTTAAAAGTCAAGTACTATAGTAAAAGTGCTTAGATGTCATAAGATAGCACTGTGTGAGGAACAGGGTGAAAAGGAAGTGTTTATGAACTGATAATCTGTCCATTTACTTGTGATTTGTGTGAAAGGAAATAAAAGTAGTTGTTTTAGTGCCACTAGTGTTCATGTCCCCAGGACGCTGCTGCAATATGTACAACAAGCCAGGTAAAAATCATTTAGCAAAAAGTTAGGTACAGTAACGTGTTTTATGACACCAGGTAGGAGGATGGTCTACAAACATCACAGTTTTACAGTCACACAGACCAGTAAATGCAGAACTGCATCCAACAAATAATAAACTTTCCATGTTAACATCAAGATAATTCTTTAAACCAGCCGCGAGGAAGATAATTTGTTTTTAGCTCCTACATTTTTTCAGAATTTAGAGAAAATAAACGGACCTCCCACAGTTTGTTCACGGACTATTTACTGAACTAATCACTGTATGTGCTGAATTTCAACAGGTTCATTGCTTCAAATATTGAGGCACTGCTTTGTTTTCAGTATATGAAATTGCTTATTGCTTTTGGATGGGCACTAATTTGATCACAAAGTCTATTTATACACTTTCTCGCTTATTTCTTCAATGTTTTCTGTACAACCATTTGTGAAGTTTTTTCAACTATGGTCTATTATTGTGGTATCCTCCATTTGAATTTACTCTCACCCCTGCAAACGCACACAATGTGGGAGGGAATGCACAACATTATTCAAGTCATTGATAACGTGCTGTCAGTAGGACATGAGCATTTGATCTTCGTAAAGAGATGAAAAAAACATTTATTTGGAACTCTATGTTGTTTTTTTCAGAGAAAACTGACCACACATTTCTTATTAGCCATAGCTGATCGGACTGATCAATGCATCAAAGATGAGAGGAGAATAACGGAGGACATGAACAGAGGGAGATGCAACATATTAGGGATGGGAATTTGTTGGCGAGTACTCTAACTAGAGGTAGACTGATATATTGGTTTTATATCGATATTCACACGTCACTCTTCCCACAGTTCAGAAACACTGGAATGGACAGTGGCAATTAACTAATCTGACCACCAAAGACAATAATATTAACCTGAATGCACAAAGCAAATGTAACAAACACAGCCGTCTACATTCCTTAATCTTTTTTTTTCTTTTTTAAAAGCACTGTGCCCTAATGTTAGAATTATAATACAGACATACCACAAGAAAGACATGATTGCCAGATCACCATTTCATGGCCTCAGACTAACTAGAAACAATTACTTAGAATCGAAGACCTAGAATCAATGAAACTGATTTTTTATAAATACATTAACTTACTTTTACTTGAACACAAAGTCTTTCGTTGCGAATTCAATTTTCGAGATTCAAACTCATGACTCCGGGGGGTGATAGTCAGCGTCTTTACTCGCTGAGCTACCCAGGCCCCTCTTTCTCGATTTTTATTTGAAATTTTACTTTGCCAAATCCACGTAGGTCGTCAATGCTTACATTGCAAATATCCATTTTAGCACTTAATAATGCATTAGTAACGTGAACATGAGCGTGTTGATACAAAACAAAAATCAGATAGCCTGACTGAAAGAAGGAGCTTCTGATTGGCTTACTCGTTTTGGTAAGCATGCTTACCTTGGCCATTTGTAGTAGCAGGCATGACTTTGAATGAAAGTAGTGTTGAATGAAAGGGCAGTTAACAATTCTTGGAATCAGAGAAAGCGTTACATAAAGTGCTTAAAACTGAGGGTGGCGCCAATGCGAATAAATGAAAAACTGTCTGTGCTGCTCAACTGATATGAAAGATGATGAACTTGAATGAAAACAGTAGTTTATATTAACAATTATATTTAAATATTTCATAGTGTCATTTTTCTTTTCACCCTTCTGTTAGGTAAGCACTGCTTACCATGCTTATGTGGATGGCACATCCCTTTAATGTACCAACATCAAATATCTTGGTTTAAACAAACACATTAGTTGATACAAGAACACCAAATGCTTGCTCCTTCTGAGCATTATCTCTGCAAACCCACTGATAAGAAAACAGCTAAAGAACAGAAGCCACAGATCAGAGTAATGTCGTAATCAAGTCATTCCAGAAGCATACAAAGCCTGCATCTAAACAGGCATCATGTCTTGTGGCTGGCACAAATTTCCTTATTAGATTAGATTCAACTTTATTGTCATTGTGCAAAATACAAGCCAATGAAATGCAGACATATTATGTCATACTTAAGGCCCAGGTACACTTAGTTTTTCTTTCGTTCCCACTGTCACTTCCAGACCTTCATTGTGCCTCATCTGGACTTTTTCTGAGCCAACGTTCAATGGCCTTTGGCCTGCCGATTACCCTTGGGCTAAACAAGGCCAACTTGTGATTGAGGTGGGTTCAATATCAAAGGTGGAGTTTTGCCAAACTTGCCAGATTGTGTATCCAGCGCACAACGGTACAAGTATAGGGAAAATTAATTAATTGTGCGTACAGTACAAATCTATTAAAATTTACAAATCAGTGGTCAAAGAAAGAACATCATAGAAGCTACAGTCAGTGAGTTGTCAATGCTAACGTACCTTGCTAGCTAACTAATGCTTAAAAAACAATATAAATTCGATATTCTAGATACCTGGATAACATGACACCTCAGCTTGAGCTTTCCTCTTGATTGTGAAATGGCCAGGGTGTGTGATGTTGGCACCAGGGCGGTGTGTTAAGGGCAATCTTTAAGGCAACACTGAGGGGCTATTGGCCTGATGGTGGGAATGCAAATCCCCTGGTCTTGGTCTTGAGGCTCGAGGTCCGAGTCTATCGGCCCCACCTTGCCAGTTGATAGCCCTGGCTCGCACTGGTCTGATAGTGATAAAGCGGCTATTGTGTTTCGTCAATTTGGCATGTCTTTAAAAATGAAGTGTGTAATTTGTGCACTACAATTGCAAAAACATTGTTTTCAAACAGGTCTCCCTAGAACACTCTCTCCAGTCTAACATTGGTCACCCAAACAGATAGAATCTCAAGACATTGGTTGAGCCAATGTTGCCATTTCAGGTCAGGATGCTTACACAAACAGAGAAATGGATACCACCACAAAGCCACAGTGTTAACACTTTTTTTTTTAAATCAACCTACGAATGACTAACTTATATAAAGCATACTTCAGCTTTAAATGGTACAAATCACAGACAAAGCATGCACAAGCCTTCATTAAGTAAAATAATAAAAAATATTTGCCCATCTACCTGTTGACCGCTGAATGTCATAGCTGTGAGCTCTATACCTTCCCAATTTCAGTTACCCAGTGCTTTTGATCCATTTAGCCGGATAAAGAAACCCTAATATGCTATTTGTGCACAGATCTTGCAGCAGAACCTAACTCCAAGGATCTAGCAGTAATGTCCAGCACTCCATGTGTAGAGCAGAAGTTATACTACGGAAGGATGAAACAGCTGGTTACCCAGACCAACAGAGAACAGGAAGATGCGTATTACATTTTGAGGACAGGTTGAAAGTCCAGGTTTTACACAGCTGAGCGATATCTCCACTGCTCTGCTCTCCTCTCAAACTCTACTGTATCTGGATTTGACCCCCTCCTCTGTTACTCGTGTTCTTTCTCTTTATCTCTCTCTGTAACCCTCTCCTCTTGTCTCCTCCCCTGGAGCACATACTAATTTCAGCACACTCAAGAGCTCCACCATGTGGCAGTACAGAATTTTGCCCCAGTGTTATTTCATAATTCATTATATGTATTTACAAAGATAAAACATGGAAAGGTAAAAGGAAAATTTAAAGGATCACAACAGAACTGGATTTGCATTTCCTGAAGGCAATAGCCTATCAGTGCTTGCAAGGTAATTTTAGGTAAGCTTAGAATTTAGTCTCTGGTTCTGCGCAACTAAATACCAATGCCATGCACACGTCTTTCTGTAGGCTGAGCACAGATATCAACACATATTGAAACATCAACTTTGCAGTGTGAAACTATCAATAAATGGTTAAATAGATGCAAGAAAGAAGACTAATCAAAATTCAACATTAATATAGATGTATATTTATAGAATATATTTGCCCCCTGGATTTGATTTATTTAATTATATAATTATTTATTAATTTTCCGACGCACATTTTGGAAGTATTTTTGTCACTTTCGATGGAATTTGTACCCTGAGACCCCATAATTTCTGACTCTTCTTTCTATTAATGTATGAGATTTTCAAACCTTGAGTTTCTTCAAAAGTGGCCTATGATGTTTACAAAAACAACTATCTACAAAAAGTTTGACTGGAGTCTGTGTACTTGCAGAAGTTTAATAGACAGGTTTATGTATTTAAAACAAACCACTAACCAAAATGTACAACAAGTAATATCGATAAATTGTTGCCTTGAAAGCAAATATGTGCAATGCATAAAGATGCAGTGAAAGTAACTGAAAGAGAGCATTATAAACCAGAAAGAAAAGAAAAAAACAGAAAAAGAGAAAGTGTACACATAGGTCTCCAATTCTTTCTTCCTCTGATTTGCTTTTGTCTCATTCTTATTATTCCATCCACAATGAAGAGACAGAGAGCAAACATGCCTCTCCCACATGGACATGTTTGCAGTCCTATCCTGTCAGGTTCTCACTCCACAGTAGGTACAATTTTATGTGGCTCCCAAATTGAAATACAAACAAAGCACAATCAGTCTTGTTTGCCCAGTTTTCTATTGTAAACCTCTGACAACCTGTTTTCATAGCAATCCCAGCCAGACATAAGCCTTGGTACCTTGTCCAAAAAATACAGCTTATCTAGACATGACCTGAATGCAGCCAAAAAGTCCTTCTAGTTGCAGACATCAGCTAAAATACCACTTGCACATCTCCACTGCCTAAAATAGAGCTGAGATAGGCCTTGCTTTATCTAGAGGACCTGATTAATAGTTGAAACAAGTAAAGCTACTGCTGACCTGGATATTTGGGGTAAGGAGGGTATGGACACGAAAGAGGATTGGTCTCATCCGCCCATTTCAATAATCTCTGAATAAATGTCATTACAGACACAATGAACATTTTATTCAGTTAACCCTACACTACACCAATGAACTTGTTTGTGATTGATTATTTTTGAAAGCTTAAATCCCCATTAACTAACCTAATTATCTCTTCAGAAACCTTCCCATCTATTTTTTGGATCATTCTGACATTAATTAGGCAATTCACCCTATAATGGTTGAAAATCGTAGACTGGTTTATCCCCTGTGTAATACAAACAGACTTTTTTTCTGTAGCTCTTTTTCATTCAATGACAGTTGTTTGTGACAAATTTGCTGAGAGGAGATGGATCTAATTGCAGGTTTTTAAATGAAAACTCAAAATAAACACGAGAAGCAAGAAACAAGGAACTAGAAACATAAGAGAACTAAACAAATGACTACAACCATAGAAGGACAAGAACTGACCATCAGAGAAGGGAACAAGAGGGTATACACATGCGCACACGCACACAACGATGAATGAACTAAACATGGAACACCTGGGAACAAAGATGGGGAACAGATGAGTGTGATCAACAGGTGCATGCTGGGAAGTGTAGTCCATGAACAAAGGGGGAAACTAAACAGTCACGGAACTGAACTGAAGGTAGGGCTGAAACGATTAGTCGACGTTATAGACAATGCAGACAATAAAAAATTGTCAACAAAAATGTTTGTTGTCGAAGAGTCATTTGATCTAATTCAATGTAACATGAGATCACTTTAAACTCTAATGATGAGAGCAGCACTGCAGCTCACGCCTGACTTAGGAGAGGAAGAATTACACAGCTCACAGTCCAGATGCACTCTAAACTTTCCAAACAGCTTCAGGTGACGTAGATCGCAAAGAAGGAATTATAATGCAAAAATACAAAGTAAGTAAATAAATACAGAAGCACACTCCTTGTGGAATAAGTGGAGCCAAAGTTGTCTGTCGAGCGTATTTAAAGGAAACACCCCGACGTTACATCTTAAATACAGTTTAAAAAGAAGCTGATTGTGTAAATTACTACAAACTCCGAAACTGGCATTTCTCTGTGCGGTCAGCACCTCTTCGAGTGGCGCGAATGTCCTGATCTATGGGGGGGGGGAGACTGAAACTGCAACTGGCTGATGCACACTCGGTCACGGGGACGCTCGTCCCTCGAGCTCACACGCTTAATGCAGCTAGAATATAACGTATTGGCTCGCGACTTATTGAATCATAATATATGTGTCATTGTGCATTTCTTATTGTGAAGAAAATTGGCAATACGCAGCTTTATTTACGAGAGAATTTGTTTTTTTGGGATTTAAAGATGAATTGAAATGAGCAGAAAGGTGAGAGAGGGCAGTCTTCACCCCATTATACACTGCAACAAAATATGTTTTTGATTTGTTTTTGTTTTGGCTCATTTTCCTATATAAATATGTCAAACTCTTTTAATACAATATAAAGAAATGTTGCAACTATACTGCAGAAGAAATATGAATATAATTGTCTTTTTGCAGTGAAGACACATTTTGTCTTCACTGCACTCGCAGAAGTATAACCAAGTGAAAAAATACACTTAATGTATATTTAAGATACCTTCTCTTAAAGCAAGTTTAAATATCTTATATGTTGCTTCGCAAGTAAATGTATCTTGTTTTAAAGATTTTAAACATTTTAAATGGAAAACAAGACGTAAACACTTATAGGACTTTTACACAAACAATAGAATTTAAATTTATTGAAAAAGTATTTTTTCCCCTATAATTCAGTGAATGTCATTTAGAGGTATTTTTAAAATATTACTTTTTTCTCTTTATTGTTAGTAAGCACTTTTAATACAACCTTTTAAGTCAGGACACAAGTGGTAAGAATAATCGGTTAAGAGCTAATGATTAATCGTTGCAATAATCGCAGAATAGTCGAATAATCATTCTAATAATTAGTTAGTTGCATCCCTAACTGAAGATGAGGGAAAAAACACAAATGTAGTCCATGACACACCGTAGCTATCAAATAAAATATGGTGCTGTTAAACACATTGTGTCAGTTTGACCACTGACGTTTGGTCACATGTTAAACGAGAACGAATTACTTTTGATGTCACCAATGTCCAACACGCACCATAGGCATCATCATGTATTGGAGAGCTACGGTAGAGGGGAAGATGTTCAGTAAATAATGATTTACATTTTGGCATGTTGCCCGCTCAAAGCTATCGCCTGGCTTAAGAAGACAAGACTTATAACAAACAAGTTATATGGACTACTTTATGGTGCTTTTCTGGTGCTTTTCTGGTGATTTTTTATTATTTTTGTCAGATGTGATCACTACGAACTGTTGCTGTATAGAAAATCTGAGTAAATATTCTTCATTAAAAAAGGCCTTTTTGTGTTCTACAGAAGAAATAACAGCACACAGGTTTGGAACAGCATGAGGGAAAGTTTAAAGAGATGAACTTTCCCTGACAGGCAGAAAGTGGCTGTGTTGGTACAGAAATATTACCAAAATTCAAATTATATAAAAATTTCAAAGACATTTCAGGTAGGGGGAAAAAAATCTACAAGATATCTGATTTTTAAATCGATGTTGTCTCCTACGTCCACAAGAGGGTGTAATGAAACAATAAAGACCAATAAGCACCGTTTTAAAGTGCTTGTTTACCGCAAAGAACACATCTAGTTGTTAACAAAAGTGTGTAAAGGGATATGAGTTAAAAGATTTAGCCAGTTCATCTTCTCAAATCTTCAGTAAAGAGTAAAACGAAAAAAGAAACGCTTCAATAGACAGTTCTATGTTAACTTTGTGTTGCACAGTAACGTATACCAGTGCCATATTACTACCACGGACTCAAGCTTCATAATAATGGTGAAACCACAGTGTTTTCCATTTAAAACTGTTGCATGTATGTACTTAATGCTTATGCAGCGAGACGCTCATAAGAGCAAGCCAAGGCATAGTCAAGACACAAACGCCAAAGACCTCCACCTAAGGGGCCGTTCACTATGAACACATCTGTCTTTTTCAATGTAAGCATGTGCTAGACTGAGCAAAGTCTTGCTGTTTTCTCGGCGTCTAATGCAGGAGTGTTGCATTTTTAGATGCAATGTCAATATAAAAGGAAATTCAGCATTTAAAATGCATCTTGAGACACTTGCCTTCTGTTTTATTCATTGCACTACGTCTTTCTAGCCCAATAATGCGATCGGTCTGAATGGCAATTACTTACAATCCTGTCTTATAAGGAAGTATTTTTGGAGAAGAATAAGAGACGTAGACACAAAAATGTTTTATCAAGATCATGAAGCTCAAAATAAAGCCATTTTAAAACTGTAAATGTTCTTTAACCTGTTGTCTTTTGTGACCAACATAATAGGCCAGTTTTCATTTTCCATTTCGGATGGGTCTTCTGCGCTATCAGTCACTAGAGTCACTGTCTGCTATTTTTGAACAGAGCATTCTGTTTGTCTGGTATTCGACTGAGGGGCTCTGTCTCTTCACATGAGCTCTGAGATGAATGGGCAAAAAAGGGGGTAAAGACACATCCAAAAAAATTAATCAAGCCTTAACCACTCCCTTGCCCCTTTTTGATCCTTATTGAAAGTACATTGAGAAATAAATTGCAGATAATTCTCATTCATTGCATAATTTCAGTATGCTGTTTCAGCCACTTTAGGGACTTTAATTAAAATCCTCTTATGGGGGGCTGGGAAATGCCTCCCACTGACTCTCAGAAATGCCATGGTAACAACTTCTGTAGCACAATGGAAAAACATTCACACTTACAAAGTGATGAAATCTTTTAAATAATTCCATCAGACCAATTGATACATTTATGATAGTGAGTCGAGTCTGCTCAAATTATATCATATGGCAAATCATGTGATATTAATCGAGTTTAGGATCACTGAATGTCAGGGTGACTACATGGCTGGGTCATTAAAGTTAACCCCCAATGGAAGAGATCAGCTCAGCTTCAATGGGATTGCTGTAATCTGCCCTTTTAAGTCTTTATTGCACAAAACAGATATTTCTCAAATGAATCCTAATCAATCATACTGTATAAGACGAGGGTTTCCAACCATGGGTCCGTACTAAAGATATATATATATATATAACAGATAGAATTGTCTTACATTTCCATGGCATGATATATGGCATGGTATAACTTCTTAACTATTGATATGTTCAGCATTATTATATAATGGTATTTAATTTTCTCTTATTACAAAATTGTATTAATTCTAGCTTTTTATACTGGGATTCCTGGGTCTGTAAATTTTCAAAACACCTGATATATATACACACTACCGTTCAAAAGTTTGGGGTCACCCAAACAATTTTGTGTTTTCCTGAAAAGTCACACTTATTCACCACCATACGTTGTGAAATGAATAGAAAATAGAGTCAAGACATTGACAAG
Source organism: Moxostoma hubbsi (assembly GCA_032164185.1). Taxonomy (NCBI): domain Eukaryota; kingdom Metazoa; phylum Chordata; class Actinopteri; order Cypriniformes; family Catostomidae; genus Moxostoma; species Moxostoma hubbsi. The sequence goes on from JAVLUX010000035.1 coordinate 10,591,047, forward strand.
GTTAGAAATAATGATTTGTATTTGAAATAAGATTTTTTTTACATCAAACTTTGCTTTCGTCAAAGAATCCTCCATTTGCAGCAATTACAGCATTGCAGACCTTTGGCATTCTAGCTGTTAATTTGTTGAGGTAATCTGGAGAAATTGCACCCCACGCTTCCAGAAGCAGCTCCCACAAGTTGGATTGGTTGGATGGGCACTTCTTGCGTACCATACGGTCAAGCTGCTCCCACAACAGCTCAATGGGGTTCAGATCTGGTGACTGCGATGGCCACTCCATTACCGATAGAATACCAGCTGCCTGCTTCTGCTCTAAATAGTTCTTGCACAATTTGGAGGTGTGTTTAGGGTCATTGTCCTGTTGTAGGATGAAATTGGCTCCAATCAAGCGCTGTCCACTGGGTACGGCATGGCGTTGCAAAATGGAGTGATAGCCTTCCTTATTCAGAATCCCTTTTACCCTGTACAAATCTCCCACCTTACCAGCACCAAAGCAACCCCAGACCATTATATTACCTCCACCATGCTTAACAGATGGCGTCAGGCATTCTTCCAGCATCTTTTCATTCGTTCTGCGTCTCACAAACGTTCTTCTTTGTGATCCAAACACCTCAAACTTGGATTCATCTGTCCACAACACTTTTTTCCAGTCTTCCTCTGTCCAATGTCTGTGTTCTTTTGCCCATCTTAATCTTTTTCTTTTATTGGCCAGTCTCAGATATGGCTTTTTCTTTGCCACTCTGCCCTGAAGCCCAGAATCCCGCAGCCGCCTCTTCACTGTACATGTTGACACTGGTGTTTTGCGGGTACTATTTAATGAAGATGCCAGTTGGGGACCTGTGAGGCGTCTGTTTCTCAAACTAGAGACTCTAATGTACTTATCTTCTTGCTCAGTTGTGCAACGCGGCCTCCCACTTCTTTTTCTACTCTGGTTAGAGCCTGTTTGTGCTGTCCTCTGAAGGGAGTAGTACACACCGTTGTAGGAAATCTTCAATTTCTTAGCAATGTCTCGCATGGAATAGCCTTCATTTCTAAGGACAAGAATAGACTGTCGAGTTTCAGATGAAAGTTCTCTTTTTCTGGCCATTTTGAGCGTTTAATTGACCCCACAAATGTGATGCTCCAGAAACTCAATCTGCTCAAAGGAAGGTCAGTTTTGTAGCTTCTGTAACGACCTAAACTGTTTTCAGATGTGTGAACATGATTGCACAAGGGTTTTCTAATCATCAATTAGCCTTCTGAGCCAATGAGCAAACACATTGTACCATTAGAACACTGGAGTGATAGTTGCTGGAAATGGGCCTCTATACACCTATGTACATATTGCACCAAAAACCAGACATTTGCAGCTAGAATAGTCATTTACCACATTAGCAATGTATAGAGTGTATTTCTTCAAAGTTAAGACTAGTTTAAAGTTGTCTTCATTGAAAAGTACAGTGCTTTTCCTTCAAAAATAAGGACATTTCAATGTGACCCCAAACTTTTGAACGGTAGTGTATATATGTATATATATATATATATGTATGTATATATATATATATATAGATAGATAGATAGATAGATAGATAGATAGATAGATAGATAGATAGATATATATATATCAGGTGTTTTGAAAATTTAAAGACCCAGGAATCCCAGTATAAAATATATATATATATATATATATATATATATATATATATATATATAGCAAACAAAAATTATATAAAATAATTGTATTAAACACATCTAGTTATGTTTTGTCTCAGACACTTTTTTGGAAAGCATAGACCACCAAAAACCCAAACAGTAGCCGATTAAATCCCAATCTACAATAATAATGACATTAAAAAACTGTTGGCCACAGTATAATATTGTCAGAGATGTGAGGTTTCTATGAAAACTTCCACTCACCGATTCCATCTTCAGATTTCAGCACCATGATCACAGCGCTTCACGCGAACAAATTCACGAATTTCCAACTCGGGGCAAATACCTACTGGTGGTTTAAAACTCGTCAGACTTTAACCTGCAAACTTACTGTTTTGAGCTGTACCGAAACCCAAAATGTCTGTTGAAAAATGTGTCTGAAAGTATTCGCATTAACAGCAAAGGCCGGATAGCACGGCGTGAAATCCCCCTCATGCTCTGCAGACGGGGCGTGTCCTAGTGATGACGAGCAGCCAATCAGCGTCGAGCTTTGATTCTCGGCAACGTTAGGTTTTTAATGTGCGTGCAGACACACACCCACACACAAACTTTCCTCAAACTTCCTCAAAGAGCTGTAGACCTCTGTAACTGTTGTTGTAAGATAATTATAATACATCTTAACCCTACCACTTGAAGACACTTTCTAATCCCCTTGCACTTTTTAAAGGGATAGTTCACTCAAAAATTAAAATGATCTCTTTATTTAATCCCTTTCATGCTATCCTAGATGTGTATGGCTTTACTTCTTCTGCAGAACACAAATATTTTAGAAGAATATTAGCTCTGTAGGTCCATATAATGAAAGTGAATAGTGACCAGCACTTTGAAGTCATATGGATTACTTTTATGCTGCTTTTATGTGCTTTTAGGAGCTTTAGAGGTTATATGTCTTCAGAAATTATATAACAGGTCTGGATGAGAAACAGATCCATTTGAAGTCCTTTTTTTACTTTAAATCTCCACATTCACTTTCTCATTCTGAAAATAAAAGGGTTTAAATATTGATCAGTTTCTCACCCAAATAAGTGATTGCATAGTTTTAGAAGACATACATAAAACCACTGGAGTCATATGGATTAAATTTATGCTGCCTTTATGTGTCTTTTGGGGCTTCAAAGGTCTGGCCACCATACAGTTGCATTGAAAGGACCTCCAGAGCTGAAATATTCATCTTAAAATCTTCGTTTGAGTTCTGATGAAGAAAGAAATACATACACATCTGGCAATGCATGAAAATTAGTAAATGATAAGAAATTTTTAATTTTGGGGGAACTATCTTTTAAGTTGTTAATTTTTCATATTATATAGAAAGAGAATGGAAGATAGCAAGACAACTAGCACAGCCTTATTTTATCTCTCAAATTAGGGGCAAACCTTTCATGAGATTGAACTCTTTATAATTTTGTTCAAATGACATTCAAAGTTAAATTGGAAAGAGTAGGTTTGACTTTTCTTTAACTAAAATCAGTCTTTGGGCTGTGAAATTCGAAACTATGCCCCCAGTGGCCAAAGTTGTAAATGTTGTTGGGCGTATGGTCACATGTGAGCTCAAGAACTCCAGAGTGCAGTCTGGATGATGGGGCGTGGTGACACATTGGGGTGGGGTGACACATGTAGCTCCTCCCACATCTGATTTCATTCGTTTTTACAGCAAACGTTCTTACGTTTTGTCTCTGATAAGACAGTATGCTGCTTCATATTTGCTGTGAATGACACTGAACTATGCTTAAGCTATTAAGCCACATTCGAGTCTCGATCATCACGTACATTTTTTACAATATATAAATTAATTTTACACCGACCAGTTTCTCTCATCTTGAACAATGACAACATCCTCATGTTCCCCCTCATCCTAAATCATTCCACTGTTTTAAGTTTGAACTGCCCCTTGTGTCGGAGCTATTCAGTATTTAGTGTCACCCTACCCCATCGTCCAGACTGCAATCTGGGGCTACTCTGTGAGTTCCATTTTCCAGGTGAAATGTCCACGGAAGGGCGCCAAAGAGAGTTGTAATGACAGTTACTACTTAAAAATGCTAGTGAAGTGTTTTGCTGTCACTGACAACCACGGAGGTACCAGCTGGACCTGGGAGATCATATTTAGACAGCTATAACACACTTCCATTTTTTATGATAAAAGGCAAGTGTTTAATTGTTATATGTGAATTTTTTAGGTTTTAACTTTAAAAACTTGTAGTGGGGGGGTTCATGATTTGTGTGTGCGAGGAACGGCATCCGGTGGAGTTTCTAGTGCCCCCCTAGGGTAAGACACACATGGAGGTGCACTATGCAGACTGCTTAATAAGCATATAGGGAGCGGCAGAACTGGTCAGTAATACCACACTGAAGATGAATAATACTGAATTAGTATTTATAAATTAAGAAATTATCTTAAAAGGCAAAAATGACTCTACTGGTGCTCAAAGATGACGTCTTGGCTGCACAAGACTACAGAGACTTCCAACAGGCCCCATCAAGATGAAAGCCCTCTGTTATATTTTGCAATTTGTAAGATTTACAAAATTGTACCTGTGATTTACTGTTACAAACTGAGACCTATTCATGCACTGGAGGAAAAATTATGCTGCTCTCAAATTCGGTACCTGCCATAACTATTCCCCCTTATTTTTGCTTTGGTGGACCCAGACACATATCTCAACACTAAGTTAAGAACGGTATTAAATATTTGCCACTGATGATTAACTGCTGCAAGTGTGGAACACTTTGGTGTAGCCAATCTTCAATGTAAAAGTTCAAAAAAAAAAAAAAAAAAAAAAAAAAAAAAAAAAGCATGCATCAAGTAGGAATACGCTTAGGGCCCCCATATGCTCAGAAACAGCCCTGCCCACTGTACATGGTGTTGAGTCTGGCATTTTATTTTTGCCTAGTTCAACCATAACCATAACAAGATGTTTGTTGTACAGTAGATTTTTTTTAATTTTTGCACACTTGTAAATGTGAATGAAGAGATTCTTGGAAACATCTGTTAAGCCAAAGGTTCTGTTGTTGTCATGGCAATGAGAGCTTATTAAGTTTCTAATTCTAGACAAAAATATATTTGATATGTGGGTAGACCAAATAACAACACATCACATCAAGTCTACACACACACAAACACACACACACACACACACGCACACGTGCGCACAAAGGTCATGACATTCTTTGAATAAAACAACATTTTAATAAAAACAAAAATACCCACTGGCATATTGAATAGAAGTCAAACAAAGGGTTTTGAAATAAATATTTGTTTCCATGACACACAACAAATGTTATTTCAAGAAGAAACCCCCTGTTTTTTATTTATTTGTCTTATTTGCAGCAAGCCGTGGTTTTGAAGAAAATATTTTGTCGCTAAATGAACCAAATACAGTACGTTTGGTCTCTCTCACTAAGCAAATTTAGTAGTGGTCAACCAATATGGGCTTTTCAATGGCCGATGCCAATGCAGATATCTAGAGTGCAGGATGACAGATGGACAGTATAAATGCTGATACAAAAAGCACACATTATATTCAATGTTCACTTGTATATACACTAATATTTAGTGTCAAACTAAATAGTGCTGTAGTGTGAAGTACTGTAGAAAATAATAAATAGTCCCAAAGTAAAATGCAAGATTCTGTATTGTCATATTTAGTCCACTAGAAGGGGCTGCCATTATGTATAACCTAATGGATGAGCACCAAGCAAACATTTCTACTGCATATTAAACCAAAAAACTGTTTTAATGCATTGCTTAAATGTAAATTAAAATATAGCTGAAGGCTATATCCTGTTGATGGGCGAAAAGTGTTTTTCTACAATATAAAAGCATTGGATTATAGGAAAACTTTAACTATGCACAATAAAATTGGCACTGGATTAAAAAATAATTAACATATTACTAAATTCAGTGGCTTTCCATGATTTGTATAAAGGCAAAGGGGTTTATAATCATCTTTATCAGTGCTCTATAATCCTCGATTTAAGTTATTTCTTTGAAAATGAAGCTGAAAGAGAGAGATAGCTGCTCATTCACAACAGAATCTAGAAATGTTCTCTCCCTCCCTCTCTACAGTCCATACACCCGTTTAATATCACATATTCTCTCACAGGTCCGAGTGCTGAGTTTTTGACTCGCAGCAGAAGAAAAACAGCAGGATTCATCCAGGGAAACAGGGCAAAAGAACATTAGCAAACACAAAAATAACACAATAACTGACCCCTTGGTAACAAAAAGGCCTCGCATTTCCGGCATATCTGAAATATGTTTTTTTCTCTGTCATTTTCTGTCATCTCACATACTTTGCTGGTATCTCCATCTTCGTGCCTGAAAGAAATGACAACAAACAGGTGGCATTCTTCTGAAAGCCATTACTGAAGGACAGGGGTGTATCTAACAATGCATGTTTGGGTCACATTGCAAAATGAAGCCTACTTTTGCTAAATTAAGCCTATTTTTAGGGCCATAAAGACTGTTTGCATTGTGACGTTTTTTTACAAAGCACACTTCCCCCAACCCCAAATTGTCATTATCGTAATGCGTAATTCCATTATCGTACTGCCTTTTATTCTTAAAGGTGATTATCATAGATTTTCATTACTGAAATACTTTTTTTTTTTTTTTTTTTGTATTTAAATCAGCATAAATTAAAGGTAGTACAACAAATACTTTCATGATTTAATACATTATCATTTAAATATTTTTTTCTTCTGCATTACATTTATGAGTTGTTTTTTTGTAATTACGGAATAGTTCATTCTAAAATGAAAATTCTCTCATGCCATCTCAGATGTATATGACTTTCTATCTTCTGCAGAATGCAAATGAAGATTTCTAGAAGAATATCTCAGCTCTGTAGGTCCATACAAATACAAATTTTATCTAAATTCCGATAAAACGGAGGTTTTTACTTATTGGTCCAAAAAACTACCCACAAAATCCCTTACAATACAACTTTAATTTAGAAGGATGTCCTGTTACTTTATCCACTACAGTAAAAGACCTGGGTGTTATACTAGACCGCAACTTGAGTTTCGAAAATCATATTTCATCTGTTACGAGAACAGCCTTTTTCCACCTTAGAAACATTGCTAAGCTACGTAACATGCTATCTGTTTCTGATGCAGAAAAGTTAGTTCATGCATTCATGACCTCGAGACTAGATTACTGTAATGCTTTATTAGCTGGTTGCCCTGCATCCTCAACAAACAAGCTACAGTTAGTCCAAAATGCAGCCGCTAGAGTTCTTACTAGGTCAAGAAAATATGATCATATAACACCGATTTTAACATCTCTACACTGGCTACCAATTTAGTACCGAATCAATTACAAAGTATTACTACTGACCTATAAAGCCCTAAATGGTTTAGCTCCGGTGTATTTGACGGATCTTCTATCGCCATACAATCCTTCGCGCTCTTTAAGATCACTAAATTCGAGGATTCTGGTCATACCTAGGATATCTAAGTCCACTAATGGAGGGAGGGCGTTCTCACATTTAGCTCCTAAACTCTGGAATAGCCTTCCTGATATTGTTCGAGGCTCAGACTCGCTGTCCCAGTTTAAAACTAGATTAAAGACACATCTCTTTAACCAAGCATTCACATAATGCTTACTTTTTATACTACTGCTGAATCAGTTATAATGCATTAATATTATGAACATCAGCTATGCTAATTATTTCCCATCTGCTTTTCTGCTGTTATCTCGGGACGCCAGTCCCGAGGTAAATAGCGTTCGTCAGCTCCAGTTTGTATCCAGCCTCTCACGGAGACTTCAGATGCCCCATCACCATGGACTACGATCTTGAAATGGGATACATAGACTAATTATTGCCAACAAAAGCCTTCATCAGCCAAACAAGGACAATTGCATCTAAGTGAACTTCTGGAATTTAATCAAGGATGGACTTCAAAGACACTGGTCACTAATCTTGCAGTTCAAACACAATCACTGTCTAAATACTGACCCTTAGCACTTAATAAGTTTAATAATTTTTTTAATCATGTTTTTTAACTATAAATAATTCTTATTTACATTATTCATGATGTTAGCCAGAGGGGAACTGGCCCCCACAGTGAGCCTGGTTTCTCCCAAGGTTATTTTTCTCCATTAACCATCATCTTTTGGAGTTTTGTGTTCCTTGCCACAGTCGCCTTCGGCTTGCTCACTGGGGTTATTAATACAATTATTATTTAATTATTTTTAAACACTATAAAGAATCATATCTTATCTAATTCCACAACAGGGCTCCAAACAAAAAAAATCAATTAAGGAGCCACTGGCTCCTATAGGGGGAAAAACAGGCGCCAAATATTTTCATTTTTAACTCCTTCCATTCCTTTTCGTCCCGCAGCTCACATGCAAGAAAAACTGCACGTGCTAACAGTGTAGTCTGTGGAGCATTCTTCGCAATTATGTGATCACGTGCATTTTTATGCTCGTTACTGTCACCGTGTTTTCTCACAGTCTCTTTTTTTTTTTTGAAATGGTTAGTTCCTGCAATGAACTCCGTTTTCCCAGCTATTTCTTTTGATATAAACTTTTGTTATGTATCTCGGAAAATGTAATGCAAATTTTAAAATCAAAGGGAGTAAATTTTTACTGTCGCCAATGGCGACCTTGACAGAAATTACACTCGCAAATAAATTTATTTGGTCATAAATGCGACCATTTTTAGTCGCAGTTTGGAGCCCTGCACAAGGATGATGATTTATAGACATTACATTTTTTATCGTCTGTTAATGCTGAACTTCTGTAAAGCTGCTTTGAAACGATGTGTGTTGTGAAAGGCGCTATACAAATAAAACTGACTTGACTTGACTTGACAATGCATGTGAATAAAGGTCAGAACTTTGAAGATCCAAAAAGCATATAAGGGGCAGCATAAAAGTAATCCACACAACTCCAGTGGTGAAATCCATGTCTTCTGAAGCAATATGATAGGTGTGGGTGAGAAACAGATCAATATTTAAGTCCTTTATGATTAATCTCCACGTTTCACTGTTACATTCTTCTTATTTTGTTTTTGGCGATTTGCATTCTTCGTGCATATTGCCACCTACATTATTTACAATATTTAAGGACTTAAATATTGATCTGTTTCTCACCCACATCTATCATACCACTTCTGAAGATTCAACCACTGGAGTCTTATGGATTAATTTTATGCTGTTTATATGCTTTTTGGAGCATCAACATTTTGGCTCCCGTTCACTTGCATTGTGAGGACCTACAGACCTTTGACTGTCATTAAAATAATGTCACAATGCTAAAGGTCCTAAAAGTAGAATTCTTTCTTTCCTTAGATTTTAGGGATGGAATATGACCCGGATATGAAAGAGTTTACCCAGATTTTGTGAGATTCACCCAGACAAACACAGACAGATATGAATTGATTGCAAATATATATATATATATATATATATATATATATATATATATATATATATATATATATATATATATATATATATATAAACACCCCAAAAAGATGACCTGGTGATGACTGTCTTGAATGAGATCAGTGGGAGTGCTCAGTACAACAGGTTTAAAAGATGCAGAAACAGCTCAAATAAATCAAGATTCCTCCCATTCAGTATGCTGATATTGTATTCTGATTTTGTGTGCGCAGACCAGCTTAAGCCAGTGTTAGCACAGAGAGTGATCTGTTTAAAGCAAAGAAGATGTGAGGCTTAATCACAATCCTTCACGAGAGAGTCTGAATACATTTAAATATAATTTCCACCTTGTACCCGGTCAGAATCACACTACTAAAATCCCCTTGGATAACTTCCTAGTCCTGTAACTTCAGCCTGCTAAAAATGGATAACTTAAAAATACACAACCCAGGAGATCAGCAGTTCTAGAAATACTCAAACCAGTCAATCTGGCACCAACAATTATGCCACAGTCCAAATCACTGAGATCACATTTTTCCCCCATTCTGATGGTTGATGTGAACATTAACTGAAGCTCTTGACCTGTATCTGCCTGATTTTATGCACTGCACTGATGCCACATGATTGGCTGATTAGATAATTGCATGGATGATTGTTGGTGCCAGATGGGCTGGTTTGAGTATTTCTATAACTGCTGAACTCCTAGGATTTTCACACACAACAGTCTGTAGAAATCTACTCAAAATTGTGCCAAAAACAAAAAACATCCAGTGAACGGTAGTTTTGCGGATGGAAATGCCTTGTTGATGAGAGAGGTTAACAGAATGGACAGACTGGTTTGAACTGAAAAAGTCTACGGCAACTCAGATAACCACTCAATACAATTGTGGTGAGAAGGATATCATCTCTGTGTGTGTGTGTGTGTATGTATATATATATATATATATATATATATATATATATATATATATTATACACAAGCTGCCTGCCCATTGACTTTTCTGGCCCTGAGCATACATTCCTAAAAGCTTTTTTGAAAGTCAGCCAGACTACCTAGAGTATGATGAGATCTTGCAACAACCACTGTATTTAGTATAAGCTGCCACATACATGTACAGTGTGTATGTATATGTATGTGTGTGTGTGTGTAGGTTTGGGTGGTTTATAAGGACATGTTTTTAGGTTACAGATTGGTAATTACAAGGGTATTATGCTATAAATGTAGTTTGAGGACATTTCTAGTGTCCCCATAATTCAAATCGCTTAAAAAAACATACTAAAAGATGTTTTTTGAAAATGTACAAATGCAGAAAGTTTTTTGTGAGGTTTAGGGGATAGAATCTGTAGTTTATACAGTATAGAAATCATGATGTCTTTGGAGAGTCCTCAAGAATTAGCCGCACCAACGTATGTGTGTGTAGCAACATTAAATAACATATTTATAAGACATTTAATTGTAATGCTATGTGTGTAATGACACAGTGACTGAATCCTTAAACTGTGTCCTTTTTCAAATGGCTGCCTTTAAATTACTAAGCACCAAGGTCGACCAAACAGCTTAAGCTTTTATCTTTATTTAAATGCCAGATGAGACAGCCGATAGAGTATCTTATTAAAACTGCACAGCCTTCAAGACTTCTGAGGTCACTTCACATTGCTGTAGCTCAGAGACCAAATTACACATACTCAATACACTCATTTAAGAATTAATTTAAGGAGGCAGAAAAGAAAATCTAGAGAAAATCCAGAGAAAAACCTTAAATCGATTTTTAAGGTATAGAGGAAACATCCTGGCAAAATCCATGCAGTCCCTTATTCATACAGGGCGTCAAAAGTAAATTATGTGCCAAAGTGAAGTTCATCTCAGTAAACAGAAATCAGTTCAAACACATACTTACCAAAGTATGTAATATTACCCTGTTGGCATTTATTTTGAGATAATGACTGGCTGGACTGTTCATTATACTTCACTTAGACAATGGCTCTGTTCTAAAGCTTAGTGAGCTCTCTATTGCCTTTATAGGCAGCTGCCTTCTAAAGCCACATTCACACAGTATGTTTTTATTTAAAAGCACGTTGATTTTGCTACATTTACGCATTTCTCTATAAGAAAAGATCACAAACAAATAAGCTTTCAAAAATGGTGAGCTACATTCAGACTGATCATGTGCACAATATGCAATAGAACTGAACATAATCTGTCCTGAAAATAGTATGTGAAATTGAATATTTAATTTTTTAATAATCTGTCATCATTATAATAATCACATTTTAACTGTATTTATAATAATGATATGAGCCATCACTGTTTGAAATAAAGTGTACAATTTACGAGTAATAACACCGAGTTTACAATATTTTGTATCAGAAACGCTAAAAAGGTGCTCTCACAAGAGTTCAACAAGCTCCTCACAGTGTTCCGGTTCAGCGAACATCAACTAGAATACTTTCGGTTTCTTGATCGCATTTATACTTTATGAGATTAAAATTCATATTTATTTTTACTTTTTTTATGACTGTAAAGAACAGAAAGGATATTAAGACACATTCAATGAAAGTAGAGTGCGCCTCATCTTTGATGGACACACATTACACGGAGGAATCTATCCGCTTTAATTTCAAGCACTTTTCATCAAAGGAAGGTGAGTTTCCAGGTATTCCATTTCATAAATATCTAAAAGCTAAATTCAAGCACTTTAAGTACCTTGTGTGAACCCCATATACAGTGTAGAAAAAAAGTGCAGTAGGGGTAAAATCAAGCGATAGAGAGATTATATTTGATGGGTCATTTCATTTATGATAACACGGACAGAAAAAAATGTAACAAATTTTGATATATTAAGTTTTGCCTCGATATGGTTTGTCATTTTTTTGGTTCACGATATATCGAAATTCGATAAATCGTCCCATCCCTACATTAAATGCTGTAAAATAAAGTCAACAATTCCATAGCTAACCTACTACCATCAAAGGTAGGAGGGCTAACAGCAGTGGAATATATTTTAAGAATTAATTTATTAGCAGTGCTGTTGCTGAGTCGATTGAACTCATGGTCTGTACTTAAAAACCAGGTGGAGACAGATCAAAATAACAGTCATTATGCTGTCTTACCACTCTCTCTCTCTCTCTCTCTCTCTCTCTCTCTCTTTTCTTTGTTTCATCTCTCGCTTCTTTTCCAGGAAGACCTTTTGCTATGAAATAGAAACGCACTACCACTGCACACCTGTTCCAAAGCTAAGTGATAGAGAGAAGGAACGGGTGAGGCAGTGCTTTAGAGAGCAAGGCAAGGATGATAAGAAAGTTTAACTACTGTATGTGCAAAGAAGCACTAGTAGAAAGAAAATAGCAGACTTGCTTTAGTTAATAGAGGAAAATGTTGCTTGAAAATGGCCTTTTCCTCATCTGTTTAGATAATGGTCGTCTGATCAGTTCTACAGATAGATAGCTGGGTGGTGGATATAATGCAGATCCATGTGAAATAATACAACTATTACAGTTATAGCAAAAGTGATTTATTTTACACAAACTTTACTATAAATTCTCTCAAAAAAAAAATTATTCAGAAAATGTGGATTTATGGTTCCAGTTTGACATTCTTTCTTCTGTGGAACACAAAAGGACATGTTAAGCAGGATTACAGTCTTAGTCGCCATTCACTTACAGGGGGGGGTTGCAATAAAAGTGAATGGTGACTGAGAAGAATACTCTGCCTAACATCTCTATTTCTGTTCTTTGGATGGAAAAAAAAAACTCAGATTTGGAACAACTTGAGAGTGAGTCAATGATGACAGCATTTTTATATTTAGGTGAACTCGGCATTATCGCATCGAAAACCAGCATTCTCCGACACTAGTAACTGAGAACAAATGGCATTAGCCAGGCAACCTGTTAGCTATGTCCAAGATGTCTATGTGACATCATCTCTCAGAACTGTCCACTGACGACTGAGGTCAGAGCATTTGCATCATGAGGGTCTACCCTGGTGGGCTGTTCTGTTTTCAGAACAGAATTAAAAGTTAGACCAAACAAAGCAGCTGAATGATTAAACCTGTTGAAATTGCCCTCTTCACAGAGATCATCTGAATTATCCTAATGTTCTTTGTACCATGGAGAAAGATTTGAGCAAAAAAACAATTTCCATGGACACTGCATATGAAAGGAAATAACAATAGCATACAGTAAATAACTGAACAGTAAATTACTGTACAAATCAATCTGTTCTATGGATGCCAAGGTCATGAAAATGAAAACAAGAGAAAAAAAACATTATTGGGAGTACATGGGTTTTTGATACATAACTGTCCATGTAATTTTTGGTAATCAACATCAACAAATTATGTTTAAATAAGGCAAAGTGTACATTTATGTGCTTTATTTAAATGGTGTATCAAATACATTTTTAAAAGGATAGTCGATTGAGTAGCTTAATCCATGTCTTCTGAAGTGATACGATCAGTTTTGGCTGCGAAATTTACTTAAAACTGTTTTTCACAACAAATCCTGACATCTTCAGTCTCCTTGGCACATTCATGAGAGAAGCTCCATTACACTTCCTTACACTTGACTCATGTGCACTTGTTTTTTGGAGCTTGGAAGTTTTGGCTTGACTTGGAAATTTGGACTGCAAACAGACATCATTTACAGCAGTGGTTCTCAAACCGGTCCTGGAAGCCCCCCAGCACTGCACATTTTGCTTGATGCCCTTTATGACACACCCAGTTTAAGTCTTGAAGTCTCCACTAATGAGCTGATGAGTTGAATCAGGTGTGCTCGATTGAGGAGACATCAAAAATGTGTGCTGTCCCTCCTGGACAGGTTTGAGAGCCACTGATGTACAGTATCCTTCAAAAAATGTCATATAATGTCATAAGAGTTTAAGAGACGGCATGAGGGTGAGTACATGATAAAAGAAGCATCATTTTTGGGAGAACTATTCCTTTAAAAACCAAATGAGCAAAATACTGTTTAGTTTTAGATACAGTATATCATGTCACACCGCAAACTTGTCTACTTTCCAAAAGTGTTGCATGCAAGCCTGTTTTTTTTTTTTTTATGTCAAACTTTTGATAAATTCATCTTTCTGTCTGTTTAGAGTTTTTGATAACTATTATGCTTATATTTACTTCAAAATTTCTTCTGGTTGTCATGCTTTTAGTGTGCTTTTTTAGCCCCTGGTCAAACATGATCACATGGGAAGTTGCCATGTTGATTGCGAATGTTCCAGTTCCCTGACATTGCATGTTGCATCAGCAGCGTGGGAGACACTGGTTCTTTTCCACATTGAAACTTAAGTAATTGCACTTGCATAATCAGTGATAAACACGATTCTGAGGTTTCATTTTCCCTTTAACTTTACATGTTTACTCAACATTTTACAAACTGGCCCTTTACTGACAGTTAACTGTAACACTTCACTGTATTACATAAATTCTCTTTTTTTCTCCCCTTTTCTCCCCAATTTATTAATTCCCAATTCCTAATGCGCTCCAAGTCCTCGTGGTGGCGTAGTGAGTCACCTCAATCTGGGTGGTGGAGGACAAATCTCAGTTGCCTCTGAGTCTGAGACCATCAATCTGCGCATCATATCATGTGGCTTGTTGATCGTGGTACCGCGGAGACCTAGTGCGTGTAGAGGTTCAAGCTATTCTCCGCAGCAACCATGCACAACTCACCACGTGCCCCACCAAGAGCGAAAACCACATTATAGCGACCACAGGGAGGTTAACCCAACGTGACTCTACCCACCCTAGCAACCGGGCCAATTGTTTGCTATGGAAGCCTGACTGGAGTCACTCAGCACGCCCTGGATTCGAACTTGCGGCTCCAGGTGTGGTAGTCAGTGTCTTTACTTGCTGAGCTACCCAGGCCATGACAACTCGCTTTTAGCGCCCCTCTGTGGGCATTTTACTCAAATACTGGAGCTCACACATGCCATTTGCTTCAACCACTGGTGTTTTGAATTTCAGTAAGCACAGACTGACTTTAGCTCAAGAAAAGTCAATCTGCTCTCTCCCAATTAACTGTGAGATCAGTTTGCCTATTCCACATCCACTTTCCACTTTTGTATGGAAGAGAGCAGCTCTGACATTTTGCTAAACTTGCTCCTTTGGTGTTCCACACAAGAAAGATGGGCATACATATTTGCAAAGAAAAGAGGGTGAGTAAATGATGACAAATTTTTTTGGTGAACTATTCTGTAATGACCAACCTGATCTCATGAAAATTAATACATCATTTACAAGTTAGCTATTTTGTATGGTCTTGCACGATGTTGTTCGCATAAACTCGTATGACTTCATCACATGCAAATTTGCGAATGTCAAATGTGGAAGTGTGAGTTCGGTGCATGAGGTGTAATGGACATACTTATTAATATTATGCCCTTACCCAAACCCCTCATCTAAACTTAACCAATCAGTAGAGTGTGTAAACGTGATAGGAAGCTGTTATGTGTGACAGAAGCAAGTAATTGTTGCGTATTAGATGGAAACAATGTCCATCGATGTCATTGGCTGTAGTAGAAGTCGTAGGAATTCAAAGAGTGCAGTCGCATGATATCATATGAATTAGCCAAATTTAGAAATGTCGTATGAATCCTGACAATTTCGCCGTGAGAGTGTGTTGGTAATGACAGTGACACACGTATTGTATACTGACCGACAGAAGTTGGCAGGTTAAATGAATAGTAAATTACATCACTTGTGATACTATGGCAACAAATACATTTGAACATCCAGTCTGACAGGCCAGCACTGACATAAGGAGCAATATGTCCTTGACAGAATGATGCTGAATACATTTCCCACATGTAATATAACAGTAATTCAGCATAGTTACTGTCAAAGTTGAGCTTTCCCGATATATGCTCTTGCAAGAGAGAGTTGAATGGTATCCACCTTCATTTTAGACATAAGTTGTGGCACAAGTTTGGATGCTGACTGTTTATTCCAATAAAGGCCAAGTCTGGAGCAAAATAGAGCACCAGAAAGTGGCAGAAATCCCGGAGGCTGCGTCTGCGTTTATGATGTCATTACTCACTGCTTTGGCAGAGGCAGCTTCAGAAGTCGAATATTCCACATATTAGGGCACAAATACACCACGATCGGAGTGAAAAGCATTGGCCCATTGGATGATAAAAGAAAGACCTCCCTTAAAAACACCATGAGTTATAAATTGGAGTTTAGTGGCATTTAGGCCATGTCTGTTAACTTGTACTCCTAGAAGTTTAATAAATTATATGACATATTTTAAGATATGCACTCATTTAAATTTCTCCTCTGGGAAAATGGAACAAAAATACTGATGACTCATCTTGCACTCATGGGTATATCTAATATTTTGTCCAATAAACTGCTCTGTAGAATAAGAAATGTCCCTCCCACTAAAAGAAACTGCCCATTTTTAAATAGGTTTACTAAACACTTCTCCCCATCTGCAATTGGTCCCTCAAACAGTGAGCGTATGTTGCAGTGTCGGACTAGTTGGGATTCTCAAATAAACAAAGTAATGTTTTAGAAAACCAGACCAGCTACAGAACCACTTTGTTTAATCGTTTAAAAGGAAATCAACCTATGAATTGCTTACTTAAAGTTGAATTACTTAAGCATACATAATACACTGATATAGGAGAAAGTATTTTAACATTGAAACTTAGAGAGGAGGCAAAGTAGACTAGAAAATGGGTTTTCAATAACCTCTGCTTGTTCCTGATGCTGATCAAAAAAAAAATGAGGGGTGGATTTGAAGAAAGATGAAACACAAGAGTGAGATATTAACTAGTCAAGCACACGCAATAAAGAAAAGAGCACAGGTCATTCTCTTTGGAGAGGCACAGCTCAATAAGAGGCTCTGGAGAAAAGTAAAAAAATATTTAGTAAAAAAAAGATAAAGATGTAAATAAGATTTGTTTTTGTTTTTTCTAACCACAGACGGTGACTCCCTCTGAAGAACTGGTGGGCCACCACACCAGCATCAAGGGAGCTCCATGAGTGGGTAGCATTCATGACATGCCTCCAACATGGTGATAAAAATGAGTCACTTCACTCATATCACACTTCTATCTTCTCACACACACTCCTCTCCTTAACCACTTTACAGTATTTCCTCTCTTCTCTCCTCTTTGACTATTCTCAAGCATTCACAATCTCCCTTCAACTCAAGAGTATCTAACAGAAATGTGCCTGGTAAGTTACTTAAAGGGGGGTCATATATATATAATCATCCCTGAGGCTCACTTATGTTAGTTAAGTTTTATACCCTTTTAAATATGACGTCTGACGTTGATAACATCAAATGTCATTGGTCCGTGTCTCATGACCAACTGCAACATGAAGTTTGGACACAAGATGTGCAAACACCAAGTTTTTTATGTTTTCTTTGTAGATGCAATATTAGATTTAGGCACTTAATTAATTATTTGATTTGATTTGAGAGTGAATAATGACTTAAACTTAATTCTATTCGTCACAAAAAGTGTTCGTATAACTGCTGGTGCTGCTGTTGTAAGATTTAAAGGGACATGAAACCCAAAAATGTTATTTGAGATGTGAACAGATATGTACAGGATGCACATCACTGAAAACATTGATAGCACTCATTCTGTTTATTGCAAAGTGTAAAGTGTTTTTTTTTTCTTTCTTCATTTTATTGGGCCATTTCATTCTTCCGGTTTCAAAAGGAAAGTTGAAGCATGTCACAAAAATAAGGTACATGCTTAAACTCTGAGTTATTATTGCTCACAAAGCATCCATTTACTTCACTAGATTCTGAGCATTTCTGCACATTATTAATGTGAAGGAATGCTTCCATCCAATCACAGCACTGCCTCATTTGTAAACTCACATTACAGCCACAGCGGAGAATTCAAACTCATGTCATGGATGTAACCACTGTTCCACAGGTACGAGACTCCAACAGCACTCGGGGACAGAAATGAGAGCATACTTTTACACTTAATACATGGTCAGTTTGAAATCACTCCACAAAACGCACCGCAGTCTACCGTGAGCATTTCTTGGCTGCAGTTGTGCAAGTCCCACTCCAAACACACTGTTTATGAGAGAGGGCTATGAGTGCCGATTCCATCGCTTATTCTCAATGTGTCAGATAATGGACAGGATACGACTGAAATCACAAGTTGGAATGGACCACAGTCCAATCCATAACCACACCGATGTGAGCATGTTTGTCTGTTGGCTGCTGTCGTGTTTCAAATATGAGGTGTAGAGGTGTATTCCAGGTATTTTTGGGGATGCTGTTCTGTTTAGACGGCACAGATAGTGTCTTCTCACCATGCGTCTGATTGTATACAGGACAACACGATGGCTTGTTCAAAAACAGAAGACAACGATGAAAACTCAAAGTCACGTCAACTCTATCTTTGATCTACTTTGCATCAAGTTTCCGAGATTTACGCCTATTGTTTTGTGTCATCATGACAATGGAGTTGAAATACTGGATAACTTTATGGTTTGGCTGTGGAACAAGTGGTAGAGCGGGTTATCCACTAATCAATTCCCGGCCCACACGATTCCACATGCTGAAGTGTCCTTGGCATGTGGACACTCCACATGCCGAAGTGTCCTTGGGCAAGACACTGAACCCCAAGTTGATCCCAATGTCAGGCTAGCACCTTGCATGACAGCTCTGCCGTTGTTGGTGTGTGAATGTGTGTGTGAATGGGTGAATAAGATGCAGTGTAAAGCGCTTTGAATACCACTAAGGTTAAAAGGGTGCTATATAAATACCTACAGCCTTATTACTGTATGCAATTTATTTTTTGTTTTTTAGAAAAATTATTTTCTGTGCCAAATCAACCACAATACTGTATTAAACCTGAAAAAATACTTGTAAGAATAAATATCTATGAATTATTAAGTCTTAAAGCAGTGCTGTTTTGTCTGAGTACTGTTCTCACTTCTTTCTTAAATGTTTAATCAAAATATCCAAAAATGTTTCCAGCATCTTAACTCTTCACACTTTTGTCCCATGATTAATATTCAGCAAAGTGCCCAAACTCTTTTGTTTTCATCTCCACTCATAATGTGAGGTTCAGCCATCCCTTCTGTCTGTGTTTTGGGAATTACACAAGGATGAGTAAATGAAAGGAATATTCCAGGTTCAACACAAGTTAAGCTCAATCGACAACAATATTTTCAAATAATCCCTCAAAAAATAAAAAAGCAAAAATCAAGGTTACAGAGAGGAACACTTACAAAGGAAGTGAATGGGGCCAATTTTTTAAAGTGTTTAAAAGCAGAAACGTGAAAGTTCTAATTGTATTTTTTTGTCAAAACTTTTTTATTATTTGTGCTGTAAAGTTGTTAAATCCCTGTTTCAAGGGACGTTTTAGGGTTTATGTTTTACTGAATGTAACTACACAGAATAGGTTAGTATGCGATTTTATCACACTAAAATCTTGTTAACATAAGCATATTGTTTATGTCTTTTGGCTATACTTTTGAAATGGTATTTTAACATTTACTGATTAGTCTCATTTACTTCCATTACAAGTGCCTCACTGGAACACAGATTTTTCTTCATGTTTTAAAGAAAAGGGAAAACAAGACAAAATATTTTTGTGGTAATCAATATTATGCCACAAATGCTGTCGATTGAGCTTAACTTGTATTGAACCCAGAATATTCCTCATTACTAATACCTCATTCGACTGTTTTGCTCATCCTTTTGGAATATCAGTACATATCTAATTTGATAATGACACATAATATGCTCTCTCTCTCTCCAAGTTTATGCTATACAGTTTTTGTTGCTTACGTATTTAATAGGTTAATAATTCAGGAAATCCCTCTGATCTGCTTTTGTATTCTTGTATGCTCAGGGCAGAGATCTCTGTACTCATATGAAGTGGGAGACCAAAATGAGTGGGTGTCCAGTGGGAGGCGTGACTCTGCTCTGACAAATAATGAGCATAACCATTGGAGCCACATTCAGTAATTCTCAGTAATTCTTCAGTTATGTTTTTAAAGGTTTGTGAAAGAGTGATCTAAGCAGACAATAAAAACACCAGGCAGTCTTGCAATATATCCAGACAGACAGAAGAAAAGCTTTACAACATTTTAAGAACATTAGAGAATGAATTAGAGCATAATTCACAACAATTAATAAATAATGTAAGAAAACACAACAGCCCACACATCTGATGCCATAATAATTCATTCACACCAACTTTGCACTATAAGTGTTTGCTTGTGAATAAGTCTGTTTTTACACAAATTGGTGTAGGGCACGTCAGGCAAAACTTACTGTTCAAATTTAGTTCAAATGCAACAGCTTGCCTTGTGACTCGTTTGGAGTATAAAACTCTATAATCATTATTTACCAAAAATTAGGGGGACAAACGAAGACATTTTTAAATGTATGGCCAAAGTAACGCAAGACCACACATAACCCTAACTAACCCTAAACCTTACAGGATGCTTGCAATGCACTGTACGAGCATTTAATTGCTTTGAGTATGTTTTTGGCTTTACAGTGAGTAACAGAGGCGTCACAACAAGAATACTCTTTCTGGACATGAATTTCAGGTCATATTTGGTATCTTGATTAGGGAAACTATATACTAAAACTATTACATCACAAATACAAAGAAACATGAAATCCTCTCTTTAAAAGTATTTTTAATTAGCTGCACACAAAGTCTCAGGAATGTGGAGTAGGTGATGATAAACACTTTCTTCTTGACAGAGAAAGATTGACTTATTGACTCATGATGATTAATATTGAATCACATTTTGTGTGTGTGTGTGTGTGTGTGTGTGTGTGTGTGTGTGTGTGCGCACACGTGGCTATGCTCACACATAAAAGTATATGAGATAAAACCCTAATTTTTACACTCTCTTATATGCAATCTACTTCCTCCACACAGAACAGCACTTCACGAAGTCCCTCTCCAATCTCTCATTCCCGCATTCTCACTCCAGAACCCTTTTCATTTCTCAGTTACCATTCTTTTTTTTTTTTTTACTTTGAGTGACCTCTACATGAAGTTATTCTTACTTAAGCCTTTTTATGCACAGTGTGATATTGCTCTGTCTGTCATACACACAAGCAGTTTCTACCACACATGCAAGCACACACTGGCACGTCTACAGTAAAAAGCTTGTCACACAGTAATTGGGCCTCTCAATCTCGGCTCTCTCCACTGGATGACAAAAATACAGTCTTGTTCCAAGGATCGATGGAGGTGTGTGTTGTCAAGGTATCTAGTGGTTTAAAGCTCAGGTAACCAGAAGGTTGCTGATTTGATCCTCACAAGGAACGAGACATGAGCCATCACCATTGTGCCATTGAGTAATCCCAGGTTTCTGCAGGGACTTCTTGTAAGAAGTTCATACTGCCATTCTATGGTGGCACTGCATGAAAAATGTCTTCTTCTTAAAACACAGTCAATGACTTCCCACTTTACAGGATTGAAAAAAAGCTGTCGTTTGCCAAAATCTGGAGAAATGAAAGAGGATGCATTGAACCATTTTCTGTCAACATATCTGCACAAAAGTGGCCTGGTAATGACCCATGAAAACTGACTTCTTACTGGGAAAGAAGATCTATGTATGAACGCCCTGTTAATTGGTGTTTAGCAGACAGTTTCCTATCCAAAGTAAATTACAGTTAATTTACTTTATGGAGTACCTTACTCAATGGAGATCCAAGTAACCCTAAACTTCTTGAATCACCCACAAAGGGCTTTGAACCTACAAACTTGAACCTAACAAAAATTGTTAGGTGATATTAATCTGATGAATGAGGCATAATGCCAGTGGATTTGCAACAAAACCATCATCATTTAGTAATATATGATCATTTTCCACTTTGTCTGTCTTGGCTCAGCATCTCCTTTTAATTTCAATGTAAACGCCCACTGTTAAGATTGGCTAGCATCATGCAGCCCCTCGAATATAGCCATATTTGAAACTCAATCAGAAGAGAATGAACAAGCTCCTCAACATTATAAAACAACATTTCAAGGTTTACATATAACGCACATCCGACACATTGCATCCATATATATTAAACTGTTCACTCAAGCACAGCAGCACCATAAACTATCAAACAGTCATGACATTTGAAATATTCATGAATTAAACCATTTACTTAAGGTTTTGCAATCAGGTCCAATAGTGCTTTTCACACCCCATCCTTCAATAACAGTTCCTTTGCCATGAATGAATCATATTATGACTAGTCCACATGAAATCCACGCTGTTATGAATCGAAAAACACGCAGACATGTACAATAACATCCTGCACTGAGGCGCACACCGCCAGAAACGCATCAAAAGACATCCATCTAGTTCATGTTTACATACGCCAACAATTAAAAATAGCACAGATTGGCACAAGAATGCATCCAGGATTAATTTGTGCTCAAAACAACAAGATGCTGTTCAGTTGAATGAATCAGAATGGAAGGAAACAGTCTCCTTTTCAGAGTTGTAACTTGACACGGAGTCCTTTAAAATTGACGCGAGATACATGACAATGGTCAAAGATGTCTGTCTAGTGCATGTTTATATACAAAAGTAATAAAAAATAGCTCAGATTGGTGCACTTTGCTGTTCCGGAATAATAAGTAGGCTCTGTCTCTCTCTCTGTTTACAAACAAAGCTCACTCTCTCTCTGATTATGAAGTAGAAGTATAGAACAGGACGTTTTTGCAGCTTGGTTTCAATAATTGCTTTAATTGCACTGTGGATTAAGTTTTGAGTTCTGAAATTTACAGGAAGTTTTTTTAATAGAGTGACCCCTTAAAATATGTATATGAACATGTAATCCAAACTCTCAGATTATAAAATTTAGGAGCATAATCAGTATATACAGGAGCATGTACAGATTTATGAGCAAACTCAGTAACTCGGAAACATCTTAATTAATTTAAGCTCTGCAAATAAAAAGTGTTTCAGTCAATAGAGGCTTTTAGTGTTTTTAATGTGCATCTTTTTGAGACTGTATTTTGTCACTAGGTTTTGACAGATGGCAAGAAATAAAAACATGATATAATTTTAACATAACAATTTTTAACATAACATAATTTTGATGTTATTGTGTTGATATCAAGAAAAAAAATTACCAAGAAATTGGAAATCAGATCTTAATCACCCCCTCTTTCTCTCACATTCTGCCTCTGAGAGTTTCTCCCCTCATTCTCACCTAATACTTGTCTTGTCAGCAGCTCTTACACTTAATTCACACTAACCAGCACTGATAAGCAAAACACATGCAGAAACCCACTGAGAGCGGTGCTAAAATAAACATATAAACAAACACACACACAAACAGAGGAATGCAAGGCTACAAACATAAAGAAACAAAGCGTATGTGGACTACAAAATGAAAACGGATCAAACTAAAAATAATAATGGTAAAGAAACTACATTAACTTTGGTTCAATTATTTATGGATCGTAGGAAATAGACAAGCTAAAATAGAAAACGGTACAAAATTAGATGGCAATGTGTGTATATTACAGTGCTCAACAATTACGATATAGCGTCAATGGGCTAAGCCCGGGATGTCATTTATGATGCACCTGATGATATTTATGAAGAGGACAAGATCAGTGGGCAACAGGTGGATGTTTCAAAACTGGGGTCTGAGATGCAAGGATCCACACAATCAGAATTTGATGCCTTTAGTGTCTTTGTGTCTGACTGTACAAGAACTCTTTCAAGGCTATTTCTGACAGCCCAGCATCCACCAACAACTTTCCATCAACACAATAAATGATTCCTTTCACACGCTACATTACACGACCATTGACAGCAGCTTCTCTTTTAGTCAAACACTTGCATGATCCAGGGACACTGTTTATCACCACGGCAACAACACTAGACAGATATAACATTCAATTAAAGAATAATTTTACTGAGGATCTACAACCAAGTCAGATTCATTATGAATCCATAACTAAAACGAATTGGTGTTGAAAGCAATACAGACATAACTCAGCAAACAAAACAACAAACAGAGGATTTGACATTTACAAATGTATGTAAATCTCAAACACACCTGCTGGAGCGGGCGGAGAAACTGTGGGACACAGGAACGCCTGGAAGCTGGAGGCACAGAGTTCACTAACCGTCCCCATAGCTCAGCGGCAAACTGTGCACGAAACCTGTCCCTGTTTCACTTTGAGCAAAAGTGAGCAATTGTGTAAAGTGTCTGAGCGAATGCAGAGAAAACACAAAAGCTGCTTCCCTTTTTGTCCGAAAGGAGAACTTGTGTAGATACCTGTGTAAACACTTATAAAATGCTAGTCTTTGTTATTATATTTCCTTTGTTTTTTCCTCTTAGTGTTGTCCTGTCCGACAGATTCCAAAGCAAAAACCTTAAACGGCAACAGAGATTGATCAGCACTGCTCTCTCTTCCTGCTGATCTCTCCACTCTGATTTACTCTGGTCTCGCAGTCTCTCTCTCTCTCTATCTCTCTCTCTCTCTCTCTCTCTCTCTCTCTCTCTCTGTCTCCCTCTCTCAACTGAACTCTCTCCTTGTGTTCTCTCCTCCCCCTCTCTCTCCTTTTCTTTCTATATTTCTCTCTCTCCTTTTTTTACTGTCTATCATATAAGGATTTCTAACCTCTTGATGTGCTTGTCCTTCCCTCACTATATGTATCTCTGATTTCTATTCAAATTCTCAGTACTGAAATAGCCTTGGTAGAGAATGATTTACACAGACATATGTACAAGCTCATTAACGCCTCCCAAAAAACATCCCAACTCACTCCCACAAGTTTAGTCAGAGCTAAACAATCTTTGGCATCTTAGCCATGTGTGGTTTTCAAGGGCATGTATGTGTATATAAGATCACACAGAATCATAAGATCGCCCACCCCCAAACTATAAATGTACACCTGCAGATACACTTAGACTGTGTTGGTTTGCAACCCTCTGAAATGCATCATCAGTTTAGATTGAAAATCTCCAAATCTGTGTTGTACAGAATGAGTGTTTGTTTGTGTGATTGCGCAAGCGATCATCTCTACAGTAATTGATGGTCCCTAAGTAAGAGCCATCATGGAATGCTGTTGTAGACATTTTCATGCAAAACATTTTCTATGATGAAAAATGTCTTTCAATATGAAAATAATTAGGTAACGTGGACGTATATTGATGCACTTAAGCAAATATACAACATGCACAACTTTGCAATCAACAACACATGTCTAATATAAGAATATGATTGCATCAGGGGCCTGGGTAGCTCAGCGAGTATGAACGCTGACCACCACCCCTGGAGTCACGAGTTCGAATCCAGGGTGTGCAGAGTGACTCCAGCCAGGTCTCCTAAGCAACCACATTGGCCCGGTTGCTAGGGAGGGTAGAGTCACATGGGTAACCTCCTTGTGGTCGCGATTAGTAGTTCTCGCTCTCAATGGGATCGCAGAGAATAGCATGAGCCTCTACATGCAGAGTCTCCACTGTGTCATGCACAGCAAGCCACGTGATAAGATGCGCGGAGTGGTGTTCTCAGAAGCGGAGGCAACTGAGATTTACCCTCTGCCACCCGGATTGAGATGAGTAACCGCGCCACCACGAGGACCTACTAAGTAGTGGCAATAGGGCATTCCAAATTGGGGAGAACAGGGGATCAAAAAAAAATGTCTACAATGCACGAATAATTTTCTCTTTAAAATAAGCACACTTTTTGCGCAATTACACTGCTAAATCATAAGACTGATAAAAATTGCTTGCTTGTTAAGCAAGTCATGTGTCAAGTCATGAAACAGGAACAGAATGTTACTCTCAAATGACAGTCTCAGGCTTTCAAAAAGAAAGGCTTCTAGCCTAAAAGTTTTTTCTGTAATTGCTACTTTTTGTTCTTCAAACAGTAAATATTCAATCATATGCAGTACTGGGTAGATTACTTCTAAAAATGTAATTAGGTACTGATTACAAATGACAACATTTTAATTGCATTCAGTAATCTTATTTATTAAAATATTTAGGTAATCAAATCTGATTATCTTCAGATTACTTAAAGCATGTTTTGCTAAATCTAATCATTCATTTTAATATATTAAGAACCAACACTAACTAAGGTTTTTAACACTCTGTTGTGGGCAGGGCAGGGCCGAGCGGCTTCTGGGCAGAGTAAGGCTGGCAAGATAAGTGGTGATGAGGTCCACCTGTGTGCCACACCGGTCTTGCATTCCAGTGAGGGGTGGTGGGAGTATTTAAGGAGAGGAGACAGCAAAAGACGAGAGAGAGAGACACGCAAAAATTTTTTTTTTAAATGAAGATGTGTAGTGTAGCTGAAAAGCATAACATAGTGTGAAGCAGTGTGTTATTGTGTGAGACTGAAAAGTGCAACAATAAATGTCTACGTTTTGTCAAGCTGGCCCCAACTTCCTCCTTTCCATGAACTGTTACACACTCCTTTCATTAAGCATTAGTAAGCATAAAGTCAAATAGCAACTTGCTTTTTATCAGTTGCGGAGTAAAACAAAAGGTTCTTGAAAAGGTAAAATAAAAGGGTTATGAAAAACAAATACTGTGGCCATGTTCACACAGTCAGTAGTCGTTTTCACACATACAGCCTTTTCCAGAAAATTTAAAAAAAAATACTTTTATGCTGCCTTCAAGTGATTTTTGGATCTTCAAATTAATATTTTGAAGTTGTGTAGTATAATCCAGCCTAAAAGCGCCTCCGTTCATCCGAGCAGATAGAAAAAAGACGTAGAAAAAGTTGTGCATGTGTGAATAGCAGATGTAGTATATTTACCAGTAAAGGCAATCCAACATTTTTACTGCAATTTACTAGGTTTCATGTGTGAAAGTGGCTAATGTTTGGGACTGACAAATGTATTTACTAACAGGTGTTGTGCAATCCATACTCTGTCTCAGATCTCTCAGATTATAACATTTAGGCGCATAATCAGTCGATTACCCAAAGGTTATTGCTGCTGGCTGATTGGTAATGCAATAAAAAAATTAATCTATTGACAAGTAACTGTAATCTGATTATTCACATTTTAAAATGTGATGTAATCCAATTACAAGTACTTTAAAATTATGGAATACAGTTTAAATTTGAGTTGCTACCCAGCACTGACTATACAATTCGATGATGTTTCGCACCTACAAAACCATTTGAGAACATCCCCAAACAGAGATCTCAGAGGAGAGACATTTGGGAGAGCCTGTTGGAAAGTCCACCCAGTTTTTTCCAAATCACTCCTAAAGTTTCCTCATTTTATCTTCTGTCACTCTTATGCTGGTTCACACCCTTCCTCTGCTCCCATTTCACCCATTCATTTATCACACCATCCCTATCAGACTTTAAAAATACAAAGGAATAATTAACTAAATTTATATAGTAATTCACTTATACTTATTTCAGTATTTTAAAACGTTTTACTATCTGATTCTCTCCCTAGGTTAGTGCATTTACATTAAAGTAGTCTATATTATAACAATATTTTGGAATAAAATTAGATAAGATTAAAGATTGGAATACTACACTAGATTACCACACGAAGCACATTTTTTTATTTTACCTGACAAAATATTTGTACAGTGTATCAGATGAAATATCATAAAACTTACTAGAAAGTAATTCACTTCACTTTGAATGTTGCAGCTGCTTACATCACTTGAGAGACATTTAAAACAGCCATTTTTATTATGGACAAAATACAGTTAACAAATAAAATCTAAATTATTAATTTGACAATTATCTGAAGCTTTTACCCAAATTGAATAACAACACAGCATTTTGTTTCTGTCAACACCGGGACAGACCCCCTGAAGCTACCTTCAATGTGTCTACTGCTTTGCTGACCCATTAATGTTCTTGATCAGGAAGCAAGCAACATAGCTGAGCATTTTAGGATTACTCAGTCTCCATAGCCTCATCAACAAAAATTCATATTCACATTCTTGTTCTTTTGCAGTAACTATAGAGAGACTACAGAACCAAGAACCATTCTCATGTTTCATTCTTTTTTAAATGTGTATTTGAGATTTGGAGTGCACCCTGCTGCTTGGGGGGGGAAAAAAAAAAAAAAGAGCAAAAGAAAACACAGCCTTTCACTGGTGAGTTGAGTGCCCATAAATCCTTGAGACATTTCACCAAATTTCTGTGCTAAAACCATCTACCAAGAAACACTAGTGTGGAAGTCTGCAGATATGCTAAAATCAAATAACAAAAACTAACATCAAATACTGACCCTGAAGAAACCGAAGGCGGTTACAGAGCATACTAACATAATAGACACTTGATTCAACATCAGAAAAATCAGACAAAAACATCATCATTTGTCAAATATGTTGTTACCTTTGTCTCATGTGTAGTTGTGCATTAGCGGTTTTAACCACCACGCAAACAATTCAATTACCCGGACGTCGGAGGGGCCCCCGCACCGATAGGAAAGCTCCGCAAAAAATGCTTGAGGGGTGAGATGTTGTTCTGGGTACACATGTGAATACTCTGTTGTCAGTGTTCTTGGAACTGTTCATGTTAGAAGAGTTTTTTTAAGTAGGGTTCGGGTTTGTAATTTATGAAAAAATATATAGGCCGTCCAAAATTGTTCTGCGCACACGCTCTCACTCACAGATACGCACAAACAGATGAGTAACGTGATTTAAACGTGTTTTTGCGTATGTCTGCTCTGTTTTGCCATTGTTTTCCTGTGTAAACACGCACTGGACATGCTGCATACATACATATATACATTCATACATGTTGCACCGCGTCTTGGTGTTTTTTTAGTGTCTCACGGTGGACTGGCATATTTTTAGACACTGTGTCAAGTTATTAAGAGCTTCAGGTTTAGACTATCAGAATCAGAATATAAACTCTAGGTGAAAGTAAAGTAAATAAGACAGGAATATATTACTATTGTATACAACAAACCCTCAAAGTAATAAAAATACTGTATCATATTATAATTGCAAACTGGACAACAATAAATAATTTAATAAATTTATGTAGATAAATATTGCTTTTTGGAAAAACGGGAAAACATGCATTCATTATCTCTAACTAGATTTTTATTTAATTAAACATTTTTAATGTACTTGGCTACAACGGTTGATAATCCTTTAAGCAAAAAATTTCAAAATGGGGCCCCAGCTTGGTCAGTTGTTTGGGGCTTCAGAAATCAGACTTTGGCAAGATTATGTGTGTCTTGTAGCGGGGTTGAGAATGAGGCACCGACAACTGTGGATTTTTAGCGTACCCGGAGGGGCGATTATTACAATAAGTGAAGTATTAGATGGAGAAACAAAGACGTTAGGTGCTAGTGGGGTTGCCGTGTTCCGCTGTGTTTGTACTTGAGTCCTCGTGGGTGAGGGTGAGGAATGGAAGAGTTCATTAATCTGCGGCTCGTGTGGCTTTTAGTCCATTTCTGAAATGGGAGACAGAGAGAAACATTAGTAATGCTCTTCTCGTCGTGGCTCACCGTGTGAATGTTCTGTGAGAATTTATATGGTGCTCTGTTGATGAGAGTGATTGGCATCAGCTGTTGCCTCTCCCACTGTTCCAGATGCATGTGATTGTGGTTGCCATGGGTGATGCTAACTTCAGCATGGGAGGCTTCCCACACCTTGCCCCCCACCTTAGGCATCGTACCATCCATGTAGGGTGTATGAGAAAGGAGTCTGAACGAGGAGGTTGGATGGGGGAGGTAGATCTGCCACCAGATCTGACCCACCGTGGAACAATCTTGAGGCCATCGGAATTGCCGTTCCTCAGGCCGGCCCGATGTTTTATGGTAATCCTGGAGGGCTAGAAACAACCATGTCATCCTGGCATTGGTTCCCTTTGCTTTCACCATCCACTGAAGAGGGGCATGTTCGGTAACCAAGGTGAATGAATGTTCGAGGAGGTAATAGCCTTGCTCCAGGACAGCCCACTTGACAGCCTAGGCCTCTTGTTCCACAGCTGCATATCGAGTTTCCGCTGGAGAGAGTTTACAGCTTAGGAACAGAATGGGGTATTCTACAAACTATTGGAAAAGGACAGCCCCAAGACTGGATTCTGATCAGTTCATCTGCAACATAAAAGATAAAGAGACATCTGGGGTGTGAAGAATGGGTTCAGAACTTAGGGCTTTCTTCAAGGACCCAAAAGCTTTTTCCACTGCCGGCATCCATTCAACCTTCTCGGGCTGTCCCTTCCGGGTCAGGTCTGTGAGAGGACAGGCAAGAGAGGAGAAGTGAGGTATAAAGCAGCGGTAATATCCAACCAACCCCAGGAAAGCATGTACCGGGGTTGGCTGGATGTAGTTGAGCACCGCTGTTACCTTTTCTTCATGGGATTTAATGAGTCCTCTTCCAATTCGGTAGCCCAGGTACCGTGTATCACTGAGGCCGAGATGACACTTAGACACAAGATGACGCCTTAGTTCAGACAGCACCTTCCATAGGTGGAGGAGACATTCTTTCCAGTTCTCAGTGTGGATGACGACGTCATCTAAGTAGGTTGCAGCGTAGTTCCGATGGGGCTAGATTAGAATACCCATCATTCTTTGGAATATAGCGGGGGCCCCATGTAACCCAAAGGCAAGGATCCGATACTACTTGATGAACGAATTAAACATTTTTATGGTAGCCTAGTATGTATCCTTCTCTGGGTAGGTGATCACAGAATGCAATGTGATAAGCTCGGTGGAAAAATAAATCCAAGATGGTGGACAAAGCAAGAACATTTTTGATTATGATTATCAATTCAATACGGCAAATAATCCATAAAAATAGTTTAAAATAATAGAAAACTGATTATTTTACTCAGATGCTATTAAAACATCTGAGAATAAAACACGTCTTAATACTCTCATACTCGTGAGTCATAAGAGAAGAAATGATAATGAAACTAGGCTAAGGACACATTCTTTAGGAAGCTTACTACACGGTCTCATGACAAGTCAGAATGATATTATGAGAAGGCCAGTTTGTAAGAAGTTGTACGAGTTGGCTCATACAACCATGATTTTGTCATATGATATGATTTTAATTGGAAAATTACTTTTGTATGCAAAAGAAGAAAGAAAAACATCAGGGTTTGGAACGTTTTACTGGTCATTGACATACATCAGTCATTTGTATGGCATAAATAAATACGGAATGAGTGACAGATGTTTCTTTTATTTAAAATAAAGTGTTGAATTGGAGGCTATCTACAATTTGATGCCTATACTGTATCAATTTGAAATTCTGTTTGTTCATCGGTTGGTCTCTAAGAGAATAAAAGTCACACCTTTTCGTACAAACCAACTCGTAAGATATCTTGCCATTTCGCCATCTTGTTTGAATTATTAAAAGTTGTCATGAGACTGTTGGAATTAGAAACTTGATAGCCAAATAACAATTAAAATCATTACAATATTAACAACTTTGCTAAATTGTATCAGCATCTAAAATAATCACAAATATTCGATATAAATCGCTTAGCCCTATAATAGCACATACAAAATAAAGAAGAACTTTGTGTTGTCAGTGACCACGTGACCATATGATCGATCGATTTATGTACTCAGTAGGCATGTCATAAAATATCGATATACCGATTATTGATTGGCAAATTATTTTATTGATATATTTTTGAGGTAGCGATATATATAAACATTAGTCGACATTTAAATTAGAAGCCTAATTTGCGTGCTTTCCAATTCACTGTCAGTAGGTCTTCTGTTTAATGTAGTGTGGCATAATAGCGTTGGGAGACCACAAGAGGGTGATATAACATTTACTGAAGCCGGTCCCACAACAGATGAGAACCATTGTGGATCTCGTTTTTGTACTTCTTCAAAAATGAACAAAGTAGTGTTGATGAGTTTGCTGTTTCGTGTATGAAACGTGTAACTGCTCAAAAAGAACAATTAGAAATGATTATGCAATTTCTCTGTAGCTTTGAAGAAGTTTCATTTAAGCTGTCAAAACACAAAAAGACATACTTGTAACTGAAATACATTGTGGTGTCTATCTGAAAGATACACAAAATATCATCCTGTGATGGCTACAGTAAATAATCCTTGTCCTTTGATAATGATTTGTGTCGAATTTAATGGAAAAACGATGTAAGTTTCTCTCTGTGGAGCTGCTGTATTTTGAACAGCCACTGGAGACAGTGAGCGGAGGTGGCGGTGTTAGCATACCTTTGTAGTAAATACTTATTTTGATTTTTAGAACAAGCTATGTAATCCGCCAGATGTGTCCAGTGTGCAACCACATTTAAGTTATCTTGTCGCTCACACTTTGCCAAAGTTGCATTCAGACATTGTACATAAGACTCCAGTGGTTACATCCATACTTTCAGAAGCTATATGATATGTGTGGGTGAGAAACAGATAAATATTGAAGTCCTTTTATTTACTATCTTCACTTTCAAATTCGTTCGCATTTTGATGGTGAAAGTGAAAGTGGAGATTTGTGGCATTAAAAAAAGGACTTAAATATAAATCCACTTATGGATTACTTTTAAGTGGTCTTTATGTGAATTTTTGGAGCATCAAAGGTCAGGTCACCATTCACTTGCATTGAAAGGACCAACTGAGTGGAGATATTCTTCTAAAAATCTTCATTTTTGTTTAGCTGAAGAACATCACACACATCTGGGATGGCATCAGGGTGCGTAAATGATGAGAGAATTTACATTTTTGGGTGAACCATCCCTTTAAGGACTGTCTGCAAATGTTAAGGACTCACAGCCTCAATTTAATTTCTGGGTGAACCATGCATTTAAAAATGCATAAACCTCTGACTTATGCATCTACATGGAAAACTACACAAGGCACTATATTAAAATACTCATTTAAAATGTTTATCTTTATGGGACAACTCGTTACAATAGTTCATTGTGGCAAATTGTGTCTCTCATGTTTCATACACAGTCCAAATTGGAAGTGGTCATGACTGTTGGTTGTGACTGACCTAACACTCGTATCTCAAAGTCCCAGACATCCCGTGCAGGGAGACTGGTGTTTCATCTCAGTTGATCTTAAAAAAGATCAGCCTTTTGAAGATTTCTCCTCCTCTGGAGCTTAAGATTAATGAGTGGAAGAGAAACTTTAGAAGAGACAAAAAGAGGAAAATCCTTTGGGTGAAATACATTTTCCATGATGAAGAAAGGGATAAAAAGATGAACTTAGTCTAATGTAACAAAATGCACCAAACACACGGCAGTACAATTTGTGAATGCTATTTTTTTTATACACTGTAATATATACAACAGGGTACAAAAGTTTGAGACTACTTAAAAAATGTTAAATCTAATTTAAACATGCGTGGAAATAAGGAAACGTTGTCCTGGAAAGCTTGAGGATTTTGAAAAATTACAAAACATGACATAAAATGAATAGGAAATATTTAAGAGTCTGTATAATTTAGGTCACTAATCAAATGTCAAATCTGTGACGTGTGAACTTGCACATCATGATGTATTTGCAATGGTGTTGTTTACGAGAGATTATAAGTGAGAATGAGACAGTGAATGTTAAAGCCAAGGAAAGCATGTCATTAAGGGACACACCATAAAACATCTGTTTACATCTCACTTCCTCAGTGAAACGGCAACATCATCTATTCTCTCTGCAGGAAATTATAACAAAAAGAGAATATACAAAAAGGACAAAACAGATGACAATGACCTTCCTAAGCCTGTTTGTACTCAATCATTTTGTTCTACATAATGCATGCATATTTTCTGTATAAAGTGGTACGATAGACGTGTTATACGTGATGATTGTTTTTGTGTCAATTAAATCTCAAACTCACAGAATGGGAGTTGAGTAAGCAAAAACATGAGCCAACAGGTAAGGCCTTTACAAAAATGGCTAGAATCCAAGATGATACTCAATGAACAGCCTACGTACTATAAACCCAAGATAGCCTTTCTTGGAGAGCTGTGTGCACTCACAATACTGTGACATGGTCTGCACTTGAGCATGAGAGGTCCATGGGACTCAAAAACACACTTAGTGACCACAGACCCCTACAAACCCTAAGCATCATGACATAGAGTGGTCACTATGCCAACCAGGAACAAATTCAGCATACAGAGGTATAATAATATCCGTCTGCCCCTCTGTTACCTCTTTTTACATCCATCCATCAATGCATCCATTTATCTATTCATCAAATAAAGCGTTCAGTGCTCAGAAAACTATGACAATTGTGTGCAATGTGTGTCCCTGTGACTTACTACTAATTTAATTAACAGGATACAAAACATAGTTTCAGTATTTGATAGACTCCGTCTAAATTTTATTTTTAAATGCTTGTTTCCACCAGAATATCTGCAAAGTCCCCACCTAGATTTTGCTTTTATTGAAATTAAAACATTATGTTTTTACTGTTTGTGTAAGGGTTACCTAAAATGTTTTATGCATTGTTTGAGGAAATGTAGAAATTGTCTTACAATTGGGGTAATGCTTAAAGAATTGGCAACTGAAAACTTTGTATTTGTTGACCACTACTCAGACATTGCATCTGCAATTCTAATTGACCAAGGATAGTTTATATTTTTTTTTTATTTAGATGCCATCTAATGGACATGATGTGTATGTGCACAATTTGTTTCTAAGTGGATTTTTCACCCAAAAATATAATAAAAATATAAAAATATAATAAAAAATGCTTCAGTCACTATTCCCTTGCATTAATTTTTAATAAAAAAAAAAATGTTTTTCCATTAAATGAAAGTGAATGTTGTTTGAGGCTGTCGTTCTGGTTAAAGGAGAAGTTCACCCCAAAATGGGTGATCATGCCATCCTAGATGTGTATGACTTTCTTTCTTTTGCAGAACACAAACAAAGATTTTTAACAAAAATATCTCAACTCTGTAGATCCATTCAATGCAAGAGAATGGTGACCAGGCCTTTGAAGCTCCAAAAAGCAGATCAAGTCAGTATTAACAATCCATCAGACTCCATTTGGTAACTCTTTTTCCACTTTTTCCACTGTCAATCATGATTTCAAGCTCAATTACACTTCCTACAGCACTTTTCGTGAGCGTCAAGCACTAGGAATGTAATGAAGCTTGTAATCAAGATCGTGCCTAGAGACTGCAATGACAAGGTGTACAGTGAAAAGAGTTACATTTTGGTCTGTTCTCACACAAAACCAGCTGGATCACTTCAGAAGACACAGATTAAACCAATGGAGTCATAGGGATTACTTTTATGTTGGATTGATCTGCTTTTTAGAGCTTCAAATGCCTGATCACCATTCACTTGCATTGAATGGATCTACAGAGTTGAGATATTTTTCTTAAAAAATGTTTTTTGTTTGTTTTCAGCAGAAGACAGAAAGTTATACAAATCTGAGATGGCATGAGGGTGAGTAAATGATGAGAGAATTTTCATTTTTGTGTGAACTATTCCTTTAACCTCTCCATGTGTTACATGGAAGAAAGAAAGTCAAAGGAGTTTGGAAGAACAACAGGATAAGGACATAATCACCGAATTTTCATTTTTGAGTGAACTATCCCTTTAAAACTTCCAGCCAAAAACGCCAACCTCTGTGTCACTTCTTCTGCACTCAATCTGGATTAATAAATCTATCTTTTGCACAACTGTGAATGATTTAACATGCCTTTATGTGGACACCACATATGTCTTAGTTAAGTATTAATTTAGAGGAAACCTGTTGTTAATGAAAACCTGCTAAAGTAGTGAGCGCAAAGTTCATAAAAATAGTATTTACTAGTAATATCTTTATCGTAATAACTCAGATCTGCCTCAAAATAGATTTTATTATGTGCAGATGCCACTCTGAACAGTGATTTGCAGCTCACAAGTAAACCCAAAAAATGCATAGACAGCAAAAACTTTGGCAGGGAGAAATACATGAAAAACAAACCTCCCTTCAGTCTATTGCTATCTCTAACTGGAGCAACAAACTGACGGGAAGGAGTAAACTGCATTGAGAGGTAAGCTGAGGACAGACTCAGAGGTTTCCTGTGCAGCTTTGCTCCTTCCTGGATGTGACACTTTGCCACGTCTACAGCTGTAATCGTGGCAATGACAGACATATCCCACTCCCACATACTGTACCTGTCCATATACAATGGTTTAGTCAGTGGATAAAAATGATGGCAGCCAGATGTGACAAAGGAAGACGTACATCTCACTTTTAATTAACTAAATAATATTACACCGGTACATTACTGAAAGCCAACTAAATCTGTGCATGATGACACAACCTCATTTGATGTTAGGATAACTCTACCTCAACATGCTGTCTGAATCTAGCAACACATAATTGTTTACATTTAGGACTAATATTACACAAAGCTTTTAAGTAATCAGACTCCAAGTTTGCAAGACTGGATAAAAGGAGAGAAAAAAATTATTTGGCCTATGTGACAGCAAAAGAGTCATCTTGTTCACTGTGTGACTTTGTAGTTTTCATTTTACAGCACTTTGGTCTTCTTTTGTAGTTATTCAAGTTCTTTATTGCATGGCTCTCTCTGGAATACTTGATTCTGAATAGTAAATCATGCCATTCTAATAAAATATTTTTGTATATGACCACAAAACTGTATATTTGACTGTTGTACGCTTTGCTAGTTTTATTTCGTTGCACTCTGTGGTCTCTTTCTTCTCACATAATAAAACCATTTCAACTTAAATGGATATTTCAAGTCCATTTACATGTTTATACTTATTTGGTAAGTAGTCATGTAATAAGTGGGACAGTGTACATTTAACGGGTCATTATCGGCTGACATTAACCCTTAAATATATATAAATTTGATTTGACAAACATAGTGGAGAGGCTCGCCATTCATTCACTGACTGATCGGAAAAGCGAAATCTGAGTGATCCTTATAATTATTCACCCAGTGACCACCATCATTACAACAAAACATTCTTTAATCAGAAAGAGACCGTAATGATATATAATGTCAACTAATAGTGGCGAGATTGACAAAACCTAATGTTAAGTAGTCATTACTTATGTGAATCAAACCACCTTTGAAATGACTGCAACTGTTTCTGCAGCTCATGAAATCATTTCATTTTCTGGTTCACATGAGTTTAGCCTTCAAGAAACCGGTTTGGTATAAACTTCTAAAAGAGCACTGCATTTTTCACATCTTTTAAACAGGTGTTATCCAGATGCTCATATTTAACCACCCTTTACAAGTTCTATTTGTGGTGTGTCTGTTGTTTTCATACAGGAAATCCTGTAGCATAAATTCTGCTACTCTAATATAAAAACTAATTAAATAAAAAAAGCAATTAAAATGGACAAAAATGTGTCAGTATATGTACCATATAGAAAATAAAGCTACAAAGTATACCATTTGAAGCATTTGTGGTGAAAAGAAAAATACTTGTATTGTAGATAAAGTCATAAAGTGGCCTCCAAACAAAAGCTCCCAGACATCACCATATACACATCACCACAACTAGCAGCACCAAAGTGAATGAAATCAATTTTGTGGTAATTAAATCCTACTTTCAGCCTAAAATAAACCTTAATAGTATTGTCTTTATCTAATTCTCACAATGAGAGAGCAAATCACACTTTGACACACACACTAACTTTAGAAGAAGAAGAAGAAGAAGAAGAATAAGAAGAAGAAAAGCATGCAAATGGAGACATATTGGGACAGATATAGGTACACACAACCCAAATGTTTGGCTCAGTAACAACTTAAAATATATATTTATTAACTTACTGTACATATGGACATGTGTTACATCATGTCACTGTCACCATGTGTTTACATTACTTTGTCTTTGTCCGTGATAACGTTACTTTTTTCAATAGCATTTTATTTGAAACTTAAATGTCATGTCTAAAAATATATGTACTCTTACCACAATCGTCCGCCTCCATCCTGCAAAACTCTCTAGTCTTCCACTACTAGTTTCACGACTCAACTTCACTTGCCTATTGCACCATTGCATTTGTCATTGTCTTTTTTTATCTCTAGGTAACTTCTGCTCCACTCACGGTGAACTCTGCACACACATTGGCTGTGTCTGAAAACCCATTGAGCTGCCTAACAAGAAAGTATTTTGAGGCGTATTAAACGCTCAGTCAAATAATAAATGTGTCACGCGCCTTCAGCGCAAACTCCCCGCAGTCTATGTCATAGTCTAGATTTTGAAACACAACCCTCGTCTTTAAAGCTGTGAAGAGCAACAAAATAACTAAAACCTGCTGAAGGATCCTATATAGGAACTAAATAACTTGGTATGGTCAAGTGTGACGCTTTTACAATGAAATATTTTATGTAGCGTGCAATCTATCAAATCGGTACTGTTTCCTTTCCACAGTTTTCCAGAGAATATTTAGCAGAGACGGGCCACTTCTATTTAAATTAATGAGAGAAATTGGAAAGCACAACCAAGACAGGAAGTCCCGCCTTATAGGTAAAAGAGCCAATCATCTTTTGGATACAGACATCACCTGTCAATCAACTCGCTTTCGTGCATGCGCAGTAGCTATAAAAGCTTGGAAAATTGCGTTTATTAGCGTATTGAGAGGCAAAGAAACACAATTTATGATTCCAATATTATCACATTTAATTGCTGATTTGAAGTATGTTCTTCGATCTTAATCTTGACCGACCGTTTTTTGGTGTTCCTTCATTCAAGTAGATGGGGCTGCACTGGTGTGACTGGAAATAGTCCAGTCTTGAATCTGAATCAAAAAATTGGCGACAGTGGATTGTCTTGCTAGAACGCAGTTGGTTTTTTCCCACCATTAATTTTTTTATTCTATCCAGCAGGAGTCTCCCCATACTTGAAAGAGTTTGAAACGAGGACATTTAAAGGAAACTTGAGGATTCAAAACAAGATAAACTCGATCGACAGCATTTGTGGCATAATGTAATCATAATGTTGATTAGCACAAAAAAAAAAAAAAAAAATTATGTTTACAGTAAGGCAATTACAATGTAAGAGAATGGGGCCAATCCGTAAGTTTTAAAATATTCACTGTTTAAAAAGTATAGCCACAAGACATTAAACAATATGCATGTTAACATGATTTTAGTATGATAAAAATCACATACTAATCTTGTCTATGTAAAGTTCTAGCCAATTTTACAAGGTTGTTGCCATGATGATGTAATGCCAACAGGGCTGTAGCTAGTGGGGTGAAAGGTCCAGGGGGCCCATAACAAATTCTAAATGGTACATTTTAAAAGGAAAATTGCCCAGAGCAATATACAGTCAGGGGGCCCAGATTACCTTGCTACGGCCCTGAATGTCAACAAACCTTAAAACCCTAAAACAACTGTAAAAATTATGATTTACACAAAGTTTCAGCTCAAAAATACATATATTTTAACAGAAGAATGAATTTAAGTTATTTTCTAAAATGATAAGCGTCACATGTCTGCTTTTTTAATGCTCCAAAAATTGGCCCCATTCACTTCCATTTTAAGTGTGTCTCTGTAACCTTTTTTAAAGGAAAGGAGGGACGAGACGAAATATTTTTTTTGTGGCAATCAACATTATGTCGACTGAGCTTAACTTGTATTGAACCTGGAATATTCTTTTAAATGACCCATACGGTAACAAAAACATAATAATTATTTGACCCTTTTTGTATCAAAAGAAATAAAAATTAGTGCATCTGGACTGGAATGCTGCAGTTCTGCAATTCTCACCCACCTGAAACCAAAAATACATGATTTTTTATTGTTGTTCCCACATGTTTTGTTTAATTGTTATTCATACACTTGCACACTCCAAAAATATGCTTTAAAATGTGTAATTTATGCACCTTGTTATATTTTTAGCAAATAATTTGTTTTTTTAAACTTTTTTTACCTGGTGTACATAAATATTATTGCCTATTTTTTGTAGTAGCCTAAATCTACATTTAGGATTCACTCTGAATACAAATTATATTAAATGTGAAGCCCACATTATCAGTGAATATATATATTTAGCTCTTATGATGACTTTATCTCTTGTTTGTCTGCACGCTCACTGTCTATTCTGTATTGGAAATCATTTAAGAATGACAACAGCAGTGATGGTTGGTCTAATTGTTATTCCAAACTCTGCAAAACCCCAGACCGAGATAATAACCCTGCTATGTTCCTTTAGGAACATCTCAGTTGGAAACATGCCGTCTTCTGTTGAGGAAAGTCAGATTGTAAACTCTAACATTCTGCAAGTATTCCACATAAGATTTAAGGATTCGTTTTAAAGTGGCAACTGTTTACAAATTGGCCAACACAAGAAAGTTTGGTGTTGCTTTGTATTGCTCGGATCATTTGCAGATTTTTCAAGGAATGCTGAAATCACAAAAACACTCCTTCTGGGCACCACATACACATTTTTAACATAGTTTCCTTGTTAAGTATTGCCAGAGACACTAAATTGCTTTTGTCTGTGCCGCACACCGTCATACACACAAAGGCAGACTAAGTCACAAAGTTTCTTTTATTCAAAGGCACAGCAACAATAGAAAGCTTTTAGCTATGTAAATGATTTCATCCTATGAAATAAAAGGAAAAAAAGGAACAGGATATTTTCTTTAAATATATGTATGACAAGCAGGTTTTGTTTTCAGAAGAAACCTACTGTAGGCAGACTCTACTTACTGCATGCTATATATACAATTGCTATATGAAGTGGTAATAGTAGTTGTCTAGTGGAGAAGGATCCAGACTATTAATGCAAACAGTAGGCCTGCATAAAGCATTTGAGGTGGAGATGACATAGTTGCCCCCTATTTACCCTGATAATGTACTATTTACCCAGAGTTATTTTTTGAGACACTGTATAACAATAACTTTAGTGCAGTTTGTGCTTGTTTGAGATTGTGAGATAATTGTGCTAAAACCAAATAGTTTACCTGAGATGACAAGCCTCATACCTGTTTATGGCGTGTAAAGTGTGTCTTGAGTAAAGATGAAGTGTGTAACTATACACTTATATATGTATATATATATATATATATATATATATATATACAGTGCATCCGGAAAGTTTTCACAGCTTCACTTTTTCCACGTTTTGCTATGTTACAGTGGATGGATTATATTCATTAATTTCCACAAAATTCTACACACAA
Organism: Moxostoma hubbsi; assembly: GCA_032164185.1. Classification (NCBI taxonomy): domain Eukaryota; kingdom Metazoa; phylum Chordata; class Actinopteri; order Cypriniformes; family Catostomidae; genus Moxostoma; species Moxostoma hubbsi. Next base: position 10,632,135 of record JAVLUX010000035.1, read on the forward strand.
TACCCCATAATGGCAACGTGAAAGAAGTTTGTTTGAAATCTTTGCAAATTTATTACAAATAAAATCGAAAAAAATCACATGTACATAAGTATTCACAGCCTTTCAAACACTCAAAATTGAGCTCAGATGCATCCTGTTTCCACTGATCATCCTTAAGATGTTTCTACAAATTGATTGGAGTCCACCTGTGGTAAATTCAGTTGATTGGACATGATTTGGAAAGGCACACACCTGTCTATATAAGGTCCTACAGTTAACAGTGCATGCCAGAGCACAAACCAAGCCATGAAGTCCAAGGAATTGTCTATAGACCTCCGAAACAGGAGTGTATCGAAGCACAGATCTGGGGAAGGGTACAGAAAAATTTCTGCAGCATTGAAGGTCCCAATGAGCACCGTGGCCTCCATCATCCGTAAATGGAAGAAGTTTGGAACCACTGGGACTCTTCCTAGAGCTGGCCGCCCAGCCAAACTGAGCGATCGGGGGAGAAGGGACTTATTTAGGGAGGTGACCAAGAACCCAAAGGTCACTCTGACAGACCTCCAGTGTTTCTCTGTGGAAAGAGGAGAAACTTCCAGAAGAACAACCATCTCTGCAGCACTCCACCAATCAGGCCTGTATGGTAGAGTGGCCAGACGGCAGCCACTCCTCAGTAAAAGGCACATGACAGCCCGCCTGGAGTTTGCCAAAAGGCACCCGAAGGACTCTCAGACTATGAGAAACTAAATTCTCTGGTCTGATGAAACAAAGATTGATCTCTTTGGCCTGTATGGCAAGCGTTATGTCTGTAGGAAACCTCATTAACTGGCCAATACCATCCCTACAGTGAAGCATGGTGGTGGCAGCATCGTGCTGTGGGGATGTTTTTCATTGGCAGGATCTGGGAGACTAGTCAGGATCAAGGGAAAGATGAATGCAGCAATATACAGGGACATCCTTGATGAAAACCTTTTCCAGAGCGCTCTGGACCTCAGACTGGGGCGAAGGTTCATCTTCCAACAGGACAACGACCCTAAGCACACAGCCAAGATAACAAAGGAGTGGCTACGGGACAACTCTGTGAATGTCCTTGAGTGGCCCAGCCAGTGCCCAGACTTGAACCCGATTGAACATCTCGGGATAGATCTGAAAATGGCTGTGCACCGACGCTCCCCATCTAACCTGATGGAGCTTGAGAGGTCCTGCAAAAAAGAATGGGAGAAACTGCCCAAAAATAGGTGTGCCAAGCTTGTAGCATCATGCACAATAGACTTGAGGCTGTAATTGGTGCCAAAAATTCTTCAACAAAGTATTGAGCAAAGGCTGTGAATACTTATGTACATGTGTTTTTTTTTTATTTTTATAAATTTGCAAAGATTTCAAACAAACTTCTTTCACATTGTCATTATGGGGTATTGTTTGTAGAATTTTGAGGAAAATAATGAATTTAATCCATTTTGGAATAAGGCTGTAACATAACAAAATGTGGAAAAAGTGAAGTGCTGTGAATACTTTCCGGATGCACTGTATATATATAAAGGGGGCACAGTGACATTTGAATCCATGGATCCACAGGGGCTGCACAGCTGCAGCCAGAGAGGTAATGCCATCAAATTGATTGAATCATTCCCAACAAACTTACCATGAGATTTTCCAACCATTGCATTAATTAATTTATTTTTCTTCATTCTCTCTTATAGCAGCACATTTTGGATTTTTGTTTTTCCCTCTTGTCAGAGTGGAAACTATAAGAGTGTGCCAGCTGCAGATGCAGTCTCATGGCAGACGCCAGAGCAAAAAGAACCTTTTACTGCTCTTCTGAGTGGGAAGAGAAACAATAAAGAGACTTCAGTAGGTTTATGACTACAAGTGCAAATTCCTTATAGATGTCATAACAGCTAAAGTAGCCCCTTCAGCATCTCTAGAGTGCTTTTGTGTATTAATATGAGTATGAAATTAAGCTTTCTATTGTGGGATTATGTTTCACAATAAGTGTAAAAAGATGTTTGAATGAAAGAGGCTGGATTTAAAAGAATATGAAAGCAGAGAGGAAAAGGAAACTTTATTTCACTTTGTTTTATACTTACAGAATGGGAGCAGCACTACCACATTTTTGTACTGTTGTAATGTTTATACATTAGTGTATTTAATGTGTATTTAAATGTTATGCTTTGGTATTGATCCATATTGCTCAGAATTTTTAAAACTGCAGTGATTGTAAAATCAAAACCACCTCACCACCAATTTTCCTGACCTTCATTTGTCACTTTCATAAATATAAAATTTTTGCAGATATTTTGGTCTTTATTGATTCAATTCAATATGAGACTAGATGATTAAACCAATCTTAGACGGACTATTCTTATTGGTTAACATGTTGATGATAGGCTACTATTGTATAAAGTTTAATTTACCATAAAATAATATACATAAGCAAAATTGTAGCTACCAGGTGTGGAGCCAGAAGGGTGGCACAGGGTACAGCTGCCACCCTAAAAATGAGCTTTGCCACCCCACTTGCCACTCGGCAACTCGGACCCCGGTCTTGTACTGGAAATGGTGTGCAACGGCTTAGCCATCCATGTCGCGCATGGTCCATAACGTTCCGCCCTTGTCTGGCAGGACACAAAGAATAAAGTTCTTGTTAAATTACCAAACACAGTAGCCTCAAAGTTATTTTTTATGTGTCCCAAACATGATTCATTCCCTCAGTTTTACATGACATTTTTGTGCCCATAACAGATTTAAAGGGATAGTTCACCCAAAAATTGCACTTCTTTTCTCTTTTACTCACCCTCATGCCATCCCAGATGTGTATGGCTTTATTTCTTCTGCTGAACACACACACAGATTTTTTTTTAAATATCTCAACTCTTGAGGGTGAGTAAATGATGAGAGCATTTTTCCTTTTTGAGTGAACTATACTTTTAAGTTGTAAGGTTATGCAGGTTGCCAAAATTGTGGATAATATTAGCATACATTAACAGGCTAATTGCTAAATAGTAATTGTTCTTTGACAAGTAATGTAAGTAATGTTGTTTGAGTACCCATCCTCAAACCTGAGCAAAAGCTCCACTCTTCACCACAGTGGTAACCCAGCTATACGGAATAGTTTCTAAATCCAAAAATAACAACAATATACACTATTAAGCCTCCTCCTTTTCTCATCTTGCTCAATTGCTTCATTTCAACATTTTTACTCTCTACATCAAGTCCCACGATCCCCCTTGCCCATGTTGTTGAACATACTTGTTTAACTAATAATTGTTTTAACAATCATGCGTTACCCTGTATTTTCAGAGAAGAAAGAAAGACTGTTTACATTTTTTTCAACAAACAATCACCATAGTTCTTGCAAGTCTTATTTCATAAGTGAATTTGTAAAGTTTAAATTGACATAATTGTATTGACAGAAAGAGTGAAAGAAATATTTTTAAAGATCTTACCCGAAGCGCCCACCTCTGGTTGAATCTGGTTTAAAGGGAGGAGTCCAGGCACAGTATTAAGGCATGAACCTGGTCTCTGTATGCGTACACACCCATAGAAGGCAGTGGAAAGAAAGAGACTGGAAAGACCATTACAGATAGAGCAGCAGTGCAATTCCTTTATTAACTACATGCCCGTTATTCTTCGAGGAATTAAAAAAAAACAATAGTAATACTACTACTCAACGTATGGGCATCTCAAACGGCGGTGGACTTTGTACTTTTCCGGTGTAAGGGACTGGACCCAGGTTGACATTGCAGATTATCGCCTTGCTATTTACGTCCTCTTCTTCTAATTTTGCAGTCAATTATTAAAAGTAAAGAAAAAATGATGAGTTTCGGGAGCTGTATTGGAACACTTGTGGTGCTGATACTGTGTCGAGTGGGAGAGATTGCAGAAGCGTGCAGTTGTTCACCCGTCCATCCTCAACAGGCGTTTTGCAATGCTGATGTTGGTAAGTGCGTTTCAACATTCCAAACGCTGCTACGTCACAATGCGAAATCGTTAACGTTACGAGTTCATTGTAGATGTATGATTACAGTTTGTTATGGTGAAAGCACACACAACAACGTACTGTAATAATACATGTACTAACTGAACGCAAGCAGTCAGTTTGTCTGTAGGCATTCAGTGGCATCTAGATATTGTTTACAAGTCCGATTCTGTCAGGTTTTGTGTTGTGGGCATTGAAAGCTCGCAGAGGCACTTTTTTGGCTTTGTTTGGTGTGTGGGTCATTAACAAATAATAAAGGTTGTCCGAATCTGTCAAAAATTTAGATTAAAACACGTGTGCCAAATTCGTAGAATTATTTTTATGTCTATGTTGTTTCATATATATATATAAACAAAAAAAAATTATATATATATATATATATATATATATATATATATATATATATATATATATATATATATATATATATATATATAATTTTTTTTGTTTATAAAGAAATTAATTTAATTACTTTTAAAGCATCAATAACCATCAAGTGAAATGTATTAAAATACTTTCATTGGACCTTAATAAATAAACTTAATAATTAACTTTAAAAAAAACTTTTCAACCCTATTTTTTAAAGATACACTATGTAACTTTTTTTGTTAAAAAATAACTAAATGTTATTAATGAGAGAGTGCAACAAAAATCCATCTTCCAAACCATGTCTTTACCCAAATACACTTTGATAAACCTATAATAATAATTGATATTTTAGAGCTGTCGGGACAGATTTCGCGGAAATTGCATACATACATCATTCGCCCATGCGTGTTGACGTCATATCCATACAAAGAGAAAATAAGCTCTGGCTACTGTAGCACGTGTATGGTGTGGGAGTAGCGGGAAGCTGAAAGTTTGTTGTCACAACAAATGAGAAAAATTGACCATGGATCATTCAAAACCTCTGGGGAATCACCTGTTGTAAAAACAAAGAAATCTGGAACAGAGCAGTCTACAAGCAAAAGGGGAAATCGACGAGTCCGTAAAAAAAACAGAATCAACATCGGCTTGGCTTTTCAGAGGTGGCAACAACTCTGAGATCTGAAAGGATTTAAAAGCGACCCAGAGATGGCTTTTTCCTTACTCAACAGGTAAGATATTTTATTGATATGGTTTATGTATAATTGTGTAATCACACACACACACACACACACACACTCACACGTCTGTGTGTGTAGTGAAATACAATAATTATACTGTAATCAGTGCAGAACTTTTCATTTGCTAGCACATGTGTGTATTTTTCTTTATAATGGCAATAATTTGTATAAATATATCCTTTAGTCCTAGGATTACCAAGGACACATGTGAGTCTTGAAATGATGTTGACCACTGGTTGGTAACAATGACACTCTATAAATTAGTTACTACCGTGGTCTATTTGGCCAGAATATCCTGCAGTTCTAAAAAATTTACAACGTTTGACCTTATCAGACTAACAATTGTTATGTCTAATGTTAACGTAAGTTGCCTGACTTTTGTAATGTCATTTATTTCACAACATCAATGTTTCCATTAACAACCGCTTAAGAAATGTCACTTATCTGCTCAGGTGACATGTTTTTGGATATCTGTCCCTTCCTTTCTTTCGTTATTTATTTGTCCATTTGCTCTGATAAGATATCCTGTATCTATGTGTACACCGATGCCTCGAACCACATTCATCCACGTAGAGGAGCAGAGCTGAACAACAATAAAAAAACAATGTTCTTCCACAAGACACATGCAGTTTAATTTTGAACCGCTAGAGAGACAAAAGTTACATAGTGTAGTTTATTTAAACAAATAAATAATTATCTTAGGGTTATACCATTTTAACTAAATAAAATATGACTATTCATAGAAATTTCAAAATATGTGATATTTTTCCTAAATTTCATGCAGTCATGGGGGTCTAAAAATGTCTATATTTTTGTCACATGACAACAGAATGGCTACCTGCATGTTGGATACACCACCTGACTCTGATTAGGTGGACAAAAGGTTTTTACTGCTTATTTGTTTTAAATAATAATAATAAATGATTATTCCACACTACTTATGCCAACATTTTATTTTTCAAAATGTTCAGCTTTTATTGCCACTTTTATTTATTTATTTATTCAACTGACTGTAGACGGTTACACTACGTAGACATTCTGGACTTTAAGCCTCAGAAAAAAATATCAAAATGACTTTGAACTCACAAATTGAAAACATGTTCATCGTATTGAAGAGGTAAAAATGTCAATTTCATTTTTAATGTATTTTTGAATAACTTAATAAATCTGGACAAAAACACATCATTGACCCATATATTTGTTTGTGTGATTAATCATAAAAGTGTTTATGCGTCATTACTACACTTTATTACTACACTTTATAGTATAATAGTGCATACATAATTATAAGCCATCAAGAACAACAATAAAACAGTAATTAGGCTACACACTTATACATACTATACTTCATTGTATTGTCACACACCCAAAGCAATTATATTGTAGTGGTACCCAGGGCTGTAACTATATAATTAGGATTGGAGGGGACATAATGTAATAGTTCTCCCATCATCCATTTGACAGACAAACTGAAAGTCCCACCCCAGATTTACACCATTGATTGAGCGATTGCTGTGTTGTACTGGTTGGGATGCTCAAACAAACTGAGCAATATTTTGATTGTGTCACAGAGCCACAGTGTTTACACTTTTCAGGGGCATCAACCTATGTCTTTTTATAGTTGTCTTTGCATGAAGCTGGGATATGATAATGTATTCAAACATGGATCAAATTTGTACACTTCAGCTGTAGTGTGGTTTTTACATAATTTTACTTACCCTTGGATATCTCATCCCATCAATGTTTCTTCTACATGTATGGATAACAGGAGATGAAGTGCTCTGTGTGCTGGAACAGTCCTTTATCACCCCATTTCTTCAGCATTTACTGGAACACAGTAGCCTGACTTGTGCAGGATGACGTATTGTGGCCCGTTTATATCTATTTATATCTATCTTTGTTTCTTTACTCAGACACAAACTCATTAGCCTATGTCTAGGTCTCAGAGAAAGCTTTAAGTTTGCAGAAAATGGATCTTTCTTTACTCTCTCTCTCTCATGTTGCTTCAGACTTGAATGAACTTCCTTTTGAAGATGTTTGGCAGAAGAACAGCCTCAGTCACCATTCACTTTCATTGCATCGCTTTTCCATACAAAGACGGTGAATGGAGACCGAGAATGACATTCTGTCTGATTTAAAATAACACAAGGGTCAGTACAGTAAATGATGACAGAATTGTCATTTTAGGTGAAATGAGCCTAAGTGACACAACAGTACATTTCGGTTACGAAATCAAAAGTGGTTTGGTATTACTAAAGTATCTTTTGAAACAAAATTGCCTGTTGCATGGGAAAATAGTGGCAATATGTTGTTTTGCAGTTGACAAATGTGGATGTAACACTGATGTCCACACTGATAGCAGGGGTTACAGTCTCAAACCCAAAAAAGCAAGATAAATTCACACCATTCTGCTGGCCTGTGGATTCACACTCTCTAGCTGCAAGCCATCAACCCCTCTGCGGTCATCCACAACACAATATTGTGATTATTGTGTCACTAAGTGCATCTCAGACAAGGAGCAAATTTAGACATGGCATCTTCATAAAGGAGAAAAAATGCTCCTTTTGTCCCTGTAGCTCAACAGGTAGAGTATGTAGCATTGCCAAGGTAATGGGTTTGATTTCCAGGGAACACACAAACTGATTAAATAAATACCTTGAATGCACTGTAAGTTGCTTTGGGTAAATTTGTCTGCCAAATGCAAGTGTCATTTTTTAATACCTGAAGTGGGCAATGCAAATGTTTTTTTTTTTTTTTTCTGAAGTGAGGTAGAGAATGAAAGGAATAAAAGAGAATTGAGAAAGGGAGGATAAGAGAGCTATTGAAGCACCGCGCAACTGGCCTTTATATTTTATATTTCTCTCAGATGGAGAAAGCTGAGGCAAAAAACTTGCAAGAATGTTTTGCATCCCGCCAGGGCTTTCCCTTCTAGTTTATGCTTAATTCAAGCGCTATCCAGAAATTTGGTATGCCTGCCACTGGACACAATCCCAAGCCTTGTCTAGAGCTGGTATAGAATAAGGGTTAATTCAGTCATCATTTAATCACCTTCATCCAGATGCAGATCATCCGTCCTGATTCTGCTGTACCTTTCTGCAGCCTTTGACACAGTCAACCAACAGATTATGCTCTCCACCCTCTCCTCGCTGGGTATTACAGGAACTGTGCTTGAATGGTTTAACTCCTATCTCTCAGGTAGGTCCTTCAAGGTAGCCTGGAGAGGTAAGGTATCCAAGCCACATCAACTACTTACTGTGGTACCTCAGGGGTCAGTGCTTGGGCCACTTCTCTTCTCTATATACACAACATCACTGGGACCCATCATTCAGGCGCATGGTTTCTCATACCACTGCTATGCCGATGACACACAACTCTACTTGTCTTTCCAGCCCAACGACACCACCATGTCTGCTCGAATCTCTGCCTGCCTGGCAGACATCTCGGCCTGGATAAAGGAACACCACCTGCAACTCAATCCAGCCAAAACCAAACTCCTAGTCCAGATAACAAACAAAATTTCACGGACCACATCTCAAAGACCACAAGATCTTGTAGATTTACACTCTACAACATCAGGAAAATAAGAACTTTCCTCTCTGAACATGCCATACAACTGCTTGTTCAGTCTACTACTGTAGCGCTCTCATTGCAGGCCTCCCTGCATGTGCAATTAGACCTCTGTAAATGATCCAGAATGCAGCCACACGTCTGGTCTTTAATGAACCAAAGAGAGCACCAAAGATGTTACACCACTCCTTGTCTCACTCCACTGGCTATGTGATGCACTTATCAAATTCAAGGCTCTAATGCTGGCATATAGAAAAGTCACTGGGTCTGCTCCAACATACCTAAAATCATTTCTGCAGAGCTACACGCCCACTAGAAGCCTGCGGTCGGCTAAGGAACGTCGCCTTGTTGTACCAACACAAAGAGACACCAGCTTCATCATACCGCGTTGGTCGAATTACCTTCCGAACTCCATCCGTGAAGTTGACTCACTCTCTGTCTTCAAATACGACTTAAAACGCATCTTTTCCAAGAGCACTTAACTAGTCACTAACAAAATAAATAAATAAAAAATTGCATTTGTATATGTTTTGAATCCTATTCTGATGCGAGTGAAACTTTGTAATATGGAACTTTTGTCCTACTGTCTCATTATTCTCTTATGTTTTTCATCTTTTGTAAGTCGCTTTGGATAAAAGTGTCTGCCAAATGAAAGAATTTAAATAAATGTCATGTCTTTCCAAACCCCTTTGACTTTCTTTCCACTGTGGAAAACAAAAGATGATGTTATGCAGAATGTTAGGGACTGAAAGCTTCAGGCACCATTCACTTTCATTGTATGGAAAAAAGATGGTGGCTGAGGCTAACATTCTGATCAATATTTTTTGTGTTCCACGTTGGAAAGAAGGTCATATGGGTTTAACATGAATGATGGCAGAATTGTCATTTTGGGGTGCTTTAAAGAGCAGTTTAGTTTGTTTAGAACTTCCCACCTTCTGCAGAAACCATTTGAGAGCATCCGACATCTGGCTGACAGCTCTGGATGTGCCAGAGAGGAAAAAGCCAAGAAAGTGAAAGACCTTTTAGAAATATGCATGGTATTCTTCAAGCAGTTAGAAAGGCACAGTTTTGGCTGCACCACCCACCCTTGCCTCAGCTCAGTTGGCCTGAACCAGTGCTTCTTGGATCAAGTGGGAAGGGGTTCCCCCCCACCCCCCCATCCCATCTATTTGCTAAAAGCTAACTTTACTGGCTGTTCCATGAGGTTCACTGCTTTCATGACTTGCAGCAGAACTGAACAGGCTTTCAGCCGGAAATTAATTCAGTCCTCATATTTCATGACACAACCTGGTACTTGATTTATTAATAAAATAAGCAAACCAGAATGCTGTCATTTGCCCTTTGCAGTCTGTCAAGTGTTATTGCCATTATTCATATCAATCTCTTGTTTCTTTGGGGTGCGACATGTAAAATCTTAGTCATCTTAGTCTGCTATTCTCTTAGTCTGGCATAGCCAAACTGACTAACCACATAAAGTCCAGTCCAGATTGCAGCTAATTCTGGCCAAGAACTGCCCACTTAAGCCGGCATCACACCAGCTGATTTTTCCAATATTTTCAGGCGTAAGCTTCATTTACATATTAGTCAGCCTGTAGGTGAGAGACGGAGCATTCAGTAAGGCCCCTATATTCTTCTGGAAAAGTTATTTTACGTTCTCCGTTCAGGGATAAATAGAAGTTTGAAACAGCTGTTTGCGAACATTCAGACACCCGTTTCACCACTGTCGGAGGAGTTTAGAAGTGCATGTGAATATGAGGACACTCACTATATGTAAACCTTAACTAATGTGACATTAAAATGTGTTATCAATGACTTTATCCCTCATTCTATGTGTAGAATTCACATGAGGTCAGTAAAAGAAGCTGTTTTAACCACTTGATGATTTAAAATAATATATTTGCAGTTGATATTGTTTAATTTGTCTTGTTTACATCTGAAGTCATGGAGCTATTGAGCTAACAAGCTATACCATAATATGTGAGATTACACTCTGTTATTTTAATTTCTGATGACTCTGATACTACTGCAAAGGTGGGTGAAATGAGTGTTAATAGGCAGAATACAGACAAAAGAATGATGATATGCATATCTTACTTTGGGCAAATGTGTAAATGGCTTTCTACTGCAGATGGCACATGAGTGAATGGGCACTTCAGAAATTTGAGTAGATTTAATTCCTTTTTTAGACTAATAAAACAAAACAAAAAAAACCCTTGACATGGTCTTGGAAAATGTCTTTATGCGAACGATCATACAGATGTAGGTAAATTTGCACCAGCTCGCTTGTAACTGCATGTCGGTGTGTTCATGTGAACTGATCTTGACTGGCTAAAAAACGTAAACAGAATTAGCTGTCAGCCTCAAGGTTGGTGGAGCTCCAGGTCACACCTACCGACAGTGGTGGATTTAACAAAATCTACCAATAGGGTAAGCAAGTAAACTTGTTTTCCCTTTAAATTAAGTTCATTTTGCTTACCCCATTCGCAGATTTTTTTCTTGTTATTGTCAGATTTATCTTAAAACAAGACTTAATATCTTATCCCATTTTGCTTGACAAGTAAATAAATCACATTTCAAGAATGTGTAGATAATTTTACAGGAAAACATGACCAAAATACTTGTCTTGAAAATATTTATTTTTTGCTGTGTAAAAAGGTGTTTAGGAGCCAGTAATGAATTTTCCTAAAAGTTTGCCGCAGCGTGCTCTTACAAACCACCAAAATGAACGTGAAAACACATTATTTTTAGCTAGATTTTGTTCTAAATGACATCACACCTGTTCGTTCTTCGATTTCGTATGAAGTATATCGGAGACTTTAGTGGCTGCCAGTTGGAGGACTTAAATCCCTACACTAACTCGACTCCCTGAGTTAATGGCTCAGAGAACTAGAAAAACACATCCAACATCAACTGACAGAAAACATTGTTCTGTCAGCGCTTTAATATATAGTTCACCCAAATTCTCTGATAATTGACTCACCCTCATGCCATCTGAGATGTGTATGAATTTCTTCTGCAAAACACTTTTGTAGATTGTACAAATAAATAAATTAAAAGATCCAGGCTCAACAGGTTCTTAGAATTGGAGAGGAAGGTGAATAAATATTTGTCCAAAAAGCTTAAAAGTAATCCATCCTGTCTCCATTCTGTCTTTGACATTTATGTCTTCTAAAGCACATCGATCACTTTGTGTGCGAAAAAGAACAATATTTAAGCACTTTTTAACGATAAAATGTAACATCTAGTCAGGCGTTTACAAATGGCCGAATTTACCAGAGTGCTCCCGTGACGCAAGCGCGATGGCACGTGAACTGACACTGACACTGAAAGACTTCTCTGCTAGCCTAACATGACAAATAAATAAAGATTTTTCATCCTTTCATTCTCAGTCACCTTTTTGCTTATGTATTTTGAATCGCTTTCCACTCTTAATTAATCTACAAACAAATAGAGAAAAACGAAAAGTTTATCCAGTCAGAAATTCTTCCTTGATGCTTACAAGCAAAGTGTTACAGCTGTTTCACACATCACATTCCTGAAGCCGCACATGAGTTGAGCTCCACCCCGTCAGGCCTTCAGACTTTCTTCAGAATCCCTCAACAGTTCAAATGAATGTGCATCTAATGTCAGATTGTCAGATTCATCAGCCAGTCAGATTGATTTATTTGTTCTTGGTGGGTGTGATCTTTAGGATAGGCCCGGTCTAGGCCTTCTAGCTGTCCTTGAGTGACGCAATCATGCTTTAATTGATGTATGTAATTTCAAAGCGAAGAACATGAGATCTTGCTGATGACTCAGCTGTCATCACTGCTGTTATTGCCATTGAGGACTGATTTTTAACTTCAAGCAATTTGTTAAGTACTTTTGCATTGTTATAGCCACATCATAAGTGTAAATTAGGCTGCTTGAGCATTCAGTGTCAGATCAAGTTTTGAAAAGTAGTGCTGCGTTCCATTCAACCCGGAAAGTCGGATTTGACAACTTCCTACTTGGAAAAGTGCAATGGAATGCATCTTGAAATCATAATTACTACTTGTATGCTAATGCAGAAATTCTCAACTCTGATTTCGCTGAGATGCAGGGGCATGAGGTCACACAAACATGTCGACACTCAGGGAGATATACAAAGTAAGTGATAAACATTGACTTTATTAAGTAATATCAATAGATGAGTTTGTTTCCACATTACATAATAAAGCGTGTTTAATAAACGCCTGCAGAAACAGGTGTATAAAACATTATAATCTCTTTTGATAATCGTACACATGAAGTAAAAATGTTAGCGCTGCAGCATTGTTCATCAGTTAGTTTGCTAGGAGACATCTCTAATGAGAATCAAACCCCTGCTAAGCAAACAGGAGTGTTGCAGTTCCGAATATCGGGGAATGGAAGGCATTTATGGTCGGAGATATCAAGTAGGAATATCCCACATCCAACATGAATGGAACGCAGCATAAACGTTTACCCTGACGAAACAAAATTTATTGCAAGTAACATTTAAATCCCAAATATTATTGGATAGATTTTTCCAGGTATTATAGACCTCCTTGGTAGATTCATATGAAAAATTATGATTTTTGAATGTCTGTTCAGGAGATGTTAATTTCACAAAACAGTCATGCTGCAGTTAAAATTAGGCATGACTCAATATAAATGTCATTTCAAGTTCTGGATTTCATGCATGGACATGTTTTTAAAATGTCTATTGGTATTATTAGTTAGCTGCGACATAATGTATGATGCCCAAAGGCATATGGTGTCTTATTCATTGTGAAACTGTGTTTTCTTAATGGCAAGAATCACACTGACTTGAAATGCACGGCCTGCCACAGGTCATTTCAGCCAGTCCATGCTATTGTTGCATAAAATGAGCAACTGACAGACAGTGAATGGACTGTGGGCGTACTGTATGAGGCTTAGACTACTGTGCTCCTAACAGTCCTTATGGGAATGACACAGCTCTATTAATTACCTTATAGTTCACTGTTATTGAGTCATAGACAAGCACAACATGCTTTTAGAGAGTCTGAACAGTGATAGGGTTGTCTCAAGACTGAGAACTGCAAATTCTCGAGTTGTAGAACTAGTTTTTTTTAGCATGCAATTAAAAAAATATTGTCTGTCAAAACCATTCATTCATCACATGCAAAGAAATAGGAGAAGTTTTATATAGTAGTTTAAAGACACACCTGTCACAAAGAATGCAATCTCTTAGAAGTTAAAGCTGAAGTTTGTCATTTCTGCAACACTTGCACCACTGAACAGAATTGCAAAAATAAACAGTGTTTATAAAACAGTTTTCTAAATGTGCCCCTCATCTGCAGTTGTTCGTACATTCAGATAGTCCTGTCCCCCCCAACTCGCGCTATTGGTTGAGCATCGTTGTTGGTGTTGATTTAACTAGGTCATTCAAAAGAGACACATTGTTTAACATTTTCGATCAAATTAACCTAGGCAAATTAACCTAGGAATGGCTTACTTATTTTAGTTATCTCTGCATATTAAGCTGTTACATACTTCAGCTTTAAAGCAAATTTTTTTTTCAACATTAGAATATCTCCTATCACAGCTTAATATGCAGAGACAACTATAAGTATGCCATTTGTAGGTTGATTTCGGCAAAAAGTGTAAACACTGTGCAAGGCGGGAAAGGGAAGTTAAATCGGCCCAGGATTTTACATGGCAACAGGCTCAACTATTGTTCGCTGTCCTTTTCTGCATATCGCAGCACCATTTTGTAGTCCGTTCTGCATAATGTGGCGGCTCATTTTTGCTTATCACGGCCCATTTGGCACATTTCACACCCACACACTCGGTTCACCTGATGGCCAGTCTGCCCCTGATCGGCCCCAAAGTGCGTCGGCCCACCAGGAAAATGCCCAGTATGCCAGATTACCAGTCCAGCCCTGACACTGTGACTCACTGTGGCTCTTTTTGTTTGAGCAGCCCAACACATCAGGTTCAACCAATGGTGTGAGTTTGGGAAAGAATTATCAGATTTTCTGACCAAAGGAAAGCAAGGGTAGTATTCAAGAAATCATTACTTTTGCAAAGGAGTACCTTTGGTCTTGAGGCCTGAACCTAAATTGTACATTTTTTTTTTTTTTTTGGTGTACTCATGGTTGTTTATTCTGTATAAATAAAAGTTAAGCTGCTTAATTGAAGGCCTAATCATTTCCTAGATGTATATCTATTAAAATGTACCTGGGCATGAGTCGTTGTCTGGCCTGATCCCTTCTGCAAGTTTTTTAGTGACTAACCTGATTTCATGTCAGAGGCGTGTGTACCATATCGGTCGTATGGGTCAGAGAGCGGGTCAGGGTGTGGTGCTGAACATTCCTGAATAAAGAAGTGGTGAGGATTCCTTTTGGGGAGGCTGAGGAAGCTAAAAAGAGGGAACTTCCAGTGCAGGATGCCAAAGTCATCTCTGTACAAACATTTCTCATCAGAGTACAGGTAGCCCTTTGAAAAGTTTGAGTGTACCAACCTCCCTTGTAGAAATGGGCCAGAGATTTTTGACTGCAGTACTTGAAAACACCAAGACAATGGTGGTCATTCATATATTGTGACAAGAAAACAATCATTTATGGGAGAAGACTGATGAAATGAGCAAAACATTTTAACATCTGCATCTGTGGTGTAGTCCTACCAAAAAAATTGGTTTACTATTGCCCAGTCCCTTTTCGTATGTCCGGGCGTGTTTGGGAGGCCGGTGGTGAAATGTCCAATGGGGCCGCCAAAAGAGAGTAAAATTATGTTGTAATAAGACAATATTTTAATGGAATATTTCACTAAAATTTTTTATTTCTCTCATTATTCACTTACCCTGATACCATCCCAGATGTGTATGACTGTCTTTCTTCAGCAGGATTTCATTCAATTTGCACTCTTGTAGTCTCTATGTCTGGGTAACAGTAAAAGACTATGGCAATAGACCTTATTCAATAGACCTAGCGCCATCTTTAAATTTTAATAGGAATGACAACGAGGCTGTGAGGGATAGACGTAGTCTCTTGGCACGAATGGTATAAAGCTGTATAAAGCTCCTAGATCACATGTGATTTTCCACAACTCATGTTGTCTGGAGTTCTTTGTATACAGAATGTTCTTGGACAGATATTTTATTAATATTTTGTCCGTGGAATGATCCAGAGACACTTTAAACTGCAGTAAAGCTCATTGAAGAGATAGTAAGTCTATCCCACACAGCCTTGTTGTCATTCCCATAAAAAAATCAAAGATGGTGCTACTGTGAATAAGGTCTATATTGTAAAACTATATATATATATATATATATATATATATATATATATATATATATATGAGATCAAGCTTTTGAAACATTGGACAATTGAGGGACTTGTTCACAACAATTTACACTAGGTGCAAACATTCATTGATGCTCAAGAAGACAACAAACTATTATATGCATACTATACTTTATGTAATTATCTGTAATGTTGACTGTGAAGAGCAGTATTAAATAAAAAAGTTTTTTTTTCTCTTATATTTGAATAAATTATGAATGGGTGTGAACATTTATGAGACAAAAGGGAAGACACACTTATCTAATCAACTATACATACTGTTTATTAAACCTCTGATTAATGGGTAATCAGCTGACTTCCTTTACTTCGGCTTTCTATCTTGATTCTGAACAGCAATCTAAATCAAGTAATTATATGATATGGCAACGAAAAACAGCCATTTGGCTCCTTAATGTTACAGTTTTGGAACCAATGGCTCTCAAGTCATTTTTTTTTAGTCTGGAGCACTGTAAGGGAATGTCAAGCTACATAACAATGCTTCCAGAATTTCTCATTTGTTTTTCATTGAAAAAACAACATAAGGGGTGAGTCAATTATGACATAATTATTGAAGTACTCCTTCAATATTTGCTATTTAAACCTAATAATCTGACATCAGACAAATTGTCATAAGGATGTGACTTTTGCAAGCTACATGTGAGACAATCTTCCCTCGTGTGTTGTTGCTTCCCCCTTACAACAAACAATATAAAGTATAGACCTTGAGACATGACAACACCCAAATGTGAAATCCCATTTTGATAAAAATGGGAAATGAATTGCATTTAAATGTTGTCAGCAAACCTCAAAACACAAATGTGTCTTCATCTCCTGCCACACCCTCTCTGGTGAAGAGCTGCAAACTTTCGGCAAACATTTGTGATGAATCACAAGCTCATTTGCATGTGAAAATAATGAGTGGCAAATTTGTGGCAAGTTTGCAGCTAGTTTGCCAGAACTACATTTTTTCTAAGGCTTATAAGCTATCAATGCAAAGTGAAATTAAGTCACTTATCTTTGTAAGTGGTCTAAAAAACAATAACACTGGGCACAACAACTTTGAGGCAATCTGTTTCATTACGTGTTTTTTCTGTTTTAAATTTGAAGCGTGTGTATATAAATATATTTTTTCCCATCTTAATATGCAGAGATCGCTAACTATAATTAAACCATTTGAAGTTGGATTCTCCTGAAAGTGCAAACCTTCAGTACGTTTAAATGTGCCAATAATCAAGCTACAATTGTTTTAATCAATTATAATAGTTTTTTTGTAGCAGTCTTCATCTGTCTGTTGAAGAATACTGTACATGATATAATGCATTATTTAATATCTGAAGGACATCAGTTGAGGAAGATCAAGCGCTCAATGCTGAGTCCAGTTGTTGTCCGATTAACATGTATACATGCTTGTATAAAGGAAAGTTTGCATAAACATAATCCATCAGACTCCATTGGTTTAATCAATGTCTTCTGAAGTGATACAGTTGGTTTTGGGTGAGAACAGAACAAAATGTAACTCCTTTTTCACTGTACATGACAGTAGTCTCCTTGCCGATCATGATTTCAAGCTCGATTATACTTCCTATAGCACCATCAGGCTCTGCACTTGCTTCAAGCACTAGGAACTGTAATTGAGCTGGATGTAATGATTGTGCCTAGAGACCCCAATGACAAGATGTACAAAGATAAAGGAGATATATTTTGGTCTGTTCTCACCCACAACCAACTGGATCGCTTCAGAAGACATTGATTAAACCATGGGATGGATTAAGTTTATACTGACTTTATCTTCTTTCTGGAGCTTCAAATTCCTGATCACCAGTCACTTGCATTGTATGGACCTACAGAGCCGAGATATTCTTCTAAAATGATTCTTTGTGCTCAGCAGAAGAAAGTTATACACATCTGGGTTGGCATGAGGGTGAGTAAATGATGAGAGGATTTTTGGGTGAACTATCCCTTTAAACGGGTCAATAGATGGACAAGCCGCAAGTAAGGGTTGTGTTGCTGTAGCCTTTACTGAACAAGCATGAATTCACACTGTTCAAAGAGCTCACACAAGGGCTCATACAAACAGGGGAGAGATTCAATTACAGTGATGAATTGTGTCAGGAGTGCAGGAGTTCAAAGAGACAGCGGAAACCTCATTCTGAGTATACAGATTGAAAGTGGAACAGCTATATTCCCCTGCTCGATTTTTAACCCTGTAGTGAAACATTATACTAGCTTTGTGGCTGTTTGTTATCCATCTATTTAAATTAAAAAAAAAAAAAAAAAAATATATATATATATATTCCTTCTTCCCAAATTGTGCAATCCTAAGAAACACCAACAAATTCCCTGCACAGGTCACTATTATTTTGATTATTGTCGAATGCATGGAAAAACTTGATCATTCATCAATGCAGTAGAATTTGTCATTAATACCCAATGAAATGATCGCTACTTGCATTGGTTTGTATCCAAACCTGTCCTTATGGTTTACAAAGGTAGAGACAACCATCTGTAATAGTAAAATTAATATTGTATTTGATACCCATGGGGCCGAATATTTATGGTTGCCATCAAATTAAAGTCAGAAAGTGCTGTCTGTAAGGGTAGGAGTGGAAGAGGTGTTTAGGAACTGTTGTTGCAGTGGTCTGCCTGGGCTCTGGCTGGTCATGATTTCTAAAAGCTGTGCAGTCATACTGAAAGGATGTGGCTAGTATTTGTGGTGGGTATGTTTTCATGGAAACTATGATATTTTGGTTATGATATGTGCATATGTAAGAGAGCGTTTAAGTCTTCCTTGGAGGGAGCAGGCGTTGTTGGATATGCATGATTATCGGGCAACAGGAATGTGGGTCAGGAAGGAAAAATGAGGCAGTGGGACTGAAGCTGAAGACAGACACTACAGAACATCACGCCATTTGAAGAGGGTTAAGGTGAGCTGTTATTAACCCTTTCATGCATGAATGACTAAATCACAAAAGGACGAAAAGTCTTGTTGTTTAATAAAAAAAAAGAATATAATCATTCCCATTTACCCTTCACTAAGCCCAGCCCCAAAAGCATTTCTGACCAATCTTATCTTAGCAACTGTTGCCATTACCATTTCTCTGACAAGCACTTGCGAAGGGTAAATTCATTTTCAAAATAATGTATTTACTGTCCACTGAAATAAAGATGGAATTTTGATTGGTTCTTTAAAAAGCTTGTCAGTTAAGCAAGTTTTGAACTTGTAACTTAAAGAAATAGTCATCTGAGCCATATTATACAATATTCGGGAAAGGGGTTGACATCTCAGAATGACTTCTGCAGAGGGTTTTTATTCAGTGTAGATATTCAGAAAACAAGTTTTTAAACAGTTTCAATGGCTATTCAACTATTATCAGCCTAATAGCAGCATATTGACACTATATTAACAGTATCAAAGGATATTAAAGGTCTGCAGAAGCTTTTAGACAAAGTTGTTGGTGTCATGAGTCTCATGATTTTGGTAACAGTACATTCTCAAACTAACAAATGATGTCTGCAAAGTCAGACAGTTGCCACTGCTATTCATCTGCTCACAGAATCCTTTGAAGAATTGCTTGATTACTTCACCAGTAGAAGTGAGGACTTCTTGCCCTCAAAATGGTTTTAGCTCAGCATTAGGAAGCTGGAATTTTAGGTGAAAAGCTGCTTGTCACTTTACTTGTCAGACTGATGACATGACCTACTTTAATAGTGGAATGAAAAGTGGAACCACAATAAATTGGTTTTAGAAAAAACTGATATTGGGCTTTAATTGGACTGTGTCTTTCGGCATTGAGCTGGCACAAGCATAGCATAGGTCCCCCCCAATAAACACAAGAATCCCTGACATACACAGAAAAGCATGCAACTTGGACTGGAGGAGGACAAGGGGGCTATCGTTAACTTTAAGAGCAATGAACCCTTCATATTTGCGTCCTTTCCAGCCCATAAAGTGAACCCATGGGTGTAAAATAATGGCTGTGAACCCAGCATAGAGAGAGAGATTGTGTGTGTGTGTGTGTGTGTGTGTATGTCCCTTTCTCTAGTTATTTTACCTCACTGCATCCTATATCACTGCTCATATTTTCCATGGTGATCAAGTGTCTTAAAATATGCAGCTGTTACACGTTGTAGTTTTTCCATTTATCTTTATATCTGTTCCAGTGGCGGCTGGTGGTTTTCAAAAGAGGGGAAACACAGATGTTGGTAAAAAAAAAAAAAAAAGTGTACTCGCATATTTTTTCATTTTTAATATTATTATTTATTCCATTATTCTCAGTTGTTGTTGTTGTTGTTTTTTTGCTGGTCTAGTTTGGCAACTTAAATGTGAAGTCTGTTCTCCTTATTTTTTGCACAAAATGGTTCATTTTGATTCTCCAAAATTAATTCAACAACATTAGCACTAGCATTGTCTGCCATTTTGCCCCCAAAAGTAGCAATGTTGCCAACTCACAAAAAAAAATAACTCTTAAAAAAAATTAACCAGTGAACATACTGAATGAAAATACAAGAACCTCCGATATGCTGTCACTCATGCACATCAACTTTTCAATGATTGTCCATTTCCAAGCAGGATAGAATACATTGATTGAAAGCCCACTGTCCAATCACCCTTATGAAGCTCCCATAGACACCCAGAGGCATCCGGGCAGGACCCAAAATGACATGTTTAGAGCCTCTTGTCCAATGAACATCGATCTTTTGCCCCACTGTATTCAATAGGACACACCTCTGCCATAGACTCTGCCAAGGCTTCAATGGGGCTTAATGGGCTGTGCATAAGTAAACTCCAACAGACATAATCATGCAGATAACGACAACGGAACGAATATTGCGAAAGTGTTGTATGCTGTTGCACACTTTTGTTACTAGAAATATTGAGCTGGGACAATAAGTATCAGAATTATTGAGAGGTTATATGTGCAATTTGATAATGTCATTATGCAATATTAATGACATTGTAAGGGAAGCCATGCTTCCCGTGTAGTCTTCACTCTGAAATATGTCAGATTACACAAGTAAATGGGTTGGGAACTTGGTTTCACATTGGCTTTAATCTTAATTATCTCTGAGAGTTTAAGCAGTGAGTCTAGTTCAACTTGTAAAATCCTGTTTGTCCTATAAAATGTGCTCCATTTGTATCTCTTTTTCCTTGCAGTGTTTGCCTAAGTAGTTTTGCAGAAATGTTCCCGAGCATGCCTCGATTAAAACAAGCTGTCCTAACAAAATACACAGCCAACAGCTGGCAAAGCAAAACGATGCTACAGAAAGAGTGGCTGTTTGTGTAAGGACAGGGTGGGGCTAAGAATTAGTGGCCCAGCTAATATGTTAATACTTCAGACCTCTTTGAACTGACCTTTGGTCAGTGTTCTGAATATACTTTCTCTGAGTCAAGCAGAAGAGGCCTTATTGCTTTTGGTCGCCCGCAACTTCTGCAGCTGTAATTGGAATCCTGGTTTACAAGACAGCTGGTGCTGATGAAGGACTACTTGAGAAGCTGTTTTGATTCATTTATATCTGCAGTTGATCAGCACACTGTGCACACTTAATCTTTTTTGCTTCTTTATAGCTGTTCTGGGTGCAGTAGATGAGAGCCTTCAAACACACATAAGCTCACTTGCAGTGAACATGTTATAAGCTCACTTTCAGTGAACATGTTATCATGTCTAAAGATATTTGGGCAGTCCAGTCAAGTCGTACCTGCTCTTCTTTCTATACAATGACTTGGCATGTTAATGACTGTCAAGTGCAGCTGCAATTTTGCTTGTTATATAAAAACACTAAGCTCACTTAAAGGTGCACTCAGTATTTTTTTCCTCATTAAAAAAAAGTTTTACTCCTAAATAAATTAATAGTAATTTTGAAACAAATATATATATATAATCATGATGACACATTTGAGGTGAAGGCTCTAGTCATATCAGTAACCTAAAAAAGCAATTTTATTCTACATTAAGAGGGTCTGCACATGGGGGCTGCCATGTTAGTATCACATGACCAGCCAAATACAATCTTAGTAACTGCTCTGTTATTGGACATTTTCACTCTTGGTTTAAATGAATCATGGTTTACTGCGAGAGGGCCTGGGTAGCTCAGCAAGTAAAAAAGCTGACTACCACACCTGGAGTCGCAAGTTCGATTCGACTGGCCCTGTTGCTAGGGTGGGTAGTGTCATGATGGGTTAACCTCCTCGTGGTCGCTATAATGTGGTTCTCGCTCTTGGTGGGGCGCCTGGTAAATTGTGCATGGATGCTGCAAAGAATAACATGAAGCCTCCATACACACTAGGTCTCCGTGGTAACACACTCAACAAGCCACATGATAAGATGTGCGGATTGACGGTCTCAGATGTGGAGGCAACTGAGATTCGTCCTCCGCCACCTGGATTGAGGTGAGTCACTATGCCACCACGAGGACTTAGAGCGCATTGGGCAATTGGGCATTCCAAATTGGGGAGAGAATAAAAAATCATGGTTTACTATGAATACTGATTTTCTACAATGGCATCTATAACCTTTGTGTAAATATTGTGTTTGAATGATGCTGCATCCATGCCCCTTGGTTTCAGTGTAAGTCCAAGACAACAAAAACTTACTGTGTTCACCTTTAACATTTGGTCATAATAAAGTGCTCGACGTGGTCTTCTGCTGTTGTAGCCCTTCCACCTTAAGGTTTGATGTGTTGTGCATTCTGAGATGCTATTCTGCTCACTAGCCTTTTTGTCAGCTCCAACCAGTCTGTCCATTCTCCGTTGATGTCTCTTCAACAACAATGCATTTCCATCTGGAGAACTGCTACTCACTGGATGTTTTTTGTTTTTGGCACCATTCTGAGTAAATTCTAGAGACTGTTGTGCATGAAAATCCCAGGAGATCAGCAGTTACAGAAATACTCAAACCAGCCTGACTGGCACCAACAATTGTGCCATGGTCAAAATCACTGAGATCCAATGTTTTCCACGTTCTGATGGTTGATGTGAACATTAACTGAAGCTGCTGGCCCATATCTGTATGATTGTTTGCATTGCACTGCTGCCACACGATTGGCTTATTAGATAATCACATGAATATGTAGGTGTACAGGTGTTCCTAATGAAGTGCTCATTGAGTGTATATGTTATGTATGAATCTGAACGCAGTTTTAATTTTAGACAGCTAGACTGTACCATCTGACGCTTATATAACCAATTACTGCCAGACTACCCCTGGTAAGAACAGCAAAATACATTAACTAGGATTTTCACTTTAAAAAAAGAAGAAGAAAAAAGGAGAATATGCTTTGCATAAGAGTTGTTGTTGATTTTGAAAGTAATACGTCAGACTACTTATATATAGTATTTTCGCACAAATTCATCAGTCACTTGGTCGAAGTTAATAAAATTAGACAGATTCCAACATGGACAAGTTATCCTTGAAAGCTGTAAACAAAATGCAAAGTGAAAGAAAATAGAACCCAAACTACTTTAAATGTGTGCACGGTCTCCACATGTATATAAAATCGTATAAAACTTTATATAAAAATCCAATTTATAAAAACTCCTGTAGAAAATCTAGGTTCTGAACCACTGCATTAGGTGATTTATAAATAAAAGAGAACAAATTCGATTTTTGGTTCTGTGCAGTTTGAACAATTGTGTGCAATGTGCTTCTGAACTTTACATGCAATACCCCAACTTCCCCTTTCATGTTCTCACCAAAGGCTCTGCCAACTCAAATTAATTTTGCTTATTGATACTGCCTCTCATTTTAGGTCACCAAATACATATGCACACATAGAAAGGACAGGTTATTTTGGGGTAAATAAATTTGCTAAAAACTTCCAGTTTATTTTTGCAAACAGTTTCCCAAGCTACGAGATGATCATTCTGTTTACTCAGACAAGTTAAGCCTTGAGGGAAACATTAGCCTGTAATTGTTTCCTCGTTTGTTTACTTGGCAAATGTAGACGAGACCAACAGGTAAATGACACATTTTACATGCATTTTAATTTTGTAGTGGTAGCTCATAGACATCTCACATGGCCTTTAAATGATGCTTGACTTCTCAACGGGCTTGTATTTTTGTCCAGCAACAACCAATTTCATATGCTGTGCTAAACTTATCAATAATTGAAATCTATTTAGTATTTGTTATAATAAATGTTCAATGTTAAAATCCTCACACAATGGTAAGGTTGTAGTTTTTTTAAACAGTGAGGTGTGTATCATTTCTGCGCTACAATGGGTCACCAAATTAAATAGCAAAAATATTGACAAAAATAAGGTTTTCAAGCAGGTTTCCTGAACATTCGTCCTTTCTTCATAGATCAAACAAACAGATTGTCTCACCCCAAACTCACGCAAGTGGTTGAGCCAGTGTGGCTGTGTTGATCCATGGTGTTTATAGATTTAGAGGTCGAAATCTATAAATTGCTTACTTGTACTTATACTTATACTTGCATAACAAGCTGGGTTAGTTTAACATTGAAAAAAACTGCACACATCACATCTTAACAATTTGATCTCTCTTGAAAATCTCATTTAATGAACTTGACATCTGTAATATACATATTAGAAGAGGTTATCAAACGCATTGAAGCTTGAACTCATTGTTTAAAATTTGCTATACTGCATGGTATACAATTTATTTTAAAAGACTTTCAGTTCTGTTTACTCCTGTCAGAGCAAAGTTGTCTGTGTGAGAAGTTTGGATTTGTGGAGATTTTTGGGGCAGTAAAGTTTGTGTTTGTAATGGAATCATCCCATTACAGCCTCCATTCGGACACTAAAAGAGACCCAAAAATTAAAATTGGGTCATCTTTTCATACCATTCTGTTGTTCCAAACCTCTATGACTTTTTTTCTTGCATGGTACACTGGAGAAGTTTTGAAGACTGTTGTTCATGCTCTTTTTCTATGCCACTATAGTCAAGTCAAGCTATTTATTGTCATTGTACAGACCAAGTTAGTTTTGTATTCCCCAAGGTAGTTGCAATTTTGTAAATTAAATTTCTTATAAATGGAAAATATGTAATAAATAAAGAAAACTGTAGAAATATTTGTTGAATTAGACAAATCTGCCATTGCTGGTTCAAACCAAATGATGCATCCAATCCTTCGTTAGTAATTCAAAAATGTCACTTCAGACATAGTATCATGGCTTGTGCTGTATCTACCAAGTTATTGGATAAACAAGAATAGGTGAGTGTGTGTGTGTGTGTGTGTGTGTGTGTGTGTGTGAGAGAGAGAGAGAGAGAGAGAGAGAGAGAGAGAGATACAGTAAAGAGAGATGGAGTGTGTGCTATCACCTGTTGTCACTCCCAAGCTTTCTGGAGATCAGATTTCTCAATGGAAAAATACTGTCCAAGCGGGGGTATTTCTCCCTATTTTGCTGTAGCCGGTGCGCAAGAGTCATTCACTATAGAAACTGCAATGTCCTCTGCCATTTTACAGTATGTCCTTTCACATGTGGAAAGTCTGATAAGTGGTATTCGCCTTGAGTTTATGTAATTAATCAGTTTGTTGTGTCTCTTAGCTGTGATGAGCTGTAATGCTGAAGTTGTTCGTTTAAAGCCATTTAAAGCTATTTCCTAGCTTTAGTAGTGTCGTAGTAATACAAGCGATCATGTAGTGCTGTTGTATGTAAACACTGACTGACCAGCTCATATTACACACACAAATTGTCTTTTGCCACCACCTGCAGGCTAACATATGTAATGTCAAAAATTACATGTAAAGAGACATATACAGTAGCTTTTAACACATCTGCACTGCTCTTACACTTTAGTTTAGAACGGCAAGAATACAAGCGGAGTTATGCAAACACTGAAGTGTCCGAGTGATGATGGTGTAAGACCATCGTTACTAACGGAACATCTCTGGAACTATATTGTGTATATATATATATATATATATATATATATATATATATATATATATATATATATAATTACGTATATAATACATTTTATACATCCTTATAGATGTATTATAGTGCAAGTATTATATGATGTGCAAAATGCTCCAAATAAAGAGCAGAGACAATTAGAATACACTTTCTCTGATGATTTCAAGCTTCTCAAAAAAGACACCAAAGCATCATAAAAGTGGTCTATATGACTGGCACAAGTTCTTGAGAGAAGTAGCAATGTCCATTAACACAAAAAATGTTATGTTACCGTTAATTCAACTGATCCAGCTCACAAAACCTATGAATAATTTGTTCACATATCAGATCGATCTGGTCCAATGACCACATTTACATGTACTTAAGAAAACAGTTTTTTTTATTTTATTTTATTTTCCTCCCCAATTTGGAATGCCCAATTCCCAATGTGCTCCAAGTCCTTATGGTGGCATAGTGACTCTCCTCAATCCGGGTGGCGGAGGATGAATCTCAGCTGCTTCCGCGTCTGAGACCGTCAATCCGCACATTTTATCACGTGGCTTGTTGAGTGTGTTACCACGGAGACATAGTGTGTGTGGAGGCTTCACACTACTGTCCGTGGCATACACGCACAACTCACCACGCACACCACAGAGAGCGAGAACCACATTAAAGCGACCACAAGGAGGTTAACCCAACTTGAACTTGACTCTACCCACCCTAGCAACCAGGCCAATTGATTGCTTAAGAATCCTGACTGGAGTCACTCAGCACGCCTTGGATTCAAACGTCTCCAGGTGTGTTAGTCAGCGTCTACTTGTTCAGCTCCCAGGTCCCCTTTTTCTAGCATTTTGAAGAAAGCGGCGCTCTGAAATGTCATATAAATGAGAATGACGAATTCCTTACACCATTTAAGGGATTAAGAGAAAGCGGTTTAACACACCTAGGTTTCTCCCGTAGAGCACAGCTTAATGTGGCCATGTAAACACATAAGCTTTCTGACATGTTTTTGAGGAATGTGCATGTGTGTCGAACAGACCAGAGAACAAATGTCATAGGATGGAGCCCAACAACAATCAACAGAGTGGAAATAATTCAACATTTCTGGGACTACAGTGGGAAAAGCACATACGCTATAAACTATACTTTTACATTTACATACACCTCTGTAAAATATTGACGGTCCCTCACGTTTGCATATTTGTGCTAGTACATTGAGGGAATCCGGGAGTTTTATGTAAGAGGGAAATCCTACTATTGCAGCACAAATCCACTGCATAACGCAATGGAAAGTTAAGGAAAGAAACACAACAACAAATCTGGAATTTGAAGCAATGGAGAATAAAACCATGTTTTGAAAAAACCATGAGAATAAAATGCTATGTTTGTTATTTACACACACGTTGCAGGGATATTATGTTGCTGTGGAGATAGCTGCTTACTGATCAGTGTATGTAAACGGGAACGATGCTTTTTCACAATACTCTGCTTTCTCCCAATAAGCAGCTTTCTGGTGTCCATGTAAATGTAATCAATGACTTTATGACACAGTTGCAGCTGTTAACAGATTACTGAAAGGGAACATTATCAGAGAATAACTATTTCAATTCCTATTTGTTTCAAACTCAAAGCTTTCATATAACTTCAGAAGACTTAGAACATATAGATTTATGGGCAACTTTTATGGGGCTTTTGCTGCCTTTTTGAAGCTAGACAGCTTCAATTAATTCATTAATTGCATGGTCTTTCAGTCTCTGTGGAAGAAAGCCATGCAGGTTTGGAACAACATGAGTGTGAGTAAATAATTTTTTTTAAAAATAATTTTGGATGTACTATCCCTTCACCTTCCCTGCTATGTTTCCATCCAGTACTTTCATAAAAAAAATAACAGCCATTTAAAAAACGATGAAGGAAAATACTGGTGAATATAAAAGGCAAGAGAATGAATGAATCAGCAGAAGGTTGTCATGTGTCAGCTTCTCTAGCAGAGGCATCTCTGCCACATGTTGGCCAACTTAACAAAGAGAGCTAAAGAAAAGCTGGACAGCTGCAAATGCTCAACTTGCAGGAAATGGGATTGGGTTTGGGGGCATGACTCTCTTTATATGTGAGAGACCTCTCGCTGTGTTTAGACATTAAGGACTCAGATGAGAGGTGGCAGAGAAAGTATGATATGTTAGTCATGTGTCTCTTTTCATTACACGACAAAATCTTTTTGTTTGAGCTTGTGCTGTAGTTTATATATTCTACTGAACAAAAAACATTAAGAAAATTCTAGTTGTTGTGTGACACACTGTTGTTGTGTCTCAAATTATCATCTATATCACTGATCCTCCACCAAATTTCACAGTGTATGCTAGACACAGGTCTCTAACTAGCCATTATACGACCAGGAGGAGAATCTGTGATGATCTGGAGTTGCTTCAGCAAGGCCGGATTTGGGCAGATTCGTCTTTGTGAATGACGCATGAAGGTTAGGCTGGAGGAAAACTTGCATCCTTCTGTTCTGACAATGTTCCCCAACTCTAAGGATTGTTTTTTCCAGCTGGACAATGCTCCATGCCACACAGCCATGTCAATCAACGTGTGGATGTAGGTCCACTGGATCAAGACCCTGTCATTGCCAGCCAAATCTCCAGACCTGAACCACATTAAAAACCTCTGGAATGTTATCAAGAGGAAGATGGATGACCCAATCCATCAAACAAAGCAGAGCTGGTTGAATTTTTACACCAGGAATGGTGTAAATTCACCCAAAAGCAATGTGAAGGACTGGTAGAGAGCATGCCAAGACACATGAAAACTGATTGCATATCGGTTATTCCACCAAATATTAATTTCTGAACTCTTCCTATGTTAAAACATTAGTATTGTGTTGTTTAAAATCAATATGAAATTGTTTTCTTTGCATTATTTGGGGTCTGAAAACACGGCATCTTTTTTTTATTTTGACCAGTTGTCATTTTCTGCAAATAAATGCTCTAAATGACAATATTTTTTACTTAGAATTTAGGAGAAAATAGTAAATCCAGAGAAACTGATCATTTTTTCCAGAGCTGTATATATATATATATATATATATATATATATATATATATATATATATATATATATATACTACTGGTTAAAAGTTTAGAAACACTTGACTGAAATGTTTCTCATGATCTTAAAAATCTTTTGATCTGAAAGCGTATGCTTAAATGTTTGAAATGAGTTTTGTAGACAAAAATATAACTGTGCCAACATATAAATTTATTTAATTATTAAAAAATGTCATTTAAAAATAGTTTTTGAAATTGATGATTTGGAACAAATAATAAAGAAAAGTAGCCAATATGTGCCCAACATAGAAGGGAACTACTTCAATACAGTTTAAAAAGCTTCCCAGGATGATACCTCAAGAAGTTGTTTGAGAAAATGTCAAGAGTATGTCTGCAAATTCTAGGCAAAGGGTGACTACTTTGAAGATGCTAAAATATAGAACAGTTTTGATTTATTTTTTATTTTGTTTAGTGACTACATAATTCCCATATTTCCATTTCTATTATTCCATAGTTTTGATGACTTTACTATTATTCTAAAATGTGAAAGAAAATTATAATTAAGAATGAGTAAGTGTTTCAAAACTTTTGACCGGTAGTGTGTGTGTGTATATATATATATATATATATATATATATATATATATATATATATATATATACACATACATACACTTGCTGAGCTCTTTATTTGGAACACTGTGGTCCTAATAATGTGCCTGACATGGTCTTGTTGTAGCCCATCTGCCAGTCTGGCCATTTTCCGTTGACCTCTCTCATCAACAACCATGCCATGCTCTAAATCATTGAGATCACAATTTTTCCCCCATTCTTATGGTTGATGTGAACATTAACTGAAGCTCCTGACCTGTATCTGCATGATTTTATGCACTGCACTACAGCCACACGGTTGGCTGATTAGATAATCGCGTGGATGATTGTTGGTGCCATATTCCTGTAAATGCTGATCTCTGAAAATGATATGATGTTTCAAACATATGTGATCCCGCAAGTTTTAGCATGTTTGCCAAGTTTGAGTTCAAAACTGCATCTCAAGTGATGCATGTATTCACAAAACATGGTGATAGGAAACATACTGTAACTGCTTTTCTACTGCACATAAGAATTCATAGTTTTTCTGTTGAGAAAATTTTTATTTCATATGCATGTGATGTTGCTTCTAGCTTTAGAATTTTAGCCAGCCTGAGTCCTCACTGTGTCTTAAATAATGTACATATTCACACAATGTAGAGTGATGAGGAACACTAATCCTTTTTTTTGTTTACTGCACAAAGGATTAATTTTTTCTGTTAACAGAAAAGATGTTTAATACACATGATTTGCAGGAAATCACAAGCTCATTTGCATGTGAAAATGGTGAGTGGCAAATTTGCTGCAAATTTTTGGCAAGTTTGTGGCTTGTTTGCCAGAACTCTCGATTTTTTGCCTCATTGTAAGTATAGACCGCGATCTGCTGTTTGTGTTTAAGGGCTGGTTATGTATTAATGTTGTCAGTTAAAATCGCTGCTCAATTTCCCCGCTAACTAGCTCTGGCACAAGTAGCACGGTGGAAGGGTGTGTATGTGTTTCGAGTGCAAACTCACATTCAGGTCTGCCTCCATTCTGATATGCAATCCTCACTTTTCACAATCCAGTCAACAACCAATAGATAAAATCAAGTCCCTGCCTTATATTATTTTCTGGTTCGATAAGCCATTTCACTCGGAAATACACCAGATAGCAAGAGCCTTTGGGCCAAATGTGGAATTTAAATGTGGATCTGGCCTAGATCTGGCATGGATAAACACATGTGGGATAAACTTTCACCATATATGTTTTGCCAAAGCTTTAGAATTGGAGGGAATTTTGGAGGGTCACAACTGACATTGAGGTATATGGCCCAGATGACAACATAGCTGAGAGCCATCTTGGCTATGGCAAGCCATGGAAGTTTGTGGTTAACATTTGGTTTATACTTGGGAAAACACATGTCGGCAGGTGTGGGAGTCCAATAATCCCATTGGTTGGTCTTGTTGTGGTAGCATCTTTTTTCAATTCCGATTGGAGGAGGAGTGAAACTGTCACTACAGCAGCAATTTAATACTGGACAGTGGCCATTTTCCCCACTCTTTTCTCTCCTCACAACTCCCATATCCTGACACACCCTTAAGTAGCTTGAAGTAAGTGTAGTTTTGTCATTTTAAAAGCATATTACTGATATATTCAGAAAATTTTAAATAGAAAATTATCTGATTTAAAAAAAAACAAAAAAAAAACAAACATTTAGCTCCAAAAGGTGTAGATGGTGTCTGTTGTGTTTTTCAGGTTATAAAAAGAGTCTGATATGTGACTAATTCTATCAATTCTATCTAATCTTCTTCCTAAGAGGTTGGGAGTGAAAAATATATTGCACATGGGTCAGATTTTTCTATTATGACTACCAACTTTAATACACTTTTCATTTGTTATGTTTAACATTATCTTAAATAAAAGTACTTTCACATCAATTCAACCTCTTCCAATGTTAATATCAATATCAACACACTTCTGTATTGCTTAACATGTAATATTTTACTTTAAATAAAAAAGATTGTGATTTAATTTTGTGGTTTATGTTTGATTTATTGTGCAGCAAATTCAATTATTGAGAAGGCTTGGTGTTCTTCTGGTTCAATTCTGGGAGAATACCTGCATTTAGTCTATCAGACATATATGGGCCACATAAGGGCTGTCAGGCCTTAACAGAACTCAACCAAACAATAATTACATATAAGGCCATGTGTGCACCAATCAAGTTATGACACAGTTTTGGCTCTGTTCTGGCAAACAAAATATATACCAGATTTGGGCCGACATTCACTTTCTATCCTATGCCACATTTCAGCCGTTTATTTCCTCTTTATCATGTTTTGCTTGGTTAGGATGTGCTTGGTTACTGTAGATGGCTGTGAAATGCAACTACTTTTGAGCAGTTCTTTTCCTAAAAACTTTTGAAGAGTGTACAAAAAATGTGATAGTTTTTCCAAAAATGTATATTCTTTCATCATTTACACACCCTCATGTTGTTTCAAACCCATATGGCTTTCTTTCTATGGAACACAAAAGGAGATGTACAGTTGCTAAGTTCTTAGTCTGTGTTCCACAGAAGAAAGTCATATGGCTTTAAAATATACATGATGAAAATGATATATATACACCGATGAGCAAAAACATTGACCACCTGCCTAAAACTGTATGCAGTTGGTCCTCCGCGTGCCATCAAAACAGCGCCGATCCGCCGAGGCATGGACTGTCCTTTGGGATCTGGCACCAAGACATTAGCAGCAGATCCTTAAAGTTCTGTTAATTGCGCCGTGGATCGGACTTGTTGGTCCACCACATCCCACAGATACTCAATCGGATTGAGATCTTGGGAATTTGGTGGCCAAGGCAACACCTTGAACTCTTCATCATGTTCCTCAAACCATTCCTGAACAGTGTGTGCAGTGTGGCAGGGGACATTATCCTGCTGAAAAATGCCACTGCCATCAGGGAATACCACTGTCATGAAGAGGTGTACCTGGTCTGCAACGATGTTTAGGTAGGAGGTTTCCTCCACCGGCTTGTTGTCTTCCCACAGTGCATCCTGGTGCTATAACTTCCCCAGGTAAACGGCGCACATGTACACATCCATCCATGTAAAAGAAAATGGGGCTTATCGGACCTGGCTGCCTTCTTCCACTGCTCCAAGGTCAAGTTCTGACTGTTGCATGCCCAATGTAGGTGCTTTCGCTGGTGGACAGGGGTCATCATGGGAACTCTGACCGGTCTGCGGCTTTGTAGCCCTATCCGAAGCAGTGTGCGATGCACTGTGTGTTGTGACACATTCTTCCCGTAACCATCATTCAAAATTTCTGTGACTTGTGCCACAATAGACCTTCTGATGGTTCGGATCAGACGGGATAGCCTTCATTGCCCTTGTGCATCGATGAGCCTTGGACGTCCAAACACCCTGTTGCCATTCGTTGTTTGTCCCTCCTCGGACCACTGTTGGTAGGTACAGGGCTTGTTGATGAGAGAGGTCAACAGGGAATGGCCAGACTGGTTCTAACTGACAAAGTCTACAGCAACTCAGATAACCACTCTGTACATTTGTGGTAAGGAGACAGCATGCTATTCTGAGATGTGGTTTGGCGCTGTTTTGGTGACACGAGGGGGGCCTACACAATTAAAAGCAGGTGGTTTTAATGTTGTGGCTGATCGGTGTATATATATATATATATATATATATATATATTGGCAGGTAGTTCATGAAAGTAATCTTTTCATTATTCTCTTTTTCCTGCAGTAATCAGGGCCAAGGTGGTTGGAAAAAAAGAAGTGGCTTCTGGGAACGATATTTATGGGAACCCCATAAAGCGGATCCAGTATGAGATAAAGCAGATAAAGGTGAGGGACATAAAGGATAAATAAATGTATTTTTTGCCTCAGCCTATCCAGTTGTTATTCTAACATAGTTAAACATAGTAAAATGTCATTATTTACGCACCTTTAAACTCATACCCTGACTTTCTTTCTGCCATGGAACACAAGAGGAAAATGTTCAAAGAATGTTTATGTTGTTATTTTTTTTCCATACAATGAAAGTGAATGGTGACTGAGGCTGTCAGTCCCGAACATGGAAGTTGTGTTCCCTGAAAGATAGAAAATCATACGGGTTTGAAAAAATAAGAGGGTGAGTAAATTATGACAGAATTTTAATTTTGGGGTAAACTGTCCCTTAAAATGCAATGTATGAATTCCTCTTTCAGATGTTCAAAGGCCCGGATCACCACATCGATGTGATCTTCACCGCGCCCTCATCTGCTGTGTGTGGGGTGACAAATTTGGACACAAGTGGCAAGAAAGAGTACCTCATCTCAGGTAAAAGTCATTTCTCTGCAGTGAGGTTTGTTTTTTTGGTCAAGGAATGTGTAATTTGAGATGTTTAACGAGCACGGTCTAACCACAGTGCCTTCACAGCAAAGCACTTGCCATTTTGGCACATCCCACACTTAAAGGGATAGTCAACCCAAAAATAAACATCATTTACTCACCCTCATGTTGTTCCAAACACATATGACATTTTGTTTTTGCTGTGGAACTCAAAAGAAAATGTTTGGCAGAATGTAGTCTTAGACCACCCACAGTCCGGGCTCTTCGTCTTATGATTGGAATAGCTTTCTCAATGGAGTCAGCTCAAACCTGATTGGCTGGTTAAATAGAACTTCCGCGAATAAACGCAAAATTTTATCAGTCTGTCTGTTGTGTTCAAAAGGTGTCGTGTTGATAGAATGAATGTTTTAAGAACAAAATAATCACAGAATTTGCTCAAGTTTGCCAGGCTTGTGACATCAAATCTTTCAAACATATTCAGAGTTTCGTTTGTGTCCCCTAGCATAAAGTAAATCGCATATCCACAAGCAGAGCTGCATTTTCTGCTTTGTTTACTTAGTTATGTCTGTGAAATTTTCTATAATGAGGTTTTCATATATCTGTCTTTTATTATGGTATGATACTCCAATAACCCCACCCCTAAACACCCCGTAATGACAAAACCGACTGTGATTGGTCACTTTAACGTGCCAGTTAGATGGCTTTTAATGTTGAACTGCGCTGTTCTTCACCAATTAAAGCTGCTATAGAGCCCAGATCTTGGCCGGCAATGCGGGACTAGGCAGAATGTTAGTCTTACTCACCATTCACTTTCATTGTATGGGAAAAGATGAAAGTGAATGGTGACTGAGGCCAACATTTGGTCTAACATCTCGTCCTACGAATCATACAAACAGTTTACAAACCGTGACATAGTGAAATACATTATGTTGAATTTACAGATGAATTTCAATATGTGCTTCTCTCTAATGAACTTGCTGAGCAAGCAGCTCTGAAGGGAAAAAAACAGAATTTACAGTAAAAGGACGTCAAAAGATGAACACAGACATCTTCTGGTTTCTCCATCTCAGGCCATTCCAGCAGAGCCCAAATTACAGAGTTGACAAGGCAGAGGTCTGTGGAGGGTAGCAATTGCCTTTAAAAGCTGAAGTTTTAGAGGAGGAGGGGAGGTAAAATAATGAGGGTGCTGATCCTGTAGTGCGGAGTAACTGCTGACGTTGTTATTTCAAGGCACACATTCCCTTCAGTACAAGGGTTAGAAAGTGTCAGAGAATGCAGAAGCAGGACCCAAAAGCAGAGTTAAAAAATAAGGGATTTATTTAAACAAAAACAAAGGCTAAATCCACCATAAACTCCCACAAGGGGAAAAAAACAAATATCTACCATGTAGGGGAAACAGACAATCCAGGCTGGGGCAGAGGAGAACGGGGCACAGGACCGACCAGACCGAGAACAAAACTGGATCGACAAACAGGACCAACATAGGGGAACAAACAAGACAAATTGGCTAAACACACGAGGAGGCTAAAATAGGGAGAGAAATCAAACCACTTAACAGGGGACAGGTGAGGTAAATGAGCTAATAATAAGCAAACAAGGAGACAGGGAATGAGATAAGACGGTGATACAGAAACTAAACAAAGCCACATGAAACAAAACACCTGAATGGCATGAGTGCACATCAGCAAGACAATGAGCCAATATACGCCCATGCCAACTGACAAACAAGACGAGAGAATGCGTAGCAATGCCAAACAAATTGATGCCATGCATTCTCACACTAAACAAAACCTGAGCATACATCGTGAGGGAAACTCCATGCAACATGTGACAAAAACAAGACAGGAGACCTGTGCGAGAGTTCAGCCACACACACCCGACACTTTAGACTGAAGTGACCAAACCTCAGCACATAAAGACAGCTCAGGGTGTGACGCAAGGCACACCCCTGTTCACGAGAGACAAAATATTGAATCGAGTGTATGCTGCCAAGATGACATAAGCGTGATGCACCCACGTCACTAACAGACAGGCATGGAGCACGAGTGTCCAGATCCCGATTGAATGAGACCAAAACCGAACCAGACAGGAAGTCAAGACCCAGACACCGTGCTCCCGACATGAAACAAGACAGACCGAAGAGCGCACAGCAGGGAATACAACCAAAATCGTGCACTCACACAATTTTGGGACGATAATGCCATGGTCCTGTCAGACGAAAACCCAGACTGACAGAGTGAGAGAACCATAACAAGAAAGTACCTAGCTTTTAGACTGTAACCAAAGCAGACCTTAAGAGAGGGAAAAGTCATGCTTTTGGCAAAAAGAAACAATCTTGAGGTTAAGCCATTGTATTTGCACAGTACGTTCCCTCCCATTCTGTGAAGTCCGTGGTTAGCTACTCCTAATCCCCACTGTAAGGGTTCACAAGCTTTGCATGTAGTGTTTTTCATTAATTTTGCTTTGACTTTGCAATGACCTCCATAACTTGGTTCAGTCATAATGCAACACAACAGTTGACCAACAGAGATGCACAATTTATTCCTGAACAAAACAAGGCTTGGTAAACATGGCAATTTGTTGTTGTTATTGTGTGCTATTTTATCTTTTATCTTTCTTTATTTGGGCTGTTGGACCACACTGTAGCCATGACTATCAGATGTTCACAGACTGTTCTGATTGTTTTGTCTGTACATGGTGTTTCAGGCAAGGCAGAGGCCAATGGAAAGATGCATGTGACTCTCTGTGATCTCATCATGCCCTGGGAATCCTTGAGTGCTACCCAGAAGAAGAGCCTCAGTCAGCGCTACCAGATGGGGTGTGACTGCAAGGTACATAATAATTATTACTGTTTGCTGTTCTTTGCACTGGAATTCCTTATGTCTGCTTCTCACAATGGATCATCAGTCGATATTAAGCCATGACTGCAGTACACCCTTCCCTGCAAGGCCCTTTTAGGTAAGACGGACCACCTAGATGTGATCCTGACAACATCCCCGGGCAGCTATTTTCGGTACATTGTAAAAAATTGGTAATCTAACTGTAAAATGAGTTTCGTTGGTGTGAACTAATGTATTCAGATGATTCGGTGTTGTTGAATAATAATTTTGACTTGATTAAAACTAGGTAATTTAGATGGTACCACATTTTTAGATTTTATTTCAGTGTGATAGGCAGGCATGACTTGGCTCTTTCAAAAAGGTACGACTTCTATTCCCATAGAGACCAGCTGTGGTACACAAAATGTATTTTCCTAAAATCATGGATAGGTTTAGGTTTTGAGTAAAAGCTCAGAATTTATGGTTAGGTTTTGGTTTGAGTTAATGTTAAACAGAAAAAATCGTATTACCATTGCGATCTCATATTATTATTATGTCATGAGACCGGGTTGAAACCTCTGGCTAATCTTAATAACATTTCAATGTTTTAATACTATATTTCAAATAACTGATTACACCTGACAAAAGTTATCATACGTTATGCTTCTTTAGTTGAAATCAGGCCAAAAAAAATTGAATTTTTTAATTGTCCTGCTTTTTAAGCTGGTTCTGCTAATGTGAATATACTGTACATTCTGTGCAATATTAAATGATTATCAAAGATAATGCAAGAGTAGAACAGTAAAGATAATAATTTTATTTGCTTGACAAAGACAAAATACCATTAATCTACAGACTTGGTTTCAGGTTTTTCCAAAATTCCTAAACCAAGACCAAAATTTTTACAAGCTACATCCACCAAATTTGACACAGACCTTCAGACTGTTCTGACTCGGGTTGCTGTCTTTTCTAACTGATCCAACTTATGGGTTTCCCATAACAGACAATTGAAAATCCCCCAAATCCCATAGACTTCTAAGAATGGAATGTTCAAACCTATCTTGCAATACTCAAACAATTAGCTAGAACACCAGGTATGCATAGCAACCAACCAAAATATCATAGCAATCAGCTAGAACAGACTAGCAGCAAATACCAACCAGCCAGAACACCCTAGCAACCACTTAATAATGCACTGCCTATAAGGTGGCTGTGGTTCAGTTGGTAGAGCGGGTCGGCCACTAATCGCAGGGTTGGTGGTTCGAATCCTGGCCCATATGACTACATGTGCCGAAGTGTCCTTGGGCAAGACACTGAACCCCAAGTTTCTCCTGATGGCAGGCTAGCGCCTTGCTTGGCAGCTTTGCCGCCATTGGTGTATGAATGTGTGTATGAGCGTGTGTGTGAATGGGTGATTGGGACACAGTGTAAAGCGCTTTGGTAACCTCTGAGGTTAGAAAAAGCACTATATAAGTGCAGACCATTTACCAAGGTCTGAATAACCTTTAAACTTCAGACTTTTAAAGCTATTTTAAACAAGGCTTTGTCAACATCAAATGTTGTCTTGACAAACTTTACTTATCTAGTTTGTGTCTAATTTACTTATATTCAACATATGCATAGTTATTTTATCTGAACAAAATTTGACTGATATATACTAGCAAAATCTGTATTATCTGTATCACACCACGTTAACAGAGGATATTGTTTTTGCTGCACCCAGATCACACGCTGTGCGACCTTCCCATGCGAGATCAATGCCCCTGAGGAGTGTCTGTGGACAGATTGGATGACGGAAAAGATTATTCACGGGCGCCAGTCTGACCATTATGCTTGCATCAAGAGAGGAGATGGCTCCTGTGCCTGGTACCGTGGAGTCGCTCCACCCAAGAAAGAGTTTCTGGACGTGGAGGACCCTTAATCTGTCTCTCTCTCCCTCTCCACATCGCCCGCTCTGAGGTTCTTACAAATAAAATAGATAAGGTGTAAGTTAATATTAACATAAAGACAAAACCAAATTGAAATATTAAGGCTAGATTAGTGTACAGTCTTCATTAGATATCGGAATAGGACTCAGAATGGAGTGAAGTTACTACCCATCCAAGACTGGCACCAGAAAACACTCCCCAGTTGAGGGACATTCTTTAAATAAGAGCACTTTCCGCCCCAAACAGCGCTTAGATTACTCTCTGCAAAAAGGACTGAAATGTCTTCTACCATCTCCCACAATCGCAATCTCTTACAGTCTCTCAGCTCATTTAAATTGTTTTAGTTTCTGGCATTTTGGTCCAAACCCACATGGGGTGACAGTGAAAGTATTATGTTTCAAGGTAGTGTAATTTCCCAAAACCGTGCCAATTGGTCAACTCTGATAAACGGTGAGGCAGGACTTCCCAGATGTTCAAAGATGTGCAGGGACCACAAACGAACTTCTAACAGACAGGTGGGGTTTGGAAAAATGAAAATTAAAGACCAAAGTCAATGTCACTAGACATGCATTTGTAAGGGAAACAAAATCTCCTAGTGCTGCTGACCAAATTTAGAATGTTGAACTGTTGTATATTAAGCTGTTATTAATGCTTTTCATCACCATTTGTCCATTTGCTTCATGGTGTATCCTACATACATGCAAAAATGAAGGAATAACAGTGTAAACATCTATTATCCTGATGACAGTTCTAGTGTTCATAAATAGTTTAGCAATATACAATACATTTCGTTCTAATTAGATTATTTGAATGCACATTTGTGAATTAAACATCCCTAACTTGTTGTCTGTTTACCTTTCTAAACCTTTACTTTGTCTTAAACATACAATGGGTTTCATTCACTAACCATGTGTACACAAGTCTGACTTATTTCAGAGTAATGTAATATGTTTTATTCAGAGTAACGCATTTTATTGCAAGTTGTAGCTTGACCTGGGATAGTTTAGGCCTAAATAAAAGATGTTTGTGTTTCAGCTGGTTTTGAGAATAGCACACTTGACTTAAAGATCTTGTTCTTAAAGAACTTTAGAGAGCATGAGATAATTAAAAAGCTAAGATTCCACCTGTACAGGTGAGGTTGAGCGTAAAGCCCTTATATGGAGATTGTTTGTTGTGTATTATGCCAATTACCAACTGGAGGCATGCACTCCATCATTTAGCATAATTCATCAACATTAGAATTAGGGTAGGATAAATGTATATGCATCTGGCAGAACCTTTTCTGCACACATAATTACAAAAAATGTTGTACGCTAGTGTTTATTAGTGAATGAGACCCAATGAGTTTACCTGTCCAATTTACGCATTTATTCCTCCTTAAGAAATAAGACTATGAGTTCAGTAATGATTCTATCTGAACTTGTTGCACTTTTAAAAAAATGTATTACAAATAAAACCAGGAGAGGATTGTCTCCTCTTTTTTGTATCTCTCATTTTCAGCTTTTTCTGCACATTTAAATGCTTTAATACATATAAGAATTAAAACATCAATTATCTAATGTCGTTGTGAGCTCTTTTACATTGTGTATTGTTATTTTCTGTGTCATTAGATTATACCCAAATAGGTATATAAGGATTTAGTTGCCATGGTAATGGGAAGACCCTTTGTTTTTCCCTAGAGTAAAACAAGGCTGATTGGATTGGCATGCAAAGACACAGACCTATAGCATTCTCTGATTTTCGGCACAGAAAGAGGAAACCAAGGCAGGGCTTCCTTCCTCCTGTGATGTCAATAAACTCAGGAGTTTATTGGCAGCTTGAGAGGAAGGCACAGAGTTAGGTTGTTGCAGCTGCCCCCTGATTGGGCATTCCAGTCACATGATGGACTAAGGGTAATACGTTAGAATACTAGTTGCTAGGCGCTTCGTCATGGTGAACCTTGTGGCCCAATATGGTCAGAGTGATGGAGAGAAAGACGGAAGAAACAGGACCACTGATGAAGCAACAACATAAAGTGTTGATACTGTAGATTGGGTGCAGATATTGCCATTGTTTTTTAAGGCATCACAATCATTGTATAAAATCAACACAGCAATCATTTGTATTGACAAAGGGAGCATTATAATGGTACTAGTTAAATTCATGCTTTTATATTTTGGCTATCAGTGTTCCAGCACTAATGTGTATGAAGCTTTTGTGATTTAAATTAAGATTTTTTTCAATATCCTTTGCTTTTTTCATATCTGAAGCATTGTCAGAAACAAGCTTGAAGTCTTTCAAACAGGCTACATAAATCTACAAGGATAATGTTTAATATGCATTGAGCTATAACTACTTAAACTGCTTTGTATTAATTGTTATTGAACCTAAATGGCGTAAGTTAAATGTTTTCGTTTCCACGTTTCAACTTTTTTTTATGTGTTATTATTACCATTGATTTATATGATCATTGTGTTATTTTTACCAATCTTTTGTCTTACTTTTTAATAATTTGCAGAAAAGTGCAGGAATGTGAGCGCTCTTGTGTCTAAACCACATGAGAGTTGTGGTAGAAGAACCAGACTATGCATGTTTTTGATGCTTTTTGTAATTCCCATGTGGATGTTCACTTGATGGATAAATATACAGTATTACCAAATAAAACATTAAACTAAATCTGCTCGTCTCATTGGTCCTTTTTTGCAAAGTCTTAATAATATTTGTGAAAGCACATTACCAGGTGCAGTTTTCTATACTTTGTTGATATATTTCCTATTCAAATAGGATGCTACAAGAAAAATAATCTAAACATTCATTTTGTCAACTTTGGCGAGAGCATTAGCATACAGCCTCAAAGCTAATAAACATTGACTAAAAACCACAAAATTCAGATTTTTTTTTTCTATAAGCACATATTTGTGTGAATTTACAAAGAACAAAAACTATTAAGAATATAGCTGCAAGCAGCCATTCCATGGCTAAGCCACATAAATTGCCTATATGGCCTACAGGACATATAGGACCCTCAGAGTGGCTATGGTGTATTTTGCAAATGCACACTAATATACAAGTCATCCCAAGCAGGGTACAAACCTGTATCTTTCCATATTACAGCTCTGTGCACAATCCACTGAACCATGCTGCCTCATGGTTGACAGCCACCAGTGTCATACCATGCTGACAGTAAGCACAGCAGTTACCATGATCAACTTCATATTGAAGTAACAAAGATGAAAATCAAAATTAAATTAGCCCTGCATTCATTCAGTAAACACAGTACAAAGACACCAGTAAAAGAAAAAAACAGATTACCTGTTTATGATTCAAACCAATGACTTTTAGAATTATAGTCCAGTGCTTAACACACTGTGCCAAACAGTTGATATGTTCAATGAGTGGAAAAGAGACATGCTGACTGGGTTTTCTTTTTAACTATAGGTGTATAGGTTAAATATGGGACTTGAAGTCGAAAATGCATCACATTTTTTTATTAAAATCCAACAAAGCATTCAAAAGATAATTTTTTTGTAATTATATTCAAAATGTCAGATAGCTGATATCAAACACAACTGAAAGAAAGACTTGATACAAAGTTCATTGCAACTTCAAAACTGTTTTCATCTTGCCCAAAGTTCAGACTTGAACCAGCACCTTTCTTCGCCAGGCCACAAACGTCTGTTGCACAGACCACTGTGCTATGAAGCCACAAGCTGTTGAAGTGCTAAATAGACATCCAAGCTCAGAGTCGGAAGGTTTTAAATAAAAAAATACAAATCAATAAAAAAAATCTGTCAATAAATACATTTTTGACATTTCTCTCTGCATTTTCTGAAAACTTGAGAGTAAGGACGCCAAACTTTTAGCTAATATTGAATAAACATTTTGATCACTATGTGGCGCTATCTCCAAATTGCTCAGGTATCCTCAGGACATGATGTTGATGAAGCATACCAATTTTCTTTCAAATCTGACAATGCATTCAAAAGATATAAAAAAAAAGTCCATTATAATTCAAAATGGCAGAGGCAGTATGGCCGATATGGGAAAATTTGGTATCATTGAAATCTTCATGACCTAAGGAATCTAACAAAAACATAATGATTTTAGGACATATGGTTAAAAGGTTATGGGCAAAAACAAAACATTTTCACATTTCTCTACCCATAGGTATTGCTGTCTCCAAACTCAGCATGGACCCTCAGATCATGGTCCTGATGAAGCATACCAAGTTTCGTTTTGATAGGACAAAGGGTTGCCGAGATTTAGCCTTAAATCCTATTTCAAGTCGACCTGATCAAATCCTATCAAGTCGATGCTGTAACTTTTCAACAACTGCAAAAATCAACATGAAGTGAAGTCATATCTGTGCAGCTCAGTCTGGAGATTATTTTGAGCCATTGTTTAGGAAAATCAGACCAAGTTTAAAGGATGTGAAAGGTTTAAACTGTTAACATAATCATCCAAGATGGCGGCCACTCTAATGGGTGGAGTCCATTGGAATCACCAGGAGTAATCAGGCAAAAAAACAATTATGTCTCTAGGACAAATGGTTTAAAAGATATGCCCAAAAAGAAAAGTTAAATTTTGTCATGGTGGTGGATCTATAGATTATGTCCTAGAGACAGCAAATATGGTATAGGGGTTATTCATGACCACGCCTATCAGAATGCCAAATTTCATCATTTTCCTACATGCAGTCCTATGGGCTGCTCCTAGCCAAAATAATATTATTAAGAATATAGAAAACTAATGGATGCTATAGGGCTACAGCCTCTTCGAGGCTTGACCCCTAATTAATCTTTGGAGAGAAACAGTTTACAGCTGCAGACAGCTTTCATTTGTCAGTACAATATAAGCAGTCTGTCTCAGACACCAGGCAAACAGATGGCTTCAACATATGTGATATGTCTTGAATGTTCTCTATAATAATCAAGCACATCTGTCATCTGTTTATTTAGAATGAT
Source organism: Moxostoma hubbsi (assembly GCA_032164185.1). NCBI lineage: Eukaryota > Metazoa > Chordata > Actinopteri > Cypriniformes > Catostomidae > Moxostoma > Moxostoma hubbsi. The sequence goes on from JAVLUX010000035.1 coordinate 10,675,576, forward strand.
TACAAATAGCAAAACCTTTGTGCAACCCCCAGTGTCAGATCAACCCAAAAATAAGTGTCTTATGACAATTTTGGATTATGTTTTGGCACATTCGAGTTAATATTTGACTGAAACTGTGTATTTACCTTCACAAGACCGCTCATGTTTTTTCTCGAATTTAAAATAATCAGATACTGCCCTCATGTGGGAGGAATGAATACCGAGAGCATTAAAGTTGTTCATAAAATAAACAAAAAGTCTACTTTGGTCTACACAGACTAGGGATTTATTTCGACAGCTGTCTGTTTATTTCATCATCTCATAATGATGAAAACAAGTACATAACTCAGAACAAAGTTCATAGTGAGGGCAAAGTAGAGATTCAACAGCATCCTAAAGATGGTTTTTGCATTAAGGCGCATTCCAGCTGTGAAATGCTCTTCAAAACTGACATTTCATGGACAGTTTATATGCCACCACTTTATGTAATTGTTATTTCAAACAACTGTAAACTGATCTGTCATTCAGGAATATACAGCCAATATAAAAGGATATTTCACTCAAAATATGAAAATTCTGTCATCATTTACTCATCCTCATGCCATCCCAGATGTGATTGACTTTCTTCTTCTGTTGAACACAAAGATTTTTAGAAGAATATTTCAGCTCTGTAAGGTCCATACAATGCAAGTGAATGGTGGCCAGATCTGTGAAGCTCCAAAAAGCACATAAAGACAGAATAAAAAGAATCCATAAGACTCCAGTGGTTAAATCTATATCTTCAGATGTGATATGATAAGTATGGTTGAGAAACAGATCAATATTTAAGTCCTTATCTCCAAAAACATAAGAATCTTTTTCTAAAAATCCTCATTTGTGTTAAGCAGAAAAAAGTTATACGTATCTGGGATGGCATGGGAGCGAGTAAATGATGAGAGAAATTTCATTTTGGGGTAAACTATCCCTTTAAGAAAAACTGATAAAAGTATTTCCAATTATTTCAACGAGGGTTGTAGTGAAAATAAATGCATTAAACTTCTAAAATAAACCATTCCTGAGAAATGCAGTAAAAGATTCAAAAAGTCAAACTTCCCTATTGGCCTCTTAGAAACATGGTTCATAGTTCTCTAGACATGAAAATCTGCTCTTAATTATTCAGTGTATAACCAACAGGAAGGAGTAACAGAGATTTCTGAACATTTTGTTCCAATTTCTTTTTTTTTTTTGCAGAAGTAGCAGTCATCAGGACCAATTATAAAACATATCCATAAATGTTTCTTACCAGGACATAAAATTAAACTTCATAATCAAAAAGTCTAAAAAAAAAATACAAATAAAAAATTACATCCACAAACTGTACATTGTATAGAATTGAATACTGTAAGCAATAGTCACATCCTTTACAAGGTCCTTCTTATTGGCTTTTTTTAAAAAGGTGTCATAAAAGGGTCTGATTGGCCATCGACATGTGCATAGAGTCTGGATGGAATAGTCTGACTGGCCAGCACTCACAGGCCCTTGTTGAAGTACACAAAACTGACACGGTCCCCATATTGAGAGATGATGGAATCTCTGAGCTCAGGTTCCAGCTTGGATACAGCAATGGAACTGCAAATCAAGAACCACAAAATCAATATCTTCCAAACGATCACTGCGGAATACTATCACTAATGACTGATGGGAGTGATGTAGGAGACACAGTTATTGTTGAAAAAATGAGAGACAAAAGACGAAGCAACTGCAAAATTAATGTGAATAAGCATCATATACAGTTTAAGTCAGAAGTTTACATACACCTCAGCCAAATACATTTAATCATTTTTTACAATTCCTGACATTAAATCGTAGAAAACATTCCCTGTCGTAGGTCAGTTAGGATCACTACTTTATTTTAAGAACGTGAAATATCACAATGATAGTAAAGATACTAATTTATTTATTCATTTCATCACTTTCCACTGGGTCAGAAGTTTACATACACTGTTAATATTTGGTAGCATTGCCTTTAAATTGTTTAATTTGGGTCAAACTTTTTTGGGTAGCCTTCTCACAATAAGTTGCTGGAATTGTGTCCCATTCCTCCAGACAGAACTGGTGTAACTGAGTCAGGTTTGAAGGCCTCCTTGCTAGTACATGCTTTTTCAGTTCTGCCCACAAAATTTATATTGGATAGAGGTCAGGGCTTTGAGATGGCCACTCCAATACCTTGACTTTGTTGTCCTTCAGCCATTTTTTCACAGCTGTGGAGGTATGCTTGGGGTCATTGTCCATTTGGAAGACCCATTTGCGACCAAGATTAAACTTCCTGGCTGATATCTTGAGATGTTGCTTCAATATATCCACATAATTTTCCTTCCTCACTATGTCATCTATTTTGTGAAGTGCAACAGTCCCTCCAGCAGCAAAGCACCCCCACAACATGATGCTGCCACCCCCATGCTTCACAGTTGGGATGGTGTTCATCGGCTTGCAAGCCACACTCTTTTTCCTCCAAACATAATGGTGGTCATTATGGCCAAACAGTTAAATTCTTGTTTCAATAGACCGGCGGACATTTCTCCAAAAAGTAAAATCTTTGTCCCCATATACACTTGCAAACTGTAGTCTGGCTTTTTATGGCAGTTTTGGAACAGTGGCTTCTTCCTTGCTGAGCAGCCATTCAGGTTATGTTGTTTTACTGTGGATATAGATACTTGTCTACCTGTTTCCTCCAGCATCTTCACAAGGTCCTTTGCTGTTGTTCTGAGATTGATTTGCACTTTTTGCACCAAACTACATTCATCTCTAGAAGACAGAATGCCTCTCCTTCCTTAGAGGTATGATGGCTGCGTGGCATTTACACTTGCGTACTATTGTTTGTACAGATGAACATGGTACCTTCAGGTGTTTGGAAATAGCTCCCAAGGATGAACCAGACTGTGGAGGCACTGAGTTTGAAGGTAGGCCTTAAAATACATCCACATCAGTACACCTCCTATCAGAAGCTAATTGGCTAATTGTCTAAAGGCTTGATTTTTCTGGAATTTTCCATGCTGCTTAAAGGCACAGTTAACTTGTGTATGCAAACTTCTGACCCACTGGAATTGTGATATAGCGAATTAAAAGTGAAAAAAAATGTCTAAACAATGTTTAGCAAAATGACTCATGCCATGCACAAAGTAGATGTCCTAAACGACTTGCCAAAACTATAGTTTGCTAATATGAAATCTGTGGAGTGGTTAATTTTTTTTTTTAATGAGTTCAACCTAAGTGTATGTAAACTTCTGACTTCAACTGTAATAATGAAGCTTAAAAAAAATTCTCAAGTCATTGCTTTTTTTAAACTGCCTCACATGTATGCTACTTGAAAAGTGGTGAGAACCACTGAGATACAGTGGCAAGAAAAAGTATGTAGTGCATTTACTTGTTTAATGTTAAATGCTGCAATACCCAACTCCTACTGAGCTTCAGCTGGTAAACAGCTACCCTGAAATTATCCTGTAGGATATCTTGATAATCTTGGGAATTCATTTTTCCCTCAATGATGACAAGTAGTCCAGGTCCTGAAGCAGCAGAGCAGCCCCAAATCATGATGCTCCCTCCATGGACGTTGACGTTTTCAAGTTGGTATGCGGTGCCCTTTGTACACCAAACAGAGTGCTGCGTGTTCTTCCCAAACAATTTAATTTTAGTTATCAGTTCACAAAACATTTTTCCAATAGCGTTGTGGAGTGTCAAGGTGGTCTTTGCAAACTTCAGGTGTGCAGTCTTCAGCAGCAATGTTTTTGTTGGAATGCAGCGGCTTCCTTCATGGTGTCCTGCCATGGACACCATGCCTGTTAAATGTTTTCTATATAGTGGACTCATGAACCGAGATGTTAACCAGTTCCAGTGATTCCTCCAAAGTCTTCAGCTGTCGGCCACTTCCAGACAGAGTATCCACAGTACTAAATTGTCTCCATTTATAGACAATTTGTCTAACTGTGGACAGATGAATATCTTAGCTCGTTGAGATAACATTATAACCCTCCCAGCTTTATGCAAAGCAACAATTCTTGATCATAGATCTTTAAAGATCTATTTTTTAGCATGGCATGGCACACTTCAGCAGATGCCAAATATTTGAGTGCTTTTAATAAATCAAAGACGCTCTAAACCACACCTCCAATCTAGTTTCATTAATTGGCTGCCAGGTTTGCCAACTCCTGACTCTAATTAGCTTGTGTTGACTAGGGATTCACATCCTTTTTCCAACCTACACTGTGAATATTTGAATGATGTATTCAGTATGTACAAGAACAATACAATAATTTGTGTGTTATTAGTTAAAACTTATAGTGTTCGTTCATTATTGTAACAGATGAATATCAAACCAGATTTTACGACAAATTTATACATAAACAGAGGTAATTCCAAAGGGTTCACATACTTTTTTCTTGCCACTGTATAATGTAGATACTATTTTTAATAACATGCCTTAAAGGAATGGTTCACCCAAAAATGTATGTATTGCATTCTTTCTTGGGACACAGAAGGAGATATCAAGCAGAATGTACAAGCTGCTCTTTTCCATAAAATTAAAGTAAATACGGACCAGGGACAGTCATGGTCACCATTTACTTTCATTGCATGGAAGAAGAGGCTTGGACATTCTGCTAGGTAACTTCGTTTTGTATTATACACATGAAATAAAATCATGCCAGTTTAGAATGACATGAGGTTGAGGAAATGATGACAGAATTTTCATTTTCAGGTGAACAATTCCTTACAAAATGAGGTTTGTATGGTGTATGCAAACTTTACCATCTCTGAGGAAACAGTGAACAAGCTGCAGGCACCATGAAGATCAGACTGTGAAGAAGAGAAAAGAGTGTTGTGATTTTTCCTGAATCTAAACTTTCAGATTTTACATATTTGCTATATTAAAGGTCACTACTTTCATGATTAGAAAGTTGATCACTTACAATACGCCAACCATCATTACTTGAAGTGGCCCATGAAGAAACTGTATTTTCTGTTACAGATTTAAAAACAAAAATATGTGAAGACTTAAACGTTTTATACTGAATCATACATCTAAAGCAGCTTTTGAAATAATTATGGACCACTATGCATTGTAGAGACTACTAATCACTTTCCAAATATTCCCACTTAATCGGTTATTGTTTTTTTATTATCATTATTATTATTATTATTATTATTATTATTATTATTCAGGTTATTTCGGTTTACCAATAACTGTTGGCACCTGGTAGGTCTCAAAATATTTATGTAAAAAAAAAAACTATACAGTTGTTATTGTGTCAAAAATGTTAAACCATCGTCTGTCGGACACTTAAACAAACAATTCGTATCTGCTGTAAAATAAAAAAACATTATTGTTCGATCTCTAATGCACTGATGATAACTGACTGTTGTGCCAACTTAACAGCCTTTAGTGAATTTATATCACAAACACCTACATATCATACACTGGCTATTTTATCACCTCTTTATTGCACTGCATCACACTTACCTGCATGAATTTGTATTTTTCCAGCCTCTGCATAACAATGGGCAGTATGACTAAAAAAACAAATCAAAAAACAGCTCAGGATTCAACATTGGTCAGTGGCTGACTGCTGGTTTATTTTAGCTCCGAGATCTGATAACACTGGCCAACTCTCTGCACTTACTCATGCCTGGCGCTGCCATGGTAACTCGAGAGATGACCACCTGTGTGATGCCCTTTACAGCTGCTTTCTGTTACAAGTACAGAATAGAATTAGATTGCAGTTTTCAGTATCTGATAGACAGAAAAAGATGCAAAAGGCATAAAAAATGCTAAGGGTGTAGGAACGCATGTGATTATTTTTCACACACACACACACACACACACACACACACACACACACACACCTCAAATCTATGTAAACAGCAAGATGTTGTTGTTTTTTTGTTTTTTTTAAAAAGAGTGATCAGAAAAAAAGCCTTTTTAAAAAGCCAACATTACAAAGATTTATATATATTTCAAAAGACAAAATAATAACTGAAATTTCACAAATTAAGTTTACATACCTATACCATTGGTTTTTAATATTGTATGCTGACTCCTCAAGCATTAATGATAGTTAACTCCTCAGCCTTTTGTGATAGTTCTGTGTCCTGGATTGTTCTATATGTGATGTACAGTAAATACAGAGAGACATATATACATATACACTCACCTAAAGGATTATTAGGAACACCATACTAATACTGTGTTTGACCCCCTTTCGCCTTCAGAACTGCCTTAATTCTACGTGGCATTGATTCAACAAGGTGCTGAAAGCATTCTTTAGAAATGTTGGCCCATATTGATAGGATAGCATCTTGCAGTTGATGGAGATTTGTGGGATGCACATCCAGAGCACGAAGCTCCCGTTCCACCACATCCCAATGATGCTCTATTGGGTTGAGATCTGGTGACTGTGGGGGCCATTTTAGTACAGTGAACTCATTGTCATGTTCAAGAAACCAATTTGAAATGATTCGAGCTTTGTGACATGGTGCATTATCCTGCTGGAAGTAGCCATCAGAGGATGGGTACATGGTGGCCATAAAGGGATGGACATGGTCAGAAACAATGCTCAGGTAGGCCGTGGCATTTAAACGATGCCCAACTGGCACTAAGGGGCCTAAAGTGTGCCAAGAAAACATCCCCCACACCATTACACCACCACCACCAGCCTGCACAGTGGTAACAAGGAATGATGGATCCATGTTCTCATTCTGTTTAAGCCAAATTCTGACTCTACCATCTGAATGTCTCAACAGAAATCGAGACTCATCAGACCAGGCAACATTTTTCCAGTCTTCAACTGTCCAATTTTGGTGAGCTCTTGCAAATTGTAGCCTCTTTTTCCTATTTGTAGTGGAGATGAGTGGTACCCGGTGGGGTCTTCTGCTGTTGTAGCCCATCCGCCTCAAGGTTGTGCGTGCTGTGGCTTCACAAATGCTTTGCTGCATACCTCGGTTGTAACGTGTGGTTATTTCAGTCAAAGTTGCTCTTCTATCAGCTTGAATCAGTCGGCCCATTCTCCTCTGACCTCTAGCATCAACAAGGCACAGGACTGCCGCATACTGGATGTTTTTCCCTTTTCACACCATTCTTTGTAAACCCTAGAAATGGTTGTGCGTGAAAATCCCAGTAACTGAGCAGATTGTGAAATACTCAGACCGGCCCGTCTGGCACCAACAACCATGCCACGCTCAAAATTGCTTAAATCACCTTTCTTTCCCATTCTGACATTCAGTTTGGAGTTCAGGAGATTGTCTTGACCAGGACCACACCCCTAAATGCATTGAAGCAACTGCCATGTGATTGGTTGATTAGATAATTGCATTAATGAGAAATTGAACAGGTGTTCCTAATAATCCTTTAGGTGAGTGTGTGTATATATATTATATATATCTGCCCTGAGAAAGCATAACAAATATTTACATATATTCAATGTACAGAGAGATATATATATATATACACTACCGTTCAAAAGTTTGGGGTCACCCAAACAATTTTGTGTTTTCCTGAAAAGTCACACTTATTCACCACCATACGTTGTGAAATGAATAGAAAATAGAGTCAAGACATTGACAAGGTTAGAAATAATGATTTGTATTTGAAATAAGATTTTTTTTACATCAAACTTTGCTTTCGTCAAAGAATCCTCCATTTGCAGCAATTACAGCATTGCAGACCTTTGGCATTCTAGCTGTTAATTTGTTGAGGTAATCTGGAGAAATTGCACCCCACGCTTCCAGAAGCAGCTCCCACAAGTTGGATTGGTTGGATGGGCACTTCTTGCGTACCATACGGTCAAGCTGCTCCCACAACAGCTCAATGGGGTTCAGATCTGGTGACTGCGCTGGCCACTCCATTACCGATAGAATACCAGCTGCCTGCTTCTGCTCTAAATAGTTCTTGCACAATTTGGAGGTGTGTTTAGGGTCATTGTCCTGTTGTAGGATGAAATTGGCTCCAATCAAGCGCTGTCCACTGGGTATGGCATGGCATTGCAAAATGGAGTGATAGCCTTCCTTATTCAGAATCCCTTTTACCCTGTACAAATCTCCCACCTTACCAGCACCAAAGCAACCCCAGACCATTATATTACCTCCACCATGCTTAACAGATGGCGTCAGGCATTCTTCCAGCATCTTTTCATTTGTTCTGCGTCTCACAAACGTTCTTCTTTGTGATCCAAACACCTCAAACTTGGATTCATCTGTCCACAACACTTTTTTCCAGTCTTCCTCTGTCCAATGTCTGTGTTCTTTTGCCCATCTTAATCTTTTTCTTTTATTGGCCAGTCTCAGATATGGCTTTTTCTTTGCCACTCTGCCCTGAAGCCCAGAATCCCGCAGCCGCCTCTTCACTGTACATGTTGACACTGGTGTTTTGCGGGTACTATTTAATGAAGATGCCAGTTGGGGACCTGTGAGGCGTCTGTTTCTCAAACTAGAGACTCTAATGTACTTATCTTCTTGCTCAGTTGTGCAACGCGGCCTCCCACTTCTTTTTCTACTCTGGTTAGAGCCTGTTTGTGCTGTCCTCTGAAGGGAGTAGTACACACCGTTGTAGGAAATCTTCAATTTCTTAGCAATGTCTCGCATGGAATAGCCTTCATTTCTAAGGACAAGAATAGACTGTCGAGTTTCAGATGAAAGTTCTCTTTTTCTGGCCATTTTGAGCGTTTAATTGACCCCACAAATGTGATGCTCCAGAAACTCAATCTGCTCAAAGGAAGGTCAGTTTTGTAGCTTCTGTAACGACCTAAACTGTTTTCAGATGTGTGAACATGATTGCACAAGGGTTTTCTAATCATCAATTAGCCTTCTGAGCCAATGAGCAAACACATTGTACCATTAGAACACTGGAGTAATAGTTGCTGGAAATGGGCCTCTATACACCTATGTACATATTGCACCAAAAACCAGACATTTGCAGCTAGAATAGTCATTTACCACATTAGCAATGTATAGAGTGTATTTCTTCAAAGTTAAGACTAGTTTAAAGTTGTCTTCATTGAAAAGTACAGTGCTTTTCCTTCAAAAATAAGGACATTTCAATGTGACCCCAAACTTTTGAACGGTAGTGTATATATATATATATATATATACACATATATATACACACACACACACACACACACACACACACACACACACTGTATTTACTGTACTTTAATGTTTTTTAAAGATAAACATCCTACAGATTCTACTTACGGGCACAACTGCAATTCTAATTTGGGACTAGTGTCTATTGCCTTTTCTCATGCATTTATTGACCGTTGGTAATCTGGTGGTTTGTTCACTTTAATACAACCATTGATAGTGCCTCACCCTTGAGTTACCCAGTTTATTTCCATCTTCATCTGTAACAGCAATGCCATTCAAAATCTCCCTGTTATGAGAAACAAAACCTGATTATACAAATATCTAAACACATAAAAAAAAATTGTAAAAAAAAAAAAAAAAGGGGGAGAGTCTCACTGTTGTCGCATCATAGGAATGTTCACACAGTTAGCGGCAGCCACAGCAGCAAATGGCACCCAGCGAGCCACCAGAGGAGGAGCTTTCTGAGGATGTAAAAGCAATATTCAATATTATATTAGCTGCTGCTTCTGTATCTAACATTAATGATGTATAACCACTGCAGTTATCAAGATTGTGGATCCACTTAGTACAGTTGTCCCATCACAAAATTGAACATTTTTAAACAACTTTGTTTTTTACAGGATCGTTTAAACAAGAGCTTTAACAAAAATACAAAAACAAATATTTCTGACTATAAAGCTGAAGTGTGTAACTTTATCAGTTTTAAAACTCTTTCTCCAATCGACAGTGATTCGCAATTTTCTCAAAAACTTTGAACATGGTGTCTCTTTGGGCTTTAAAATTCCTTTGTTTTAAAACAAAGTTTATTTTTGCAATTCTGTTTGGTGGTGCTAGTGGTACAGAAGTTAAAGCTGAAGTATGTAACATTTTCGGAGTTAAAATATTTTCTTCTATCCCAGCTTAATATGTAGAAACAACTATATGAAAGTCATTCATAGGATTTAAAAAATAACTGTAAACACTCTCTGTGGCGCTATGATAATTCCTCTGACGGCTCTCAAGAGAGACAATAGCACTGACTCGACCAATGGAGTGAGTTGGGGGCGGGACTATCTGTTTGTTTGATCAACAGAAGAAGGGGGGCATTTTCAGAAAGCTGTTTTGAAAAAAAAAAATATTTTCACAAAGTCGCTTGTTGGCGCAGAAATTACATACTCCAGCTTTAAATACCCAAAATCTGGCACCTTTAATTACTTCCATTGTAAGCGCCTTACTCTAACCCTAATTTTTGCTTTTTTAACCCTTAATTGCATGGGTGTTTCACCAAACATTACATACCTCTGGTCTTTAGCGACCAGGCACATATTTCTAACACAAATGGATCTACAAAATGCCAAGATAGTGTCATGTTTTCAAAACATATTCAAGACAATTAGAAAATAATAGCATGAAATATATTTTGATGTTTTATTTTGTATATATCAGAGATGATATACAAATATATTAATTACTTCCAAACAGAAATTGCATGAGATGCAACAGGCTGTCAGACATAACTGGCTGTCAAACACATATTGAGATACACATAACACATAAGACACAAATAAGTTACACATATGTATTTTCAAGCACTTTTTGACTCTAAATACACAAACAACTTATATAATTTTAGCACTTAGTACACCCAAATGACAATAGCCAAATCATACGGTTCATGCATTACACTTGCTATAGTTTACTTCCACATTGCTTCTTCATCAAATTGCCATGTCAAATATAAATCAAGTCAATCAATGAAACATCAGGGCCACCTTAAGAAATAGCATGTACTTCACCATTGTCACACAGAAAATAAATGTGATATTGTAGTCTGTATGAATATAGTCCTCATTTGTCTTGTAATAAACTAAGAAATTTCCTGTATATCTTGTGATAGTAAACTTATATAGATATGAAACAATCATGAAAATATGATTTGTGACAGCACTTTAGAGTCTTTAATTACGATACACATTTGGTAAGTAAGCAGTTATAGAAAATATATTTTTTTGTAATTTTGCCCTTTTTTTATTTATTTTTTACACTGTTTAGAAGAGAAATGTTTAGGTATGCTAAAGAGCTGTGGGCATAACTCCAAAAAAATCAATGAGGAACAGGGGTTGAAATGAGGTTCTGAGTCACTAAAGACCCGAGGTATGCATTAAAAGGATAAAGAAAACATGAAGAAATTATTTTTATTCATTATGCAACAGATGCTGTCGATTGAGGTTTACTTATATTGAACCCGAAACATTCCTTTAAATGTTGATTTGCCATCATTTATTACTCATTCAAGAGGTAAGAATACCTTTGTGTAGAGATTCAGCCCCACTGCAGTGGCCAGTGCAGTGGTTGTTGCTGTTACATATGCTACTCCAATCTGCCTGGGGAAGGGAGAGGAACACAGGTCTGGTCAGAACAACCATTACCAATCCTAAAAATGGCTTGCAAAAGCTTTTTCCAAACCCTTATCTTTTACTGAAGCTTATCTATTATTTGAAGCTCATTCCAGACATGTGTTAATGAATTCCTAGGTATCACAGGACTGTCACATTTTAAGCAGTATCTTCTGCACTCTAAATTCCCATCATATGACCAAATCTACCGGTATTTGCGATCGAGTAGTTCAAAGTTCAAAATATGGATTGAAGTCACAGGAACTTACTTTGAAGTGATGGGGGAAGCAGCATTGCGATTGGTGTAGTTGACCAGGGCATTAAAAGACTGGTTCACCCACTGCCAGAACACTACAGCAGGCACCGTCCTATACCACCACAAAAAAAACAAAGGATTTTCAAAGAGAAAACGTTGCTATTATCAAAAGCTGGCATTAATCTACTGGGGCTGGTGATTGGGGAGGGAGAGGGGTAATAGTGGGGGTTAAATGTCACCCAATGTATATATGTTGTGTTTTTTCTTTGTGATAGGTCTTTGAATCAATAAAAAAAATTTAAGAATCCTCCCAAAGTCATAATGTCATCTATTGATTATCTGTATGAGGGCATATTTTTTCTAACTTTTTGAAGCGGAGTCTATTTAACCACCCCTGGAGTCACGAGTTTGAATCCAGGGTGTGCTGAGTGACTTCAGCCAAGTCTCCAACCAAATTGGCCCGGTTGCTAGGTAGGGTAGAGTCAGACAGGGTAACCTCCTCGTGGTCCTGCTTAGTGGTTCTCACTGTCAATAGGGAGCATGGCAATTTGTGCGTGGATCATGGAGTGTAGCATGAGCCTCCGCATGCAGAGTCTCTGCGTGTTATGCACAAAGAGCCATGTGATAAGATGTGTAGATTGACGGTCTCAGAAGCGGAGGCAAGCAGATACTTGTCAACCCAAATTGAGGTGAGCCACCACGAGGACCTACCAAGTAGTGGTAATCGGGCATTCCAAATTGTGCGAAATGGGGATAAAAAAAATTAAAATAAATAAACATTAGTCAATCCATTCTAACAAATTCTAAAAGGTATAGTTCACCCATAAATGATAATTCTCTCGTCATTTATTCACCCTCATGCCATCCCAGAAGTGTGTGACTTTCTTTCTTTCTTCTGCAGAACACAAATTAAGATATTTAGAAGAAATCTCAGCTCTGTATACAATGCAAGTGAATGTTGACCAGAACTTTGAATCTCCAAAAATCACATAAGTCAGCATTAAAGTAATCCAAAAGATTTAAGTTGTTAAATAATTTTTTTCAGAAGTTATATGATATATGTTGGTGAGAAACAGATCAATATTTATGTCCATTTTTACCATAAATTTCCACTTTCACATTTTTCTTCTTTTGTTTTTTTGGCAATTTGCAATCTTTTTGTATATCGCCACCTACTGGTCGGGGCAGGACAAAGGTGGAGATTTGTAGAAAAAAATGACTTAAATATTGATCTGTTTTACACCCACACCTATTATATATATATTAGATTATATTGCTTCAAAAGACATGGATTGAACCACTGGAGTAATATGGATTACTTTGATTCTTCCTTTGTGATTTTTGAAGATTCAAAGTTCTAGTCACCATTCACTTGCATTGTATGGACTTACAGAGCTGAAATGTTTTCAAAAAAATCTTTGTGTTCTGCAGAAGAATGACAGTCATACAGATCTGTGGTTGAATAAGAGTGAACTCTCCCTTTAAGACTGAGAATTTATTACCGATACCTCTTACCATAAGAATTACATCAAAATCAACTCATTTATATGCCATAATATGTATTACTAGGACTATAATAAAATGTTAAGAACACCATCAGATGTAACAAATAAAAAACAGATTAATTCATAATGAGAGCATTTTTTACTCCAACATTTTGAATTTCAGTGGCATTTTTATTTCCAACCCTGACCCTGTCTATCTTTCAGGTGCTGACCCTATGGTGCTGACCTGTAGAACTGTAGCATGAAGCCTGTGATGGCCATACCCCCAGGCACCTGGAACGACATTCTCCCTATCAGGTTCATCCTGTCACCGGTGTCAGGGTGAAATGCAGAGTCAAACAGTTTTTTGGCATAGTGTAGCTGCTCCTCAGTCGTACCTGGAGGGACAGAGCCAGCTCTGAGGGGAGAGAGGAGAGAGAGAGAGAGAGAGAGAGAGAGACACACACACACACAAAAGGAAGAGACATGTCTGCACTAACCCTCTGGAATTAATGACTCGATTAAAAAGCATGCATATATGAGATGATAAGTAATGAATTTTATACATGATAATCCATCTTCATTTAATTCACTTTGACTTTGTTTAGAGAGAGATTTTAAGGAAGTATGCAGATAACAATTCCTGATCTAGGCAGACTAAAATAAATGCATCTACAAGTGCTGTATTAATGCGTTTCTTCTGCTTTCCTTCTTCTGTTCTTTTTGACTCACCTGCAGCTCTCCACTAAAGCTTTGGCTTCATCTAGTCTGGAGTCAGGCAGCAGGACAGTGCGAAAGTCAGTGATGTTGAAAAAGTGTTTGAGTCGGCCCATGAACGTGGACTGGTCCCACCGTGGGGCGTCGACATCAAAGCCCTTTAGAGATGCCATGATACTCTCTCTCTTTCAAAATACCCCAAAACTGTACAGAAATCAAATAAATAATCAATATGTTGAACAGAGATATTATTGTTTCCAGTTTACAGATAACAGACTCTCTTTACTATGAGAATATGCAACATTTTGGATGAAAATCAAAAATACAACAATTTTTAATTCATAGATGTCAAATATTTGTTATTGAAAGGTGTCAGTCATTGTCAGAAATTAACTTTTGCATTATGGGTCAACATTTGCCCCCTGGATTTGATTTTTTGGGGCATTGTTTCTCTTAATAGGGAAATTGTTTTTTTCTAACCATTTAAAACAAACTGTGTCTCATCCATTTATGTACAATACATTATTACGAATTTATCTATGAAATGATTACCTCTTACACTAGTAATTAAATCAAGATCAATATATATTTTATGCCAAAAAAAAAAAGAAAAAAAAAAAAGAAATAATCCATTACAAGGGCATTTTTTGCCCCAACATTTTCAATTTCAGGGAAGGGCTCGATTATGGCAAAAATCATTATCACGATTATTTTGGTCAATATTGAGATCACGATTATTTAACATGATTACTCATTGACTTGATGAGAAACATTATGCATTTATTTAACTTTTTTTTTTTTCTCTCATTTTAACAATGGCTTTCATTGAACTTGAAATTGTCCCACATCATTTTTGCCCGGAGCTCCCTTAAATTTCTGGCCCTGGTGTCAGTACAGGCATGGGTAATAAAATGCTGTCATTTTTTTTTTAATTAATTTTTGTGTTTAAGTTTTTACATTCCTTTATTTTTAACTTTATAATTAAAAATTATGATTCAGTGTCTCATCTAACATTGTGGTGGATCTCCAAATCAGGGTTTTCCATGACATTCCCATTTATGTACCCAACATGTGTATTATTTAAGCAAAAACACACAAGAGGTAATGATGTGTATTGTGGTTATTGGATGGTTCTTTTTTCTGAATTTTCGTATTCGACAGCTTAATTAAAATTGTATCATCAAAAAGGTTTTTAATTAAATGAATTAAAACTTTATTCAAATAAAATAGAATTATTCACATTACATTACTATAGTAAAATATTTCATTTAAAAGTCAATTTAAATGCTTTTAAGAGCTTTTATTTCGGCTTTTCTGTGATTTTTGACAGTAGTTTCTCACCTCTGCATAAGCAGATCGCTACATGGCCCAGTGTGATTATTAAACACCAAAAAGCTGAAATTTAATTAAGTAAATATATTCTGTATGTACAGCGCGCTTAGTGCTCTGCTCTGTCATCTACTACACACACACACGGAGCGCATGTGATGATCATGAAGTGTTTTCAGCGTAAGCAGGCTTCACACATTCATTTTGAAGCGTGCAGCACATGCAGATTATATATTTATTTAATTAAATCCTAGCCATTTCTGGTTAAATGGACCCTTGTCACAAACTATGATGATGCGTTTTCGCTTTATTTAGCAGTGTTCTGACAGTTGTCATTATCTAAAGTTCACAACTCAGTTGTTTTTGTAGTTAAAACTACATCCATCAAATTAAAGAAATATATGTTTTGCAATACATTAATACTTAAACTATTTAGTAGGAGCAAAGTGTGACAGGGCTTTGTTCGTGATGATAGTAAATCAATAATGTTGTTTCACAATGCGCAGTCGGGAATACCTATCCCGAATCCCGATCGTTAGCATGTTTTTGTACATGTATCAAAAACCTTTTTAGCAACACAGTCAAATAGTTTTAAAACACTAACACTATTTCCAGCACAAATAATTACTTTACATTTACATTTATGCACTCGGCAGACGCTTTTATCCAAAGTGACTTACAGTGCACTTATTACAGGGACAATCCTCCTGGAGCAACCTGGAGTTAATGACACAATGGTGGTGGCTGTGGGGATCGACCCAGCGACCTTCTGATTAACAGTTATGTGCTTTAGCCCACTACACCACCACTCCAGTTGATTTTCCACGACATTTGGTATTTTTCTCATATTCCATGGATTTTCCATTACAGGAACATTTTCCAGGTTTTCCAGGATGCGTGTGAACCCCGCAAGTGGTATGAAACCCAAACACCATAGCTCTCACTGTGAGGCCAGCTATGCAAACAGAAAAATGGATATCAGGCAAAGCAGAGCTGGGCCTTGACCAAAATCCAGTTAAAGGTTCAAAAGACCAGAAAAGCAAGAACTGGATTCATAGGAGATTAGTCTGACCTAGTTATAGGTTATAGCCTAACCTGTTCAGTTTAGCATGCCTAGACAAACTCAAGCAACTTTCAACAACAAAGTACTCTGCACAGCCATGCCAGTTTCAACCAAGTCATTTCTCTCAAACAATAGGCTGCTAGAAAAAAATTCCAGGATATCAAATAAACTGGTAAATCAAGAATGTATTATATGAAATCAATAATTTAAGCAGACAGTGATGTACTGAAAGCATACAAAAAATAAAAGCAATGCATGAATAACAAATCTGATAAGGGTGGACCAGCCTGGAACTCATTGTTCACTGCACTGGGTTAATATGCATTAAAGCTAATATACACAAATCAAATAAAAGAAGAAACGAGCTCAATTCTTTTCAATAGGCTTAAACGTTTTCTTTCCGTTCCATGAGAACCCTAACAAGTTTAATCTGATTTACTGGTACATTTACACAACATTTCTAAAACATAATTAACTAAATATCCCATCTGTAATGCAAATATTGCGCTGCTAAGATAATAATATACCAGCAGCAAGTTTATAGGAAGAGAGACCTCGCCATGTTGTTGTTTCTTAAGGGTCAATAGATCCCAAACTCTGTGTGAGCGTGACACAGTACCATCAAGAGCTCTCAAACATGAAGCATTAACTTTTATAAGAGCATTCCTGCAATTAAATTACTTTAGAAATATGCAAATGAACAGCTGATTAGACAGCAGTACGACAGCCATTGCTGCAAGTTATCCAGCAGCTTGCATCAGTTCACTCCACACACAACCACCCGGATATGCTCAGAACAAAACCGGACAAAATCACAAATATCAAATGTGTCACATAGGGGATACATACCTTTACAAAGTGATTCGATACTCTTGTTTATATCTCGTTGAGCTACAGCCGTAGTGAAAGCCAATTGCACTGTTAAGAAGTGGGTTTGAAATTGTAGACGAGCACGTGGCGTTTTACCATCCAATCACTGATCACAAGAATTTCTCCTCCCCTTCCACATATGATACTTTACAGTAATAGTTTTACACAGTGATACATCTATATTTTTCAATTATATACATTATTATTAGGAATTTCAAGAACATGTATATTTTTCCATAAATTAAATGTTAAAGTATATGTTATATATATATATATTACATATTATACATACTGTAAAATACTATAAAGAATATGTCACGCAATGTATTCAGCCAATGCAGTGAGGACCAAAAGTCAGAATCTACATTCAAAAGCTGGGGTTCAAAATATAATGTAGATAGATAGATAGATAGATAGATAGATAGATAGATAGATAGATAGATAGATAGATAGATAGATAGATAGATAGATAGATATTGGACTTACACTGACACCTAGTGGTTCAATCAATGAGTGAACGTGTCATATAACATGACGTTTACTGAGATTAAGCAAGTAGTATTCGGCTGGTCGTGTGATTCTAACAGGGCAACCCCCATGTGAGGACCCTCTCCATGTAGAATAAAACAGCTTTATATTGTTACTGATATGACTGGAGTCTTCATTTTAATGTGAGTGCTCATGATTTAATATATTGCAAAAGTACAATTCATGTCTTTAGGGGTTAACCTTTCAGCTAAATCGACAGCATTTATGGCATAATATTGATTACGACATGTCCTTTAAAAAAAAAAAAAAAAAAAAAGCACAAATTGAGTTTACAGTGAGGCACTTACAATGGAAGTGAATGGGGTCACTTTTTGGAGGGTTTAAAAGCAGAAATGTGAAGCTTAGAATTTTATAAAAGCACTTGCATTAATTCTCCTGTTAAAACTCATGTGTTATTTGAGCTGTGAAGTTGTTTAAATCGTCATTTTTACAGTCGTTTTAGGGTTTGATGACATTACATTGTAAAGTTGTAAAATTGGCTTTTTAAAATGTACAGAGAAGGTTAGTGAGCAATTTTATCACACAAAAAATCATGTTCACACATATTGTTTATGTCTTGTGTCTATAGAAACGGTGAGTATTTTAACGTTTACAGCTTGGCCCCATTCACTTCCATTGTGCGTCACTGTAACCCATATTTATTTTATTTATTTTTTTAAGAAAAGGAGGCTGAGCAAGTAAAAATAAATTTTTCTGGAAATCAATATTATGGCTTGCTGTCGAATTAGTTTAGCTTGTATTAAACCAGGAACATTCCTTCCAGGTTAGCAATACTGCCTTTGAATGTATTGCTTTATGTTTATATATTAGCTAAAATATCACTTACTAGTTTAAATTCGTTAACAATGGCAAATGTTATTTGTGGTCTACGTCACATTTCGCCTCCTGTTTTTTTGCGAATGTGATGTGTACTACGTCATCCCTCTTCCCTTAGTAATCCTCAACGGCGTCTCAGGGAGGCAGAATTACAAGATGGTGAGTTAAAGCGCTTATAATTAACTTATTCTTACCTGTTGACGATGTAATTATCCCGTTTGAGATTCACCATTCTGTCAATCTGTGAAATTCAGTAATGTTAGCCGTAATGTCTTGGGTGAATTGTGGTTTTGTTTTAATCAAGTGATATAAAAGATTCTCGGTCGGTGGATGAGATTAGCTTGCGGTAATGTTAAAGTGTCACGACTGTATGACAGTCGCTTATGCTTTGCATTTGATCTCTCATGTTATTCCAGTTTAAGCAGAAAACTATAGCAAGACATATTTCCTATATTTTTACACCCTTGAGCATTCATTGTTGCTCTTGAAACCTGTATGTTGATGATGCTCGTGCTTATGACGTCATTGTTGCATGCATGGCATACATTTAATATGTTGCATAAGTTGC
Source organism: Moxostoma hubbsi (assembly GCA_032164185.1). Lineage (NCBI taxonomy): Eukaryota > Metazoa > Chordata > Actinopteri > Cypriniformes > Catostomidae > Moxostoma > Moxostoma hubbsi. Next base: position 10,694,696 of record JAVLUX010000035.1, read on the forward strand.
ACTTTCAATATTTTTTTAGGGCTTGCTATCAATTTTACGGAAACTGAAAAGCACCCCTGATCAGGAGGTGCGAATCTTGCTTCTGGGGTTGGACAATGGTGGCAAGACCACCTTACTAAAGCAGCTGGCATCTGAAGACATCACTCATATTACTCCAACACAGGTGATAAAGTTACTATGACTAGTGCCTTTGCATCTTAACATTGAAGCAATTACATATCATTGATGTACTTATTCATTAATTGTATGTGCTGCTTGTCATGTAAGTCAATAGTATGTTTAATAACTCTCTTGTTTCTGTAGGGGTTCAATATCAAGAGTGTCCAATCGCAGGGATTCAAATTAAATGTGTGGGACATTGGTGGACAGCGAAAGATCAGGCCCTACTGGAGGAATTACTTCGAAAATACGGATGTACTGGTGAGATCTTCTTTCTGGTAAAATGATGTTCCACAGTACTTCACTTCCAAACTGAGTGTTCATTTTATACATTTCTTCATTTCAGATTTACGTCATTGATAGCGCAGACCGCAAAAGATTTGAAGAAACGGGACAGGTGATACTTAGTTCCGAGGATTTCCTTGCTATTTCCAAAAATGTCTGCTGTCAGTGTTTAACTAAGTGAATTGATCCGTAGGAACTGGCTGAGTTGCTTGATGAAGAAAAGCTCAGTGGTGTTCCAGTCCTGGTCTTTGCTAATAAACAGGACTTGCTCACTGCTGCCCCTGCATCTGAGATAGCCGAGGGTTTGAATTTACACACTATCAGGGACAGAGTGTGGCAGATTCAGTCCTGTTCTGCCCTCACCGGAGAGGGAGTCCAGGTAAGATTTGGAGCACATAAGAAAGTGGGGGTTTTAAAATACTGACTTGTGTTTTTGAACATACACAATACAATTTTGACCATGCTACCTTTTAGACCAGCAGTTCTCAACAGGTTCTGCTTCAGGACCCAGTTTTAACATTGGACTTCAAGTGGTGACACAGTTTACTGTACAAAAGTGAACAAAAATGTCCTTAAAATCAAACTTTTTCACCATGACATACAGGCACAACAATATGCTAAATAATTAACATGACATAGGCTGAATAGGAAAATTGTCAAATCTGATTTCTTAATGGCCCTATGTTATAAACCGACATTATTATCTGTAGTTTTGTTCTTGGTTTTTAAGAACGAGGGGATGTCAAGCAACCTGCCGGTGTTGGCATCTGCATCTTCTCTCATATTCTCTAGATCCATAAATCATACACACAATGTCAATGGGCTTGGGCATGATGTTTTGGTATTTTCATTCAAGCGTATGCTAAGTCTAGGTGCAAGTGGGTTTGTCAAAATTGTGTATATATATATATTTTGCTATCCTAACCTAGTTAGGCATGCCTATACACTGCATGTGGTTAGTTACCATTTATTATTTGTATTTAGCAATGTTTTTTCTCTGCTGTACACAACCCTATCAGAACAGACCTACGACCCATATTTGGGTTGTGACCTGACAGTTTAGAACTAGTGATTTAGACTGAAATCTCAGATGTATCGTACATTCTGTTTACTTGTTACATTTTTGTGTTTCAGGATGGCATGAACTGGGTCTGTAAGAGTGTGAATGCTAAAAGGAAATAAAGCTGTGTACTTCAACTGTGGATTTTGTCCCAGAACATGCAGGGGGTTCTTTGGAATGTAAAAACTGTCAATAGGTATAGCAAAGGAAGGCACCTCTACAAAACTATTAAAATATTCATGTTTGACTGTCTTTAGAGACCTACCAAAATCAAATAAAATCTGCACAAGGAGCTCAAGTTAATATTTATACACAGTATCATATAACTTGTCTTTTAAACTCAAAATAAAGAATGTTAACATTTTAGTCTTAGACTGGTGATTTTGGAAAATGGCGACATGTTTTCTTTGGTACATTTCAGATCTTAAGTAATTCTGCCTTCATTTCTTGACATAAATCACTCTTTTATAATGAATGTTATAGTTATTGGACTTTGTGAGATATTTGTAGAACGGAAGTGATCGCCTACACCATTTCATTCATAGGTTTTCCCTCCAAACTAATATATTTCAATTAGCTTGCATAAAATGATTGTTACCCCATATTGGGTCATATTTTTGAGTGTTTGTGTTTCGGAGAACATTTTTGTAAGTAACAAAAATTAGGTATCCAAGTCCAATGTATCAGAAACATTAATATGTACAAAAGAAAAGGGGACCATTGACAGATTAACAGGATATGAAATGCATTTTTGATAATGAAATGTAAATAATGTTCCACATAGCAAATTATTTTCTGCATTTACTGATGAATTTTCCATATCCAGTATTTTTAGATTTCTTAAGAGTTCTATACTGTAAGAGGACTGTATAGCTGTAATATACAGTGACGTGTACAAGATGTCTGTTGTCATCACATTAAGAATATTACTGTAGTGTTTTTGAATGTCATGATGTGTGTTTGATTTCTGAAGCATACTGAGTAAAATACTGAAAAATGATGTGTCAGTGTGATGGTGTTGTAGATAATATTCCTTATAAAATAAGAAGTGAAAATGTACAGAACAATTATATGGTTATTTTTCAGTTTTATCATTCTAAATATTTAATTTGAAACTTTATTATGCCATTGATTAAACAGCAGGATATCTGTCATATGCACAACATATGGTGTTGACAGAAGTATAGCGTCACAATTCACATGCACTTACACTCACATAATACTCACTTTATATTGCCATTCAGATACCACGTGGTATTTCCTGTACATTGAATATGTTAGCTTAGGTGTGATCTTGAAAATATTAAGTCAATTCTACATTTGTACTCAAATCAAACATGTAAAAATCTCATAAGTAAATATTATTTATGATTGTTTGTTATATTTATAATGCGTCATCATGTATGAATCCCAAAGGAGAAAACCTTGTCATATTTATCTGCTAAATTGAGTAAATTTCAAAAGTAAATTAAAAAAAATAAAATTCACTTAATTTTGACTTTTCGAAGCTGGTGTTATTTTTCTTGGTTAATAGTTGTGGAGACGTGGCTAATATATTATAATTTAATGTACATGAAATGTGAATAAAGTTTTCTTCATTGTGGAAATGGCTTTTTCTGTCTTGAACACAGCTCGTTCACTTTGAAATATATATATATATATATATATATATATATATATAATAGTGCATCTTTAAGTACTAATAATTGATCAACATTGAGAAAAATTAAACAAAATCGGCAAATACAAATCAAATAGTGAGACACTTGGCAGTCAGTCTGCTTTATATATTTTTATAGCAATAAAATAAATGATAGAATATACAGTCAATAAATAGTAAATAAAATAGTGAGTAGTGAATAGTACAATAATATAATAAAAATATAAAACAAACTTAAAAATATATGAATGTAATTGCATTAGACAACAAAATTAAAATACCATTTATCATATTTATTATTTAAATGATAAATGGATACATATACTGTTTAAAAAGGAGACAAAAAGTATTTTGATACTTTGACATCTTTGTTAACTTTTCATACATCCAGTTTAGAACCTTGGTTGGTTAGTAAAAGTAATTGTAAAAACAGATTGTACAATTTCAATATAGAAAATAATATGATTGATCCTTCAGCAATACACAAATGTATATAGGTGGCACTATTGTCCATGTTTACAGCCTGATTTCCTGGCAGACATACATTTCCCTGGCCTTCCCAGAGTAAAAAATAATGTGTCATACTTAAATCAGGGAATATCCAGCTGGAATATGAAGCACTCTATAATATTAGGTGTGATTTAAAAAAGAGAGAGAAATATTTCCACCCATCCCAATTTTAGACCTGTGCAATATTTATTAACTGTTTGTGCTGCAGTACCACAAACACAGATCTACTGTATTTATTCACAAAATAGTCTATTTCGAACAGAAACTGTGATTACCAAGCTGCCCGTTTTCAGGACATTTTATTTTGAATTAATATTTTTCATGGCCTACAATTAAGCCTTAATCTTAATTGAATCTATTTAAATTAATAAAATAAAATGTAGTTGTTCTGAGTGCATTTGATCTTTAATTAGCGAAACAGGTCAGGTCTCTATACTAGAAGAATCTAATTTAGTCTCTGTTTGTGCTGTTAATGTGTAAAAGCAGCCAATCACAAGCAGAAACAATTGTTCCATACATATTCCCCCTCTTCAGCCTTTTCCTCAATTCTGAGTGCATTTATTTTGGAAGACTAAAAGAGATCTGAGTGGCGACTGTGCTAGATGAACAGCCAACAGCCTGTGTGCTTGAATAAGAATCCGACCACTCCCTCCGATTCCACGCACTCTGCATCTTTGTATGACATTCGCAAGCTGACATGTGCACTCTTAGAGAGCCGAGCAGGCTCTATTAAGCCAGAATAAATCCTCTGGCAGCCAGCTCTTTGAGACAGGAAATTAGACAGGCCTCCATACCCCTTTCTGCATCCTGGTGTGAAGGACCCAGCCCTCCTTATCCATGGGCTTTCCCTCCCATCTGGCCCTTAGACAAGCCACAGTACAGAGACAGCGCCCTCTTGAATTCTGCTTATTGAAGTGAGGGGCCCCTTTCTCTCTGATTTAAATTGGTAGTCTTGAATAGTGTGCGTTTTTGATGGTGGCAGCCAGATATCTTCGTGATGGAAAACAAAGTTCTGTGAGAATGTATTATCATGGGGAGTAAAGCTAAATGTCAGGGAATGGGGCATAATTTGCATTATTCTCTCCGGTTTAATTCGTTTCAACTATATCTCTCTTTGAACATAGAGATAAATTAAATCAATTTCTATCCCTAGTGTCTTGTGTTAAAAGAGACCACAATTGTGCCTATAGTTCAAAGGTTCCATGAAACCTATGCATTCCTGAAGCTGAACTGTAGTGCACAGAGTTTGCAATGACAAGATCATGGGTTTGATTCCCAGAGAACACACAAACTGATACCATTTATAGACTGAATGCCTTGTAAGTCGCTTAAGATAAAAGCATCTGCCAAATATGTAAATGCAAGCATTCAGGATTGGGTTTTTTCTGGTCAAATATAATTAAACTTGTTAATACAGCAGTAGAAAGTGAGACACATTCCTCACAGTCACAATATTTAGAATAGTGGTTAGTAAATTGGGCTTCCGATGGTCAGTTTCTATTGAAATGGCTCAAATCTTGAATATTTGGTTACATCTTTGGGTAAATATCATATTTTAAACCAGGGGTCTTCAACCATTTTCAAATCTAGGACCCCCTAGAGAGGCTAGAGCAGGAAGCCTGGCCTATAAAACATGATGGTGTTAGATGCTATTTTCACCCTGGTGCAAATAGTGGCAGATACTTTTTACACCCCTAATTAAAAACTAACATACTGTATAATGGCATAACTGGAGTGTGTTTTTAGGGTTTATTTTTAGTCCTACAGACACCCTACACCAATCCTTAACCTTAAACACAACCATATAACCTTCCCTTACAAAAAATAACCATGGTTTTACTACAGTAACCATAGTATCACCATATTATTTTGTAGTAAAATCATAGCAACCAAATAATTAAAAATGGTTACTGTATTTACACTGTATTACTGTAGTAACACCATGGTTAATTGCATTAAAACTATGGCTTCTGCCAAAAAACATGTTTCAACACAACAACCTTCACCCTGACCAAATCACTGCGAAGAAATCAACCTATATTTATTTTCATTTGTTATTGTAAGTAATATTAAAGGAAATATTAATAGTGGAGACAAGAAACAGGATGGGAAAAGTGGGAGAAAAGGTGAAATTGAACCCGGGTCATCCATACGAAAAAGCACATCATCACTGACTTCAGATCTGATGCCACTGCAGCAACACTGGTGGCGCGGTTTGTCTTCAATTTGTGTGTACCCACTAGGCTATTGGAATGCAAAAAGTGGCACTGTGTGGCAGGTGCTATTTACACCTAGTGCAAATTAGTCACTCCGATTAAAATAATTGATGTACAGCATCATATACTTGGGACAACACAACATTTAGATGAACTTTAGCTTCTTAACTTTAGCTTTGGTTGAAAATAACTTATGTATATGATGTCTGTTTGTCCATAGATGTAATGTGCTGGGCACATGCGTCAAGTACAAGGAAGTGTATTTGAGCTTCATATAATGACTGTGCCAAAGGAACAGCAGATTTCTAACAAAAAGGAGTTACATTTTGGTGATCGTATCGCTTCAGAAGACATTGATTAAAGCACTCGAGTCCTCTAGATTACCTTTATGCTGCCTTAATATCCTTTTTAGAGACATCATATATCCTTAAAAAAAAAAAAACATTTGTTTGTGTTCCCCAGAAGAAAGAAAGTCATACGAGTTTGAGATGGCATAAGGATGAGTAAATGATGAGATAATTATTTTTTGGGTGAACTATTTCTTTAATATTGTAAAATTATTCACAAAAATGTGTTTGAATGTCTGAAGACTATCTACCTCAAGTAACGGTTGTTGGTTGGTGCTTCTCTGCATCAGTGTTCCTATGTCATAGCAATGGCATAGCTTGGATTAGTGGTCAATCATACCTTATCTAAGATCAAGTGGCTCAGTCCAGCTTTCTTGCAATACCATCCTGCAGTCTATGTAACCATAGCAACTCTAAAGGACCTGATTGTGCCCTTAAAGTTGCACAAATAAAAGGGCAACATTGATTTTGATTCCATTGATGGGATATAATCTTCTCGTTTGAGTTCATATTCATTCTGTACATGATTCAAACACTCAGCGCTCCCTTCGATATCATCTTATCTGTGAAATACTACATTCCACTCTTTTGTTGTCTCACAAATATAAAGCCTGCACATACACATATTGCCTGTATACTTGTGCACCCCTAAATGAATTACCATATTGTCCAGTGTGTTATCTATTTACATCTATATCTATATAGAAAACACACACTCACACACACACACAAACAATGGTTTATCCAGCCATAACTTCATTTCTAGCTATTTTTGTAAAAATAATTATATGTCCGTATTGTAAATAAAATATACTGCAAGTTACTCGATATTAACTAGCATTAATATAATTTTGTTTTTATTATTTGTATTTAAATTTCTAAAACCAATGTACAAAATCATGCTGTTGTACTTAAAGGTGCACTCAGTAACTTTTGTCTTTGTGTCATCTTGGACTTACACTGTCACCTAGTGGCTTGGATGCAGAATCATTTAAAATCACTATAATTTTCAGTTTCACATGCCATTGTAGAAATGTAGTATTCAGTCAGCCATGATTACTTTAAACATTAAGTGAAAATGTCAAATAACAGGACGTTTACTGAGATTAAGCGAGTAGTATTCAGCTGGTCATGTGATTCTAACATGGCAGCCCCCATGTGCGGACCCTCTCCATGTAGAATAAAACAGCTTTTATAATGTTACTGAAATGTTTTAATGTGAGTGCTCATGAATTCCTACACATATTGCAAAATTACAATTCATGTCTTTAGGAGTTAAACTTATTTAATGAGGAAAAAATTACGAACTGCACCTTTAATATCAGCACAGCTATGATTCTGCATCAGGTAACAACACTATGTCAAGAACCTGACACTATCCGGATTGCAACAACTGACCAATCAAAATCAAGTCAGTTCAGTCAGTAGCACCTATGTTATTGAGTGCCATTAAAATACTGGCTGTCAGAGGGGTGCAGTGAAGGAGACCTAATTATGCACCTCAGCCAGACACAAAAGGCCCAACACCCACACAGATCTCTTCTTCCTGCACAAAGCAGTCAAGCCTTGCCTCACGGGACATGACACTGGATATCATCAGGGCCATTTCAGCAGATTCAGATGTGCACCTAATGACAGCGTTATCACTGGAAACACATGGAATGTTTTTTAAATCTGCTCACGGTAGTCTAGGAGAGTCGATGGCTGTTTTTCCTGACTGCATGCCACCATACGTGAGCATGTGTGTGTATATGGGGTGCTAAGGGGGAGAATTTAGCTCAATGCATTTCTTGTTTCCTTTTTTACTGCAGATTTTGATAGGAATCTGGCAGCTGTTTTGCAGCTGCTGTGTGAATAGAAACACCCTGAGGCCTTACAGTTCCACGCTTTCTTTGCCTCGCCCAAACCATACATTCCACATGCTTCCACTAATCAGAGTTTATGTAGATGTGATGTGACAGACAGCAGAGTGAACCAATAAAAATTACAGAGGGGGAGTGCACTTCAGGTTTCACAGCAGGGGTTCAAGTTTGGATGGTTAGCTTTGAAAGTTAGCCACTGCTAGTAGACACTGTAACTACACCACTTTGCGAGAAAATTAGCTTGTGATTAAATACTTTTTTGCAAGAAACATATGAATTGCAAATATATGGATTGTTTACCATGTCTGCTGCCTTTGACATAACATCTTATATACAGTGTAAGGCATTACAATTTAATTATTGTAATCAGATTACAGTTACTGATTTAAATTAAGTTAAGTTACTTTTAAGAATATTACTTGGGTTACATATATTTCTAAAAAAGAGGAAATATAGAGATTATTTTGAAAGCGTAGAGTGGAAAAACAAAAACTTAAAAAAAACAAAAAATTACATAAAGTAATATGTAAATCAGTTACATATTACTACAATTTCAGGGGAGTAATTTGTAATTTTTAGTAGATTACTTTTTCTGGTGGAGCCATGAACCAAGTAGAGTTGTCAGGATGTCAATTTCCTGCGACTTTTCTGATTGGTGAATCTCTCTTCAGGATTGTGGGTAGTGCAGTTCTTCAATTTGGCAATGAAACATAATTTAGAAAAAATCTCAGAGCTCATGGTAGGCCTGTCTTGAAACTTTTATATATTATTAATTCACAGATTGTTTTCTTCCCAAACTCTACTATATTAACACCAACTAATACAAGTTAACAATTACTGAATTTGACATTTGATTGTTCTATTGACTTATTCTAATTACAATTATTTTATTCTACAGACAGCAATCATTCTTAACAAAGAAATTATTACAAAAAAAATTGTTTTTACTGTTTTTTTTTTTTTTTTTATGGGGGGTATTGTCTACAAAGATGCTTTGAAATAATACTGTCTTTATTATATTTTAATAATCATTTGGGCTTTAGTACAATATGACAATATAAAACACAATTATTTAATTTAGAAAACAATGCGTTGTTGGTTTTTTTAATATCATGCTTTTTATTTTTCTCACACAGTCTAAATAGGCATTTTTACATGGAAAATATATAGCTGCCTTTATATTTTAGGAAAGGGTTCTTTGGCATAAAAACGTTTGAAAAAACTTGATATCTTAGGATGCTAATCTCCAAGACCTTGATATTCTGAGCCATGTCTTAAACCTGCACAACATGAGAACATGTCGGAGCTCAATTTTTCTTTCTCTCCATCTTCTGGCCAGTTCATCGCCTTTGGCATCACTGAGGCTGTCAGTTGAAGAGAATGAATGAGCAAGAGAGAGGAATGATGAAAGAGATGTGGGGGGAGGAGAGGGGAGAGAGAGAGAAATAAATAAAAGCAATGGCAGGAGAGACTCACAGGTATCTGTGTCAGATCATTGGGCCCTGTGAGGGTTGGCAGAAGAGAGAAAGGGGGCGAGAGGCTGGTGTACAATTACAGCAGGTGTGAAGGGATGATCTGGGTCACAGGGTTCCCAGCATCTCCACTGACACACACAGGGGAGAAGAGCACATCACCATCATCCTGCTGTTCCTTCTTTCAGCAGTCAGAAATACTGGGGAAAAAAAATAGATGAAATGGCACTGTCACATCAGTATGTGGGTGGAGCATACACACAAATCCTAGACAAAACTTGCTTGGCATGAGTATTTTAAAAAATAACTACAGTGGCATATAAAAACTAACTAACTAACTAACTAACTAACTAACTAACTAACTAACTATCTATCTATCTATTTATCTATCTATCTATCTATCTATCATCTATCTATCTATCGTCTGCAAATATATATTATGCAGTAATTATGTATTAACTGTCTAAAATGCCCAATGGTATCTAGAAGGAAATGTGGTGCCGCCATGCTTGGGTGTTCAAAATTATAGCCACAAGATTTGTATATGTTTCTATACTTCTAGTGTGATAAAATAATTTACTAACCTATTCTGTGTAAAGTTATATCCAATTTTACAACATTATTGACATGACGATTTAACACTGTAAACCCTGTAATTCCGCAAAAACGACAACTTTACAGCTCAAATAATGCACAAGTTTTAACAGGAGGATTAAGTGCTTTTGTAAAATTATAAGCTTCATATTTCTGCTTATAAACCATCCAAAAGTTGTCTCCATTGACTTCCATTGCAAGTGCCTCACTGTAACCTCGAAATTAGCTTTTTTTACCCCTTTTGTCCCAATTTGGAATGCCCAATTCCCACTACTTAGTAGGTCCTCATGGTGGCACAATTACTCACCTAAATCTGGATGGCGGCGGACAAGTCTCAGTTGCCTCTGCTTCTAAGACAATCAATCCACGCATCTTATCATGTGGCTCATCGTGCATGACACCGCGGAGACTTACAGCATGTGGAGGCTCATGCTGCTCTCTGCAATCCACGCACAACTTACCACACGCCCCATTGAGAGCGAGAACCACTAATCGTGACCACCAGGATTTACCCCATGTGACTCTACCCTCTTTAGAATCCGGGCCAATTTGGTTGCTTAGGAGACCTGGCTGAAGTCACTCAGCACACCCTGGATTTGAACTTGCGACTCCAGGGTTGGTAGTCAGCGTTAATACTCGCTGAGCTACCCAGGCCCCGATTTTTGCTTTTTTTATTAAAAAAGGAGGGACGAATCAAAATACATTTTTGTGGTAAACCACAAATGCTGTCATATGTGCATAACTTGTCTTGAACCCAAAATATTCCTTTAAGAGTTAAGTCTAGTCAATGTTTACTTAAAAAGAACTGAGATTGACCCAAAGTACTGTTTAATTAAAAAACGAAGTATTTAAATTAGAAGATAAGAGAAAAGTATAATAAAGGATCAAATAAAGAGACTAAAACAACAAGAATATGACCACCAGAACGATTGCTTAGTAAAGTAGTAGCACAACTCTCCTCAACAAGCCACTTGTTTTGAGGTGTCATTTATAGCACAAACAGTGTGGGGTGAGTCTGGCCCTAAAAATGTATGCTGAAAGGTGCTGTAAGCTATTTCAGCCATTCTGGAACTTCCACAAGGCCGAGCCATTGAATTAGACACGCCCCTTCCTTTCAAGACATTGCCCTCCAAAGATACCGTTGAGCAATGCATCTTCTCACCGTTGTCAAACACAACAGTAGCAAAATAGTGCCCTGAGCTGACAACTGTTATGAATCTGAATATGACATTAAACCTAATTGTTTTGCTACAACTACTTCACTATGAGAACATGCAAAATGATTGACAGGCAGAAAGCACATCAAAGTGTTCTGACTGGCTGATCAAAAGATCCGTCTGGCCTGCGGTCACATTTCGGTTTGCGGTTTACACAGTGTAGTGATATCACAGAGAGCAGTGAGATGTTTCAGGACACTTATTTCAGGTGATATCTTTCAGGAACATTTTCTGCATACCATTAAAAAATAAATTTTTTTTTAAAAAAACGCTTAGCTACAGCACCTTTAATAAGTTTAAACTTTAATGAGATTTTGAAAAAGCCTAACCTTAAGAAACCACTAACTGTAAAAATCTCTTTTGGGAATCTGTAAAATTTGCAGCTGCTGCGTGGTCTTTCCATGTGCTGGAAATAACTAACCCCTGTCTGTTTGAATCAAACAACAGTTACATTTATTACCATCTGAGGGGGAAAACTGCTTCAGTAAGCAGTAGCCAAGACATTAATCCAGCCAGTGTCACAGACAAAAAGCAGAGATCTATTAAGTATTAATGACAGGCTAAGCATTGCCAAATCCCTTCTTCCCATAGGTAAAATGAGGCAAAAACAACTGGCATTTTTCTATTGGGAACTAAAACATTAAAATATCCTTGAAATTCAAATTATTTATTGAGACTAAAAGTGAACTTGAATTTACATTCTTAATAGATGTTCATGGTCTTAATGTCAATGATACATCAGTATAGGCCTACTTTATTCCAAAGAAAAGAAAATGTTTTCATAACCTTTCATCATAATGCAATAACTTCCTCCGTCTCTGAAATGACTTTCCTTTCTGGCTGACATTCCCTTGGCTGTATGGGCAATATTGTGGTCGCATTCAGACCTAGCTCTGTAGAGTGCAACTGTAACGATCCACACCGTCTTTGGTTTGTGTACCTTTTTATTTAAGTTTTTGGCACTTTTTATGTTCCACATTGTTCTTTGTTTATGCACTCTTTGAGTTTTGGCACCTTTTATGTTCCGTATTGCCTTTTGTTTTTATGAACTCTTATTTTGAAGTCTTGTCAAGTCCTGTTTTCCCTCCTTGTCCATGTGTCTGGTTTTCATTGGTTTATTGTTTGATTTATCTTGTTATCAGTTCTAGTCTTGTCATTGGTTTTAGTTAATTACCTTTTTACCTTGTTATGAGTTCTGTTTGTCCATTGGTCTATGTTTCCCCTTGTTTTGTATTTAAGCCCTCATGTTCACCTTGTCCTTTGTTGGTCGTTGTTCTATGTTTGAAGCTCTGTTCCCGAATCCTGCCTTGGTCCGTGTTCCTGCCTAAGCCCTCCTTGCAAGACCCCCCCGTGTTTTCTTGTGTTCATTTCTTTATTTTCCCCTCGTGGAGGTTTCATTTGTTCCTGCGTTTGTACTTGCCTTTTACTTTTGAAATTCTAATAAAGCTGCATTTGGATCCTTACTCCCTTGTCTGCCCTCTTCGTCACAGCAACAGTGTCCGTCCACTTTCTCAACCGTCTGGGTTCCAGAAGTATTATTCACATTCATATCTTATGTAGGAATTTCGTAAAAATCGCCTTCAAATAGTTCTAAGCCATGGACCAAACCAACCAGCTCTGAGGTGAATCACGGCATTACAAACTTTAATTTGAAGCTAAAAATTATTTGAAAACTTACCATTTTTCACGAGGTCATGAACTACTACCCTTATGAAGTGAATTGAAAACAATAAAACTATTGATTTAAAGTTGTTTAAGTAAAAAAAAAAAAAAAAACATTTAGTAAAACCTTATGCAAAATATTCCAATATAAAAGTAATTTGAGAGCGAAGGAAGACTCTATTGCGTCATTCAGAATGTCATGCGAGTGGGCTCTCGATAGTGCTCACGATAGGTCTATCTCTAACCTCATGAGACCTGAGCATGACTGCTGTGTGCATTTTACATTTCCCTCTTTGATTTGTGGCTAGTAGCACCTAAAAAAACAAACAAAAACTTGACAAACACTGGCAAAGGGTTTGCAACAGTGTGTGACAGATCTGGTGGAGCCATGAACCAAGTAGAGTTGTCAGGATGTCATTTTCCTGCGACTTTTCTGATTGGTGAATCTCTCTTCAGGATTGTGGGTAGTGCAGTTCTTCAATCTGGCAATGAAACATAATTTAGAAAAAATCTCAGAGCTCATGGTAGGCCTGTCTTGAAAGCTTTATATATTATGAACTGTACTATATAAACACCAACTAATAAAAGTTAACAATCACCGAATTTGACATTTGTTTTATTCTACTTTCTTATAAATGCATGGAAATTGTGAGATTAATCACAATTATTTTATTCTACTGACAGCAATGGTTTTACAGAAATAAATGATAAAAAATAAAACTGCATCATGTTTTTATACATGAAACATTTTATATTTCTAAGTTTTTGTCTCTCTTTCCTTTCAACTTACATATTTTTCAAGAGTTTCTCCTCACTATTGATGCCTTTAGATTAGGCAATATTGTCTATAAAGATGCTTTGAAATAATAACTACTGTAAAGTAAATCTTTTCTTGATTATATTTCAATAATGTTTGGGCTTTAGTACAATATGACAATATAAAACAGTTATTTAATTTAGAAAACAATGTGTTGTTTTTTTTTTAAATATTTCACTTTGTATTTTTCTCACACGGTCTAAATAGGCATTTTACATGGAAAATATATAGCTGCCTTTATATTTTAGTCAAGTCATCAAGTCATTTTTATTTGTATAGTGCTTTTCACAACACACATCATTTCAAAGCAGCTTTACAGAAAATCATGCGTTAAAATTGTCTATAATTTATTGTCTATTTAATTGTTAACTGTCTATTATTTAATTGTAAAATATCTATAAAGACTTAGAGTCATCATTGTGTAGTTTGATTAAATATGACTGTAAATTATGTATAAAAATAAATAATTAAATAATAATTGTATTTAGAAACCCTGTGAGCAAGCTGAAGACGACTGTGTCAAGGAACACAAAACTCCATAAGATGTTGGTTAATGGAGAAAAATAACCTTGGGAGAAACCAGGCTCACTGTGGGTGCCAGTTCCCCTCTGGCTAGCATCATGAATATAATGCCAATATTAGCTATTTATGTGCAACAACAACAAAAATTAGAATAATATTTTTTAGTTTTCCTTAAAATGTATAGCAACATACATGGACAGTAGGACTAAGTTATAGAAAGTGTGATTTTGTTTTCATCAACTTGTTTATAATCTTTCCAGGAGTGTTTGTTATTTATATTTTTGAGACATTACAGACATTATATCAGAAATATCATAATGAATTGTGATTCAAAGTAATAGCCAACATCATCCAGTCACTGCCAACCATGTTTTTTTTATCCCCATTTCTCCTCGTGGTGGCACGGTTACTCACCTCAATCCGGGTGGCGGAGGACAAGTCTCAGTTGCCTCCGATTCTGTGACAGTCAGTACGCGCATCTTATCACTTGGCTTGACACCACGGAGACTCACAGCATGTCGAGGCTCATGCTACTCTCCTCGATCCACGCACAACTTACCACACGCCTCATTAAGAGAACATCTAGGCTGATCGTGACCACGAGGAGGTTACCCCATGTGACTCTACCCTCCCCAGCAACCGGGCCAATTTAGTTGCTTAGGAGACCTGGCTTGGGTCACTCAGCACACCCTGGATTTGATCTCGCGACTCCAGGGGTGGTAGTCAGCATCAATACTCGATGAGCTACCGAGGCCCCACAGCCAACCATGTTAAAATAAAATAATACATTATAAATTCTGAAGCCATTTACTGATTGCCATTGTCCCATGTCTGCCAAACATGTTGAGTGGTCCAAACATCATCTGTAGCCTGAAACTGAACTTTTGGTCTGATTATAGAAATTAATGCATTTAGCTGCATATTAAATGAATCTATGCTCCCTATTTAGTGAATGACCAAATCTCTATTGTGCTGTCTGTCTGCACCGGTCTCAGAACAGTTCGAAATGAACCTTATTTTCATCTTACTCCCTATAAAGCCTCTGAAAGCAACATTTATCAGCTTTTGGATGAACCCATTAATTCTTAACGTAGTACACATTAAATATAGGATTTCTAACGAAAAGATGCGCTTAAGTACACATTAGTGTACATTGGGTTTATCAGCATGCCGTTTAGTGATAAATCACTCACATATTTAAAATGGCAATCAGATGAAACTAGAGGCTCTAATCATTTGACTCAAACAGGTTTCAATGTAAAAACTTTATTAGGTTTATTACCAGATGTAGTTTTGTTGGCATTTCTCCCAAAGACAAACTCTGCTGTGGTCGGCGCATGTTGTTTTGTTGCATGACTCCGTTCATGAAAGTTTAACACTTTACTGACAGCACAGAGTATGCTGAACTGAGATCAGTCAGTTTACATGAATTTCAATTATGCATTGCATATAGCAAAGCCAAAATACAAAGTCCACACATGTGCACACAGGGTCACACGAGGCTAAAGGTTTATAATTTCATTTTTCAATGAACCCGACTGTTGCACTCTATTGTGGTAAAGAACACTTACTTTTCATGATCCAATAAATTTCCATTGGATAAAATGAAGTCCTGTCCTAAAACATTTTTTTGTCATTGAATATTTAGCTTCACTCTAAAAAAAAAAACATTGCATTACAGAAGTAAAATGGGTTTTGAATGTAATTTCATGTCCACTTCAATGTTTAATGGTCATAAGACAGTAATGCTTATTTCTTGATGCTGGGTAAAAAGGGGGTAATACAGATGCAATGGTGCATTGAGTTCCATCCTCCATACCTTGCAGCTGGTGCCCCTCTCTCCGCAGAAATCTTCAGTGTTTTGACATTTCAGTACCATCATTGCACATTTTCTTTACGATCCAAAAGCATCTCTTTGATTAATGTCATTACTACTTCTATTAAATCACGTCTCAAATCGTTAGCTTCAATGGCTTAGACATCTGTCCTGGAGCAACAAATCACCAGTTAAGACATCTGGCAATTTCGCTTTCATCAGATTTGCTGTCACGTCTGCGAGTCATCAGAGTGGCTTTCCCAGCCTCTTTTGCAGAGACAATCGACTCCCCCCGTCATTCTTCCAGACTCCGTTCAACACATTCCCGGCATGAGTGGGCAGGAGGGAGACGTGGTGGCATGACAAGTTTGAATGTTCAGAAGCATGCGGCCAGCCTCTAACTAGCATTTTTGTCCTTCTGGAGACAAAAATTGCCTCATTGACACATACATCGATTTATTCATATGGAAAAACACCCTGGGGTCATAAAAATCTCTTATGCTAATGCACAAGAACACACTCACACACACACACACATAATGCTGGCAACTCATTGTAGGGGCTAGGCAAATTATTTCATGATGCCAGCAGAGACAGGTTCCTCTGAAATATGACCAAAGACATTTCAGAAAGATATGACATGCACTCCACCTCCTTCAGCTCCATCGAGGGCTGAAAAGGGCACACGATGAAGAAGAACATCTTGAGGCGAGCATTAGCAAAAAAAAAAAGAAAAAAAAGACATACACTGGAGACCAGGGTCCACTTATAAACCCAAGCTCTGCGGACTTTCAGGAAAACAACCTGCGCCTGCACTATAAGAGACAGTTAAAATAGCTCATTGAGCAAATTGGGCTTTGTGGGTAGTTTCCTCCTGTAAAAAACTGTAAAATAGTTTCACTGTGGATTGTGTCTTTCTTGTAAGCACAGCTAAGGGAGCTCAAAGGAACATTGGGGCCAACAAAAACTCTAACAAACTCTACTGAAATCAGAGAGGCAGTGGCCTGGGACTGCTGAAGTATTTTGGACTGTGAAAACGGGTTTAAAGAGAAAAGAGGATATTATTGCCTAAGAGGAAAACTTTCCATTAATCTAACATTCAGCCTCCTCTAAGGCCTTCTAATAACAGGTCTGGTTACAAAAAGCCTCAAAACTAGCTACTGAATATAAAACCATGCAAACTATATGAGAACTCATACTATAAGAGCACATGGCAGTTGCTTGTGTCAATCCAACTTTTTGCAAGATGTTTTGTTGAGTGCCATACAAAAAAAAAAGAAAAAAAAAAAAGAAATTATTCCCATGATTCCCATTAACACTATTTACTACATTCAGTGCTAGAGATCATATGACCAATAGAGAGCAACAGTCTGGTTCTTTAAGTAAATATCATATTTATTTATTCCATAGGGGAGTTGATTATTAACAATAACTTATAAAGCTTAAAAGACAGACCTACTGTGAGTTATGAGGTTGTTAATCGATGGTATATAAACTCAGCAAAAAAAGAAATGTCCCTTTTTCAAGACACTGTATTTTAAAGATAATTTTGTAAAAATCCAAATAACTTTTCAGATCTTTATTGTAAAGGGTTTAAACAATGTTTTCCATGCTTGTTCAATGAACCATAAACAATGAATGAACATGCACCTATGGAACGGTCATTAAGACACTTAACAGCTTACAGACGGTAGGCAATTAAGGTCACAGTTATAAAAACTTATGACACTAAAGAGACCTTTCTACTGACTCTGAAAAACACCAAATGAAAGATGCCCAGGGTCCCTGCTCATCTGTGTGAACATTACTTAGGCATTCTGGATGGAGGCATGAGGACTGCAGATGTGGCCAGGGCAATAAATTGCAATGTCCATACCATGAGACGCCTAAAGTTTATAATGTTGTGATTCACATCTGAGCTTTTTGGTTTGCTTTGCTTTATGGCTCTTTTATGGAATCCCTTTGGGAAAAATGAATGGGGAAAAACACTTGTGGAATTACGACTGCTGAAAAAGTGGGCGGGCATTGTTGTGCTCTAGCCACAGTTTTCCTAACCAACCACTAGCACCATGATGATTCTGATTTCAGATGGACTGTTTTGTGGTTCCGGTCTCTACAAAAAGTAATGCAAAAACTACCTAAGCAAGTGATATAGATTGAGAACAACAACCACTTTAAGTGTTAGTTGGAGTAAATGAGTTCATACTCAACTTGTGCCATTGTTGGCTGTCATAGCAACTTGTAGTAGTTAATGATATCAACTAAACTAATCTCAGACTATCACTTCATGTCATAGGTGATATTAAATACACTTTATACATATAAACATCACATTTTCCAAAAATGCGAAGATGAGATTGAAAGCACAGGAGACTGGAAAATGAAAACAGACTTCTCAAATCGTGTCTACTGATAAATGCCACCATCTAAGGCCTGTACCATGAAGGTCATTGAACAAACCCAAGGTTCAGGTTGACAGATTTATTCCAATCCAATCAGGCTTAACTGGTATCATGATGTAGCTCATCAACTTTCTCTGACAACTCAGGCTTCAATCCTGAATTGAAGATTTGATTATGCGCTTGTGCACATTAATGGGTGACGTCTGCAGAGCACAACCAGTCGTATGAGAGATCGTGATTCACTTCTCGAGAGACACAGCAGGATTTACCTCTGCTGAAAGCTGATGTTTATGAAAACAAGAATTTAAATTAGTTTAAACTGTGCACAAGACCTTGTTTTAAAATTATTATTTTTAAATGTAAATGCATTTACATTGCTCAAGTGTTCAGCATGAAATCATGAAGGCTTAATACACATGATTTACACAGTACAATTGATAATTGTAAAATTATAAAGCAATTAAAGACATTTACACAACAAGAAGAAACAGTGGCTGCTACTAGAGATCAATATTATATATATATAGATAGATAGATAGATAGATAGATAGATAGATAGATAGATAGATAGATAGATAGATAGACAGATAGACTGTATATATATATATATATATATATATATATATATATATATATATATATATATATATATATACACAGTTGGTTGAGAAAATGTCAAAAATACATTTTTGCAAATTCTAGGCAAAGGGTGACCACTTTGAAGATGCTAAAACAAATTACAAATACTCATGTCACTGTAATTAAAAAGTTTTTCCCAGGAATTTAACTTTTTTAAGTGGTTTAAAAATTGAATACTTTTACTTAAGTATATTTTAAGTGTTGTAACTGTACTTTTACTGCACTATTTTCCCACCGTCTGTGTTCGCTAGTTCCCTGTCCTGAATTTATTTTTATCTATCAATGTGACTGGCTAGGGAGAGTCTCGTGATTTCCATCAAATCAAATCACACGTAAAATAAACATGAACAGAAGCTTTAGATTTGGTGCCAACTGTTATGGATGTGGAGGATGCCTCAAACACATTTTCAACACCTGAACATCTCGGCTGCACATGAAAGGGATTTTCGCAGTGAAAAAAGCCAATTGCTTGATCGTGTCATGTGAGTTTAACTTGCTCAAGCCAGATATCATCATTAATCCTGCCTCTAATTTTAAGAAACATATTGAGGAAAATTTAACATTTCTGCTTACTAGCTTCTGTGTGTCATTAATTAGCCTGTAAATTAGTTATCTTTCACTGAGATTATTGTGCTGCTGTGAGAGATTAAGGCAATGTTATCAATAGGGAGATAAAACAATCTTGATGTTTATCTGAAAGAAAAAGAGAGAGATGTCCTTGATATCAATGATAAACTTTTAAGTAATTTTCTATATTTAGCCTATGTTCTACATCTAGAACAGGGGTGTTCATTACATCGATCGCGATAGCAAGACAACCACAGGTTGGTTGGTCTAGATAAAATATAAAAGATTTATTTTTTATAAATTTTGCTTATCTTTTACTATATGCTAGTTTTTGTTTTTTTAGAATACCAACCCCTGATATAGAGTGTGTTAATTGATATAATACATTACCAGGAAAGTACAGATGATCAAATAATTTATATTTATGCTTAGCCTTTATCATGTTTTTCTAATGCCTTAGAAAAGTATCAACCTTTGTAGAGCAATACTTCAGGCAGAACATTCCACCAGTCACAAACTTCAGAAAATTGTGTCAACGTTTGCATCTCAAAAGGAGGACAATGTGGCCCCTGTGTGCTACTTAAAGAAATCATTGACTCACCCTCATGCCTTTCCAGATGTTTATGACTTTCTTTCTTCAGCAGAACACAAAATAAGGTTTTTAGAAGAATATTTAGGCTCTGTAGGTCCATAAAATACAAGTGAATGGATGCCAAAATTGTGACACTCCAAAAAGCACATAAAGGCAGCACAAAACTAATCCATATGACTCCAGTGGTTAAATCCATGTCTTCAGAAGAGATATGAAAAAGATCAATATTTAAGTCAATTTTTGCTAGAAATTTTTCTCTCTTCCCAGGAAGTGGCGATATGCATGAAGAATGTGAATCACCAAAAACAAAAGAAGAATGTGAAAGTTAAAGTGGACATTGACTGAGCTTAAATATTGATATGTTTCTCACCCAACCTATCATATCTCATCTCTTCTGAAGACATGGATTTAACCACTGGAGTCACATGCAAGTGAATGGATTAGGCTACTTTTATGCAGAGCTTAAAAATGTTGGCACCCATTCACTTGCATTTTGTGGACCAAAAGAGCTGAGATTTTCTTCTTAAAACCTTAATTTGTGTTCTGCTGAAGAAAAAAAGTCATACACAAAGGGATGGCATATGGATGACTAAATTTTTAAAATGTTTTTCATTTTTGTGTGAATTATTCCTTTGAAGCTCGATGTGGTCCCTGTACCAAACAAATGCTCTACCCCCTTCATTGTGCGGGACATGATGCGACAAGTGACCCTGCTTTTTTAGTGGGTTTTTATAAAAATATATATATATATATATATATATATATATATATATATATATATATATATATATAATTCTTGCATTGTTTTGAACATGTTTTCTGCACAACAGTAACTCTCTGTCAACATTAAGGGAAATTTAGACATTACACATAAACTGATTTTAATGTAATTGTTTCATACATAACGATATAAAATGGGGATCATTGTACTGAAAATAACTTTCATCTTTTCATTTCTGTAATCATGTTGCCCTTTTATTATAATTTTTTTTAAATCAGATTAATTTAGCGTTTACCATATCATAGATAAGTGATGTATTTTAAAAGTTGTCAATCACAAACACATATAAAATACCTTAATTTTTTTCTTTCTGTCAAACTAATTATGTAAATTATGGTATGTGTGCTACATTTTTAAATCGCAGCATAGAGTTTTTATTATAAAGGGACATAGCTTTCGCAACTCAGTACTCATGAGTTCTTATAAATGAGCTACTCTTTTGGGGCTTTTCCACTGTATGGTACAACCTGTACAATCTGCTTGATTTTTGGGGAGATTTCCACTGTGGATAGTACCTGGTACTTTTTTAGTGCCACCTCGGTCGAGGTTCCAAGCGAGCCGAGCCGAAACTAAATGTGACATCAAAACCCTGCAGATCACTGATTGGTCAGAGAGAATCGTCACCACCAGCATCACTGGATTTGCGACACAGGACATCAACCCGCTAGTTTTAAAGTTAGCAACAGCGATAGCAGTATAATTTGTTCACGCAACTTTCGAATTGTAAAAAGAATTGGCTGTGCGCAAAACTATGCTGTGGTCAATAAACGAGGTGAGACTGTCCACTCGACTACAGAACCATCAAGGAAAAGTGGAAGTGGTTCGACCAAATGGACGCCATCTAGAATGGCGAGCAATGGGAGGGAGAGTGTCCTGGACTCAGCCATGGCTGGGTCTAACAGTAACTAACAGCTAGCGGTCGTGTTATTGTTTATTGTTTTGTGTGGCATTTAAGATGATGTCACGGCTGTAGATGCGGTGCAACTATGACGATCAGCCTATAATCCCACTAACGTTGAGACGGCACTAAAGAGCAGTGGAAAAGCAAACTCAGTAAAGCGAGTCGAGTCAAACTGAACCGTACTTGAGTAGTTTTTAGGACAGGTACTTTTACTCTACTCACGCTACATTTTTAAGAAGTAACAGTACTTTTACTTGAGTATTATTTTTCAGTACTCTTTCCACCCCTGCTAAAATATAACACAGTTTTTATATATTTTGTATTTTGTTTAGTCACAACATAATTCCCATTGTTCCATTTATGTTATTCCATAGTTTTGATGACTTTACTGTTATTCTAAAATGTGAAAGAAATAATTATAATAAAGAATAAGTGTTTCAAAACTTTTGAACGGTAACGTGTATATATATATATATATATATATATATATATATATATATAAAACAGTTGGTATATCAATACGTCAGTGAATTCATATAGGACCACAACAAGAACACACAGGCTTATTCATTTTAAAAGCTTACGTTTATTTAAAATAAAAAGCTTTTATATTTATTTGATTTAAATCTTTAAATATCATTCAAAACTACACAAATATATATATATAGGCTACTATTGATTACAAGTTTATTTTAAGTTTATTTTCTTTTTCAAAATCTTCAAGTTAGTAAAAAAGTGTTTTTAGACAATGTAATAAACTACTTTGTAAATATATATGGGATAATAGGAAACCTAGAATTGGTCTTAAAATTCTTAAGTTGTCAAAAAGGCTTGGAGGACTAGAATTCCTAAATTTAAGAATTTATTATAAAGCTGCCCAAATTCAATCTATATTTATTTGGATGAATGAAGAATCTAAAGTGAAATGGAGGAAGCTGGAAATTTATGAAATGGGGGAACCTATTAGTGTATCAATGTTCCTACCCAAAGAGAGCAACACATTTAAATCATACAATAGTTAATATTTATATTAATAGTACTTATAGAATTTGGTTAGAAAAAAAAATAGTAAAATTGAGAAAGATATAGTTAATTTACAAGAAATTGCTAAAGATCCTGATTTCATGCCAAATAGATTAGATGATATATTTAAGTTTTGGGCAGATAGAGGTTTGAAAAGACATCACCAACATTTCACTGATAAAGGAATGGATACCTTTTCAAACCTAGCAATATTCTGAGTTTCCAAATTCTTAATAATAATAATAATTTACAGGTAAGAAGATATTTATTAACAGAAGTTAAACTAAAAGAAATAAAAAAGGAAATGCATCCATTAAAACAATATAATCGATACATACAACTAATCCAATATAAATGTTCAAAATAACGTTGTGTTTTTGTATTATTATTTATCTTGATGTAAAATTGGTACATTGTCTTAATTATAAAAAAGCAATAATTGAAAGCATAAAAAAGCTACTATTGATTAAATAAAAAGTGAGCACTTTTGTGTTTGCAAAAAAATTGTATGCAATAATAAGACATATTTGTTTTTTTAAAAAAAAGATGTATTGAGTACTGCTTGTTGCTTATATTATCCATAGCAATCTTGAGTTTTTAATATTTAAAACACTTTTTTGCAGGTATCATATTAATCCATTTTAGAGGCTGTTTTATAGATTGAAAATATAAACAGTATATTAGGCAAAGATATTTTTGCTATGGCTAAAGAGGGTAAATTAAAAGCAAATTTTAAATCAAATGCAACACTCTATCTGCTGAAAAACTACATTTAGATTATCAAATAAATCATTTATAATGAACAGTCGATTTCGTGAATTGTAAGATTTTATTTGTAAAGTGTGCTTTAAGAGAAACGGGGGAGTGACTTGATTGCATCAGAGATGCCATTTTACTCACAGCTGATTGGTTCAGCAATAGGGGATCATCTAGTATTTAAAGATAAAATGATGGGTCCCGTATTGAATCAATATTGAATAAATATCAATAAAATATTGGATCAAAACAGGACGCGATTTGTCCCGTAATTAAAATGGTCAGATGGCGTCATGATGAAATCGTTCCACATCGGCAATTTAACATTAACATAAGTTGGAAAATTTGCCTATGGTGGGTAAGGGACCTTCTGAAAAGTCCACACATTGTGCTAAAACATTCTAATACTGTGGAGGGTGTGGTAAGGGACCGTCTGAAAAGTCCACAAATGGTGGTAAAACTGTGGATTTTTCCCTATATAAATGTTCAATAAGATCAAACAATGTATGAATACAATCTTAACGACAAGTACAGGTGAAGGAAAAAATAAAACAAATACAATAAATAAAAATTATAAATATCTATAAACCATACAAAATATATTCATAAATAAGATAAAGAAGACAAATAATTTAAAACATAAAAATATATTTTTAACATATAAATTATGTATTTTGTTTTATAAATCATGTTCTAATTTTAGCATATAAGAAAGGATATACCATTTTTATTAATAATATGAACTCAACGCATTTATGGTAATATTCTTTTTTTTCACATTTTATTGCCCATTTAAGTGTCCCTTATTTTAAAACTTTGACTGTTAGCGATCTGCAATCCAGAACTAAATCTACTTAGGAGCAGGTTAGCCGTGTAGCTTAAGTTACTATGGCGATGAATACCGCTAAAAGCTGACCAACTTTCATGATACCTAAAACCTTGGGTTGAGGCAAACTAAACTAAAACTTACCTGGCTAGTCACCCAAACCGGCTTCATTGTACAGGCCTCTGGTAGGTCTCTAAATATAGCATCCAAGAACACCATTCTACCAATGTGCATTCACCACTGAAACAGTGTTCACAGGACGCATCAACACGGGAGCTAGACTTGAGGAAAGCTGCTGGGTTTATTTATATTTTTTGTGCAGCCAGAGGTTTTTCGGAATGTAGAGTTCATTATGCTTGGTGTATCGTGATTAAAAACACAGATAATGTATCTTTTACTCACTTGTTTCTTATTCATCTGCATTGGACTTTGGACAACTTCTCCACACCACGATGTGCTGTGTGCATTTGTGAGATTGTTATGGACTAATGTTTTCAGTTAGGTCATCGTTCGGCTCTCAAATCTTTGGAAAAGCTGACCGTATTGAGATCGCATCTCAAGATTCCCTGTTAAGCAGCTTGGTGGAAATAGTATGTGCGCTTGTGGCTATAAACTAAAGCCTATTGGCTATTTTTTAAAATGGGATGAGTACTTCGACATGTCCCACCCCCACTTCCTGTTTCAATAGGAAATACGTAAAAACACCAAATTTAACTGCACTCGTCAAGGCACTTCACAGGTACTTTAAACATAAAAGTAGTTGGTTAAAAAAACATGTAAATCTCTATTACTTCACAACATACAGTTGGAACATGCATGCATTGAACACTGTGGTTAAAGTATCTCACCTTGAATCAGATTTAAAAGTTCTGCATCCACATGATAGTCAGCAGCTGTGAAGCACACCCATCAACAGCCTTCTCCAAATGGGGAAATTAGCCACAGAAAGGCTGTAATTGCACCGTGCACTCATAAATTATGCAGCGTTCAGTCAGAGAAACCTAATATTTTCTTATGCCTTTCTATTAGTCAATATTCTGTTTCACCCTATGAAAACCCGTGACATTTTCTTTTTAGTTGCTATTTAGTGTGAGGCATTTGAAATTTTTTTTAGAAAGAAAAGCTGCAGGGGCAGGTGGGGGGGAGAAACCCTGCTCACTCTCAGGTTATACAAATAGCATTCTTGCAGACTTTCAAATGCACACAGCACCTTGTTCCACACGTAACCACATGTGAGCAGCACGCAGATCATTACATAATCTTTCTTAGGTTCAATGTTCTCTCTCTCTCTCTCTTTCTCTCTCACACACACACACACACACATACACAAACTGAGTAACAGGCCTTAATTTTTGTTAGCTGCAAAGTACATAAATTATTTCCACTGGCTTAGCAGAAAAAGCAAATGTTAGCATAAGGAGATCACACCCATATTTTTCATTATTTGCTGATTTTTCATAGGCTACGCCTTTGTAAATGCACTGACAGGTGGCCAGGTCTAGATTACAGTACAACTAGTGAATCCTTCAATGCTAAATTAATACATTTAAAATGAAAAAAAAAAAAAAAAACAATTATTTGAGGCTCCAACTGAAATGTTTTATTTTGCATATAGTAGTCATTTCAAAAGTGAGTGGGTCACTGGCAGTTGAGAGATAAAAATGAACCACTAACCGCCATTGACCTAAATTTCTTCAAAGGGCATTTTGACTTCTCATTTGGGTTTCTGTTTTCGCTTTCATTTTGTTCAATGGGTCTTAAAGATGCGTTTCTCAAATACATTCACCGTTTCAACTGAAGTTCACTCCCAGTCGGTCAAGATTTCTCAAGTCTTGTCTGAAAGCATTTACGTCAATGAAAAGATTACACACTTCTGACACAAACTTGTGCTAATGCAAGTGTTACCATAGAGATATTTGCTGTATGGTCTAGTAATCATAAATAACTTAGGGTTAAGGTGCATTAGTCGCTTAAAGAAATATTTAGTGTTCAATACAAGCGAAGATTAAATCGACAAGATTCATGTCACAAAAAATAATTTCGGCCTGTACCTCCTTTACTTAAAAGAAGAAGCAAAAATCTAGGTAATAGTGAGTTGCTTACAATGGAGGGGAACAGAGCCAATTATTGGAGGCTTTAAAAGGCAGAAATAAGAAGCTAATTTTATAAAAGCACATGAAGAGTTGTTTAAATTGTTGTTTTTATGGCAGCAAAGTTGTAAAACGGGATATAACTTAAAAAAAAAAAGATTAGTAAGTGATTTTATGACAGTACAATAGTTTAGACGCATATCGTTTACATCTTGTGGTTATACTTTTGAAACAGAGTATTTTAACGTTTATGGATTGGAGCCATTTACTTCCATTGTAAGCGCCTCAATGTAACCCAGATTTTTGCTTTTTTTAAAGGAGGCACGAGTCTAAATTATCTTTGTGGTAATCAACATTATGACAGTTAAGACATGCAAATATGATTCTCGAAACATTTTTGAAATTAGCATTTATTTTGAACAAGGTTCTTTCCAAATTACAAGTCTTTATTTGTCATTTCACAAAATATTTACAACAGAAAATCTTCCCTCCATTTTACCCCCAGTCTTTTAGTTAGTTTCGTAATGCTCATTGGTCAAAGTTTCTTTTACATAACTTGTTCTAAAAACAAAAAATCCATTCCTTGTTTCAAAAGTCATTTTATAACTGCTAGCAGTTTTATTATTTTTCTACGAGTGCTCATAAACTCTTTTCCACATGCACTCAGGAACAAACAGGAACCCAAAGGCTCTGTTGCTCAGAGCCGGAAGCGGCATGTAACACAAGGAAGAACAATTACAGCATTAACAGCAAATGCAGAGGCATCAAGTGCATGGTGACCCTCTGAAAACAGGCCATTCTGTCTTCGAATGACACGTTAACGCTAAAGCCACTGTTGAGTCAGATATAATGAGAGGCCATGGATAAGCAAAAGAATGCAAAACCAATACATCCTGCGTTAAACATACAGGATGTAAAGGGGAGCATTTCTGTGGCTTTGAAGGGCGTGAGAGAGAGACAGCACCGTCTGGATGGGGACGAGACTTTATGTTGTGGTTGGGGATGCATTCACAAACTGGTCAAGGCCTGTTACTTTGGAAGCCTATGAAGCACCAGAGGACCATGAACCAAAGAGAAGGGCATTTTCATTGAAAGTTGCATTCAGTAGGGAAGTTCAAGCAAAACAAACAATGGCAACAATGACAATGCTGTGCTGTTTGATTTTCCTACCATGTCTGTTAAAACCTTAAACATCTGAGCTAACGTGCTTGTGCCATTTGTGATTAATTAAAATACCACAGACTCCAATTTAAACAAAAGAACACTGAAATATGGAAGGTTGGGGAAACTATACAGAGATTTCGCCCATGTTGCACATGGGTGTTCTTATTAATGATAACCATGTGAAGTTAATAAAACTTTGTGGGCTACAATTCTCTCAAGAGTAAATTGCCCTAAGTGACTATATGTTTCATTAAGAGCTGAGTTAATCGTTTTACTGTTGACTTTCATTGTTTCACCGAATGAGTCAAAGAGTAATTGCGAAAGTCTGACTTTTTGCAAAGAAAGTGCAACATTACTGATGATTCAACAAATGACAGCATCCCCCATTTTTCTGAATCTTGCAAATAGTGAAGTGTTATTTTTAAGAAGAGCAACTTGCATTCATGGTACATAATCACAACACTGATTAGTGCCTAAATAATGTGCAAAGCTATGCTTGACTTTGTGATATTAACTTTTACTGCTTTCAGACTTCAGCAGTTCATCTAAGTTCATTCTAAATGATTGATAAGATCTGTGTACAAAATGCCCCTCATGCAACTCTAAAGGAATGGATCACCCAAAAATGAAAATTCTGTCATTATTTACTCAATCTAATGTCGCTTAAAACACATGTACAGAGTGAACTTCTGTAGACCTATTTTACTATGAGAGTCATTATTCAATTTTATTGTATGGCTAAAAGCCATGTGAAGATTTAAAAATTTTTCTCTTTGTGTTCCACTGAAGAAAGAAAGCCATACGAGTTTGGAGTGACACGAGTAGGAAAATTATGGCTTTTCACTTATGTGTGAACGATTCCTTTAAGATATCTCTCAGCGGAAAAATACGCCCCATCTTGGTGACTGGCAGCAGTCACTGGAGCAGAGGTTAACTGGTGACATAATGCTTGGTGGTAGACTGGCCGTACAGGCTGTAGAAGTCAGAGTGCCTGTGCGACTGAGAGGCATCGATCCAGTCGCGCATGGATAGGCTCTGGAGAGGCTGGGACATGGCAGGGGTGGAAGGCAAAGGGGCATGCGAGTACTCCTGAGAGCTCACTGGCCAGGGAAAGGAACTCGAGCGAGGGTAGGGTGGATGTCCACGGTGGTTGGACACGGAGGGCACCCCTGAGCAGTAACAGTTATCAACGGTGCACATCAGGATCTTCCGTGCTCCATACTGGGACAGCTGAGAGGCGCTGCTGTTTGGGTAATGGGAGTGAGGGAACACGGAGGTGGAGTGTGGTAAGGGTTGAGAGCCAGATGCCGAGCTGCTGCTTCCTACGTGCTGGGCGGAGCTGCATGGCCCCAGAGCTTGCTGGGAGGACTGGCCCTCAACCGGGGCAGAGCCCTGAGTGAGACTCAGGCACGGTTGCTTAGCAGCCACAGGGCCTGATGAAGAGGAAGAGTCCATGAAGCTAGCCCCTGCTCGGCTGCTTCCGCTACCTTCAGGGAACGCCACAGAATGCCTGCGCTTCTCGCACAAGTATGCTGGGATACTCTGGAAAAAGTTTGCAGGAGCACTGAATGGAGCTGAAACGAGAGCGCATAAGAAAAGAACAAAAAGGGGAAAGCAAGAGAGTTGAAACCTCAAAAAAGTGACAACAGAAGTTGTTTATACAATTAATATTTTCATAAATACCTTCTAGGATCTTGCAGAGGTTTTTCTCTCTTTTAGAGATTTCTGAAAGGAAGAGTTTGGAGTTGAGGCTGCCCACTTTGTACGGTGACAATGTGCTCCCCACATAAGACTGAGACCTATAATCCAAAAATTAACCACATATGCTGATGTATACATGTGGGCAACAACAGGCCAGGAATGAGGACTAATGAAACAATGATATTGAATCAAATATGAAAACTCTGCGGTGGACCACACTGCTGACTCACCTGTCCATTAGTATTTTCACAGACTTTGTATTCTAAAAAGAAAGAAGCAAAGCCATGTATTAGTTTCTAAATGGGAATGCATACCTAATTTCTAGCCTTGCCTTGCCATACTTTGCAGATTAGTCAGGCCAAAAACTGCCCATTTAGGAAGGAGGAACCATTCTGACCGACATTTTAAGCAACTAAACACAGTTCTTTTGTTTTTACATGCCATTTAGGTCCGAGGTGATTAAAATGTGAAATCTTTTAAAAATCTAGTTAAAAACACAAATGTCAAGTTTGTAGAAATATAATCGGTGTCCATATTAAATTCTTTAAAAAAATATTTATAGAATTATTTACTACAAAAAAAAGAAAAGAAAAAAAAGGATTTAATGATTTTTAGAAATGTCATGTGGTGTGACCATTAAGTAAAAGGTATTAAAATGCATTTATTGCACCTTGTATACATGAAAGTGTACACAACATAATCATTAATCTTTTTAATATTTATTTACCAAGGAAAATGAGTTTTTGTCAGAGTTACTCCATATGACCTGAAAAAAAGTGTGCATTTTCATAAAAATGTCTCATTCTCTCGCTTTTTTCGTCTTCTTTTTTTTAAGGTCATGAAGGTCTAGTGATGTTTTTTTGTCTCATGACTAGTGGTTGACTAGTTTATGACGATATCCAGAAAGCAGAGTGGCTGACAGGTCAATACATCACAATTTTATTTAGTAGATAAAATAAAAACAATGCTTAAAAAAAGAAAAAAAAAAAAGACTAAAAAATAATAAGAAAAAAATCTTTGAAATATTAGATAGCAGTTTCAACTAGTTCCTGTTCAGTAACCCAATTTTAGTAATATATTTACACAATCAGAAAGAATTGGTTAATGGAAGAAGGAAATAACAACACAGTGCACACAGTAGTCCAGCAACCACGGTTAGCATGTGCACATTAGCCATAAAAAAATGTTCACAAAAGACCAAATCAAACTAGTTGTGCATACACTTACAGAGCACTTAATTAGGAACAACTGTACACCTACTTATTCATATCTAATCAGCCAATCGTGTGGCAGCAGTGCAATGCATAAAATCATGCAGATATGGGTCAGGTGCTTCAGTAAATGTTCACATCAACTATCAGAATGGGGAGACAAGATGATCTCTGTGATATAGACCGTGGCATGATTGTTGGTGCCAGACAGGCTGGTTTGAGTATTCTGTAACTGCTGATCTCCTGGGATTTTACGCACAACAGTCTCTAGAGTTTACTCAGAATAGTGCCAAAAACAAAAAAATCCAGTGAGTGGCAGTTCTGTGGACGGAAATGTCTTGTTGATGAGAGAGGTCAAAGGAGAATGGCCAGACTGGTTCGAGCTGACAGAAAGACTATGGTAACTCCAGAGATAACCACTCTGTACAACTGTAGTGAGCAGAATAGCATCTCAGAATGCATAACACATCGAACCTTGAGACAGATGAGCTACTAAAGCATAAGACCTTGTCGGGCACTTTATTAGGACCATAGCGTTCCTAAAAAAATGCTTGGTGAGTGGTACAGCGCATATGACATTTATTTATAGCGCACATGAAGCTCTTTTAATTTGAAGTTGATCTCACAAGCTCGTTCGGATCCAGCGAGCAGCAATCTCTCTTTATAATCAGAATTTCAATTTCAATTCCATCCAAAAGTAATAAATCCTGATTATTTCACAGAAAAAAACAAGCAGAATCTAAAGTATAACAAAGAAACATTTAAAGCCACGAACCTGGCAAACTTTGACAAATCATGTGATTATTTCTTCCACACAAGCACTCATAATAATCAACCCTGTACCTTTTAAACCCATTTTAGATATTTGATTTCCTGGCAGACTGATAAAAACCTGTGCACGCCAACTCCTGGAAGTTGTATTGCTGTTGGGCAATCTAATTGGAAAGTTTTCAGAAGAGCCTTTCAGTTATGTATGCAATATGCATCAAACAGTCAATGAATGGACTGTGGTCAGTCCGAGGGCATGCCATCTAAGACTGAGACTACCTAATTTCCAACAAATGCTACACAAAAACCAACAGAAAGTGTTTGTGTGTAACATGGCAAGGATTTGATTGAGATTTTCAGTGGTAATGAGGAATAATGATGTTTATTAGAATGCCCAAAATGATAAAAATGACACAGCTTAAATGTCACACAATATTTTGAGTATTAGATAGAAACAGCCAACAGTGAAATGTCTCCAAAACACAATCACTTAGATTAGCTCGGGAATGAGTAACTGAATCTGATTCTACATCCGTAAATCTACACAATGAAACCCAACCTGATAAAAAGAAAAGATATTTACTGTATTCCATAGAGGTGCAATGTGTGCCCAGTACATGACAAATGGATGCATATTCTACATGGGGCCAAAAATAATCATTCTTTGGCATCTTTGTACACTATTACACTGTTATAGCTGGAAATAGATCCGAGTTCAACATAAGAGCCTGGCAGAAAAACACTCTTCATCATCCTTCCCATGACAAGAAGCAAAGGCACTTTAAAACGCTGCTAAATGTCACCATTTATAACAAACAGAGACAATGTAGAAGTGACAACGGCAATAAAAATCAAGTCACCTTCATAAAACCGATGTCCTCTGCCTTATCGAAAACCATCTGGATGGAGCTGAGCAGCTTCTTAGCCTCTTGCTGTTTCTGATGAAGCTGGAGGGCCTGTGCGGAGTTATCCTGGCAGAACTTAGAATGGGCCTTATCCAGAACCTCCAGGGTCCTCCCCAGATCTTCCTCTAAGAGCTGCTGCATCTTCTGATACTGCAGCTGCACCTCCTCCTTCAGGTGTTGCACTTTGTCCTGAGGTTTGACACATCAGCACAAAATCATATATTGTTGTTCAAGTCTTAACAGTACCTTAACTGCATCCGATACTATTCAGAAGGTTGGGAAGAACCACTAAGGAAGCAGGATTTTTTTATGCCATGAAATGAGGAACAACCTTTATCTGAAACCTGTACAGATGTATAATGTGGTCATTAATCACATTAATAGGAAGCGTGGCCTAGATTAAAAAGTGTTTACTTTGAAAGCTTGCAAAGAGAATGCAGTTCTTCTGCTAGGAATGATGTGTTTTAGCTGCCAATGTATAAAATGGACACACTTACTTCCAAGAGACATTTGTCAGATTCCAGTTTGTAGAGTTGCTCCTCTATGTCTTGTACCCGGTCCTCAATCCGGTCCTGCTGTTTAATCAGCATTTGCTGAAAGATAAAAAGTTATGGTTATGGTTAGTTTAATACTGTTTTCAATCGAAGAACTGGTTGAATAAATGTGCATCAAAATGTCCAGCGCTCTTATGGCTGGGCAATATAGCTAAATAAATATTAAATATTTTTTTGGCCTTTTGACAATATATGTAATAAATCATTTATTGATATTCAATATATACGGTATCTCAATATGTATGCTATGAAATGGATGGATTTTTTTTATTATTTTTTTTAAATCAGTGGATCAACATTTCAATCAAATAGCCTGTGTTGCCAAGTACACTTAAAAAGTGAAATGTTGGAACAAAAGAATAATAAATAAAAGGAATGCTTTCCACTCTGTTTTTCACAACACGCATACAAGGACAGATCATATTGAATAATTTTCATTTATATGCACCATTATAATAAAACTAGAGCAATATACAGGATCATTTACTAAAACATTTTAAAATA
This sequence comes from Moxostoma hubbsi, assembly GCA_032164185.1. Taxonomy (NCBI): domain Eukaryota; kingdom Metazoa; phylum Chordata; class Actinopteri; order Cypriniformes; family Catostomidae; genus Moxostoma; species Moxostoma hubbsi. The sequence continues at coordinate 10,728,279 of JAVLUX010000035.1, forward strand.
AGAAAAATGCCACATTTTGATTATTGACGTGAACATTGAGTGATGATGCAAATTAATCATTCAATTAGAGCTTTGAATCGATTAACTAAAAGGGAAAGCCTTTTTTATTGCTGAGCACTAAGTTCACATATAGATACAAATTACTGAGATGTAGACTATTTACAGTTAACCCCTAAAAAAGGGGGGCATTATATCACCAAATAAGGTTACGCTTAAAACTCTCTGTAGTCTCTGTATACATAAGTCAGACATATAATATATCATTTGAAAGCTTTTCAGACATAAGTCACTTCTGCATTTATGTTACGTAAAATAACACAATAAGGCCTCAAAACATTTGCATTGAAATTTAGCATTTCTTGTCTATTACCACTTTCTGCTACTTATACCAGCAATGTAAATAAGCTCAGTTTGAATAGCAAAATATGTCGGAGTGCATTGTTAGAACCTTAATATGACTTTAATGTATATAGAGAAAATGTTTACTAACAGTTAATTCCTTAAAAGGTTACATCTGATGGTTACAATTTAGATGAAAGTTACAAATTGGATCTATGAAATATGTATATGAAACAAGTATGCATACTACCAGAGTAAAGAAGACCAAAAGAGAGAAAGGGTAGAAAGAGATGCTATTGCAAGCTGGGGTCTAGTCTGATGCCCTGTAACCTAGCTGCACAAGAGAAGAGCTCAGAGGAAAGACTGCCCTTACAAAAATTAAGGGTTCACTTCAAATTTGCAACAAACTTGCCGCAAATTCACCACAGATCATTTTCAAATGCAAATGAGCTTTGCAGCAAATTGTCCATCGTTGCCAAAGGTTTGCCAGATGTTCACAATTACTGGTGAAGAGATGCAAACTTCTGGCATACATTTGTGGCGAATCACAATCTCATTTGCATGTGAAAATAATGAGTGGCAAATTTGCAGCTAGCTTTATTTTTTTGTAAGGGTGAGCCAGTAAAATTGGAAGAGTTACAATCCTCTAATATCATTTCCTTGACTATGTGACCAGAACCAGACATGATACATTTAAACTGGCCAATTAGCAGACCACACTGTCAACCCCACTGAATGCGAGTTGTGAGCATTTGCATACCCCCAATAACCAAACACCACAGCCAATGGGATGATAGATCACTACCAGAACCTCTGTATTCCTTGGAATGCAAAAGGACCCTTTCCCCAAGGAAATGTGGGTTGTAACAAAGAAATATATTCCTTTATATATATATATATATATATATATATATATATATATATATATATATATAACCTTACAAAACTTAGTTGAACTTGACAAAGTAATTTTAAACTTTTCTCAAGCGTTTCTGCTTTAAAAACGACTGTTATTTGCTTTATCAAGAAATTAAAGCAATTGTTTCTTGTATTAATTAAAGCAATATTTTACAACCAAGAGTTTAATAACTGAGAAATACCTGGTTAAGTCATCAGAAAAGCGAAGTTACACCCTACCGAGTTGAGGGCAATGATTGGGGAAGCATTCCCTGGCGATCAAATGTATAAAACAAGACAAATGGCATACCGAGTTTGAATTTGTTGGTCCTCGTATGATTTGAATCCAATGTAAATAAATGCAATAAATAAATTAAAAATTACAAATCACTTTAGTTTTTTTAATCCTATAACCTGGAACTGTTAGCTAATTCATTAAAAGCTTCGCATTTGAGAAATATGTATCATTTAAAAACTTGGAATTTAGACTTACTGCTATTTAAGGTTTGGTGGATATAACATGAACCAGAAAAGTGCCTTTATTACAGATGTATGCTGATTTGAATGACAAATAAATGACAATTTGCATAAATTGTATGGTGCTCATTTATATGAGTGTTTACATAATCCTGATGACTCACAGAGATGGTTTAATGCATTAAACCAAAATAAGGCTATAAAATGCATATCGAACATTAAACAACAAAACACACAATACAACCCCTAATCTCTGTATACATGGTGTAATATTTATGCTAGCAGCCAGACTGTGAGTACAGTGGTGGTTTCTGAGTGTTATGTATGTGTGCTTCTGCACGTCTCATTTACAGATGCTTGTTACAGTGCTCATCTGTGACAGTTCCACTGTGCAACTTGAAATGTGAACACAACAATCATAACGGGAATAGGTAACATTATAGAGATCGAATAGTCATGAGTCATAACGTTACAAATGTTTCAACTCATGAAATACAACAAGCACATTCGTTTCACTCACAAACTATCATTTTTAGCAGTGATTCTCAAATCACTCTGTGAGAATTATTTCAATGTAAATGTACCATGTTAGGTGGTGTTTGGACTTGTTTTATATCACAATGCTGTGCTATAAGTAACAATGTGCTATTTCACACATTCTGTTTATGTTTCACGAATACGTGAAAACAATTGCCCTCAAGTAACATACTGTACATGCATGTTTTTGCCGCGTTTTCGTTTGTTGCCTCATGAAACAAACAGAATATGGGAAATGGCATGTCGTTTTTTTTAACAGCAGATGACTTAAATCAGCCCCAAACAATTTAACAAGGTGACATGAGCTTGTTGTTGTGTTGTGCACATGCACACTGTCTTTGAGGCTGCCCGTGTCCCTGCCTGAAGGAAAGAAGCTGCAGGCAGTCAGAGATTCTCAGCCACAAGCAAATAATAATATAATATTAAATAATAATATTTTGATTTTTTTCGGGTATCAGCCAATAATATATTGACGGCCGATATTTTGCGCATCCCTATTGGTGAAACATAGTAGCAGCAAGTGGAGATTGTGCATCGGCACTCTACTGCTTTTTCTGCAATGCCAGGATATTTAAAATATACAATCATATGAGATTGCATTTCCAAAAAAATGCAAGTACTGTAAATGCAACACATTTATTTTTCAATTAGTGCAATTCAGTGTGTGCATTTTTTATTTTTATTTTCAAAATGTATTTGTCATTAAAATACTTCTATATTCATGGAACTAGAATATCATTTCCTGTCTTATTTTATTGCTAGATAACAATGAAATAAGAAATGAATTGAATATTCTGATTAAATAGCTTATTCCGATTTCTTTTTAAAAGCTTTCCCAACATAAAGAATATGAGAACAATGCTTCCGACACAAAAAAGATAAGTGTCTGCTGTTGTGATGGCACAAAAGTAACTTTGCTAACTTCCTGTTCTTTCCATTCTTTTCAATGAATACAATTGTCAAGGCCCCAACAGAGAATGATTGGTGGCTGGAGAGGAATTTCAATTATTTTCCTTTTATATTCAAATGGCAAACAAAGCAAAAACACAATCAACAAACGTCTTGCGACGCCTGACAGAAGTTCATGAGTATCTAAGGAACAAACCAAATTAGTTTTAATTAAACAAACGCTTCATGAAAAAGGCAGCCACAAAAGAGAAGGTGGGGGTGCTGTCATGGCAACATAGCTCTTTTTTCATATCTGTATATTCAGATGGGAATATGAAGGAGGATCAAGGAGGAGGAGAAAGAAAGACAGCAATAGAGGAGAGAAATGAGAAGGAACCAAGACTCATTTCACAGTGTCTTTCCCCATTTTGTCTTTGTCTAAGGAAGAGAGAAATCGCGTTGACCCTGCGAGTGTGTATTTTGGAGCAAAGCTCCATAATGAATGCAGGCTAGCTCACAGATAAAACTGCTTCCTGTTAAAAGAGGACAAACCTCAGCAACACCAAGCCACTTATGCTCAAAAGATTACAGGCAAAAAACAAGGGTTATGCATGCCAAAGTTGACTGAGGCCATGTCTAATTCAGTAGCATGACGTCAAATTTTAATAACCTCACTTGCTGGATAAAAGATTACACAAAGGTTTTCTTAGTATAAGCATTTTGAATCTTCCATTTTAGCTGTTCATACTAGTGTGTAGGGCTGGGTGGTATGCAGTATATTGAAAATATATCTAAAATGACAGTATGAAATTAAGCAACACTGTGACTATCACAATAGTGTTAATGCGTTTTAATGCATAAGAGAACGTCGTCAGATTTGTTTCAAAAGACCTCCTTGTTTTGCGATTATGATAAAGTTAAGACTAGGGTTGGGTATTGATGCAGATTTCCAGATTCGATTTGGATTCACAAGCTCCTGATTCAATGCAACACTGATTTCGGTTAGATTCCGATTTATATGGGTATATTTCAGTTACAATTTCCATTTTGCATACATCAGTTAGCGGTCAAATAAATAGGGTACCTTCTAACTTGGTACATTATAAAAATATTATGATTTGTTGATTTTCTCCCATTTTTCTCCCCAATTTGGAATGCCCAAATCCCAATGCGCTCCAAGTCCTCGTTGTGGCATAGTGACGAATCTCAGTTCCCTCCGCGTCTGAGACCGTCAACCCACGCATCTTATCATGTGGCTTGTGGAGGCTTCACGCTATCCACCAAGGCATCCATGCACAACTCACCATGCGCCCCACTGTGCGCGAACCATATTATAACGAACTCGAGGAGGTTACCCCACGTGACTATCGTTTCTTGCAACCCAGGCAATTTGGTTGCTTAGGAGACCTGGCTGGAGTCACTCAGCACGCCCTGGGATTCAAACTCGTGAACTCCAGGGGTGGTAGTCAGTGTCTGTAATCACTAAGCTTTTTTGATCTCATTTTGATCACATTTTAGTTTTTACAAATTATTATTCCATCAATAAATATGATTTCTTGAAATAACAAATAATAATTGCATATATCTTTTGTTACATGTTCAGCGTTTATATGCATCATTTGTACTATTTGCAAGTCTTTACACTAACTTGAAGAACAATTGTTAAACTGGTACTCTCTCTTTATGAATAGCATCAGTTCAGTGAGCATCTCTCACTGAATGGAGAATGGACAATTAACCGATTAAACGGCATTAACAATTTGTTCGACTAATACTATCGGTTAAAAATTAACTGAGAGGTTAAATAAAGAAATAACAGAGGTAATTTGATGGAATAATCACATAGGGCATGTTATGTACACACGAGGGCGCTGTTTACAAGTAAACAACTGTCTTACACTCAGTCTGATAGACAAGGAAATACGGGACTTGAGGCGCACTGTGGGACCATTTCGTCCGGACATGTTCCGATGCAAATAGGAGTTTAGTAGTAGCACAAGTACAATGCGGTATCATTTAAAAAACAAACAATCTGCAAGCCACGATGTCTAAGAGCATATGTTTAGAGCCCTAGTTGACGGGATACAGGAGTGCGATGTGCAGCGGGACGTCAGTGCTTTCGGAGTGGGTTTCAGTCACCGCACTTACTGTCAACCAGCGTAGCATACTGACCCATGCCCATGTAAATATATGTTGATTTTTCTAAACAAAAACTATTAGGATTGCCCTGCAGCATGGGTAGACAGTTTTTATTCTTCCATTATACTGTTAAAGTTATTACCTTGTAGGTTAATTTGGTGTGCAAGCGATGCATTCAAAATTTGTTATGAAATATAAGACGGAAATATAAGGTTGTTCATTCAAATATTTATGTAATAACTATTGCTAAATATGCACATCTGTCATGTGAGCCTGTTTTGTTTCAGCCAGTATAGAGCTTTGTCATGCCTGTTTGGTCACTTTGGTTTGATTCATGGCTTATCGGTTAACCAGTTAATAACCGGTTAAAACTCGCGATTAATCGGTTATAAGAATTTGCATCCCTACACTATACTAAATCACTGGTGAGTGAAATGAAAAAAAAAATTACCAGCCAGAGCAAAGCACGTAATTCAGCATATATGCAGTTGATTTAAATGCTTCGTAGTTGTGTTGTGCTTAGAGTAAAAGATCGATCTTGGGATTTAAGAATCCATATTGAGATCGTTTAAACGAAGATAAGAAAAATCGAGAAAAATTACCCATCTCTACTTAAGACAGATATATTTTAATAGTGCCCATCATCTAAACCTAAATAGCCCAAATAATTTTAGAGTTGGAAAGATCGATTCTTTTCTAATAATCAGTTTAAACTTTTCATTTCAATGAATTGACTGAAACCTCTGATTCGATAATTCACATGCATCATCAATCAGAAAATTCATGGAACTTTTTTTTTTCATATATTAAAATAGTTTTAAAATATATGTAGGTTAACATTGCTGTGTATTATATTGGTTCATACATATGAAATTATTAAATATAAATTTTTCTTATAGTAATTTAGTAAGAAAAACACCCTTTTGAATATTAAGATATATAGATTTAGCTATATAGCCCAGCCCTTTAAGAGAGTTATGCTGTGGTATAATTTTGATTCAGCTACACAGAGCAAAAAAAACCAAAGGGAGTCGATGTCAGTCTTCAGAATGCAGCAGTAGGACAAACACAAAACCCAGAGAGGGATGCGCTGCAAACTAATGATCTTCAATCACAACATCTGACAGATGCTTATAACAGCTGACTGTACCCTCTGTGCCAAATGAACTACATCAATCACTGTCGATGATATGTGCGGCAAAACCTTTCCCTTTCAACAGATTTTGTTTGTTGAGTGTATGACAAATTGGATCCAAAATCACAAGGTACAGAGTAAACGGACAACATGTGAATTAAGTCTCTGTGCTTTTATTTTTTGTGTGTGCATCAACCAATTTTCTTGTGGTACAAGAAAACATCATTTGGATTATATTTGGCAGTGAATAATTTTTTTGTGAAGTCTCTTACTATACAGGCCTCCCTAACCTTTCTACGTTACAAAAAACAACACATAATTACATCATTTAAAAGCTATTTAGAGCTGTATTTAATCTATACTATAAAATATACTATATACACACACACACACACACACACACACACACACACACACACACACCCCATATATAAAATTGTATGAATTTATACCAATATGACTCTCTTCTATGGAACACAAAAGAAAAAAACAGAATGTTAGCCTTTTTCCATACAATGAACTTGAATGGTGACTGAAGGCTTTTGCACACCAAATGCAAATTCCTTGTCAAAATTAACATTTTGGAATAGAAATAACTGATTCCTATAAAGCCGTTCACACCTGGAGCGTACATTCACATGCCAACAAAGTGAAGGTTTTTCACTGTTTACGCTCAGCGATGTGCAGTAAGGATGTGCATTTAATTTTTATCAAATACCCCCCCCATTATTTTGTCACGTGACAGCCATGTGTGCATAGCATATACGTCTGTCACGTGAATAAAGAACGAATGACTCGGACCAAAAGAGTTGAAAGGTGAACTAATAATTTTCGTTTCCTGTACAGTGCCTATGCGTTTTTCACGTAACAAACGAACGGAGGTTGTGCAACGAATCACTCTCTCAGACTACTCGTTCTTCTGAGTCATATAAAAGATTCGTTTAAAATGAACTAATCGTTCATGAACGACCCATCACTAACAAGTCGCTTTTAATTTAAAAAGGCCATTCATTGGAGATTCGTTTCGCATTAGTGCGTCGCCTCTGGTGTGCAAAGGCCTTGAGGCTGATATTCTGCATAACTTCTTTTGATCTTGTTTCGAACAACATGAGGGTAATTAGATGACAGAATTACATTTTTTGGTGAACTATCCCTTTAATTTTAGTAATTATCTAAAATAAACTGGAAATCTACTGACGTGCAACACAACAGGCAACAATCTAATGTTTGCAGTTCATGAAAACACAGAGTCTAAACCATTCACTCCTTTACAGATTAAACTGGTGTTTATCTACAACAATCACCAGGAACAGAAGAAAGGTCAAGACGCAGAAAACCGCACGGAGAAAGAAAATGCCTTTGAAGCTCTAGGATCTAAGACCACGGCCTAATTGTATTGACTGATGAGCTTGGGCTGCCGCCAGAAGCCTGGAGGGTGGAACCTAATACCTCATGGCAGCGGTGCTGGCTTGCCATCCAGTACATCTCTTAAGGGGGAATGGGGGTAGGGTGCTCAAAATCACTGTCATTTCAAACCAGCGTCCCTTCCACCAAGGTCAGTGTGAACAAGGCAATAGCAACCTTGCCCTGAGCTACAGCACCAGACAGAACCATTTTGCCTTGTAGCAGATGAACGTGGAAGGCTGAATTGTGTCCAATGTTCATCAAAGACAGTAAACTTAACTGCTCCGTGAGAATGTAGATAAACATTTAAGATTTAAATGAGGAAGCCTGAACTATGGAAATCCCAAAACCTCCCGAATAGGTAAGGTTTCGCTTTCAAATTTCAACACCATAGCCAAGTTTATTTTAGTTTGAGGGGTCATTGCTAGCATATCTGCTCACAGAAATGGCATCAGTGATGTCAGAGAAAACTGATGCTGTATGATTTTATTTAATCAACATAAAAGGAAATGATGCTGCCAAAATCAACATGAATCAAATCAGTGGCACAAAAGGCTGCTCTATCCCTTAATACATGCTTTGAGGGAAAAATGTGCACTAGAAGTATCACTTGGCCATGTACAGTTCAACCTTAATGGCATATTTTTGTTTGTTTGCTGATCTTTTAGATATTGGTAGTAAGTATCTGATGATATCAGAGCAGTTAAAAAGCCCACTCTGGCTGTGATACAGTGTGTTGCTCAGTTTTACGTTTATGAATTAAATTTTCAAAAACATATAAGGATAAAGTATGATTTTTCTAAAGTATTGTGCCTTGGCAATTATCAATTCAGGTCATTTTGTTGCAGCAAGCCTAGGAAAATGCAGGGCTTGTTAGGGGTAAATTAAATCCAAATCTGCCCTTTTCCCTCATCTGTGCTACAGAAAATAAAACTCATCATTAAATTCTCCAGTCGCAGTCCTCCCCCTCCCCAAAATGCCACGCAAGGATGCACCTGTTCTGGGAAGATAAGCCCAGAGGAGAGCTTCAGTATTGTTTGCAGCTCTACCCAATTGTTTATCATTCAAATGGAAGTAAAAAGGGGGAAGGGAACAGTATAGTTAGCAATAACGTTGACGAAACTCGCCTTCCCCAAGAGAAATGAGTCCAAAAGTGAAGCACAGGCTGAAAGTAAAAACATCTGACTTATAAAGAACACAGAACATTGTAGTTTGTGGGTGGAAACTGCATGATAGAAGAAAAACAGATTTGTATCTGCTGAGATTGGACATCTCAGTGTGGCTGCTTACCCTGATATCGTTACGTCGGACTTCTATATCGCACACAGCGTGACCATGGTTGGTAGCACATCTGGAGAAGCAGCAGTACTGGCACACGGCCACATGCTCAGTTTCACAATGATACAGTCTGTACTCATCATGCTGTGGACAACTCCAGGCCCGAACGTCCTCGGCGTCCACCAATAAGTGTCCAGCATTGGAAGAAGGTTGTTGGAGATGGGTCTGAACGTGGGAATGGCAGCAGGGTGCATTACACCTAAGGCAAACCTTCTGAGCTTGAAGTGGAGGACCACGGCGACACAGGATGCAGTGCAAGACTGCTGGTGTCTTCTCAACGTTCAACGCGTTGAACTTTTCCACAATGTTGGACAGTTTGTGGTTCTTCTCCAGAGTTGGTTTTTGGCTGTAGGCATGGTTGCACTCTGGACAGCGAACTATCCCTGTATCTTTCGACCAGGCCTCATTTATACATATACGGCAAAAGTTGTGTTTGCAAGGGAGCTGAACTGGCTCCGAGAAGACATTCAAACAAATAGGGCATACAAGCTCTTCCTCAAGACAGTTTTTCCAATTCTCTGCCATCTTTGAGGGTTTTGAGTTCACAACTTGCCTAAAACTTTAAAGTCAAGACACAAAACGGCCTTAAAACCCTCTCGAGGTGTTCTTATTGGAAGTTCTTTTAAGTCAAGACTGTTCCTCTGTCAATCTCTGTGAAACTGAGGTGGGTGAAGTGACAACAAAAAGGGCCTTCTTTTATCAGAAGTTCTAAGAAACCTTATTGTTGCGCCAATGAGAGCCAAGAGAGTATACTTTCATACAGCACACACTTTTTTGCTCAAGGCAACATCATTACACCACCCACTTCTTCATGTTCTTGGCAACTGTAGGCGTCCGGAGAATGTTGCGTTCCTGTCAAAGCACGAAAGTGGACTTTTCTGTCGTGTGACTTTAGATAGCAACACTTTAGTTTATATTCAGCATGTGTAGCGATGAACCCTGTGCCCAATATTTATCTATGACGACTATGAATATGCCAGACTACTGACACATCTGCACGACCTGCCTGACAGCTCCTGGTTTACTAGATAACGACACGATGATAGGCCCTTTTTCGAGAACAGCCTCGAGCAATAAACTGGCAAAACCTTGTGAAAGTAAATTATTATTCTCACTACAAGATTTTTGTTCTTTTCTTTGTAATGTATGACAATGTTATAGTTATACAGTGCGAGTGTATTTTGAAATAGCACCACAATGACACGGATTTTATTCCCAAAGAGGATTATAATCGTTCTGAACGTACCACGTCAGTGAGCATTCAATATAGCTCATACGTGCAGTACACTTCAAATATGCGTATTTTACATTTACGTTGGCAAAAACAGTAGCTTTATATTTTAATTTCATAGAAAATAACGATCTAAACCTGAATATTTTTAAACATATGTGTAGACTACGGGCACACTACACTTCCCCCTTATGATAACAAAGGAACATACAGAAAACATACACTGGTATGTAACCAGTCAATATACTAACAACTCTGGAGAGAAAATTGGACTGCCAAGCGCCTTCACTTTGATCTCTTCAAAGCGTTCCAAAAAGGCGTTAGCGAAGGAAACAATGTAGCGCAGAATGAAACGGTCTGCTTTTTAGAATGTATCCTTAAACGCTACATTTAGAACACTTCGTATCATTTTCCTATCGCGCGGGACCTGTCTCAATGTTCGAAAAAAAGGCGATGAAAAAAAAACCACCTTTAATGTCCTATTTCCGACACAGGTCCAAAAATATACCAACTGCCATTCATATTTTAAAGGGAAACGGATCCGTTCTCGTTACTGATTTCTGTCATCTGCCATCTTGCGTGCCTCTTTAAAAATGAAAAAGAAAACGTATCTGCTTGGCCCCGATCAAGCCTCGGTCGGTCGCTCTTTAGCGCTTAAAAGAAATAAAAAGTAGATTAAAGCCGTGCGATTCTTCGCTGTTTCTGAATCCTACAGCAGGCGATTCCTGAGAATGTGTATCCATGGGTCGATCCACAACACGTACCGATCTCACCATGGTATTATTTATGTATTTTTCCCCCTCTGCTCTCTTCAAGGATTTGATGAGGGTTGGAATGCAGGCACAGAAATGAGTTTCAATACACAAGCGGAGCCTCACAGTCGCTCCTCCCCTCCAAATGACCCCTCCGCCAATCAAGTAACTTGTCACTGTATTGACATGCAAAAAGGAGGGGCTTGGAGCGATAAGGGAGGGGGCTTTGCTTAAAAGGGCACCGACAGCTTAAAATGCCACTGTTCTTCAGATCATAGTGAAATAGATACAGTGTGGACCACTGATTGACTAATATTGAGACAGCATGTGATCATCGGTCTTTATTATTAACATTTATAATGTTATATGCAGTCATAATAAACGACATTACAAAATAATAATAATAATAATAAAAACAGAGCTGAACAAGCGGTTTTTAGTACCACACATAAAAAGTGCATTTTGCCAAAAATTGTTTTTAGAAATATCAGCTGTCTACGTGACAGCCTAGTGTTCTGTAACACTGAACACTGCATAGCGTTAGGGGAGTGGCTTTCTGCCTGTCAATCATCTTGCGCTACACATCGGAGTGGTTAACATGTCTTTAAAGGGAGGGGTTTTGAAGAGAGGGCGAGTGGTTAAAGAAAAGAGGGCTGTCTAATAAACTGGCTAAATATGGGAAGGTTGGCAAAACAGCTGAAACCATTAGAGCATCTTTAATTTTTCACTTAGTAATTTTTTTTAAAGTATGTCGTCTTAGACTTACACTGACATCTAGGGTCATGGATGCATCATTTAAACAATGGTTTTCAGTTATGAATGCTATGGTAGAAATTCACTATTCACAGAGTCACAACTAGTGAGTGAAAGTGTCCAATAATAGGGTGGTTACTGAGATTCGGCTGGTCATGTGATCATAATATGGCAGCCGTAGTAAAATTCCATCAACAGGATTTTAACTTATATAACGTTTCTAGCATTCCGCTCTTCACCATCATGTCTGATGAAGAGCGGAATGCTCAAAACGTTACTTATATTAAAATCATGTTGATGGAATTTTGCTTTAAGTGTGGGTCTCCTTTGTTTTTTATTGTATTATTATTATTATTGGATTCTGCACCCTAATACCTGGTATACTGGATATATAAGGGACCCTTACGATGTAGAATATAAAACTACTGATATTACTGGCGTCTTCATCTCATGTGAGTTCTCATGAATTTATACATACGTTTCAAAATTACTTCTAATTTCCTTTGGAGTGAAACCTTTTTTACTGCGGAGAAACGAATGAGTGTACCTTTAAGGGCATCTTCTGGTTATAACAATAGCTAAATATCCACACAGATTATTAATGAGAGAGAATAATAAATAATTAAATTACCACAGAAAATATCTATTTAAAAAACAAAAAACAAAAACAAAAAACAGCCAGTTTAAAATTAGTTCATGAAATAGATTTCAGAATCAGTTGTCTTGCCCTTTTAAGAAGAGCTTCGTCATCACCAAAAATATGATGATCAGTTCAGGGAACGTGTGAGGGGGATTACGGGGATTTCTGATTTGACTCAATCTCTAATGACATGAAGTTGTTAAATTCGCTGACATAATCCAGTCCTTCCCACATAGAAAACTACTCAAATATCCGAAAGTGACGTACACAGAATGGAAAAACGAACTAAAAAGACACATTCCAAATCTCTCATGAGTGGTTTCGAGTGGACGTTCACTTACATATCTTGATCAAAATATGACCAAAAATCACAACGATTTGCATGTACTTTGCACCACATAACAAGACAAAGGAGCAGAAAGCTTGCCAAGCTCCTTTAACGAATGTTGATGCAAGAAAAAAATGATGTGTCCTTATGGCATCCAATTATACATAAAAGATGAACCTCAACCTGCCTAGTCATATGGTGCCTCATATTTGATGGCTTTGGTATTTATATACCTGGTGTATACGCATCTATATGTGTTATATACACCCAGATACCTTTCATCAGATACACCATACTAGTGTGTTAACATTAGCAGTTAAATTAGTTATACAAATTAACAATAATTTAGGTAAAAACATGTGGAAATACTTTGTAGTGTGTTACACATAAGATTTACTATTAAATTTAATTAATGCATGTATAACTGTGGACTGCAATGTTAAGTGTTGATAATTTATGTACATGATGTTAAATAGGTTCATGTCTATATATTCTTCTTTAACCTGCTAAGAGAATTTAGCTGACTACACAGACACAATCATGAGCTGTTTGTAGAGCTAGAGTTTGTAGATTTAAAATTAGCCAATACTGAAACATTAACTACAATTTTGTATATTCTACTGTAATTATTTAACTAGTTGCAAACTCAAGGACAAGGAAAACATCTTAAACATTACGTTCTTGAAACAATGACATTTATTTACTGGCAAAAATATTTTGAACAATGGGCAAAATGAACTAAAAGAACTTATACCCCAAGACCAAGTTTAGTCTTTGGCACACATGATACAACATATCTGGGAAAGTTTAACAATTCCAAAGCTAATTTAAAGATTTCTCAGAATAAATAACCATAAAATATAGAGAAATGAGAAAGAGAGCATGTGCCCATTGTGCATCATCCAGTAGGTGGACTTTCTACTGCCTAAAATACAAAATATTGCTGTTGCAGTATTTTATGCCATGATTATACACAGTAAAACTGAAAATGTAATATAAATTTATGGACCTGTGTGTTGAGAATGGGATAAAATGTAGAATATAAATTTTGCAATAAAAAATTTAATTTGGAAAACTCTTGTATAAAACTATTTCAATAACTTTGAGAGGTCATTTTGTGTTGAAATGTAGAACTGGCAAAGGAATTAGTCACCCTCTTAAATCTCATCAGTCAAATGGACAACTTTGCCTCTTAAACACAAAAACTAAGTGTCATTAAATATTTGGTTCAGAAATACGTTATTTTTACATGCTACACAGACTATTTTTGGTCATGTGAACGGTAGCCTAATATGCATATTATCTGACCAAAAATAATTATTATTCGTAGCAATGAGTGGTGGAACACATTTCATAAACAAAAGTCATTAAACAGATATTGCTGGCCACAAAACAACTTTTCAATTTGGCCAATTAAAAAAAACAATTGTAAGTCTTGATAATATAAAAGAAAACTCCACAAATACCCATGCACTACCATATCATGTATCCCTGGAATGCTACTGAACACTTACTGTAAACATGCCCTTTCTGAGAACATAGTGCGTTGCCCTTTTCCCAAAGAGTAAAAACCAAACAAAGGACAGAAAGGCAAGAGGCCTTTCATGTTGGGACATTTGATAAGTGTTGGCTTGAATTAGATAATCTACCCATCTAACTATACATTGAAAAATCAGACCAGGAAGTTTTAGGGCAGTACTGGTCAATATGGTCCCAAAACACTTGATTGTTTAACTCTCCATTCATTTTTGGTCCCAAATACATACTCTATATAAATCCACAACAGCTAGCAAAAATAGCAAAGTAAGGCAGGTTTCAATAAGATGTGGGACCATACATTCTCTCTTAAGTGTGTCTTGCAGTATGTGGTGTCACCATTCTCTATTGTGGTTCAGTCTGTTGGCAGAATGCCTGGTTTTGAGGAATGTCCAGGCCTCATTCCTCCTCCCTCTTTCCCTGCCCACATAGAGAGTATTAGATAGCCTTGACATCAATGGGGTGGCCATCTTGGGCACCCTGCCTCAGGGCCTTGATGTCTTGTAGCCTGCGCCCATGCAGACTGAAGCGAGACCAAGCCATCAGCTGCAGAAGGGCGCAGGTGATTGGCACAAACACCAGCAGGTAAAAGCAACCCTGACGCAGTGGCATGGGGACCGCAGGGGCCGATATTGGTTCTGTGGCCACTGAGTTCTTCTCGAAGATGTCATATCCTGGAAAATGGGAGAGGAAATAATGAGATTGGACCTTTCCATTCAGTTAGCTTCATATTATCCACAATTCATCAATATACTGTATACTGACTGGCTATAATAAAGTTATTGACATGTCTAAACATGGATTATATTGGCTCAAACAAGTACAGTGCAGCAAATGATTACACATATTCTTTATTCCTAGCGTGTGTGATAAATTCCTTGTTTTTCTTCATTTGCAAGTCGCTTTGTCAATGTCAATGTCAATGTCAATTTTATTTATATAGCACTGCTTTGGATAAAAGCATCTGCTAAATCAGGGCTTTTCGGTCTTCACAGACTCTTGGTTAAACCCTGGAGTTATTAAATGTATATTAAAAAAATCAAAATATTTATTGTAATGAAGTTCCATTATTGTTTATTCAAAGTACACACACCTGTGTAGACACAAAGCAGCCAGGTACCAATGAGAGGGGCAAAAGTCTGACCAGGCTTTGTTACCAAGGCAACCATGCCAAAGAGCAGAGCAGAAGCTGCTTGTTGTCGTCGGTTCAACACAAAGTCCTCATCCACCAGGTCAGTTATCACCAGGTTCAAAAGTTTACAAGTGCCCTCGGTGAACACGCGATTACTATGGAGAAAGGGGTTGGGACAGCACAATGGAATTAAGAACAATGAAAGGACGACACTGTTGAAAGATAATTTAAATCCACACTGAAAGCCTAATGTGGGTGTTATTTAAATAAAGATTTAGTAAAATTGTTTTCCTCCAAGTGAGCCGCTTAAGTCCCTTTAAAATCCCTACTATTTAATATGTTCTTTGAGGTTCCCTTATAATATTAGTAAACTTTTTTGCACAAAAAACAGTAATATATTTATAAAACAATAATTTTCCATGCTCATTCTGAGCCTCTGTCAGAAAAACAGGTTTTGGTGCTGCTTCTCCTTTAAGACTTGACAGTACACACCCACTGTTATGATTGGCTCTCTGCTCTTGATTGATCTGCACTCTCTCCTAGCCCTCTCACTGCTCACCACTACTGGGCAGGCTACTAATGTGATTAAAGGTAAAATTGTGTGATGAGTTGTTATGGTGGCAGTCAGATTCAAATGTCTACCACGATGTGACATCACAATGTAGAGGAAGTACAAAAGTCGTTTTGGTTTCAACAAATGCTCTTTTTGCAGTGAGGAAGAAATGTTGAGTTCTGAAACTTACAGTAGGTTTCTATAGTACAATCACCTCTTGTATGTCAAAATATCAAGGAAAAATTGACATGAAATGTTTCAAATCATGATCCTTTTAAGGCAAGTCATTTCATGAGGCTGCCATCTTGGCAATGCCATTGAATATGGGAAGAATAAATTCTCCAAAACTGATACACC
Organism: Moxostoma hubbsi; assembly: GCA_032164185.1. Lineage (NCBI taxonomy): Eukaryota > Metazoa > Chordata > Actinopteri > Cypriniformes > Catostomidae > Moxostoma > Moxostoma hubbsi. Next base: position 10,744,715 of record JAVLUX010000035.1, read on the forward strand.
AAGCATTTACACCAAAACATTCAACATGCAAACGCTTTGGCCGGTCCAACTAATGCAAATTCTAGAGTAAATAAAACACATGTTCTCTCTATATAAAAGCAGATTGGCTCTTTTAATTGAAAGGTTGGACTTTCATTCATACAGCTGCCAAAATAAAATTTTGTTAAGGTTTTTCTTCAAGTAGTTTATATGTATAATCAGACTCCTCCTCATACATTCTTTTTTTCATAATTCTAAATATTCACCCTACCACTTTGCATTTGTTTTCCAGTCAATTTCACAGTAACTACACTTAAGGGAGACATGTGCTATGATTTCACAGCATAAGTCCTTGGTCTTTTAGCATGAATATACGTTTTTAGTGGCAGGTCTTGACTCAACATGGCTTTGCCAGCAAACAAAAGCACACCTGCCCCTTTCAAACAAAGATTAATAACCAAAATGTTTAGAACATTTGAATTTCATATCCAGTACAAAGCAGAACACCTGTAGTCTGAAAGCAGAAGGGCTTGTATGTTGTTCATTTCTCACCTAGCAATAAAGATGCAGAGCAAGTACACCTGGTCCGCCCCGGCTAGTAGCAAGGCTATGCTAAGGCCAAGCTTCAAGAGGAACAGCCAGCGTATAACCTGGTAGACACCCAGTCTTTGGCACAGTGTCAGGAAGTAGAGATTGTTCAGATGCGGGGCGATGTAAGAGAAGCCTGTTTAACAGAAAAAACTGTTCCATTAGAGAAAAAAAAAAAAGAGAGAATACTGTCAACACATATATGGGAAATCTTCATTAGTTCCAATGTCTTATGAAACATCAATTAAAACCTCCAGATTTTCACAAGCAGGACTAAATAGCCAGCATTGTTGTTCCACTGTGCTCATGTGAATGATTTCTTTATCTCTTTCTTTCAGTAGGAGTCTCTTACCCAGCAGGAAGGAACCGGTGGAGGCAGAGATACGGTCTGACAGGAGGTGCTCCAAAAACAGGGGAAAGAAATTGCTGTTAAAATGGCAGTGGAATACCTGCAAATGGTGGAGTAGAGGACAAAATGTATAATCTGTTCTCTGATCAGATGGTTACACACTTTAACTTTGTGTAAATTTGCCTTCTTATTTGATCACATTTACCTGTATAAGGTTCATTGAGACAAACCACATAAAGTTCTTGTGGCGTGACAGCTGCTTAAGATATTCCCCAAGAGTCACAGGCTTTTCAGGTGATGTAAAAGGAGCCTGATCAACACTCAGTCTAAAAGAAATCATACAATTATAAAATGGATAGTTCTGGCTGTAAATTATGATCAGATAAGACACATGTGAAGGGTAACTGCACAGTCTATACTCTGATGGGTCTGTATGTTTTATATATATATATATATATATATATATATATATATATATATATATACTCAGTGGCCACAAAAATACCAAAAAAGTAAATACTGAAGCACTCTTGCTGTGAAATAAGTGGAGCTGGAGCTGCCGTTGCCACTTACGTGTTGAGCGTCTTTAAAGGAAACATCCCGACATTACATCTTAAATACAGGCGCAGCCAGAAGGTCAAACCCCACCCCCCAAAGGAAAGAGAAACCTTGAAGACTCTGCATGTGGAAACTCATGCTACTCTCTGCAATCAACGCACAACTTAACACATGCCCCATTGAGAGTGAGAACCACTAATCGTGAGGTTACCCCATGTGACTATAACCTCCCTAGCAACCGGGCCAATTTGGTTGCTTATGAGTCCCGGCTGCAGTCACTCAGCACACCCTGAATTCAAACTCGTGACTCCAGGGGTGGTAGTCAGTGTCAATACTCACTGAGGCCCCCCACTGTGCATTTCTTATCCTGAAGAAAATTGGCAACATCCAGCTTTATTAATAAGAGAGAGTTTTTTTTCTTTGTGAGTTAAAGATGGATTAAAGTGAACAAAAAAGAAGGGGTAGTCTTGCCCTCTGCAAAACACTGCAACAAAATATGTTTTTGATTTGTTTTTGTTTTGGCTTGTTTTTCAATATATACATCCAGAACTCCTTTAAAACAACATACATTTACTTTAGCAGCAATACTGCAGAAGTAAAAAATTGTTATCTGAGAATGTTGAATATAATATTAAAAATACTAATATTTTAAAATATCTAAAAAACCTTTAATAAAAAAAAGAAAGAAAAAAGACTGAGCAGCAGCATTTAACATATTTAGACTTACTCAAGAATAGATCTTGAATAGAAGTATATTTTGTCTTTCACTCGCAGAAGTATAACCAAGTAAAAAAATACACTTATATTTAAGATACATTATCTTAAAGCAAATCTAAATATCTTATATGTTGCTTCTCAATTAAATGTATTTTTAGACAATTTTTAAATGGAACACAAGGTAAAAACTCTTGAATTTGCAGTGAATTTTTTACTGAATTAAACATAATAATAAAAAAAAATCCCTTTAATTAAGTGAATGTCATTTAGAGGAATTTTTAAAAGATTATTTTGCCTGCTCTGTTGTTAGCAAGCATGTTTTATACATCATTTTAAGTCAGGACACAAGCTGAATAGTCAGTTAAAAGCTAAAGATTAGTTGTTGCAGTAATCACCCAAATAGTCGAATAATTGTTCTAATAATCATTAGATTACCGATAGTCGATTATCAAAATAATTGTTAGTTGCAGCCCTAATATATTTTATACACATATACACACATATATATATATGAGAGAGAGGAGAGAAAAAAAAAATGTAAAAAAAAAAAAAATCACATTGCATAAGTATTCAGACCCTTTGCTATGACACCAGATATTTAGCTCAGATGCATCACATTTCTCCGAATCATCTTTGAGATGTTTCTACACTTTGATTGGAGTCCACCTGTGGCAAATTCGACTGATTGGACATGATTTGGAAAGGCACCCACCCGTCTATGTAAAGTCTCACAGCTGCATATCAGAGCAAAAACCGAGCCATGAGGAAAGGGAACTGTCTGCAGAGCTCAGAGACAGGATTGTGTTAAGGCACACATATGGGGAAGGTTACAAAAATAATGTCATCTGCATTGAAGGTTCCCAAGAGCACAGTGGCCTCCATAATTCTTAAATGGAAGATGTTTGGAACAACCAGGACTCCTAGGGCTGGCCGCTAGGCCAAACTAAACAATTGGGGGAGAAGGGCCATGGTAAGAGAGGTGGCAAAGCAGCAAGTGGTCACTCTGGTTGAGCTACAGAGATCATGTGTGGAGATGGGAGAAGGACAGACCTTCTCTTCCAGAAGGACAACCATCACTGCAACACTCCACCGATCTGGGCTTTATGGCAGAGTGGCCAGATGGAAACCTCTCTTCAGTGCAAACACATAAAAAAAGCAACTAAAGAACTCTGACTGTGAGAAACAAGATCATGTCTGGAGGAAACAAGGCACTGCTCATCACTTGCGCAATACCATCCCAACGGTGAAGCATGGTGATGGTAGTATCATGCTATGGGGGTATTTTTCAGCAGCCGGGACTGGCAGACTGGTCAGGGTTGAAGGAAAGTTGAACACAGCAAACTACAGAAATATCCTTAATGAAAATCTGGTCCAGAGTGCTCAGGACCTCAAACTGGATCGGACTTGGGGACAACTCTGTGAATGTATTTAATTGGCCCAGCTAGATGCTGGACTTGAACCCAATTGAACATCTCTGGAGAGACCTGAAAATGGCTGTCCACTGATGGTCCCCATCCAACCTGACAGAGCTAGAGGGGAACTGCAGAGAAGAATGGCAGAATATCCCCAAATCCAGGTGTGCAAAGCTTGTTGCATTATACCCAAAAAGACTTGAGGCTGTAATCGCTGCCAAAGTACTGTCAACTAAGTACTGAGTTAAGGGTCTGAATACTAAATATAATGTCAATGTGATATTTCAGTTTTTCTTTTTAATAAATTTGCAAAGTTATCAAAAATCATTTTTTTGCTTTGTCATTATGGTGTATGGAGTGTAGATTGATGTGAAAAAAAAGAAAGAATTTAAAGCATTTTATAATAAAGCTGCAACATAAAAAGTAAAAAAAATTAAGGGGTCTGAATACTTCTGAATGCACTGTAGGCCAGGCAATTTAACGTGTTAATTTCTGTGATTAATAGTTGACGTTCATGCATTGAAAAAAATAAATACAATTAACGCAGTATGCGTTTTTTTTTTTAATTTCCTGTGGCTAAAATTGCCATATAGACATTTCTAGGAGGTAAGCATTCCACTTGCACATCCTACAACAGAATCTGATTGCGTAAAGCAGTGCATGCTTATTCAATATGCGCAACATATGGTTTGGGCATAATAAACAAGGGAGCGTATTTACTGTACAGAGAATGGAAACTTCACCTGCAAGTGGTGAGCCAGGTGTGGGAGAGCTGCCTAATCTCTTCGGACCACCCAAAAACACTCAAATCACTGCCATCTGAACCTGTGCCAAAAGCGAAACTATGTGAAAGAGACCCAACGTGTGCGTGATATAGACTAAACGGCAGCCAGAGTAAATAATAGATTTGAGGTTTTAACCTTCTGCATTCAATTTGTTTTATATCTGAATGTAGGGTCTAATAATGCATTGACAATGTACACTTAGGGTTTTCTTGCCATAAAAGCAAGTGAATGTACCCATTTGATCCTATTATTTAAAAAAAGCCCATTGTAAAATGGAAAAAGATATCGCCCAGCTTTTAATTACAGTGTCCACGATTTTATGCCATATATACATATACTTGTATCAAAGATTTATACCTGTAAAAATGTGTCTAATTAACTAAAAAACTCTAACACACATGTACATATTTAAATAATAAAAATAAATGACAAAAATAAGTTCTTTGAGACAAAGTATATCTTAAAACATATCTTATACATATATCTTAAAGTATTTTTTGGTTAGATTTTTATTATTTTTAAGATGCATACTTGTATATATGTATCTTAAAATGCATTTGTGTAGGTTATATTTGTATTCTTTTTAATGTGAGACGGTTTAGGTAGTATTAATGTTTAATTATATATTGTTTAAAATGAGATGTTTTGCAAAATGACAGACTTGTCACCATTCACCAATTCATTGTATGAAAAAAAAAAAGATGCAATTAAAGTGACGGGTGACCAAGACTAGCATTCTGCCTAACCTCTCATTTTGTGTCCCACGGAAGCAAGCGAGTCATTCGGTATTGGAAAGAAATGAGAGTGGAATTGACCTTTTTTTTGGGTAAACTATTCCTTTAAGGAGCTGTGCTGGTAACACAAATATTGCATGTTCAAATAATGCAAATACTTGAGCAATGCAGTTAGGTTGAGCTAGGTTGCTCAATGGGATGAAATGTGTGTACTGTAAATTGCTTTGGATGAAAAAAACCTGCTAAATGACAAGTACTGGCAACTTTTAGCACTGATAACAAATGTGCAATGTTTTGATTTAAACACATTGTTAAAACTCTTACTCGGTCAGTGCTTGGTACTCATTCTTGTGTGGTTGAACTTCGTTCTGAAACCGGTGGCGCAGAAGGTGTGAAACCACGGCAAAGCCCAGCATTGAAAGAGCTGCTAGTGTCACACAGAAGAGCCTGAAGTAGTAAAAGTCTTCCTTGTTCCAGAAGGAGTAGGAGAGGAAAACAGACAGTGCGCCCAGCGCACTGAACAGGGAACTGTGGAAATTGAGGCGTGTGCGATCGTGTGCTGACACGGCCAGGTCGGCCAGAAGGGCATTGTGGTTGAGGTCCACCACCGTGAGGAAGCCATCGTAAAGGCACAGGCAGAGGAGAAACTGCAGCCCAGGCCAGGTCCAGGCCACCCAGAAGGCCAGGAAAGAGAGGGCAAAGAGAGGCCCGCTCTTCGAGAGTGCCTGCAGCCGTTTCACAACCACCTCAGGGGACGTGATCTGAGACCCAGACCTGAGCAGTCACAGAGAGAGAATCTTTAAAGTAATAGTTCACACAGAGCTGAACATTTTGTCATAATTTACTCATGCTAACGTCGTTCCAAATATATGACATACTTTTTTCTGTGGAACATGAAAAGACAAGTTTCTCAGATTGCACTTGGTATAGCCTCTGTCTAATTCCAAATATACCAAAAAGCACCATAAACATACACTATACAACTAGTACACTACATACAAAGTTCTTTGAAACAATACGATAGCTTTGTGTGAGGAAGACCAAAATGTAATTTGTCTTCTCACTGAAATACCGTTAACTTTAAATAAAAACTTTAAAAGTGAATACTCTTACCGAGGAGAGCTCAGGAATGAGCGGTCACTTAGCCAGCCAAACAGAGGGTCATTCACGCTGTTCCATATCAGAAAAACAGTCTGTGAAGTGAGAAACATGGAAAAAGCTCAAACATGATTGGTCTGATATAATGAACTTAAGAAATGGAAAATGGCAGATGCTTTTATAATACAGTATCTAATTTTAAAAAGAACGTTGTATTATGTAATGTCATAAAGTATACATACAGTACATATACACTGGCGGCCAAAAGTTTGGAATAATGTACAGATTTTTCTCTTATGGAATGAAATTGGTACATTTATTCACCAAAGTGGCATTCAACTGATCCCAATGTACAGGACAGTCAAGACATTAATAAAGTGAAAAATTATTAATTACAATTTGACATTTGACATCAGAAATTCTTTACAGAGTACTTATCAAAAAATCCTCCATGTGCAGCAAAGACTGCCAATGATCTGCAAAGCTTTCTAGTGGTCAGTTTGTCCAGATACTCAGGTGACATTCACCTCATCCTTCCTGTAGCCCTTACCATAGATGTGGCCGTCTTGTCGGGCACTTTTCACGCACCTTAAAGTCTGATCCCACAAAAGCTCAATGGGGTTAAGATCCATAACACTCTTTTCCAATTATCTGTTGTCCAATATCTGTGTTTCTTTGTCCACTCTAACCTTTTCTTTTTCTGTTTCAAAAGTGAGTCTTCTCTTTACTGTTGTACATGAAACTGGTGTTGAGCGGGTAGAATTCAATGAAGCTGTCAGCTGAGGACATGTGAGGCATCTATTTCTCAAACTAGAGACTCTGATGTACTTATCCTCTTGTTTAGTTGTACATCTGTCCTTCCACATCTCTTTCTGTCCTTGTTAGAGCCAGATGTCCTTTTGTCTTTGAAGACTGTAGTGTACACCTTTGTATGAAATCTTCTGTTTTTTTGGCACTTTCAAGCATCGTGTAGCCTTCATTCCTCAAAACAATGATAGACTGATGAGTTTCTAGAGAAAGCGGTTTCTTTCTTTATTTATTTTTTGCCATTTTTGACCCAATATTGACCTTAAGACATGCCAGTCTATTGCATACTGTGGCAACTCTAAAACAACAACAAAGACAATGTTGAGCTTCATTTAATGAACCAAATATCTTTCAACAGTGTTTGATATAATGGCAAGTGATTTTCTAGTGTCAAATTATCAATTTAGCATGATTACTCAAGGATAAGGAGTTGGATTGATGGCTGCTGGAAATGGGGCCTGTCTAGATTTGATCAAAAATGATTTTTTTTTTAATAGTGGTGGTACTGTTTCTTACATCAGTAATGTCCTGACTATACTTTGTGATCAGTTGAATGTCACTTTGGTGAATTAAAGTACCAATTTCCTTCCCAAACAGCAAAATCTGTACATTATTCCAAACTTTTTGCAGCCGTGTGTGTGTGTGTATATGTGTGTAATTTTTATATATCACTGCATATAGCCTAATAGCACTCAAAAGTATGGACACACTTGACTCAATGTTTCTCGTGATATTCAAACATCTGGATCTAAAGGCTTAAACTTAAATGTTAAATTACGGCAATGTATGAATTTCTTGTTGGACCAGAGAGTAAAGAAAAAGTAGCTAACAAGCGGCCAGCATACTGTATACGGGTACTGATTTGATTAACGTTTTGGTCATTCCCATATTTCTATGTGAAAAACAGTACTAACACAGAATGATTAGCTGTGTCTAAAATTGTGTCCAGCACTTAAAATGAAAATAATGACCAGCTTGTAATTTAAATTATGAATGATGGCACTATTATTCTTGAATGTGGAAAACAGTAATATACAGAAGAATAAGGTGTGTCCAAACTTTTGTCTGGAACTTAAAGCAGAAGTATGTCATTTCTTCACCACTGGGGCCATCGAACAGAATTGTAAAAATAAACTTTTTTCAGAACAGCTGTCCGAATACGCCCCTGTCTGCCGTTTGTCAAATAAAGAGATAGCCCCGCCCATAACTCACACCATTGGTTAAGTAGCGTAGTTGGGGTGGGTCTAAGCGGGTCACTCAAAACAAACAGAGCAACTTTCATAAGTAACAGAAACAGTGTTTACCGGTTTTAAGTAAATTAACAATTGCAAATAGCGGTCTCTGCATATTTGGCTGGGATAAGAGAAAGTATTTAACACCGAAAAATGTATATACTTCAGCTTTAAACTGAAAAAATGTCCTGCTTGTAATTTAAATTATGAATGTACCCACCTCTCCCACCCAGAATGACAACTTGTCGATCTTGTAAACAGACACAAAGGTCTCCACATAATACAGTAAGAAGACGTTGTGGAGAATGGAGATGAAAAGAGACAGGGAGCCGTAGAGTACGGCTGTAGAAATGCCCTGGCAGCGGCCCCATATCCTCCTTCCCATCCTTTGCTACTTCTCTCGCTTTCTTTCTGCCCACGCAGTGCGCTTTACCTCCTCCAGGCCAAGCAGGGTGGGGATCATCGTTTTATCCACCCCTGCACATAGACACCAAAACAAAACAACTAAGCACTAGTAAAACTGAGTAACATTTTCAGTAAAATTTTAGGCTGGATTATCTCTGTCGGCAGTTTTTAGTCTAGATATTGACATAAACTTAGAAGGGTAGTTTGAAAATAGTCATGCCAATGAGAAAACTGAGCATTTGTCCTGCATTATCAAGTGGATTTGGCGTCCATTTGATGACGCAGCACTTTGCTTGATATGAATCTGGAAAAACAGGCTCTAGCCAGATATAATGCAAAAAAGCAAACCTCACTCAAAGCTATTTTTAACAAATAATAATGTGGAGAAAAGCTGGGGGAAAAAACAACATAGGAACATGCATAATCACAGTTTTTACAATGTTAGTCAAGCAAATCGCGGTTATTTGGCTTGAAATTATTCAATATATTTAATTTGTTTCAAAAACTTGTCTCAAGTCTGTCCCCAAGTCAAAAAATAAATTGAGAGCTATTTTGAACACATCAAACACCACTGTAAAAATGCTGGCCTCCGGTTTGTTTCCATGGAGAGTGTATGGGAACAAGGCAGCCTATTTTCCCTTTTCCATATTCAAAATAACAAAAACAACATGACCTTCTTTCCCCACTGTGGACAGTGCCAAGCAAGGGTGACATGAAAAGTCATGTGAGCAGTTCTTCAGTGGTTTCAGGTCACACCTCCACATTGTTATGCCTGTAAACCCTAAACCACTATAGCACAATAAATCACAATGAATAGCACAATAAATCCCTTTGAGATTTGCAATTATGCATGAAAGTTATATTTTAATGACCTTGACGCTCTCGGGGGTCCGATGAGAGATGTAACCCGAGCAAAATCAGTGTTGGCTGAAGCCATGCATCTGCTATAAAATACTGAAGTTAACAAATAGTAGGGTGGAGCAGAATTTATTGTGCCAGAGTCATGTGAATTTTCATGTGCACAGTAAATCCTTTATTTCTCTAACAGCTTTTCACAGTTGCAGCATTTGACATCCTTGATACCTTTGAAAACATCACCAAAATCACCTTCCAGTTTCTGGCTGCTGGTAGCACACTTTCAGCACATAATATACAAGCTCCCACAAGTTGAGCATGACTTTTTTGAAACCACTCATTACTGAAATACTGTAATTCTTATCTCATTCAAAATAACCTTCCCCCTTTAAGTTCTCTCTTTAAGAGAACAATCGAGTACAGTTCTGAGCGGTTAAATTACTTTAAACGTGAGTGAACTTTTTACTCCCAGTGTGATTTTCATCTGATCTAAGCAGTGAAGCAAACAACTTCACTGGATCACATTGCACACATACAGTGATTCTCATCTAGAGAGGACAGATGGCTGCTTCCCAGATGATACGATTCAGCAATCTTTGATGCAACAAGAGATCCAGTGCAAAAGAACAACTTTTCTTGGCAGTGCTTAGTTGGTGACAGGTTGCTTAACCTGTATCTATCCAGAGCAACAAGATGCATGGGAACTATTCTCACATACAAGACTCAATTGTCTTTTATTTCACTGAACCATTAAACATCAAACATTAACACCCTTACTACAAAAATGCTTCAACACCTACACTGTAAAACCAGGAGGACAGAGACAGCTACTTTTCACAGAACCTTCTTTGTCTCAGAATGAATGTAATCAGTCAATACAGAGATGTTAAAGAAATCTTTCAGGTTAGATACCTGTATCTAAGTTTTAATCAACAGACAGCATTTGTGGCATAGAGCTGATTACTTTATCATGATGACACAATGGAAGTGAATGGGGCCAGACAATAAATGTCTAAAACATCTTTCAAAACTACAGCCAAAAACATAAACAATACGTGGTGTTACCATGATTTTAGTGTAATGAAACTGTGTACCGGATAACAGGGTTTATCGGTGTTACATCATCATCATCACAACGAAGTTGTGTATATTGCATATAACTTTACAAAGATAAGGTAAAGTTAGACCAAAACGCTGAAGCTCCAAAAGCACATAAATGCAGCATAAAAGTTATCCTTAACTCCTCTGAAGCAACCCAATCGATTTTGTGTGAGAGCAGACCAAAATGTAACTAATTTTTCACTGTACATCTTGCCATTGCCGTCTCTAGGCATGATCATGATTCAAGCTCGATTACACTTCCAAGTGCTTGACGCATGAGCAGAGCGCTAGATGAAGCAAGGGAGTGTAATCAAGCTTTAAATCATGATCGCCAAAGAGACTGCAGATGTCGAGATTTATAGTGAAAATTGAGTTACATTTTGGTCTGTTCACACCCAAAGGTCGATTGGATCGCTTCAGAAGTCATGGATTAAACCACTGGATTCTTATGGACTACTTTTATGCTGCCTTAGTGTGCTTTTTGAAGCTTCAAAGTTTTGGACCTCGTTCACTTGTTTTGCATGGACCTACAGAGCTGAGACATTCTTCTAAAAATCTTCGTTTGTGTTGTGCAGAAGAAAGTCAGTCATGCACATATGGGATGGCATCAAAGTAAATGGCGATAGAATTTTCATTTTTGGGTGAACTGTCCCTTTAACTCGCATTGAACCAGAAATGTTCCTTTAATTTCAGCTGCCAAGTTGGAGTGATCATTAAGGTATATTTACCCATATACTTCTAACAATGATGAGAGCCCATGATCTGTAGTCACAGTAACACTATCTGATATCAGACCTCTGACACCTGTAACTGAATATGAAATACATCTGATACATCCTGCTAACTCCGGATCAAAACACCGAGCCATTAACGCTTTGATATCACATGTAATCTTTTTAAAACTCCATACTGACTGTCCGTGTCGGATTTTTCCGGCGAAAATTGATACATTGTTACATTTTCACTGCCGCGCCAATTCTGAGAATGATCCAATGATTCTATATTATTGTCTGTGCAAGTCGGTTACATTAGCGAGTTTACTCCTAGTAATTCACCGTACATATTACTTGAATTTTGGACTGAGAATCAGATTGTAGCTGAATGAAAATGTCCAATACCTGATCAAACTATGAGTTTGAACAGCGAACTGACACTTTAAACCCTAAACGACCATGTAAGCTACTAATCCTGGTCCTAGTTAGGCTGGCTAGCAGGCTATCCGCTTTCATAATCAAGCAATGCGACGTGGACCAAGTCACAGCCCACAGACCGACACATTTAACCAGCTGATATTAAAGCAAAAAACTCAATACAATCAGACGATCGTATGTTTAAAGATCTTTAGGATGTGAAACACCTACCATGAGGAGCTGATGGCCAGTCTACAGACACCTGATGATAAAGACAAACGCTGTAAATGTTTCTAGGTTTCACTGTTGTACCGAAACATGTCATGTGTTGGACGAGGAAGCCCTTGACGTCATGAATCTTCCTTCTTCCTACTCCGACCCCCCCTCACTCTATCGTCACTAATACACGTACACACACACACACACACACACACACACACGTACACACACACACACACACACACACACACACACACACACACGCTTGAAAATGTGTTCGAAGATGTCTATGGCATGCTATACGTGGTCATAGTAGTGATTTGGGTGGCATATTATTAAGATAAGTGGTGTACTGATATAGTATTTTAACATATAGCTATTTTATAAATGGGGAAAACGCATGTATCCACCACTTCAAAGCTTGCCTGTTGATAGTAGGCAAGTTTTCTGCATCATGGACATATGCTTGACAAACACTAGACTAATTCAATCAATTTACCAAAGACTTATCTTTTTATTGCTTTGTTCTTATTGGCATGAATTTGTTATTTAAGAGAAGAATATGCAACTGTATGTTTTGAAATAGGCTACTATCAATAGAAAAGCCATATGTGCCTTAACAAGACTATTATTATCTATATTTCTAAAATAAATCTGGATTTATTGTAATTAATCCTTAAAGGTGCACGCAGTAAATTTTGTTTTTATGTCATTTTGGTCTTACACTGACACCTAGCGGTTTGGATGCAGCAGCTATTAAAATCAATATTTTTCAGTTTCAGATGCCATTGTAGAAATGTAGTATTCACAGTCAGCCATGATTACTTTAATTAATTAATGAAAGTGTCAAATAACAGGACGTTTACTGAGATTAAGCGAGTAGTATTCGGCTGGTCATGTGATTCTAACATGGCAGCCCCCATGTGCGGACCCTCTCCATGTAGAATAAAACAGCTTTTATAATGTTACAGATATGACTTCATTTTAATGTGAGTGCTCATGATTTCCTAGTTATACTGCAAAATTACAATGCATGTCTTAAAGCGTTAAACTTTTTTAATGAGGAAAAAATTACAAAGTGCTCCTTTAAAATATGTCAAAAGAAAAAAATCATATAAAAATGGAAGTTATTTAAAAATGTATTTGCAAGAAGACCCTGCTACATTATAAATATATATATATATATATATATATATATATATATATATATATATATATATATATATATATATATATGTAAAACATTTATTTACATTTATTTAATTTTTGTTTGTTTGCTCTTTTTTGGGGGGGACCCATGATACTATGACAATGCCTTGTTGTAATTGTAATTAAGGAAGCTCAGGGGTGCACAACACAACCAAATTAGCAAAGCAAATAAAAGCTGAAAATACAAAGAAATTAAGCCACTATGCAACGAAATGTACAGAAAATGAATATTTGAATGCATCCTGTACTACAGGCTAAGTATTTATATTTAATATTAACAGAAAAACAATTATGAAACACACACACAAAATCATGAAACAACAAAAATGAATAAGATAACTTACAAAAATACCAAAACATTGTTTTATTGTACAGAAATTGTAACTAATGAATTGCTTAAATACAACATAGTGTATATAACACATGTGACAACTTGCCCCATCCTAACAGGAATGAAAGAATGTATAACTCAGAACACAGTTCAACCTTTTGGTTGAGATCTATCTTTCTCATAATGTAGAACCTGGCCTTCATGTATCCTATTGTGGTGCTACTACTGTTCATTTGTTTAGCTATTACAACATTTTTGGAGGATAGAATAAAATAAATCCTTATTTATATTGAACCCAACATTCATAACCACTGCTAATAAACCAAGCGTTTATGCATTTTGTCTTTTGACAACTTTCCATGTTACAACTAGCCCGGCCTTCCATTCATTTTGCATTTTTGAGTATTAACCTCCAGGTGGCACCCAACACACATAAAGCGACCTTGTCCGTGCAACAACGATTGCCAGTTTAACTCCCTCGTCCTGCAGCTATATCTACTTGTCATGAATACGCAGGTGGATTGAAGACTTAAATAATCTATAAAGCTGTAAACGTGTCCATAAAGGACATTTATAAAGATAACAGCCATTTAATTGGCTAAATGCACTAAATTATTCCAACATGCCTTTGACATCGATGTAAACAGTGAATTAAAAGAGACTAACTTATCTCGCTCTCATGGTTGTTATTGCTTGAGGTAGACTATGTCAAGATGCTCAACATCTCCATGTAACTCACGCCATAAAGCGAAGGGGGCGTGTGCGCCTTATGAATATCAAATAGAGAGGCGTTGCTTAGCTTCACCTGAGACCCTTCTGAAGGAATCGCATGTGCTTGCAGCGCAGTGCACAGTCGGATCTCTCGAGCAGAAGCATCAGTACCAACACATCAGGAAATCCAGTGTCGCTGGTGCTTCCTTTTTTCTGGAACAGTCAGGTAAGATTACTGGAGAGTCTATGATATGTTTTAAACATTTTGCATGTGCTTTTTAATTACATATGCTATTGTTTCTCTTTGCGCATCATCTCTTGTAATGTAAGCGGAGCCAGCTGCTCTCAGCACGCAGGTGAAGGTGACTGGAATGAGTGCCAGAAGTGTCCTTTAAAAATACCGCAGTGGTTTGCAATCTGATGGTAGAGAACATACTGAGAGAAACGGAAAGACTTTACTGATTATAGTATTCTGATCGTAAAAGTAGTGCTGTGTATACTTTCATTTACTAGCGAGGTATTTGTAATTGTGGCCCAAAATGTAGTTTATGAGGGATAATATGCTAAATGTAAACTGGATAGCTTTTAAAGATCCCCTGACATCTATCTATCTATCTATCTATCTATCTATCTATCTATCTATCTATCTATCTATCTATCTATATGCAATGCGCTCTACAGAACTGCATTTTTCACTTATATTAAGAAGCTTTACTGTTTTTTAGTCATTGTTATAAACGAGGCAAAGGCATAAAGTGGCATGACCCATAGGAAAGGAAAATCACAAATGAGATCTCTTTTATATATCAGTTGTTTGTCCTAGACGATTATTGAGTTTCAGAAGAGACATCTCAGATTGTGGTCACATTTGCCAAGAGACCAAAGTCTGCAATCAATAGTCAAATATTTCAATATTAGCTCAAACGCATTTTTCTACATAATCTGGGCTATGCTACCCACATTAGTCTTAGAGCTCAATACTCTTACCGTATGTCTCATTTGTGTCTATATCCTTTATCCTAAGGGACTTATAGGAGAAGCATCTGAGACAAAGTTGATGTAGGCCTATTAATAAAGCATTATTGAAATCTCTTAATATGTCTCCTGAGCAATGTAAGAGCAATTCCATAAGCAATAAAATGTTCCTTTGGGGAGAGCTGCTTGAAATCGGGGTGCATGCTGACGTCCAAGATTTGTATGAACTTTATGATATTTAACTCCAAGTCCAGTGATGAAGGTATAATCATCAGAAGTATTTAATGGTCACAAAGTTGTCTGTTGATGGTGCTTGACATTTATTTACCAGCCAAGCCACTAAACGTCTTTTGTAACTGAAATAACAATGCCATTGTCTTTTGATTCAATTAACCCAAGTAAAGCAGATAATGTGCTTCTTAATGGTATCAAAGGAACATTAACTTTGTCTCTTAATCTTGTCTGTAATGCCCTTTTCCACTGATTCTGGTGGATGATTTAGTGAGAGGTTATGATTGTGGCAATGTTCCAAGCTATTTCTGTTTGTTTTGCCAGTAAATTAGTTAAGTATAAGAAAAGCTCTCCTGGGAGCGAAAGACTAACCATATAAGAAAATAGCACAGGCATAATAGTCAATTAACATGAAACATGACCATTCTATGAAGCCAAGAAGCATTGTCAGCACCTAGAAATTACCTTATAAGTCATGAAAAAGAATTTAGAATGCGCAACAAAGGTGATGTAAGTGATTTAAGCCATTCTTGAACTTTCACGAGGCTGAGCCGTGTTTTGGAAAGAGGGGGCGTCCCCTCTTTCCAAAACACCCCCCCCCCCCCCCTCCCCCCAAAGATAGCGTTGAGACCATCACCGAACAGTGCGTCTTCTCATGGTTGTCAAACACAACAGTAGGAAAATAGTGCCCTCAGTGACAACTGTTATGAATCTGAATATTAAACCTAAAATGAACCAAGAATATATAGCTGATATAGATATAGATCTCCAAAAGAGAGTGGAGGTATACCAGAAGGGGCGAGGTTACTCCAAAAGTGGGCTGCGCCAACTCCAAAAGCGGGCGTCAATTCCACACATGGTTAAGGAAAGGGTTAGGTTAGGGGCTCCCTTATATCTTTGCTGGCAGTTTGGAGCTTCATCCCCTTTTTGGATCTCTGCCTGCAGCTATATTCTTCTCGCTTTATCTACTACTCTATGAGAACATGCTAATGATTGACAGGCAGAAAGCACATCAAAATCTTCTGATTGGTTGATCAAAAAATGTGTCCATGGCCCATGGTCACATATTTGTTTGCTGTTTACAAAGTGTAGTGCTGTCAGAGACTGATGAGATTTTTTTTTTTTACATGTTTAATAAATACAAAAAAAATCGCTTTCAGCACCTTCAAATTCTGACAGTGAAAAATGTAATTTTGTGTATATAATTTTATTCTCAGTTTGCCATTAATGTTTCTGAACCACAGATCTGTCATGGCATCAAAATATGTGCTATGCAGGAAATTCATATATTATAAATCATATAATCATTATGCATGGTCTTCCCTTAGTGCGTTGCGGTGGTAGTAGAATATGAGCTAGCAGTCCTAAGGTTCCAACCCAGAAAAGGGTGATTTATATATAAAACTATTTGGATCCCTTATATAAAACTACTTGGTCCCAAGAATTTCAGATCAGTACAGGTTGCATTCATTCTTCCCAGTACATCAAATCAAAAGCATTATTGCTTTTTTTGCATATATCAATCTAAATGAGAAACCTAGTTCACAGCCATATAGGGGAATACGTTGTAATGATTTCTGTGTGATGAAGTGCATGCCTGAAATTTTTTTGATTTACATGATTATAAGTAACATAAGTTCTAAATTAAAAGAAATTTAAGGAATTTTTTGGAGGCAATAATCAGTATTTTTGAAGTAGTTTTAAATTGATACTTGAAATGCTCATTACTCACAACTCTATTTTAGTGCTGCTGAACTAGATAAGTGCAGATGGAGAATTAACGAAATATGCCACAAAATCCCACATTTGGGGGATTGGAGGTATTTCTTTGCCATCTGTGCCATTTTACCATCTTTGCCATATTTATTCTTTCAGAATATATATATATATTTACATCTTTCTATATACATATAAACATGAATATTTCAGAAAAGGTGAAGAGCCATAAATATGACACTAATGTTATATTTATATGCACAACCGTGTAATGAACATGGTATGCTCATGACACAAAATGCCGACTACTTTATTAGGAACACCTGTACACCTACTTATGTATGCGATTATATAATCAGCCAATCATGTGGCAGCATGGCAATGCATACAATCATGTATACAATCTCAGATGTAGTTTGTTCAACCAAAATCCCAATAGTAACCATAAAAATGATTTGGTGCATAAAGCCTGTACACACATGCAGCGACTTCCGGCGACAAAGGGACCTCATCTCATTCATTATAAATGAGAGATGGCGACTTCCGATGACACGAGCAAACTTTATTCAAATGAAGAGCGACTTTCAGGAGAGACAACCAATAGCAGTGAAGGCTGTGTCAATGGAGCTCATGTCATCCGTCTCCTTTGAGATAATGGTGTTGAGTGCAGGCAAGACGAGAAGTTTCTGTGAGCGATTTCACTGCTCTATATGATTCTTCTGTATTCACATACATATGAATGGATATAATAAACAATTATGCATGGAAAAGAAATTGTCGGCAGTCTGAGTGAGTTTTATTCGTACATTGATAGTTTGTTCATCTTATTAATTATATGATGCAATGAGCACTGCTGCAGTTCATATAAAAACATTCTCCACAGTAGAATGTGCATTTTTAGGGAAAAAGGAAACTGATTCCTTGTCAAATTAGTATGAAATGAAATAGTAGTTTTACTAGCAAAATGCATCATCTGTGATCATATTTTCAAAAGACATGGTCAGACGTGCAGTCCACCAATAACACTAGAGTGACAGCAGTAGAAATGGCCACTGGCAACTTCATAGTGCAGAGACTACCGACATCAAGCGATAAAGTCGCTGCATATTTGTATAGGGCTTCACATGTGACTTTTATGTATAAACAACAACGAAACACACCGGGGACTCTTATTTTGAAATGATGAAATAATGAAAAATCTATCGGCATAGATTTTTTTGCAGATAACCAATAGTTCCAAAAAGCAACTATTTGCACTGGATAATGGGCAAAACCAATATATCGGTCTACCTCTAGTAGTTAATAAGAAATGAGACTAAGCAGGCATACATATTTACTTTTCTATGTGGAGTGTTCGTGATGGTCAAGGTGACATGTTGTTGGTCCATTCCACCCCAAGCATGGTACTCACTGAAGAGATGTGTTAGCAGTGATGTGTTTATGTCATTTTCTGGAGTAGATGAAAGAAATGTAAGATATACTAACCCCACTAACCTAACTGCACAACAAATCAGTTTAAAACATTGCCTTGGATTGCAGAGATACTCTTCAAGCTATCTGATTCAAAAACTGAAATACTGTTCTTATCTTGTAACCTTAAGATTATTTAAAAAACCTCTACTCACTTGCAAATACATTTTCTCTTGCAATGCATTATTAAGGATTGTTTGTTTTCATCATCAGGCTCTGTTTTGCCAAGTACATATACTTTTACATTTATGCATTTGCCAGATACTTTTATCGAGGTATTAATTTTATCCATATGTGTTTTTTACTGGGAATCAAACCCATTACATAACTTGCCATTTCTAGTGCAATGCTGTACCAGTTAAGTTATGGAAACATTCTTTTTTAGCAGTTTAATGTGTTTGCCTGAAGCAGGCAATTTCAAATCATTAATATACAGTATAGTTTGATATAGTTTGATCACAGCATTTGATGCAGAAGACATGCATTGCCTTTGGACAGTTACTGCTGAGAATTGTTTTAGTGCATACATATGCGTGTGATGTGTTTCTCATCAACCCATCTGCTCTTGATATGCTTCTTTGGAAGAAAAGACTTACTCATTTCTTCTTGCAAATGCAGTGGGAAACCTTTGACAGCGCAAGGATGAGTTAGCAGCAGCCCATGACTGCACCGCTAAAGGGAGAGCTTGCTGTAGTGAATCAGCATCAATTACACAACAGCATTATAATCAGCACAGTGGTCCTGGAAGTACCTGCCTGGATCCAAGTAGATCCTCAGTGTTTACCACAATCTGTTGATAATGGGGCACACCAAACAGCCTGACGTCATGCTTGTGATGCTTGGATGTCTAATACCCTTCATTTGGAGTTTCCCGTTTGGCCCTGTCCTTGATCTGGATGTCACCCCCAGGACAACCGTACACGTCAATGGTAAGTCTTTCTTTATGTAAATCGATATCACATTGTCGTGTTATGTGGCGTGTACTTAGTATGTTTAAGTGTAAATTCGTTTTTATGTAAAAATACTTTCTTTTCTTTTTTTTATCTCAGTTTATTATGCTCAGACAGTTGAAAGTAAGACATTTGTAGGTTGATTTTCTAAACAGTGTAGCCCTTTAGTGCTTGAAAACATTGCTCTGTTTGTTTGAGACCAGCCCGACATAGCAACATTGGCTCAACCAATGGCATGGGTTTTGTCCAACCAATAGATGATGGGGGAGTGATCTTGAAATGTGTTTGAAAATGGTCATTATTTTTGCAAAACCACACATAACACATCGTTCAAGCGTTTATCTATTTATTTACTTCCAATATCCAATAAAGGTAGAAGAGTGTAATTGTTAGGTGTTAGGAGTGTTTTGCGTTTGCATTCTAAATATGTTTGAAGCATGTTTTGCTATTTTACCTTCAGTGTTGATGGCCTTGCAATTTCTCTGGATATTATTAGTGGCCTCTCTCACTTCCAGTTGGCCCAGTTCATGTGGTTCACATAGCAAATGCTGTGAGAGTAAAAAGTGAGGTCAGGTCACAGTCACTCCTGTGAGGGCAGCCGCGGGTGCTTTTGAAGGTAGTGAAAAACAAAAAACTGGTGGTCATTACCTCCAGTTAGCAGTATCCTTGAAAGAAAATTTGGCTCATCAGTAGGGTACAATGGAGCTAAAGGCATAATTTAAAGAAAATGTGTTTTTTTTTTCTGATTACATCAATATTGAAAAATAATAATAATAATAATAATATATATATATATATATATATATATATATATATATATATATATATTATTGAGTATCGATGAAGCATCATAAATAACATAATGAAGAGCTAATGCAACAAATCAGGACAAATCTAAAACAGGATAAATTATTTTACACTGAAATTTCATTAGACACAACTGGATATATTCCAGTTGAGCTACACATAACACATAGGATGCACATTAGCTACACATAAGTATTTTCTCAGCCACTTACTTAGTCTAAATATATGCACTGCTTACATAATTTCAGCAGTACATCTTGCTACTTGCTATAGTTTACTTCCATGTTGTTTCTTAATCCAATAGCAATGTCATATGTAAATCAAGTCAATCACTGAAACAACAGGGCCTCTTTAAGTAGAAATAGCATGTACAGTATACTATATATGTGTACATGTGTATAGAATATTGATAATTCACCATAGTTTATTGTACACATATAATAATTTTAAAATCAATTGTAGCCTTGACAGGATGCCAATGAAGAGCAGCCAATACAGGGGTAATGTGCTACCTTTTTTTAGTCCCAGGTAAAAATCGAGCTGCGGCATTTTAACCATCTGTTAATGAGATAAAACAGACTGAAGCTGACCAGCATACAAAGAGTTACAATAATCCCGTGGAGAGACCTTTTTTTCCGTCTCCTTTTTCTCCCTAATTTGGAATGCCCAATTCCCAATTCGCTCTGGGTCCTTGTTGTGGCGTAGTGACTCACCTCAATCCGGGTGGCAGAGGACGAATCTCAGTTTCCTCTGCGTCTGAGAATGTCAATCTGTGCATCTTATCACGTGGCTTGTTGAGCGCGTTACCGCGGAGACATAGCGCGTGTGGAGACTTCACGCAATTCTCCTCGGCATCCATGCACAATTTGCCACATGCCCCACCAAGAGGATCACATTATAGCGATCACGAGGAGGTTACCCCATGTGACTACCCTCCCTAGCAACTGGGCATATTTGGTTGCTTAGGAGACCTGGCTGGAGTCACTCATCACAAACTGGATTCGAAGCAATAGACCTCAATTGAACGAAACTTCCCTTACTAATGGCACTAATCTGTTTGTCAAACAGTAATGATTTGTCAAAAACGACCCCAAGAGCAGAGCAGACCTAACTGGGCTTTAATGACAGATGAAGTCCTGGCAGATCCTAAAATCAATCCTTCAGTTTTGCTTTCATTTAATTGCAAAAAACTTTTGCCATCCAGCCTTTAATTTTCTCAAAACACATAAGAAGAGAATCAACAGTGCATCTGCTATCAGGCCTAACTGGTAAATTAAATTGTGAGTCGTCTGCGTAACAGTAATAGTAGACATTATATTATTCAAAATGGAGTGCAGGGGAAGCATATAGAGAGTGAACAATAATGTCCCAGATTAGAACCCTTGGGCACACTAGTGTTGTCACGGTACCAATATTTCAGTAGTCGGTACCAATACTTGTGAAATTTCACGGTACTCGATACCATTTTCGGTACCAAAGCAAAATACAAAAACAGGTCGCCATCTTTTGCTTGTTGTGAGCGTTTGAAAGTTCCCGACTCTGAATGGGAACCGGGTTGACCCGGTACTCGGTACTCCGGTACCTTCAGAAATTCTGGAATCTGGTAAAAAATGTGTTTGAGTACTGACTTAGTACCGGAGTACCGATATTTTTGTCAACACTAGGGCACACCACAAGATAGGGGGGCTGTTGTAGAGGAAAAATGGCCTATATTTACAAAGACAGTCCTCTCTCTCCAATAGGAGGCAAACCACTGCAGAACCAGACCCGGAATACCCACCATACACAAAGTATTTTGTGATCAATCATTTCGAATGCTGTGCTCAGATCCAATAAAATAAAACAGCACTTGATCCTGAGTCAAGTGAGAGCAAAATGTTATTAGTTAACTCCAGAAGAGCAGATTCAGTACTATGTAAGGTTCTAAAACCAGACTGGTACTTATCAAAGATATTAAAAGAATTCAAGTATGAGTATAACTAGCAAGTTAGAGAGCCGAGTGGCTGGAATACCAGCGGAGGACTTCATTTCTTGGACTTTCTAAATAGAAAGTAATAAAAAAGAGTAAGAAACTTCTCACAGGTTTCAGTGGACACATCAGGACAGGCAACAGAAGCAGGGTGTAACACATAGTCAGAACTATTTGCATTCTCTGAGATTAATTTAGAGGAAATTTGATTTGGCCATTTTCACAGATTTTTGGTAGTTATTTAAGCAAGTCCTTAAAATGTCATATGAAACCTGGAGTTTGTCTCCCTTCCGCTTCCACTCAGCCTTTCTGCACTCTTGTCTGAGAGCGTGGGTGTAGTCATTTAACCAAGGCTGGATGAACCTTTGCCCTTAAGTTTCCTGGCCTTAACAGGTGCAACGTATAATGCAGAAGAACATGATTTATTAAAAACTTCAACCAGCTCCTCAGTATCCAGAGAAGTGAATAAAGAGTCTGAGAAATGGGCCTGGTAATAGTCTGTAAATTATCTAGTAGTAGAGGAATGAATGCCCCGAGAGTAATTTGAGGACTTGAGTGGGTGGAGGACCTGAACCGACAGAATCAAATACAACAGAATTGTAGTCAGAAATACGAACATCAGAAATCTTTAGATTGGTTACAGAAAAACCATAAGACAAAAGCAAATCAAGTGTATGACCCAAGTTATGAGTTGGACCAGAGACAGATTGTAAAAAATTAAAGGAATCTAAAAGGCATAAAAAATCCTACACCAGATGTTTGGATGGTCAACAAAGGTGGATGTTAAAATCACTGAGAATCAGCAGTCTATCACTATGAGATAATATGTCAGAGAGAAAATAAGAACATTGACGGATGAAGTCCTTGTTATATTCTGGAGGTCTGTACACCGAACCGCATAGCACAGGGCCCATTATGTCGATCTTTAATAATTGTACCTCAAAACTCGAGAACATGTCAGTTGGCAGAATTTTACATCTAAACATTTTTTAAAATATTGGCAACGCCACTGCCATGTCCTTGGAGAACTGAAGAATTCGCAGTCCAGGAGAGAAGGTTCTCCGAGAGCAATGGAGTCACCAGGGCTGAGCCAAGTCTCCGTCACAAATACAAAAGACAAAAGACAAAAGAATGCAACATAAAAAATAATTTTAGAACAAAGGATTTAATCGATAGCGACCTAGGGTCTCTAATGACCATATATTCCTTTGGTACTTAATCCATATTAAAATTTGTATTGTATATTTTGGCTGCACTATTTATAAGAGAGAGAATGAAGAATACTAAAGAGCTGTGGGCACATCTCTATGGACAAGCCCAAGTCTAATGTTCTCTTGGAGTGGATTTTCCCTCAGGTTGCACTGATGAAGATAAATGTCTATAGGGAGATTATGTCTTTGTATTCAGAAGGGAATCTGCTTGTGTAAATGTTAAATTATTTGGTAATGTAGCATATGATCATTTACATTCTAAATTTACAAATTTAAGTCAACACAGTGACATTGCAAAAATTATTTGTTATGTTTTGATACATGTCACTTTGCCCATGTACAGTTTAAACAAAAGTGTTTGACCTTGGATTCTACCAAAACCCTGAATAAACGTGTGTAATTTCTGCACGACTAGTGTCACCAAGTGAAATTTTAAAATGAAGATTGTTTTCAAATAGGTATAAAGAACGCTCCAATGCCGAACAAACAATGCCACCCCAAACTCACAGCATCAGTTAAGGCCATGTCCACATTAATATGTTTTCGTTTGAAAACAAACCTTTTTCTCTATGTTTTGGCCTCCTGCCCACACTGATACCGCGTGTTTGAGAGCAAAAACAGAGCTTTTCGAATACGCTCTCCCTGGTCAGGATGCTCAAAGCAATCGTAAAAAAGCAAAAAAAAGTCTTTACACTTTTTGGGAAATCAGCATAGAAATAGCTCAGTTATAGCTCTCTATTCACATTAAACTATAGGAGAATGTACTTTGAGCTTTGAGATGTTGATGCTGCATAGACAGCACATATGATGCATTTGTGCAGTAGATCACTTTCATGTCATTTCTTCTCCATCCTTTTATTTTCTCCATGCCCTGGTTAAGTCCTTGACCTATATTTGGACTCTCTTGGGAAAAGAGAGAGAGATAGAGCATATAGAAGGAGAGAGAGACAAAGAGAGAGCATACAGATGTGCATGCAGGAGAATTAATGCTCTGTTAAATCTCTTTAAACATCACATTTTGCCTCACTATCTGGCTATTTGGATAAAATTTTCTACCCAAAAGATCTCTAGATATTTTAATGGAGGGTGTAACAAAAGGTGCTAATTTGTCGTGGTTTGTTTTGTGAGTGAGTAAATGGAGTGCTCGTGTACCTTCAGGTCAAAGGGTTCATGGTTGTCTGATTTTTGTGTGCTTAGCAGCAGACTTGAAGTAATGCTGCAGTTAAAATATATTAATTAAATATGTATACATGTGTAATTCGTCTGGGGGAGCAAAAGGGGAAAAGTGCATCTGGCGTCTTTTGAGAGAAGATTTTTCTCTCTGATGTTGTTATGTGTCTTTCTAGTGAATGTCTAATTGTGGTGAAGAAGTTATATGATGCAAGATGGAATACCAAAAATGGCATAATTTTATTGCTGTTGTTGGGTTACAAATCTCTAATGTGCTTTCACGTAATCTTATTTATGTGATGAAGAAGCTCGAGGTAACAGTTCTCTGCTCTTGTAGTGAGATAGCTTTGCTTGTTTTGTAAAAGCATCAGAAAATCATTGAAATCTGTAATGAATATATTTTTCCTTGTTCCCTGCCGAAAAAAATTATCTTAAACCAGCCTAAAGTGGTTTGCTGCTCAGCTTGTTTAGGCCATCTGAAAAGTGCGTTTTTTTTTTTTTTTTTTTTTTTTTGAAGGGTAAGGTTTTCCTAGAAATTGTCCTCTTTTGGTGCTCTATAACATTATAATTTTTTTTAAATCCTTTAAAAATGTAAAAATCACCTATAACAAAGAGTTGAAAAGGTCATGAAAGAATTTTGGGCAAAAAGTACAGAAACCCAGGATTTTCTGCTGTACATCAGATAGAAAACCTCACAGATTGGGAGTTTTGTAATGTGCATTGTGTACAAAGTCAGAATGCTTCTGAGGCCAGGTAAACAAAAGCAGCAGAAAATAGCTAGATCTATATTTGCTGTTTGGACAGCTAGGTTACATTTGTTGAAAACAATGAGAAGCCACTTAAAATGCACATCTAACATTTCTAACTCTGTGTTGTTACACTTTTTGAGTGCTAGCTCTCCTCTTTGACTTGTAAAGGGTAGGCTTCTTAATCCTTAACCAAAGAAAGCAATCTTCTAATGGTTGGGGGTTTATCTACATTGGGGTGGTTGTTGTCTTGGTGACAGGATTTGAGCAGTGGCATCTACTTCCTTCTTTTAGGACTAAAACAATAATAAAACCATATGTAACGGTTGCTTAAATTGCATTCTGTTAACAAATTATGTCTTACAAAATGTGAAAATGATCGAATGATGAAGTGTTCGAGATTCTATTGATCACATTGTTTTGGTAGGGAGCTACTTGATTTTAGATTTTCCCACACACGCTTACTCAACCTTGAGGCCATTTTAAAAACTGGTTTGGCACATTTTAAACTGGTTGGGACAAATGGCACATTTCCCTGATGAGTATTCAAAACTTTGATTCTTTTCCATTTTGTGTATTGTTGAACTACAGTATGGATGGTGGTTCAACATAGGAGAGCATTGATCATTGACCATCTTCATATGCTATTTGGGCAAGACACCCAGACACTTTTAGGGCAGAAAAAGAATCAGTACAAATGAAGATGCAAGCGGCAATTACGAGGCCAAGCACACCAAAGGCAAACATTTAGATTGAATATAGAATTCCGGTGATGATTTTAAGCAGATTAGTGAAAAAAGACATTAGTTTTATTATATTATAGTGTCATACAAATGCTTATGTCTTTTGACCAATATGTGGCACTGTCAACAAATTGATATGGTATTGTCTTGGTCTAAGTGCTTGGTCACAATGCCATATATAAAGATTCATGTCAATACACCAAAGCCTTCATTATATCAAACACAACTGAAAGCTAAATCCAAATGGTTCGTTGGTTTGTGAAATGAAGCTTGACATTGTGTTTGTTTTTGAGTTGCCACAGTATGCAATAGACTGGCATGTCTTAAGGTCAATATTAGGTCAAAAACGGCAAAAAAGAATCAGTCAATCATTGTTTTGGGAAATAAAGGCTATACAATTCTTGAAATTGCCAAAAAACTGAAGATTTCACACAAAGGTGTACACTACAGTCTTCAAAGACAAAGTATAACTGGCTCGAACAATTACAGAAAGAGATGTGGAAGGCCAGATGTACAACTAAACAAGAGGATAAGTACATCAGAGTCTCTAGTTTGAGAAATAGACACCTCACATGTCCTCAGCTGACAGCATCATTGAATTCTACCCGCTCAACACCAGTTTCATGTACAACAGTAAAGGGAAGACTCAGGAGGCCTTATGGGAAGAATTGCAAAGAAAAATACACTTTTGAAACAGAAAAACAAAAAGAAAAGGTTAGAGTGGGCAAAGAAACACAGATAGTGGACAACAGATAATTGGAAAAGAGTGTTATGGATCTTAACCCCATTGAGCATTTGCGTAATCAGCTAGACTGTAAGGTGCGTGAGAAGTGCCTGACAAGACAGCCACATCTATGATAAGGGCTACAGGAAGTGTGGGGTGAAATATCACCAGAGTGTCTGGACAAACTGACAGCTGGAATACCATGGATCTGTAAAGCTGTCTTTGATGCATGTTGAGGATTTTTTGATGAGAACACTTTGAAATAGTTTAAGAAGTTCTGAACATTAAAAAAATATTGTAATAGTAATATTTCACATTATTAATGTCCTGACTATACATTGTAATCAGTTGAATGCCACTTCTTTCCATAAGAGCAAAATCTGTACATTGTTCCAAACTTTTTGCCGCCAGTGCATGTCTCTTGATGATACACGCAAAAACTCGTACAAATCGGACTAACGGTCTAGGGGTTCAAAAAAGGAGGTTATCAATGAAATTCAAAATTGCAGACAGAAAGTATAGCTGGACATTTTAAGTCTCAAATTTAGTGTCAATGACAATAGGCCAAATTAATCTAAAATTATAAGCATTTCTTTGTATCTTTTGAACGCTAGGTGGCACTTTCCCCAAACTTTTTGAGTACCTCCAATACATGCCCCCAATGACACATAACACATTTCGTAATGATACACCAATGCGTTTGTAATATACAGCAATTTAAGACAAAATTAAAAATGAGTGATGCCCAATATGGCCGACATATGAAAAATGGGTATTAATCTAGTATGCCCCAAGGAATCTAAAAAGAAGAGTTTCATGATTTTAGGCCAAACTATTTAAAAGTCATAAGCAAAAATGGCAATTTTTCATATTTTCTGACCACTAGGTGGCACTGTGCCAAAACTGTGCAGGTATCCTCAGGTCAAGCTTGTGATGACTTTCACCAAGTTTTATGTCAATACAATAAAGCGTTGCAAAGGTACAGTCTCACATCCATTTTGGCACGCTTGCATCTAATTCGTTGATGCATTTTACTAAAATGTTTGGTGTATCATCATGAATTCCTAAATATTTTTTTTTTAAACTTTTTGTCACGAGTGACTCTAGGTGATATTTGCAAAATAAAAAAAAATAAAAAAAACATTTATTCTTAGCTTATGTGCTCAAACAAAAGTGCAAATTTGGACTATTGGTGGTGCTTGAGGGTATGAGTTAGAGATCGTAAATTCGGTTGAGTTATAGTTCAGAGTGTCCTCTATCTTGGTCCCAAATTTCATAACTTTCCTATGTACGGTACTATTGGCTGCCATAGACTTCAATAGTGGAAGAAGAAGAAGGATAAGAAGACTAACAATTACACCTTCGGTGCTTGTCCCCAAAATACAGTATAATTTCATCACCTTTGGAGTTTGGATCCCCCTAATGATGCATTCCAAAGCTTTGCAGACATACATTTTTTTAAATCCAAAGACTAGATATAGGTATTGCACTAACTGAATGCCACATGGGTCTTTTTTTATAATGGTACAGTATATTTTTTAGGACTCTAAAAAATAAACATTTTGACATTCTTGTTTTTATGTGAGTAAATAAAGGAACATTTCTAGTTAAACAATTATTTGTTCTTTAGACCTTTCTTTTATTGTACAAAATCTTGTCCACAAATAAGATCCACGTTTGATTTTCAACCATTGTAAGTGGTTAAAATGTAACAATTTATGGATTGAGCTACATTGGCAGCCCCAAATCTGTGGGATTTAACCATATAGGGCTTTTCAATGAAGATAGAACAAGGCAAGTTTTAGTAAAAGGATATTTCGATATCTT
This sequence comes from Moxostoma hubbsi, assembly GCA_032164185.1. Lineage (NCBI taxonomy): Eukaryota > Metazoa > Chordata > Actinopteri > Cypriniformes > Catostomidae > Moxostoma > Moxostoma hubbsi. The sequence goes on from JAVLUX010000035.1 coordinate 10,773,474, forward strand.
TATTATGCTTCTGGTGTAATTGGTCCAACTTTGGAAAAAACAAATTTTTCCCCATTTTTCGACTCACACCATTGGCATATAATCCAACAAGGGGTGCTGAAGTCAAGCTATTTAGATAATATATCTACCCATCTCTGTGTTAAAATAAAATAATGATGCCAACACTTTTCTAAGGTTATTTCTTTAGCCTATAGTTATGCTCCAAAATCATATCTGAAAATTCCCATATTGATCCATGGCATTTCATATTTTGTGTTTCATCATCATCTATGTTTATCTTTCTCCAATAAAAATTTGGTTGATTTGACATGGAACAATATATTACAATAGAATATATAATAATGTAAAGTGTATAATAATGCCTCTAATATTGTTGGTTGATGATATACATTTGATCCATTATCAATGTAGTACAATGTGGAGAGATTGGTAGTGAATGGAACAAAAATGGATTGTAATTCTGCCGAGTTTGACCGTGATTGTGTAATGTTGATCACGTCTGCAGCTCACTGTTCTCTCCAAGTGTCAGTATTTATTTAGTAAGCTTGTGCCCCCTAGCAAACACGACTCTGATTGGACACATGACCACCCAGTCTGCATGCCCGATTTTGTATGGACCAGGGTTAGAAGTCACACGCACACACTCCTAAACACAGTTATATTTTCATAGTCACATATTTATACTCTCATATAAGAAAATTGGACTCTTATTGCAAGTTCATACAGATACACACACACATTCTTCACACACAATTTGCATAATACTTTATTTGCACGAAGCCACGGTTGGTTGTGTGGTTGAAACTTGGTTCCAGTCTTAATTCTAGAGAAAGTAAACAAACACCCATCTCTTACACAACACACACTCTGTCACACAACATGAGGCCTTGGGTGCTGTGTTGACTCTGCTCATGGATTTGTTATTCCAATGTGAGTCTGTTTTTATTTATGGATACTGGAAGGCAGTTGGTACACTTAGTCCTGTAAGAAAGGACAGCTCTTCACATAAACAGCCCAAATTTCTGCTTGGTTGACATTCTGCTTTCCCTTAAGTCTTATGATTATTTATGCAAATCAATGTGAAATGCTGTTTGCAATCACTTTAACCTTCATAATCTGACATAGTGATATATCTGAAGTAAACATGATACAGTATTCAATAGGAAATTATGTACAGTGGGATTTTATCCATCTGTAATTGATTGGATCGTAAACAGTGGGCGTTGCATACCAGAATTGAACCAGGTGGTTGGAGGGAAAGGGGTTGAAAGATAAGAGTCCTCAATGACATAGTCTGAAAAGGAGTCGTTTTGGAGGCAAAGCAAGTTATTACATTTTTATTAAAGATTGCAAAAACAAACATTCTTCAATTTGAAATTAAAAAGTGCACAAAATGGATTGTGTATAATAAGACCAGGAACACACAATAAGAAAGTAAACTTTTATTGCATGTTAACTTGAACAACAATCAGTGGGATGGCTGTGTTGCTGTGTGTGTGTATACATGGTCCAAGGACACACTATGTGTGCCTGGGGCTCAAAGGCTTTTGTGTGATCTCTCAGTTTAATGTCATCACTGCACTCATCATGTTGTGTGTGTGTGTGTGTGTGTGTTATATCACAGTCGTTATCATTTTTTTTACCCCGATCTACCCAATGAGACACAACGATTAACTACAAACACAGGATGTCGTCACTTAGCCTGAAGCCTTGAATCGTGTTTGCATAACGTAATATTTTCTTTCCTGTTATGTGTAATATTTAGATTAACCTCTGGCCCTCCCAGGCACACATCAACCCTTAGGTCTGTGCCGACCTTTTCTTTGATTGACAGTTGAGATCATGGTATTGACGTTTGGGTGTAGACCACTGATATATACAGTATATAGAACTGAATCAATGATGCAACGGTAAACTGCCACTGGGAGGTGAAGCCACCGGAAGTTTCGAGCGGCCATCTTGGTGTTTCCAAACTGTCATAGAGCCTCAATGTCTGACAGCTGATAAAGCTGTCGTTTCACCATCTCCGATCTCCAGATACAACAGTTGCTTTTTGCCCTCTTATTTTATTTATTGTAATTTTTTCTCCCAAATTCCCATTCACTCTAAGTCCTCATGGTGGCATAGTGACTCACCTCAATCCAGGTGGCGGAAGACGTATCTCAGTTTCCTCCGTGTCTGAGACCGTCAATTTGCACATCTTATCATGTGGCTTCTTTAGAGTGTTACTGTGGAGACGTAGCGTGTGTGGAAGCCCACACTATTCCCCACGGCATCCATGCACAACTCACCATGTGCGTGGATGCCATGGAAAATTCTCCACAGGTTATGTAAGTAGGAAAAGCAGTAATATCTGCTTGTTTTAGGGTGACAGCCCATCCTTTCTCTTGGAGGGTTCTTAAAATAGTCAGACTTTTTAAGTCGTCCGTTTGTTACATTCTCTCTCTGACAAATTTTTTGCACGCTTACATTGTGATTTTCTTTGCTCAAATTTTGCAGGTAGAGTTTCATGCAAAACAGGGCAGGGTTTTACGTCCCCATTGGTCCAATATTTCTACATTAACAGCTCTAATAAAGTCAATCAATCAAAGTGGGGAGTTGACATCACACCAGTGCAACTCTTGCTGTGTCTCGTTTAGAAGAATGCATCCTCCGGATATCGCATTTGTCGGCCGCATACGTCATCGAGGCTGTCTTGTTCAATTTTTTTATTTACTTTTTTTTTTTATTGGGAATGCAAAATAGGTTAACAATTGTATACATGTAAGTGCATATACTTAAAAGCAATTGATAATAGATAAAAATAAGAAAAAGACAAATATAAAAATATAAATTAAACGAGATAGCCTCGATGACATATGCGGGCGCAGCCTTCCAAACGAGACACAGCCTCTGGCTTACTGCTCAAATGTGAACAGGTGAAGATCGTTAAGACAGCGGAGAAAATGTCACAGTGGTTCATTTTAAAGTAAAAGTCCTGATTACAGCACTTTGCTGAAAAAGAATAGTTAAAACCAGCCCTAAACCAGTCACCCAGGCTGATCAGTTGGCTGGTTTTAGATGGGTTTTGAAGGGTGTTAGTTGTTCATGCCCAAAATTTGTTGAGTAGGGGTTTGGTGGGGGTTTAGGGCGTTTGTTGTTCATCCCAAAAAGGGTTTTCAAGCAGGGAGATCACTGAACTAGTTCGCACTAGCTTTAAGCCCAGGGCCCCCTGGTAGTCAAGTGCCCCTGGGCAAAGGCCCATTTGGCCCGGTCAGTAATCCATCTCTGTTTCACTGTACTTTGCGTCTCCCTCGTGATCCGTCACCATTCTTTGTGTCTCCCTCTCGATGCTTCACCTTTCTTTGCATCTCCCTCTCTGTTTTGTCTGGTTAACAGCTATTAGTGTACAGTCAAACTTATTTGACATGACATGGCATTTAGTCTCTATAGGCTAAATCTATTTCAAACTCTTCTCAGTCATCATCATATCCACCTCCCAAAAAGTACCAGAAAGTACCATTATATTACTGTGGTTTCTTGGACAAGGTACCATTCTTTGATGTGCCATGTAAATACACTCCAATAGAATTTGGTATCAAGTATGGTAAATATACTCTTCAGTTGTCCACTGGAGTGCCCCAAGGGTCTATATTGGGCCCCCTTTTGTTTTGCATGTATATTAATGACTTGCCGCGTGCGTGCCCAGAAGTGAGAGTTCAAATGTATGCAGACGACACTGTTTTATATATACATGGAACATCAAAAGCAGCAGTGGCAGCCAAACTTACAAATGCTATGGTTAAAATTAGTGAATGGTTAAACCACTGTAACCTTCAGTTAAATCTTTCCAAAACAGTGGGTATGTTTTTTAGTAAAACCACCAACTCTGCAGTTGATCCGGATATTTTTATTACCGGTGAAAAAATTCAAATTGTTTCAGAATTTAAATATCTTGGTATTATCATTGACTCCCAACTTAAGTTTAATTCTCAGATTTCAAAAACTGTTAAGAAAATAAAATACAATTTATCTAATTTTCGATATATCAGGAATTCAATGTCTACCCAAGCTGCCAAAATGTTTATGCACTCTATGATATTTTCACATATGAATTATTGTCTCACTACTTGGTCTCAGGCCAACCACTCCGCCTTGTTACCAATACAGACTTTATATAAACAAACGCTAAAATGTTTTGATAAGAAACCACGTCACTTTCATCATTGTAAAATTTTATCAAAATATAATTTGTTGAGTTGGGAAAACTTTAAGTTTTCAAATGGCTGTTTAGCTTATAAAATTCTTAATGGCCTGGCCAAACCACCTCTTAGTGAGTTTCTGAGTTTAAGATCGGATAACAGTCGTCTCACTAGAGGTTCACTTAGAAGGGACTGTGTAATTAATTTCAGGAAAACTGCTTTTAGTCAGTCTGCCTTCTCTATTAAAGCCTCAAAAGAATGGAATGACATCCCAACGGCAGTTAGAGAATTAAATAGTTTTAATGAATTTCGTTCTTCTCTTAAAACTTGGCTTTTTAGCATGCAAATATGTCAACATTGATTTTTTTTTTTTGGTTTGGAAATTGTATGGTTTGTAGTATTTTGTTATGTTTTAATTAAATTGTTGTATTTACATTGTACTTTTAGGTTGCCTATTGTACATCTGGCCTAGGACTGCAGATGAAAACTAGCCTTGTGGCTAACTCTGGCATATTTTGACTTGTCATGTTAATATGCATTGTCCTTGTAATAAAGAATAAATAAATAACAGTGCCATTGTATTAGTGACCGATGCCATCACTGTTGGTGTACTGCTACAGTACTTTTTGTAATGATTGTTGCGTCCAGCTTTTTCTAGTTGTCATTCCATGATTTACTGTTACTTTAAGTAACCACTGTAATTCCAACGTCTGTATTTTATATGTAGCCTATGCAGATTTTTACATTTTTAAAGAAAATAGTGTGCTTCCCTATGCAAAAATCACTGCTAAGCTGTTGTTAGGGTGTTCCAGTGGTTGCTAGGGCATTACTGTATGGTTGCTAGGGTATGTTGGGTGGTTGATGGCTCATTGCTAGGTGGCTGCCTGGGTTTTTGATTTAGTAAGCAGTGCTGGGTGTAATCCAGATACAAAATAATGAGTTACTGTAATTTAACTGATCACAGCTACAGACTAGCTAAAAAGGATAAAATATTATACAATTATACAAGATATATGATATTAGGTTCAATGAGCTTGCTAGTGTTATCTACCTCCCAGACGAAGAAGACGTGTGGAAATAAATGGTGCATCCGGGGGGTGTTGTTTTGCCTGGTAGGAGAAGGGCATTTGAGGGGTACCATGGTTGATTTGTGGCCTAATACTGCCAAGTCTCATCAGTAAAGACTGCCCATCTCTCAGTATGGGGGAGGACATCACAGCGTGTATGTAGTATGTTGTTGATGGGAAATACAAAACTGCAACTATTGAATCTGTTTTAGTCTGCATTCACTGCTTGTCCTTCGTTTAAGGAAGCAGAACACCCACATAATTTAATGCTGTATGAATATTTCAGAGAGGATGGTAAAGTCACTCTATCACTGCAAGTATTAATAGGAAGTATTCAAACATGGAAAGCTTAGGAAGCTTGTGGTGCATTCAAAACATTGTTTTTTTAGCATCCCGACCAGCCAGACTAAGCAACTTTTGCTCAACCAATGGTATGAGTTTGGGGCGGGACTGTCTGTTTACCCATCCATTAGCAGATTACTGGGATTGTTCAGAAAACCTGTTTGAAATCAATAATTATTTTTACAATTCCATGTCATGATTATAGTAGTGCAGAAAGTACACATTTCTGCTTTAATTATTCTCTCACATGCTTCTTTTCTTATTTCAGTCTTCACACTCTGGCCATTTATTCTATTTCATGGTCATGTTTTATTTTAAAATACATACACACACTGAATCAAACACTTAGTCATTTAATTTGCACAGGTTATGATTAATCTCTTTATTTATTCAACTGAGTTAAAATATTTTCTATATCAGACAAAAGAATGGAACTATCTGGTATGACTGTATTTATATTGTTGACACAATTTGCCCATATTTGTCCCTGTTTTTCTAACTGGGTCTCTCTCTCTCTCTCTCTCTCTCTCTCTCTCTCTCTCTCTCTCTCTCTCTCTCTCTCTCTCTCTGTTTGCAGGTCTATTGGGCTGTAATCGTTTCCAGTGGACGGCAGTGAACTCCAGCACTCTGTTGTTGGAAGATGGTCCAGGGTTACTGTATGTAGGGGCCAGAGAAGCCATTTACGCACTGGACACATCTAATATCTCTGCCACCAATAACACTCTTTCTGTGAGTTTTGCCTTTAAACTTGCCTAAAATACATTTAAATGCGTATCATTCCTCTGTTGCAGCATGTCTGATAATATTTGTACTACCTGATGTTTATTTCTGTATAACAGCTGGAATGGGCAGCATCTGCTGAACAGAAGAGACAGTGCCTGAGCAAAGGGAAGAACAATCAGGTATTGCCATTCTTGCTGTATCCTCACCTAACATCTTTGGAACCATTAAAGGGATAGTTCACCCAAATCATCATTTACTCACCCTCATGCCATCCCAGATGTGTACAACTTCCTTTCTTCTGCAGAAAATAAACAAAGATTTTTAGATGAATATTTCAGCTCTGTAGGTCATCACAAAGCAAAAGAATGGGTGCCAAAAAATTTAAGCTCCTAAAAGCACATCAAGAAGCATGAAAGTAAACCATATGACTGGTTAAATCTGTCTTCAGAAGTGATATGATAGGTGTGGGTGAGAAACAGATCAATATTTAAGAATGTTTTACCATAAATTCTCCTCCCTGCCCAGTAGGTGGCGATATGAACAAAAAAATTCAAATCACCAAAAACAATGAATTTGAAAGTGAAAGTGGAGATTTAAAGTAAAAAGGAACTTAAATATTGATCTGTTTCTCACCCACACCTATCAAATCACTTCGGAAGATATGGATTCAACCATTGGAGTTATATGGATTACTTTTATGTGACTTTGGAGCTTAAAATTTGATACCACTTCACTTGCATTGTATGGACCTACAGAGATATTCTTCTAAAAATCTTTGTTTGTGTTCTACAGAGGAAAGAAAGTCATACACATCTGGGATGGCAAGAGTGAGTAAATGATGAGAAAATGTTCATTTTGGGTGAACTATCCCTTTAATAAATGCCAGCAGTAAATGAATATCTACTAAAACCTCTGGGATATTTAGAGCAGGTTATTTAGTGTGGTGAGCAACATAGTATTTAAAGTCAACATGAAAGAAAATGGAATCTATTTAGTTTATTCACCCTATTGGCTTCATACATGTTCTTAAACACAAATCCTTTATACTATTTTGACCCCTCCAGTCCAATCACATGGCTTAATTATTTTATGTAACAACCAATTTTCATGATCTAATAAATTCCCAGTGGAGAAAATCAAGTCCCACCCTACATTTCAATTTCCTGTTTCAATCTGAAAAGTTTTTCCATCACATTTTTGGAAGTTAAATGAGTTGCAATCAGTGTTTCTGTGGTTGAAAATGACATAAAGTCAGGATAGTGCTTTGCTTTCTTGGTCTGTATGCACACATGCATTTTAATTTGTAATAAAATTACAGTGTAGTCTCAAATTTCTGTTTCAAAATCATATCTTTTTTTTCCACAGATGGAATGTTACAATCACGTGCGGTTCTTGGACAGATATAACGACACTCACCTGTACACCTGTGGAACTCATGCCTTCAGACCACGCTGTGCTTACATAGTGAGGCATTAACTTATCTCATTCTCTCTCCATCATAATGCAAAAGAATTGTGATCATGAGGGTTTATTCATGGTTGTGATCATGGCTTATTATAATAAATATCTTTGTCTTTGTCAGGATGTGGCACGCTTCACCTTTGTGCGTTATGAGGAGGGAAAAGAGAAATGTCCCTTTGATCCTACAAAGGGCTTTACTGGATTTATAATTGGTAAATAACACAAGGGTTAACAGATCTCTTTTGTCCACTGACCAGCTAGGAATCCTGAATTTTATGTAAAAAATATTTAATTGTAGGGGTGTATTTTTTGTGTGTATTTTTGTATACATACTCCTATCATAGTTAAATATGCAGAGACAATGATATGTAAGCCATTGGTTGAATTAGCAAGTGTAAATAATTTTGCACTGTGGTGCTATTAAAACATTGCTCAGTTTGTTTGAGCATTCCAACTAGCCTGACATAGCAACAGTAGCTCAACCAATGCTGTGAGTTTGGGGTGGGATTATATGTTTGGCCAACAAATGGCAAATGGGGGAGTGTTCGGGAAACCTATTTGAAAGCAATCATTATTTCATTTGGTGCTTTAGATGAATACAGAGTTATTTTACAACTTGCATTGCTTACAACTTACAATTTGTCTTTACAGATAATGAGATGTACTCTGCATCCCAGTATGAGTTTCATGGTACCCCTGATATTCGACGCAACTTTCCCTTCCCCAACTTAAAGACGGACGATTCTCCAGCAAGATGGCTGCTTGGTTAGTACAGCTGTCTTTTTCAAAATAACAGGCAAAACTAAATTTTTACATTTTCTGATGAAAATGCAAATGGTGCTTGACCTGATGCTAGGGTGTTGTTTTTGGTTCCAGAGCATTTATTAAGGAAATGCTACGGTGTTTTGTGTTGTTTTTAGAGTGTCACAATGTGGCTTCCAGGATGTTCTAGATGGGTTGCTGCTAGGTGGCCAAAAGAGCCCACCCCTAAATCTCTATGATATTATGATATGATATTATTTCTCCTCAATAAAAAGATATAAATATGATTAGAAGGAACAGAACATCCCAAAAGCCACAATTGTTTAATAAATAAATACTTTACTTTTAACATACTCACAGACACAATAATATCTGTAAGGCTCATAATTGGTCCATTGTGGTGTGGGCAGCACTAATACTGATGTTCTCTCCTGCAGAGGCAGATTTTGTCGGCTCAGCATTTCTGAGAGAGAGCATCAACAGCTCTATAGGGGATGATGACAAGCTCTACTTCTTCTTCACGGAGAGGAACATAGAACCGACTGCTTACTCCAGCCAGACCAAAGTGGCCAGGGTGGCCCGCGTGTGTAAGGTAGGAACCTGGTGACAGGAGTTTATGAAGTGGAAGCTTTAACAAATCACTCACATGAGCTAACCTAATATCACTTATAATATAATTAACAAGCTGAATCTCAGGATTTCCCCACAATATCAAAAGAAAAAAATTCTATATTTTTTTTTAGATATTTTGCATAAAGAAATTAAAGCCAATTTTAGGATCATTATGATGCTCTGTGATTATATTAATGACAATTAAACACCTTTTCCCCTCAAATTATACACCGATCAGCCACAACAATAAAACCACCTGCATAATATTGTGTATATCACCCTCGTGCCACCAAAAATAGCATTCTGAGATTATATTCTTCTCACCACAATTGTACAGAGTGGTTATCTAAGTTACCGTAGACTTTGTCAGTTAGAACCATTCTGGCTATTCTCTGTTGACCTCTCTCATCTACAAGGCATTTCCACCCACAGAACTGCCCCCGCTGAATGTTTTTTGTTTTTGGCACCATTCTGAGTAAATTCTAGAGACTGTTGTGTGTGAAAATCCCAGGAGATCAGAGTTACAGAAATACTCAAACCAGCCCATCTGGTAATTATGGACATGTTCTTGACCGGTTTTGTGTGATTTACCCAATAGTAGTCTATCAAAACTGTTCAAAATAGTTCAAAGTATTCAGAGCTCTGTGAACTTGTGACTTCCAGCCTGCCCTCATTGCACCATGTCCCTGGAGATTCTGTGGTTTGGCACTGTTGCCAAAACAGAAAAAGCAGATAAAACCCAACTTCCCAAACTCTCTCTCTCTCTCTCTCTTTTTCCCACACATACTCTCCCACCTGCATTATTTCATTAAGCGTCTTCATTGTGCCCAGATAACGTTTTTTCCTCACTGTTATAATAAATAATAAATAAATATCTTTATTACTGCATGCTTGCATTCACTCTCCAGCTGAGATTTCTCAGCTCTGGGAAGCAGGTCAGGTCCCCTACTGGTTGACTTACTGAGTTACGAGAGAGAAAGAGTTGTCCAAAGTAGGCCACACTACACACACATCCATACGCCCCAAGCACACACATGCACTTTGCGTTCACATAAAGCTCTTGTGCACATAGAGTAAACACAAGCCTAATAGAAGCATAAAAAATACCATGATTTTATTGCTGTTTAGGTGGTGCTTATATGGTTGCACCATTACTATTTTCAGTAATGAGATATTTTACTACAGAATGCACAGTTGTGCAAATGAGTACACATATTATGAGTATAATCTGATACTTGGATCATACTTGGATCAAAGCATCAGCATGGCTGATATTTTTGTCATGGAGAAACTGTACTTCTCTTCCCTTTCCTACTTTCATGCTCAGTGATGTTCTTTATTCACCTTGAATGAATGTGAACTGACACCACATTTAGCCTGAAGGTCCTCAGCTTCCTTGTAGAGCCTGATGGAATCTGTTGAAGAGCAGAACACTGTTAGCACATTTAGGACAGATCTCAGTACCTACAACTGTCATTTCAAGCTGAATGTTTAATTCAGGGGAGTTTAACATACCAACACTCTGTGCTTTTGAATATGAACTACTCTCAAGGGTATATGTGAATTATGCAAAATTTATTTGGGTGAGTTGAGGCAGACTGTGGGTTGAAATCTCTGGCAGTTTGAACTAAGGGCCGTTCAGACCAAAAGCGTACTTGCGCTAAAAAGGCTAGGCGTTGCCAAAGTTTGGTGTAATCTGATTACAAAGTAATTAGTTACTGTAATATAATTGTAAAAGTAATACACTGTAATATATTTATTGTAATAAAAAAAGATGTTACGCATTACAATTTAAAGTCTTGTAATCAGATTACAGTTACTGATTTTAAAACAAGTTACAAATTACATTATTTGTAATTATCAGTACATTATTTGGTTTCACGTATTTAAAAAATAATTATGTATGCAGAATACATATAAAATACAAATGATGTTCATATGTTAGTTAGTGTTTCTGTGACAGCTGAAGGGACAGCAATAATTAACAAGGAGAAAATATAGACATTATTTTGAATTCGTTGAGCAGAAAACAAAAGTGTTCAACGTTGCTGATCGGAAAGTGCATAGCGTGAAATTTCGTCATCAGCACAGTCTGTGCAGACTGTCTGCATCAGCCCAGATTTTCTCAAAGTGTGAACATTCCCCATCTGTGCGCATTATTGTGCATGTGCCTTCTGTTGACAGTACCAAAAGAATATCACAAGTATTTTGAGACACTTCGCAACTTAATTAAATATTCACAAGCAAAAAACGTTTGCCGGATGACACTCCCACAATAGGGAAATATGAATTGACTTGTCCTGCATCACACTGACTTAAAATTTGCATGCATAATGCATATCTACATAATTATAATCAGATATTTTAAACTCTTGTCACATCTCATTATAATGATATAACTTTCATTATTTGTTGTTTTTTTTTTGTACTTTTACAGCTGCCTTAGTGTGACTCATTGTAACGAGGCAGGCAAAGAGAGAAGATCTAAGTGCAGCTTTTTAATAACAAAAAAAACAAGATAACTTGGAATAACAAAATCCACAGAGAACTTAACACCAAAACATGCAATAACAGACAAATAGTCAGGGGGAAACAAGGGCTTAAATATACAAGGGAAAACAAGGAACACCTGGGGAAACAATCAGGGAATGGGAGACACTTTTATTGAGAAAACCAATAAAAAAAAGGAACTACAAAGGACGACAAAAACCAAACAGGAAACAGGAACTAAACAGGAATTTCAACATAAAAGCACAAAACAAAAGTCAACAGGGAATCTGTGACACTCATGCTCCTTAAAATAAAGCTTTCAAAGAACCCCAGACTAGTACATTATGTACATTATGTACTAGTCTGGGGTACATTATGTTTCCTTGTTCTTGTGACTTTATTGATTTAGAAAAGTAGTCTTGCATTTCTATGTAATTTGTAGTGCATGTCATTACATTTTGTCCATCCCTTTCTCATTCACAGGGGGACATTGGGGGTCAAAGGACTCTACAGCGGAAGTGGACGTCCTTTCTCAAGGCCAGGTTGGTGTGTTCCATTCCTGATTATGAGCTTTACTTCAACGTCCTGCGCAGCGTTTATGTTGTCGAGGCGGCCAACGTACACGACAGCCTCTTTTATGGCGTGTTCGCAGTTGAGTGGTAAGGAATTTCACTGAAGTAACACATTTGCTGGTAATACCTTATAGTAAGTTTGCATTTATTACCATTCGTTCACAATTGACAGCATTTGTGGCATTATGTTGCATCACTCCTTTTCTGGGCCTGGGTAGCTCAGCGAGTAAAGACGCTGACTACCAAACCTGGAGTCGCGAGTTCAAATCCAGGGTGTGCTGAGTGACTCCAGCCAGGTCTCCTAAGCAACCAAATTGGCCCAGTTGCTTGGGAGGGTAGTGTCACATGAGATAACCTCCTTGTGGTCACGATTAAGTTGTGCGTGGATCGTGGAGAGTAGCATGAGCCTCCACATGTGGAATCTCTGCGGTGTCATGCACAACCAACCACATGATAAGATGTGAGGATTGACTGTCTCAGAAGTGGAGGCAATGGAGACTTGTCCTCCGCCACCCGAAATGAGGTGAGTAACCGCGCCACCACGAGGACCTACTAAGTAGTGGGAATTGGGCATTCCAAATTGGGAGATTGTATTCAAAAAATACAAATAAAAAAATCTAGTTTACTGTGAGGCACTAACAATTGAAGGGAATGTAGCCAATCTTGAAGTGTTTAAAGGCAGAAATGTTATATTTACATACATTATGTAAATATATTACATTATATTTTCTTTTAAAACTTGTGTATTATTTAATCTTTGAAATTGTTCATATCATAGTTTTTACAGTCGTTTTAAGTTTAAAGTGTTATCTTATCATTTGGATAAATTTGGATAACGCTTTAAACAGAAAGGGTAGTAAGATATTTTATCTCACTAAAATCCTGTTAATGTGTATAATGTTAACGTATTGTTGCGGCTAACTGAAGTATTTTTATTTTTTTTAGATTAAAATATTTATATTAACAAATAAAAGCAAAAACATTTATAAACAGAATCAATACTTAACCCCCTCTATTACTACCCCCCCCCCCCCCCCCCCCAATCCCCAACCCCACCCACAAGAACACGCCTGTGGTCCCTTATGATTATAGACACACAAAAACAAATATTAAAAGATAAAATAAATAACTAAATAAAATAGAATAATCACACACATATCATCTACACCTCTCTCCTCTGTTCCTCCCCGAGAGCCCTACAAAAATGCCAAATATTGGCCCCACTTTCCCAAAAACAAGTCCAAATTACCCAATCATCTAGATACACCTTCTTCAAAAGCTGCCACCATCCGCATCTTCGCAAACCACTAAGGAAATGATGGCACTCCATCCGACTTCCAACCCCTTAAAATAACTTGTCTGCCAATCATGACACTTATCAGAATCCAATTTTTAATACATTTGTCTCCCAAATTTATGACAACCCCATCTCCCAAAATACTGATGTTTACCAATAAAACAAAATCTTGGGTAGGCCTAGCCCACCTTTGTCAATTGGCCTATGTAATTTGTTGAAATGTAGTATGGGACGTTTACCATTCCGAATGAAGGACTTCACTATGCTATCAAATTGCTTGAAATAAGAGAGGGGGACATATATAGGGATTGACTGTAGCAGGTAGTTGAATTTTGGAATAACATTCATTTTAATAACATTAACCTTCCCAATCATCAATAGTTGCAATTAAGCCCACCTGCCCACAACGCTCAAAAACCTTTTTACTAAAGGGTCAAAATGAACTCTAACTAAATCAGACAAATTATTATTACTTAATGCCCTGTTTGGGCCACTGGAAGGCACCCGGCTGAAAAGCCGTTACCAGGCAGTACACTGTCAGAGCCAAAGCTTTGGAATTAGACCAATGACTTTGTATCCTGAGAACTTGGAAAATGAATGAATAATTCAAAGATCAGACAAGGCACAGATCTAGTAGGGTCAGAGACAAATAATAAAATATCATCTGCGTAAAGCAGAAGTTTATGCACCACACCTCCCGCCATCACCCCTGGACAATCTTGCTCCTTTCTTATTGCGGCTGCTAATGGTTCCAGGGCAAGACAAAACAATAATGGGGAAAAAGGGCAACCCTGCCGAGTGCCCCAATTCAAAGTAAAATAATCTGAAATTAATACATTTGTAAATCTGTAACGCTGCTACAGGGTGTCTATAATGGAACTTAATCCAACCAATAAATGTACTCTCTAACCCATACATTTCCAAAATCTTAAAAAGATAATCCCATTATACAATATCAAGCACATTTTGGCATCAAGTGAGATGGCAGCGACCGGAGATTGATCCTTCGCTACTGACCGCATGATATTGATGAAATGCCTAATGTTATCAGAAGAGCAACGGACCCCGAATAAACCCCACCTGATCTATATGTATAAGAGATGTCATAACTTTTATGCCTGTTATGTTGAGCAGACTCGGGAAGAGCTTGTCTAGTAATTTCATCATATCTCTGCCTTCTTAATGCTCAGGAATTCCAACAATCCGTATGTTATTTCGTTGGCTCCAGTTTTTTCGAATGGTTGTCCACGTCTATTTTGGTCGCGAGTTGATTAGCGGATAATTCCCTTTCCGTTGACTCCAGAGATCCATTTCTCAACATCTGCCACTCTTGTAACCAAAAGTGGCAGATTTTGTTTCCATCGCCATAATCGATCGACGTTTTGCAGCGAGATCCTCCAAGTCAGCAACAACCTTGGTCAGCATCACCCACATGGTGGACAGTTGATGCTGGATTTCTCCTGCTGCACCATTCAAATCGAGTCCCTGGTCTGCAGGCCCTTCAGAGGTTTCAGTTTGAGCAAGTAAGTGTCTTTTAATGTCTCCAGAGCCCGAGGATTTTGACTTCTTTGCCATATTTACCTCAAAGAACAAATATGTTTATATTATGATTATAACATGAAAATAATTGTTATTTTTTATTGTTTACTCGTCTGTGCCTCGCATGGCGTCGCGTGACCACCCTCTGAAACTGAGTATTTTAACGTTTACGGACTGGCCCCATTCACTTAAATTCTAAGTGCTTACTGTAACCCAGATTTTCCCATTATTTTTTTTAAAGAAAAGGAGGGATGAGTTGAAATTTATTTTCATGGTTATCAACTTTATGCCACAAATGCTGTCGATTGACCTTAACTTGTATTGAATCCAGAATATTCCTATATATAATATATACATATAAGGTAATGGATATATAATGTATTACTACATTAGTCAACATGAAGTGTCAATGAGCAATTTTTGTACAGCGCTTGTTAAACTTGATTAATGTTCATTTCAACATATAATATTTTTTATTAAAAGTTGTGTACGGTAACAATAGGACCATTATGTAGTATTAGATAGGGAAATCTATATATTGTAAAAGGAATACCTTAAGTGTCGCTAACTTTTGAGGCCCTAACATAGTTTCAGGAATGTGAGAATCTTTTTCATTAATGTATCCAGTTGTATCAGGGTCATTTTTGGCCAGGTATCAGAGGGTATGATAGAGGTGTTCTGTGTAACTGTCTCATTAAATGTGATGTGAACAGAAGTAACATTAATCTGCTAGCATGTGACTGTGTGTTATCTTCGTTCTCAGAGCTTGTTTAACTAAATGATTTTTTTGGAGAGCATGAGAGAGACAATCTCTAATTGTTTCTCATACAATGTCCTTAAATCAAACACTGAAATATATTGACATTACTATGAACTACTTCAGCACATCAGTATGCTGGAATGATTCACATGTAGGCTGAATAGAAAAATGTATAGTTTTTAAATGCATAAACAACTGTCTTAAATGTGGAACAATGCAAATGTAGATTTATTTATTTTTATATTTTAATTTTAATTGTTATTTGTTTATTTTGGGCTAAATATTGTATTAGAATTAGGCATGTTATGAAGTGACAGATAAATTGGTGCCAAAATACTGTTTAAATGGAATCACTGCCTTTGATGTCAAAAAGAGAAAATATGGAAAGTATTTTATCTTCCCTTTTAAAATGTGATCTTCCTATTTATTTTGCTGCCCTAACTATGTACGATTATAGGGTTAGTTGCATTTTATTATATGCATTTTGCGTTGTTTTTCCCTACTGCAATCCTATCAGAACAAACCTGCGACCCATCACTTGAGAACTACTGATCTAAGATAATGAAGTTTATCAAGCATGATAAGAGTTACAGTGCATCCGGAAAGTATTCACAGTGCTTCACTTTTTCCACATTTTGTTATGTCACAGCCTTAATTGATTAAATTCATTATTTTCCTCAAAATTCTACAAACAATACCCCATAGAAGAATGGGAGAAACTTTTTTTTTTTTTTTTTTTAGAAATTTGCAAAGATTTCAAACAAACTTCTTTCACATTGTCATTATGGGGTATTGTTTGTAGAATTTTGAGGAACATAATGAATTTAATCATTTAAACATAATGAATTTTGGAATAAGGCTGTAACATAACAAAATGTGGAAAAAGTAAAGCGCTATGAAAACTTTCCGGATGCACCGTATTCTTGAATATTTCACTTCAAATGTTATAATTCATCTGTTCTCCATATCTATTTGTCTGTAATGGCATTTAACCTTTAAGTTTAGACTATACTGCTTTGATGACACTTTTTAGTAAATAATTCACAAAATTTGACCAATAGCATGTAGTTTTGGTCTTTCAACAATTCCAGTTACAGTTGTACAAGTCTTTCTAGCAAGTCAGTCCACTGTCAGCCATGTTTGGAATGCTTTTGGGAGGCTATTTCTAGTCATGACAGTGCATCTCTGATCTGCTTGAATGGGGAAAGAATCTCCAAAACAGTTGTTCAAGATTATGATCAAACAACATATATCAAATCAGCAGTAAAATCTGGTATCATAAATTAGGCTTCTTTACCTCAGATTACGCTAAAAGGCTAAATTTTCCCAGCTTTTATAGCTAATGGGCATGCGCGTTCTCAAGTTTATTGGCAGGCGATGTCTCTATCTAAAATTTGATTGGCTCTTTTACCTGTAAGGTGGGACTTCCTTTCTACATATGCTCACCGTTGGCTGCCGTTGGGCGTTCCAATTTCTCCCATTAATTTTAATAGAAGTGGCCCGTCTCTGCGAAATAATCTCTGACTCAGGATAGTAACATCACTGTGTTCATTTAAAGAACAATTTTTAAAGGAATGTTCCGGGTTAAAATTTCAATTGCATGAAATTTTACATGACTAACCTTCTCTGTGCAAAGTTATGGTATATTAATATATTCTAACCATTTGTCAACTCATCTCATGACCATGCAAATTCAATAAACCTATGATACGTTCTAAGCTGCAAGAAAATACTTTTTATAGAGAAAAAAACATCCACAGGAACTACGTTGAAAATGAATAACTAAAAATTCCTTAACACATTTTTGTACGGAGATTTAAAGATTTAGGCATCACATTTCTGCTTGCAGTCCTGCAGAATGTCTTGCCCAATAGACTTCTGTTGTAAGTGCATTAATGTAAATGTGATTTTGTTTGCTTTTACAAATTGAGTTGACTCAATTTCTGTGGTAATTGACAGCATGTGATAGATGCCATTGATACAATTATATTGAATCGCTCTCTTTCTCACTGTCAGGAGAAATTTTAAAATGTCTGCAGTGTGTCAGTACTCCCTCAGAGATGTCCAGACAGCTTTTGATGGGCCTTACATGGAGCTACAGGACTCTAAATGGAGGGAATACACTGGAAAAGTTCCAGATCCAAGGCCTGGCTCGGTAAGGTCATTAAGATGCCTCTGCTCCAAATCAAAGTTGTATTAAATCAGTTGAACAGCTCTTTATTGTTGTTGTAGCTGCAGGTCCAAGATCCAGGAATCTTAATAGTTTTCAATCAGGGCCCTGGCTTGGAATTTTGGGACACTATTTTCACTCTTCTGATGAATGTTATATAACAGTCTCCTTGTTTCTTTTCAGTGTATAACCGATCAGCATCGTGCTCTGCTTATAAATTCCTCCCGGGATCTCCCTGACAACATACTGAATTTTGCTCGAAGACACCCTCTAATGGCAAGGCAGATCCAGCCAGTTGGAGGACGGCCACTCTTGCTCCGGAGAAGTGCAGACTACACCAAGATTGCTGTACTTCAAGTTGTGGGGTTGGATGGACTCGTCTATGACATGCTCTTCATTGGAACAGGTACTTTAGAGTTACTACACCTCAAGCATTATCTAAATACAGCATTGTGATCATGAGGTTTCATGCAGAAGTAGCAAGTGGCTGCATCAATGTAGATCACTGTCTTACAATGCTTGTTTTCAGATGAGGGCTGGTTACACAGGGCTGTAAAGATCAGAGACCATGTGCACATCATTGAGGAACTTCAGCTGTTTGAGGACAAACAACCAATCAATAACATGGCAATATCACAAAAACAGGTATCCCGTTAAAAGCAGTTTAAAAAGCTGTATTAAGCTAACCAGTGTGAACATTCTTCAAAATGTCTTATTTTGTGTTCCGTGGAAGAAAGGAAGGTTTGGAATGATATTATGGTACGTAAATGATGAAAGAATTGTCATTTATAGCTGAATTAAATCTTTAAGATTTGCTCTTTCAACAGAACAGTATCTATGTGAGTGCCCCCTCTGGACTGGCTCAAGTACCTCTGTCATCCTGCGAGCGCTACACCTCCTGTTATGACTGTGTGTTTGCACAAGATCCACTTTGTGGCTGGGATGGAAGAGTGTGTGCTGAGATATCATCCTACTCTAACAGGTAAAAGAAGACATAGGGTATTTATTTTCACAGAAACGTTCACACATGTACTGTGTTTTACAAGGGACCAAAATGAAATATATATATTTCTCTCACATTTACTTTTATGTCGTCTCAAACTCGTATGACTTTCTTCTGTGGAACACAAACAAGGATATTTTAACGGAGATATGATGTCTGTTTGTCCATAAAATGCAAGTGAATGGTGACCAAATTGGCTTCAAAATGGACAAAGGCATCATAAAAGTAATCCATAAAACTCCAGTTTTTAATCCTGTCTTCTGAAATGATCCAGTCGGTTTTGGGTAAGAACAGACCAAAATATAACTTTCTTTTCTCTATAAATCTTGACAACAGCAGTCTCACTTGTGATCATGATTTCATGCTCGATTACACTTCCTAGTGGCATCTAGCGCTCTCCGCATGTGTCAAGCACGAGGAAGTGTAATCGAGCTTGAAATCATGATTTTGCCTAGAGCATACAATGGCAAGATGTACAGTAAAAAAAAAAGAGTTTAAAAAAAGATTTAAATTTAGTTCTGTTCTCACCCAAAACCGAATGGATCACTTCAGAAGACTTGGATTTTGGAGTTTTCTGGATTGACTATTTCCCTTTTGTAACTTGAAAATTTGGTCATCATTCACTTGCATTGTATGGACAAACAGACATCATATCATCATCAAAATATCTTTGTTTTCAGTGAAAGAAAGAAAGTAATTTTAGTTTGAGATGACATAAGGGTAAGTAAATGATGAGAGAATTATAATCTTTGGATGAACTATTCCTTTAACTTAATGACACAAATATCAATGATGAGACGAATTAAGAAAAAGTTTTGTCCAGAAACACTTTTTACTGGCCATGAAACTGTATATTGCATTTATTTTAATTAGAAATATATATATATATTTTTTTTTATTAATTTTGTTTGAAAACAGTCCAGGTCATTCTCTTATGAAACTAGATCAAAATATAATGTAAATGTAAATATAATTTTATAACTGCATGCAGTTTATCATTGGCAAGGGTTATACTATGGTTTTTACAATTCAATTTAAACAACGTTGTTTCAGTCCTTACTTTTGGACCCTGTGTGTTATACATTTACAATATGTTTTGCATGCTTAGTCTAAGCAAGTCAATAAATATAACTGTGATATGTGCTTCTTTTAGGTCCAGTCTTGTCCAGGACATACAGATGGGGAGCAGAGGCTGTACAAACATTACAAGTGATGGTGTGTTTCATGTGAATTGTTTGTGAGTGACCTCATCAGGTCATTCTATAAGAGATAGTTCACCCAAAAATGGAAATTCTCTCATAATTTATTCACTCTAACGCTGCTCCAAACCCATACGAGTTTATATATTCTGTGGAACACAAAAGGAGATGCTAGGCAGAATGTTAGCCTCAGTCACCATTCACTTTCATTGCATCTATTTTTCCATATAATTACTGAGGCTAAAATTCTGCCTAACATCTCCTTTTGTGTTCAAAAAAAGAAAGACAGACATATGGGATTGGAACTACATTAAGGTGAGTAAATGATGACAGAATTAAACCTTTTGTTGAAATATCCCTTTCAGAGTAGAATAATAATATATCTAATATCTTGTCAGGTTTTGTCACGCACCGTACACGTGCGGTGATGGCTGGAGATGATGTGCTATTGCAGTGTGAGATTCGCTCCAACCTGGCCTCCCCTCATTGGACACTGAATGGTCAGCAGCTTCTGGGATATGGTGTGGAGTTCGGCTACCGTACTGGCAATGACGGTCTCCTAATAATTGGGGCTCAGAACCAGCAGAGCGGACACTACCGCTGTTACGCAGTGGAAAACGGTGTTTGGGTTCCTGTCCGCAGCTATATTGTGAGAGTGCAACCCGTACTGCCTCCTGCAACGCATCTGTCAGCAAGCCCAACGGCTCTACCTGAGAGTTTCTTCACCACTGAAACTGTACAAACTCCAAGCCCTTCCAGAGGTCCTGTTGAGCAGCTCCTGTCCCCTCCACCTGCCCCGTTACCCTCTGGAACAGAGTTCCAGACCTATAAACACATGGAGGCCATGTATATCTCTCTGGTAGCTGTTCTTGGTGGGCTTTGTCTAGTTCTAACAGTGGTCTTGCTTTATGTGAGCTTCTGTGCACGGAGCACTCCTAACACCAGGAAGTACTCTCAACAGGGTATTTCAGTAACCACGGCAACTGGACGAAAAAGGAGCTCGCACTTTGAGCTTAAAACAATCTCAAGCCATTGCAATGGCCGAACAGAGGGGCGGAGCAGAGGCGCGTCAAGGGATGGCGAGTTTCTACAGATCGTTTCAGGAGACCCCCAGTCCACACCCAGTAAGGAGCCTCCACCTGCACCGCCACTTCCATTGCCTCCGCCCCTCCCATCATCAGAATATGCCAACGGACTGTCGGCTACGTTACCCAGTGTGCTGAGAAAGATGAACGGGAACAGCTACGTGCTCCTGCAGCAGACAGACTCAGAGATGACGTCGCCACTTTACCACTCATTTACAGAGGAGCTCAATAGGATCCTGGAGAAAAGGAAGCATACACAGTTGGACATTGAACCAGATGAGAGCTCAGTGTAGCTCCAGGTTACAAGATTACTATATCACCCCCTTGTGGTGGGAAGCTTAACTTTTGTATAAGAAACACCCTTCCACCACAATGATGGTTTGTTGATTTGTGATGTTTTTTGTAGGATCCGTATATACAACATAAGCTTCCTTGGGTTGATGTCTCATGATCTTTTTCCTGTGAACTGTTCAAATATGAGTTTCTCTAACAAATGTTTTTCCGGCCTACTGAGCAATTGAGGTACAGACTCCTGGCAGACTTCAAGTAGCTAAGGACTTTTTTGTTATGGACCTCGGAGCATTATAAAGGCAAGTTGGAGCTTTGTCCATGGAATCAAGAACACTGAAAGACTTATGGTTGGAATCTTTAGTTTTACAGAAGGAAATTGTACAGAGAATTAAGACTGTCCAAAGACTACCTAGGCAAAACAATGCATATTTGTACACTAAAAAGGTGATATTGTTCAAATGAAGATATGTTTACAGATAATATCTTTGTTTTTGCCTAAATGCACCTAAATAACAATAATTTCAAAGGGATAGCTCACCCAAAAATGTATTTTAT
This sequence comes from Moxostoma hubbsi, assembly GCA_032164185.1. Classification (NCBI taxonomy): domain Eukaryota; kingdom Metazoa; phylum Chordata; class Actinopteri; order Cypriniformes; family Catostomidae; genus Moxostoma; species Moxostoma hubbsi. The sequence continues at coordinate 10,795,583 of JAVLUX010000035.1, forward strand.
GTCATAATTTACTCACCCTCATGTTGTTTCTTTACGACTTTCTTCTGTGTAACACAAAAGTACCGAATATTTGTGCCACTCTTTTCCCTGGGCAATGAAAGTGAATGGGAACGGATTATGTTGAGTTACAAAAATTACAAAAAAGCATCATATATGTAGTCGACACAACTTGTGTACAACATTCCGAGTCTTCTAAACCATATGATAGCTTTGTGTGAAGTAAAAAATTTAAGGTAAGTCATTATTCACAGAAAATCTTCACTTCTAGCCAGTTTGAGGACAAATGAGTTTGGATTGGGGGGGGTTGGGTAGCTCAGCGGGTATTGACACTGACTACCACACTTGGAGTAATAAGTCGAATCCAGGGCATGCTGAGTGACTCCAGTCAGGTCTCCTAAGCAACCAAATTGGCCCGGTTGCTAGGGAGGGTAGAGTCAAATGGGGTAACCTCCTCGTGGTCGCTATAATGTGGTTCTCGCCCTCAGTGGGGCGCGTGGTTAGTTGTGTGTGGATGCCACAGAGAATAGCGTGGGCCTTCACACGCACTATGTCTCCGTGGTAACGTGCTCAACAAGCCACGTGATAAGGTGCACAGATTGACGGTCTCAGACGCGGAGGCAACTGAGATTCGTCACCCACCACCCGGATTGAGACGAATCACTATGCCACCACGAGGACTTAGAGATCATTGGGAATTGGGCATTCCAAATTGGGGAGAAAATAAAGAGTCTGGATCAACATGAGGGTAAGTAAAGGAAGAATTTTCATTTATTTTTGGGTGAAATATTCCATCATTAAAGCTAGTGATAGCAGTTCATCAAACTATTACTGATCAGAACGTTTCTAAAACGGATTTTATATAATGTTTGTAGATATAAAATAAATGGTTTAAAGCCTTTTGGAAACAGCCATAAAGGCACACAATTTTGGGCTTTGATAGTAACACAATTTTACTCAAACCTTTTTTAAAGTGTCCGATTGCAAGTGGATCAAATTTGACCACACACATTTTGTTGACATCTACAGATATAAATGCGAAGCAATCATATTCCGTGCTACTCTGCTGTACAACTCCAGATGGGTTTCAATGTGCCAAAAGATGACAAATAGCCTTACAATTGTGGAATCACCCTTGCCTGATACTGTAAATGCTTTCAAATTAAGCAAAAGATGTCCGCAGAGGAAAGTGCAATCAATAAGTGCTAGGATCATTCCAAATTGTAAATTTTAATGCAATCAGACAATTCATTTGCAATTCATTAATTTACTGCATGACAATGTGCCTGATTAGTAATGTATATTTCAGATTCACAAATTGCTTTGAAAACTTCAGACATGTATGTAATTATATAAAGTCTTGTTTTTTTGTATTATGTGTAATGTGACTGGTTTTGCACTGGTTTGTAAACAGTGTTAATAAGCAGTGATGATGCCATGCACCAAGTTTTGTGTCAGCTCTTGCCTGTTTCTCCCTAGTGGCTTTCCAAGCTCATGCTGCTCTATTTGTCACTGTTGCTGACAGGAACAGCAGTGCTTAGCAAGAACTCCATCAAGATGTGGCGATGACTGTGGAGGGCTATGTCTAAAAGAGTCTATTTCGCTGCAACTATGTTTAGGGTTAGGGTTAGATTTAGGGTTAAGGTTAGGTTTAGGGTTTCTGTAAGACTCCAAATAAACAGTGTGTGAACGTCGCATGCAGCTCTTGCGAGACTTTAGGTATCCGGGAGCTTACCTTCTAGACACGACCACTGTGAAGTCTTTTCTTAAAACTTCAGAAAGCGCAGGGAGAGACATATGAGCTGCTTGTTTTGGCCAGTGAGCTGTGAAACTCAGCATACTGTGTCTGAGTTTGTCTCTTGTTCTCACAATTTGCTCTCACAATTTGTTCCAGACATTCACGTCATTTTGCACCCATGCACTCATACCGTTGTCAACATTTAATTGTTTATTCCCCCATACATCTGTGATTGTATTTATGCCCTGCTATCCTTCCTTTAAATCCAGATGGCGACCATGGCTGTCAGGTAATTACTGTGACTTGTCCAAACTCTTGTCTGATCTACTAAACATTTATCATCAGTCTCCCTTTATCTTGATACAGTGGCCCCAAATAGTATTTGTACACTAAAAGGGATAGTTCACCAAAAAATGAAAACTCTCTCATAATTTGCATACCCTCACGCCATCCCAGATGTGTATGGTTTCCTTTCATCTCTAGTACACAAAGATTTTTGGAAGAATATTTTAGCTCTCTAGGTCCATTTGATGCAAGTAAATGGTGTCCAAAAAGCACATAAAGGCAGTATGAAAGAAATCCATACGACTCTAATGGTTAAATCCATATCTTCAGAAGCAATATGATGCAGTAGGTATGGGTGAGAAACAGATCAATATTTAAGTATTCTTAACTATAAATTCTCCTCACTGCCTAGTAGATGGCGATAAACATGAAGAATGTGAATCGCCAAAAAGAAAAGAAAAACAAAGTGAACGTTGGGATTGATCATTAAAAAAAAAGACTTAAAATTGACCTGTATCTCACCCACATTGATCATATTGCTTCTGAAGATATAGATTTAACAATTGGGTTCTAATGGATTATTTGATATGCTTTTTGATCTATCCCTTTAATCTACGGATGGAAGTTCTTAACGATTGAGGTATCTTAATGGTTCCATTAACCATTCTTTTAGTACTTTTGAGAAAGAAGTATTTGGAAATAAAAAAATGCTATTCATATTAGATTTAGTGCCCTCAACAGCCAGCCTTGTACCAAATGATGAGATTATTTTATATTTAACATAACAGATTTTTGCAAAAAGTGTGTTGACAGACTTTTAAATATTTTACTATTTTTTGTACAGTACCACTAATTACAACAAAATTCAAAATGTGTATCTTTAATTACTCACTGTCCTATCAACAACTAATTATTCCAAGTCTCACGAGCCATATACACATAACACGGTAACATTTCTTGGTTCATTTTGAGTCAGACATGACAAAATGACTGACTTGTGGTTCAGTATGTTTTTTATTCACTGAAAAGATACAGCTGATATGAGTCATTTGTTCGGGAGGTAGCATTGAAGGTTTGCAGTGTAGATTCAAAAGAACTAGCTCTTAAGAGCCAATAATTTGGGAATCTTGATACACTGGTCGCGCTGTAGATTTAAAAGTAGATGAGCCATCCATTCTGGAATCTGACTATATAGGTCGTACTTAATGTTTTGCGGTCGTGTCAAGAAGGTAACCATCTGGTTGCATGCAATTCTCGCATGCAACATTCACACACAGTTTAATGTGTCTATTTGGAGTCCCACTGAAATCCTACACTTACCCCTAACCCAATCATTAACCTTAGTAACAGCAAATTACATTTTGCGGGACTTGCAAGTATATGGCACAAGCTCATATACTGAAGCTCGCCTAATGTGCACTTTTAATCATGAACTGTGATTCACATTTATTTAAATATTAGCATTGTTGCTGTTATTGTATTTGTGTAATCTTAGAACTGTTTGCACTTAATATTTTATATTTAATATAAAAGTTTTATGCTTATTTGTCGGTATATAGGCTAAATATTGTTTGAATATTTTAGAGTTTTTGTACTTACAAAACAATATTGGTTTACATCCCATTAAAATAAGTGTTATTGTCATTACATTTTCTGTATCTTGGGAACCAAAAAGTTAAGAATTATTTTGCATGGGGCCTGAGTAGCTCAGAAAATATTGATGCTGACTACCACCCCTGGAGTTGCGAGTTCGAATCCAGGGCATGCGGAGTGACTCCAGCCAGGTCTCCTAAGCAACCAAATTGGCCCGGTTGCTAGGGAGGTTATAGCCACATGGGGTAACCTCCTCGTGGTCATGATTAGTGGTTTTCGATCTCAATGGGCACGTGGTAAATTGTGCATGTATTGCGGAGAGTAGCTTGAGCCTCAACATGCTGCGAGTCTCCGTGGTGTCATGCACAAAGAGCCACGTGATAAGATGTGCGGATTGACTATCTCAGAAACGGAGGCAACTGAGACTTGTTCTCTGCCACCCGGACTGAGGTGAGTAACCGCACCACCACGAGGACCTAGTAAGTAGTGGGAGTTGGGGAGAAAATAAAATCCTAAGCCTAAAATTACATTTTTCACAGTAGGCGATTTTTAACCAGACCCCCATCTGTATCAGCTCTGTTTGTATGTCCCTTATGTATCAGTTACTTAGCAACACAGCTCTTAATTTAGAACTTTCTTTAATCCACATAATAGGTCAGGTTAGTTTTCACTGGGGAGACAAGATGTGATCAGAGCACTAGTCTCAACTCGTTATATTATATGGGACATATTAATAAAAATACTTCTCTCTTGTGCACTGATCCATGAGAACAAGGCTTACATTGATCAGATGCTCAGCCTCGGGTTATCTGGCTAGGTTACTACCATGCAACCATTCATCACTGTGGGAACAATTTTTTTTTTTTAATTGTTGCAACAGCCAGTACAAAACAGATGCATTATGTTGAATATCTCCAATTGTCATTACTGGTAATATCCATATTCGGCTAACAGAGAGAATGTGCTCCTTTGGAAAACTGTTGATAATGATTACATCCAGCATATTCTAATGTGCTCGACACCCAAACTGATCAAGGCCTATGGCACACTTTGTCTATTGACTTATTCCAGAAATGTGTGGGAGTAAGCAAAGCTTTTCTCATTTGTCTGTAAGGTTTGTGTCGGTGTCACTATAGATTAATTGCACATAGACTAATGCTTTTTTTTTTTTTCAGCTGCTGCAATCAAAAGAGCAGGGCATAACCAACAAATATATTGAGGGAGCCTTGTTCGCCCTCATTTTTAGATTAGTGGTTGGCCCACACAGGTTTTTCAGTGGCTGAATATGTGGTTAACATCTTGCAATAGACTATTTGATTACTTGTTCTTCTTGACCCAAGATTTCTGTTCTATATATCAGCTGTCAGTTGTTACCATTGAAATGGAACCTGCAACATCATTCAATATATTTATATTTGAGATACGTTTACTTACTTCTGCCAAAGTGCTTAAATCTGTCAAGATAGTATATTGTATTTCCCTCTGTATTACCAGTTAGTCACAAGTTAGCGGTTGGTTAGGGGCCTTTGGCTAATAAATGTACCAACGAGAAAGAACTGAATAAAAGCATCTATAGTAACTTCAGTTCAGAACTTTATTTCCGAAAGGAAAAAGTTGTTTTTCAATCGATAGCAATCTTACAAGCAATTACTACCAACAGAATTGTAACAAGCAACAAAAACCCAAAAACCCATTACTAGGCATAATTTCATCAATATATGAGTAACTTATCTTAATTCATTGAAGAGAAGTCTCATCTTAAAGATTTAGAAAATTCTGTCATCTCCTTTTGTTTTCCACAGCAAAGAGTCAAATGGGGTTGGAACAACCTGAGAGTGAGTTAATGATGACAGAATTTCCATTTTGGGGTGAACTGTCCCTTTAAAAGTGCAGTTCGGGATCCCTGTTGTAAATACTTAAATCATCGAAGTATGAACAAATGCATGCTGATTGCTGTGCCAGAGGATGTTCACACACTTGCAGCTCTTCCAAAAAGTCAGGATTGAAATACATTGTTCTTATTTTGATTGGGGGCCAACTGGATCTATGCTGGGGGGTCGATTTGTAAAAGGGTGCCACTGGCCCTGAATACTAGGGCTGTCTGTGTGGAAGGGTTTACGAATGCGGATAATGTCCAGTCCTGACTGGTCAGACAGCTTAGTAATAAGTTCAGTAATCTGCTGTGATGTTCTGTTGGTGACGGTCTCCTCCTTCACATTGCCGTTCACTGCATAGATCATATGGAAACAGTGAGTTGCACAGGTATTTTCATCTGAAACATCACAGTTGTTAAATTTCATATTCATGTATTTCACAAATGGACAAAAAAATTTAAATAGTCCACTTTATCAGAAACAACAAGATGGTGCACATGTACGCCTGCTGATAATGTACTATAATAAATGTTCTATTAGATAGTGAAATATTTGGAAATGTAACACTTACAATATTCAGCTACTATTTTTGGAATTCTGCAGGACTGAGGCGAGATGTAAACCACAGTCCCTGGGTTCTTCTTGGCAAAGTCCACCACACCTTCCTCAATGAAATCCCTGATGGAACATATATCATTAGAATTCAGTGCTTTACATGCTTTATTTTGAAAAAATATTGGGATTTGAACTAAGATTATGATTTGTCTATTTTGTGATAAAAGTCTAAGCCCACTAATAATCATCATTAGTTTTTGAAACAGTCAACTTGAATATTAGGGATGCTCTAATCAGGAATTTAACATCCTATTCCGATCTCCAATTTTCATCGAATCATCTGATGCTGTTCATTTAACTTTTTATTGCTCTGTCAGAACTGGTTATATGTAAGCTTTCTGCTCAATGTCACTGCTAACTGAATTTCTACATTGGTAGTACCATAGCTGTTGCCTAGATTTTGCTGTCGAAAATAATGTTGGTTGGTTGAATAATTAAACACAAAACATTAAAATTTACCCTAGGCCTTAAAAATAAGTAGGATTATACTAACTATTCTCTACTGTGAATACGATAGTCCAAAAGAACGAGGCTTAATGTCAAACTGAGGTTGAACTGATAACCCATTGGTGCAATTAAACTTAAACCGAAGGTTTTGGTTAGTTTGTCACCATTTAATTTCATTCTTTTTATTAGTTATTTTAATATATTTTGTTTAACAATGCATTATATTACTCTCTCCTGAGGTAAACAAATGACTGGAGAATGGAGGAAGAACACATGTTTCTATGCTCTACAGGTGCTACTGTCAATGCTGTTTTCTCAGCAATCATTTAATAAAATAATTTAAAATCAGCAAGGTTATGCGGCAATAAACTGAAGTCAGCTGACTACCTGAATGACCAGGTTATCCCATCAATGGATTTTTTTCTTCCCTGATGGCACGGGCATATTCCAGGATGACAATAAAAAGATGAATCTGGCTCAAATTGTGAAAGAGTGGTTCAGGGAGTGTGAGGAATCATTTTCATACATTAATTGGCCACCACAGAGTTCTGACCTTAACCCCATTGAAAGTCATTGTGATGTGCTGGAGAAGACTTTGAGAGGTTCCACTTTTTCTCCATCAATACAAGATCTCGGACAAACATTTATGCAACTCTGGATGGAAATAAATGTTGTGATGTGGCATAAGGTTGTCAAAACAATGCCACGGAGAACGTGCGCTATAATCAACGATAAAAGCGGTCCAGCAAAATATTAGAGTACGCAACTTTTTTTTGGCCAGGCAGTGAGCGTATGTGCGTGTGTGTGTGTGTGTGTGTGTGTGTATATATATATATATATATATAGTAGTGCTGTAAGTGGGTAAAAATGTTTCATCACATTATTTTCATAGTAAATCGTGATTAATCAGATTTTGAAAGTGCTGATATTTGTCTCTATGTATACTTCTTTTCCTGTAAAAATGCATTTAGTCCCTTCTTAGAAGGAATAATCCTGCTAAATAATCTCTGATCTTAATACACAAGTAAAAGCCACTCTTTATTAATGTGCTGATATTCAAAACACTGAAACATTACTTTTGGAAATGTAGACTTTAGGCAACTTGGTAAGGCAAAAACCATCAGAATGTGCTTTTGCATTTTAAATTTGACCATAGCATGCTTTCATAAACTTCTTTGAGTGTTTTGTGCTGTTGCTCTCATTTGTGTGGACATATAATGTACAGATGCGCATCTCAATTAAAATCTTGTCAACATATTTTTAAACATTAGTAGCTGTTTACATCTTTTGCATAAAATGCTGCATTTGCTGCATGTCAGTGTCTATGTTACTTGATTTTAAAGTAGCAGTTTTTGTTCAGTTTTTTTTAGCTTTTTTTCCTCTTTCGGCCGAAAACTGAATTAGCATTTTCGGCCAAAACTTTTCGGAGGCCGAAATTCCTGTGCATCCCTACTATCTGCTTTGCTACAGCAATCGTGAAGCCATATTTACATGATTTACCACTTTGAACTTCACATGAAAAGTGCTTGTAGGGAATATTCTGTTTTGTTTTTAGCACTGGCACTGTCTACTATCACAAATTTCAAACATCAATTTTCTAAATGTTAGTTAATAATATGATGTGGTTGGAACAAAAAAGGCTGAAGTCAACTGCAAGAGCAATGCAGAACCTGGACAGTTTAGAGAGTGCACACCTCACACTGTGAGCAGGAAGTGCAGCAGCAGATGAGTATCTTTGAGCAATGGAGGAGAAAACTAATACATCTTGCCCCATTTTCAGTGAGGGCATGCTTTGGACTTTATCATTTCCAGGGGAAGAAGGAGCTTGACAAGACTTATGCAATATGCTTTGTAAAGCGAAGGTGAATTATGTTGGGAACACAACAAAAATGAGAACTCACAACGAACGCTATCATCCAAAGACGAAAGAAGCAGAACAAAAAACTACAGAAGCAAAGTTTCCGGTCAGCCAATACACACTGCACCAATTTTTTTTAACTTCCAGCCAACTCTGAACGGGCGAAGAAAATAACTCTGCAAATAAAGATCTGCACCCCTACAGTGTCATTAATGAAGGCTTTCAGTACACGATCCACACAATTGAGCTTAGGTATAGCATACCATCCCATCGACTTTTTACTGTCAAAGGAGTACCTCAGCTATATCAAGAGACAAAGATTTGATTCAGTAGGATTTTTAATAGGAGACCTACTAAACTGTCTAATGCAGTCAAATAGGAAAAGTTGCCTGGGTAGCTCAGCGAGTAAAGACGCTGACTACCACCCCTGGAATCAAGAGTTCGAATCCAGGCATGCTGAGTGACTGCAGCCAGGTCTCCTAAGCAACCAAATTTGCCCGGTTGCTAGTGAGGGTAGAGTCACATGGGGTAACCTCCTTGTGGTCCCTATAATGTGTGGTTCTTGCTCTCAGTGGGGTGAGTGGTGAGTTGAGCGTGGATGCTGCGGAGAATAGCATGAATCCTCCACACACGCTAGGTCTCCAGGGTAACGCGCTCAACATGTCGCGTGATAAGATGCGCGGATTGGCGGTCTCAGATGCAACTGAGATTCGTCCTCCACCACTCAGATTGAGGTGAGTCACTATGCCACCATGAGGACTTAGAGCACAATGAGAAAAGGGGAGAAAAAACTAAACAAAACAGCAATCTAGAATCAAATCCATGCATATATCGAATCGAAATTAGATTTTGATTCAAATTGTGACCCCAAGAATCAAATTGTGCGATTTCAAATGATTGCCACACCTACTATATATATATATATATATATATATATATATATATATATACGTAATGATACTTCATCGGAATTATCTTGAACGGGATGCCAGGAAAATGCTGATGCTTAACTCTAGCAGGGTTGTGACCTATCTCCAGAGAGGTCCTTTCTCCATCACTTCTCCATCATAGACATGGATTCACTGGTGTCTGTTTGTGGCATGTGATGTGTCAATGACCCCAGACACATTGCAACGTTCCACCCTATTCCAACCAGTGTTAAATGTTAAAATCCAATGTGAAAATTGGTAAACGTGTTATTCGCAATAAAAAAAAAAATAACACAATAAATTGTTTAAATAAATCACATTCCTTAACACATTCATTTAGACAGCATATATACACTAGAGGAAGTCGATATATAACGGTTTTACCGATTAAACTTGCATTGCTTTATTTGTTTTGACACAAATATTACTTGTTGGGCATATTATTGCATATTACATATTAATAGCAATAGTAATGACTGTCTGCATATAGAGTGAATATTCTGAGGGTCATTTGTGCCATATAATACGCCATGCTATTATTCACGTTTAACAGACATGAAAACATACCTGACTCCTAAAGAACCCTGTCCTTTCTTGGAGAAGATCAGAGATATTCGCTTCAGCTGACACACGTAACGACCCACTCCATTGTGAAGAACACTCTGTAAGAAACGACTCGGTGTTCCTCGAGCAGTCATCTCCACCTAGTCGGACACTACATTAAATTTAACTTACACTTGTATTACTGTCAGTTTTGGTTACAGTAATATAAAGCACTAGGAATGTTTAGGTTTAGAGGGCAACCGTCAGAAGGTATGTGTGTAATGTCAGGTGCGTTTGGAAATGATCGTCCGGGTAGAAACTGAGGCCGAGCGTCATAATTGTTTAAATATATTGTTGAATTAACACGATGTTTCCCAGGATTGAAAGACGGCGAATTTGTTGATGAACTTTAAAAATTATTTTTGAATATTTTTTTTAAAAGCTTTGAAGCCACACACTCAAATTTTCTGTGTCCGCCTGAAACATTACGACAAGAGTTTGGTGTTTCATACGGAAGTATTTTTGAGCGTGGACATGATGGGGTTCAGTGGGACATGCAGACACATGTTAACAGTTTGGCGCGCTTCAGTTTAGTAAGTGTTTATATGTTTGCGATATGTAATGTCTGCTATTTATAGTATATAAATCGATTTCTGCATCTTTCCATATTTTCTGTCACAGTTTCTCTTAGTGTCATTCATTTTATTGTGCACATTATGATTGAGTAAAACGTTAGGGGTCACGCATGGAATTATACAGTTTGCTAATTTGGTGACACTTTATAATTGTCTTAATTAATTTGCGAAAATCATAGAATATTTTACAGATAAATAGTTATATATATATATATATATATATATATATATATATATATATATATATATATATATATATATATATATATGTGAAAATAAGTCCACAAATAAAATATGGCCCCCTGTTTCTTAAGCTGGAAATAAGTTTTAGGATTTGTAAAGAAATAAAGCAAATTTGTGACTTTGACCTTTCTACAGAAGGTCAGATTTTTGCTTCATTTGAAATACTCATGATGCTCTTTGGAACATTCTCAAATCATGCCATGGTAAATATTTTTCACATAATTGTTATGCTGATATTTAATCTGTAGTAAAGAAATAGTGTTAAATTAGAAACAAACAAAAAACAGACTTTGGACCCCACTGATATTACTAACTACACTGCCTGGTCAAAAAAAAGTTGTTGTTTTGATTTAAATAAGCAGATACTTCAGAGCCTATGATTGGATCATTATTGCAGTGATTAATATGTTTCAGCTGGCAACAATTCTTTTAACCCTACCTGTTGCAGTGTGTAGCTTCACATTTCTTAAACAACCATGACAACCGTGATCGTGGAAAAGATGTTTCTGTGTTTCAGAAGGTGCAAATTATTGGCCTGCATCAAGCAAAGAAAAGGAGATTGCTGAAATCATTGAAATTGGGTTAAAAACTGTCCAAATGCATTAACCTGGACGGATAGTGGTGAACCGTCAGCTTCGCAGAAGAAATGTGGTCGGAAATAAATCTGATTGTGATCAGAGATTCACGTCATAAAAAATCAACAGTAGAACTCACAACTATGTTTAATAGTGAAAGTAAGAGCATTTCCACATGCACAATGCTACAAGAACTTACAGGATTGGGACTAAACAGCTGTGTGGCCACAAGAAAGTCAGTAGTTAGTTAGCTAATCGGGGGGGAAAAAAACAACTTTAATTTGCTAGGGAGCATAAAGATTGGACTGTGTTGCAATGAAAAAGTTAATGTGGTCTGATGAGTCCAGGTTTACTCCATTCCAAAGCAATGGATGAGTCCGGGTAAGGAGGGACATGCATGAAGCGATGCACCCATCATGCATATTACCCACTGTACAAGCCTCTGGAGGCAGTGTTATGATCTGGGGTTGATTCAATTGGTCAGGTCTAGGCTCAGTGGCAATAAAGTGAAGTCAGCTGAGTACCTGAATGTACTGAATGACCAGGTTATCCAATCAATGGATTTTTTCTTCCCTAACAGCATGGGCATATTTCAGGACTACAATGCCATGATTAATCGAGCTCAAATTTTGAAAGAGTGGTTCAGGGAGCGTGAGGAATCATTTTCACACATTAATTTGCCACCACAGAGTTCTGGCCTTAACCCCATTGAAAGTATTTTGGATGTGCTGGAGAAGACTTAGAGTGGTTCGACTCTCCCATAATAAATACAAGCAGCGTAATCAAAGCTAAATGCAGTCCAACGAAATATTAATATTAGAGAATGTGACAAATTAAAATGATTTGTTATGCATTATCTAATGTAACAGTCATTCATGATAGGTATTATGAAGTGTAATGAAGCATTTGTTTTTTAGATCAGTATAAACTCCATTTGTTTTTGTTCTGTATAACTGCATATTGTTGCCTAATTCTTTCAAGAAGGTATAGCTGCAGGCCGGAAATCTTTAAATTGGGGCATAACCTACAAAAAGATGTCAGGGTTAATTCAGGGATTGTGCCAAATCCAAAAGGGGGCATTATGTTTAGGGAAAGGGTTAGGGGCTCCCTATATCTTTGCTGGTGGTTTGGAGCTCTGCCTGCTGCTACATCCTTCTCAATTCTTTTGCTGTGATGAAAAGTTCTGTCATTTACATGTTGCAGGTCTGATGTCCTGAACTAACAGCAAATGTGGAGGATTAGGTTTCTCAGGGGGACAGCCTGTCTCTCAAAGAGGGCAGAGCACTGTAGTCCATGTAAACTCTCTCAGCTTCCTCCATGGAGATATCTCTCTGTCTACCAGCCATGCCTCCACCCAACGCTGCAGTATTCGTTCAGAGCACAAACTTGGTATAGCTTTGAAAGCAAATTGAGGCCAACAGTTGCCTTACATTTCTGCAGAACTTTAAGAAAAGATGCAAAGTCTTCAATAGATTTCCCTCTCCACCCCCTCACAGTGACTGACATCAAACAATATCTTCGTTCTAAAGAAATCCCTTTTCATGATGGATACAGCTGCTTACATGCTCCTAGTATCTTTCTGGAACTGGCTCCTGAGGGTTCTGGAAGAGAAAATTACTCTCTGTACATTGATAAAACCACCGGACAGTTTCTGTGCAAGGAGACTTTAGTGGAGGGGAGCTGGGAAGACCTGCAGGATTGCATTGAGGTGATGTTGAATGAGGGTCAGGCTTACATCAGCCCTAATGTCCTGTTGGGATTTCCAGAGAGTCTGGAGGAGCAAGAGGAGAGAGAGATGGAGCTGAGGGAGGTGCAGCGGATCTGGAGTAGCTCCATGCCTTTTTCTGATCTCCAGGAAGAGGAGGCAGAGCTTGTTAAAACCATGTTCCAGATTGGGAAACTCACCAATGCCACACTGAAGAAGTTTGGGGTCAGGTTCTTTAAGCCCACCAAGAGTTTGGTGTTTCCTTGGTTTAGTGGGCGTGACTTAACTCTCCGGGGTATTAAACTGCTTTCTGCTGCCCTGAATGATGACAGGCGGGTTGTCTATACTGAAGCCACAGTTCCAAAAGTATCAAACTTCCACAATCTCTTTGGCCTCCCTCTGATTGGATGGAAGGATGTTGAGGTAGTGCTAACAGGGCGTGAGTTGGACAGCATGGCGGTAAGTCAGGCCACTGGCCTCCCATCTTTAGCATTGCCACGGGGTGTCAGCTGTCTACCCCCAGTACTCCTACCGTATCTGGAGCAGTTCAAGAAAGTGACATTGTGGTTGGGGGGAGATATGCGCTCCTGGGAAGCCTCAAAAATCTTCTCTAGGAAACTTGGACTTAAGCGCTGCTCTCTGGTCAGGCCAGGAGAGTTTCACCCATGCCCAAGTGAGGCATTGTCCCAGGGCAGGAACCTAACACGCATCATCAAGGCTTCCATTCCTGCTGCCCACAAGTCCATCGTGTCCTTCAAGCAGCTCAGGGAGGATGTGTATGGAGAGCTTGCAAATGTGGAGCAGGTGGCTGGAATACAATGGTCTAGATTCCCAGAGCTTAATCGAATTCTTAAAGGTCATCGCAAAGGGGAGCTCACTGTTTTCACAGGTACAGCCAACATGAGATGGCGTAATTGTATTTAGCTACAAATATGTTGCTCAGTTGTTTCTGCTGATTAATATTACTAAAGGATGTATATACATATGATAAAACAATACTTAAATATTGAATAAATAATATAAATACATTTTATTTTTTATTTATTCTGATGTGTTTTTAAATATGCAGGTCCCACAGGCAGCGGAAAGACCACCTTCATCAGTGAGTGTGCCCTAGATCTGTGCATGCAGGGTGTCAACACATTATGGGGCAGCTTTGAGATCAACAATGTGCGCTTGGCCAAAATTATGCTGACCCAGTTTGCCAAGCAAAGGCTGGAGGAGAACCTGGACCAATATGACATGTGGGCTGACAAGTTTGAGGACCTACCTTTGTACTTTATGACCTTTCATGGACAGCAGAACATCAAGTAAAAAAACAATTTCATCCTTTATATTAAATTGAATACATTTTTTGTTTTGGATATTGATGTTAACATTGCTCATGTGATAGTAATGTGAAGTGTACGTCAGCTATAATCAAAATAAATCAAATCAATATTAAAAGGATAGTCCACCCAAAAATGAAAATTCTCTCATCATTTACTCACCCCCATGCCATCCCAGATAATATATGACTGACTTTCTTACAAGATTTGTAGAAGAATATCTCTGTATGTCCACACAATGCAATGAATGGTGACCAGAACTTCAAAGCTCCAAAAAGCATATAAAGGCAGCATAAAATTAATCTTCAGAAGCTATATGATAGGTGTGGGTGAGAAACAGATGAATATTTAAGTCCTTTTTACTATAAATCTCCACTTTATTATTTTGTTTTTGACAATTCACATTCTTTGTGCATATCGCCACCTACTGGGCAAGGAGGAGGATTTATAGTAAAAAAGGAATTAAATATTGATCTGTTTCTCACCCACACCTATCATACAGCTTCTGAAGATATAGATTTAACCACTGAAAGCGTATTAATTATTTTTATGCTGCCTTTATATGCCTTTTGGAGCTCCAAAGTTCTGGCCACCCTTCACTTGCATTGTATGGACCTACAGAGCCAGGATATTCTCCAAAAAATCTCAGTTTGTGTTCAGCAGAAGAAAGTAAGTCATACACGTATAGTATGGCATGAGAGTGAGTAAATGATGAGAGAATTAAATTTTTGGGTGAACTATCTTTTTAAACACTTGATTGATCACTCAGCAACACTATGTAGTTAGTTAGTTTTCATTAATTTATGAGGTTCCAATGTACAGTTAGTGTGCTGCAAATGTATGTGGCTCGCGATGTTTTTGCCATTGTGTGTAGGTCTTTTTTTAAATGATTAAACATTGTCATCAATGCAGAGGGCATCATGAAATACCTATTTCCATTCACAGGACTGTTTTGGATACCATGCAGCATGCTGTTTACCTGTATGATATCAGTCATGTGATCATTGACAACTTGCAGTTTATGATGGGTCAGGAGAACCTGTCTTTGGACAAGTAAGGCAACAATATATACAAGCGGTTTAATCAACCAATGCAAATGTTTCTGATCGTGATTCTTTTAGTTGAGCGTATACAACAATAATAAATAAAAATGTCTGCATGGATATGTTTCGACCTGTTCTGAAGTATAAAGGAAAATAAGATTATTTTATGGATATTATTAAAAATGGCATTGTGGTGATTGGGGCATGGTAGAGAGAGTGAGTGCATTGGCACCTGAGGGAAATCACTCTCCACTCTCACTGCAAACACAAAACAGCTGTTAAGAGGTGAATTTCCACAGGTGCCAACCCTTATCGCACTTTCTCTCTCAGCCTGGTTCTCCACAGACATCATTCGGCCAAGCCCCCATCACTACAGACATTTATTCTTTTATTTACTCAGATTTGCAGTACAAGACCATATAATTGGAGTCTTCAGGAAGTTTGCCACAAATAGCAACTGTCATGTGACCTTAATTATCCACCCTCGGAAAGAGGAGGATGATAAAGAGCTGCAGACAGCATCAATCTTTGGAACAGCGAAGGTTGGTAAATAAACATGAGTATTTTTCTTTTGTTGGGTTTTAAACATGACATACAGATTTTCATATGTACATGGTTGTTGTTGTTTTGTTTTTTTTTAGATATATTAAATATTTCTAAGAAAATGTATCACTTTTCCTCACACCAGGCCAGTCAGGAGGCAGATAATGTGCTCATCCTTCAGGAGAAGAAATTGGTGACGTGTCCAGGCCGTAGATCCCTACAGGTAGCTAAGAATCGCTTTGATGGGGATGTCGGCATCTTTCCCTTAGAGTTTAATAAAGCCTCGCTTACATTCTCGGCTCCTGTGAAGGGAAAGCAGAAGCTCCGTCAGGTCAAAGTGGATAAGAATAACAGCGGAGAGGAAATAAAGGAGACTGAACCCAAGGAAATAAAGGAGACTGAACCCAAAGAAAAAAGTAATAAAGCTCTCAAGCCTGCCAAAGTGAAGACATCAAGGACAGTTAAGGGGTCAGCAGCAGGAAAGGAAGCTGCCGATGGAGAAGGAAATGATCAGTAGTGTAGAGAATATAGATTAATTGACTGAGAGATCAAGTGAAGCTTATGTGAGACTTCTAGTTGTCTTAGTGGTCAAACCGTAGAAGCTACATATCAGTCTGTAAATGTGTAATACATGAAAATGTATGTTGCTGCTGCATGTTTGCTATTGAGTTGGCAAATATCAATGGCATGAGTACAAAGTGTATGTTGTCTTGTGTCATTGTGTAAAGGAGTGAATGAAACTGAATGCTTGTTAGTATTTTAGATCTCCAAGAAAAGCAATAACAGGTTGTCTAATTCTAAAAAAACATTTGTACTCGTTCTTTTTATACACAACAAAGTATTTTTGTTTTAAAAATTATATTCCTGAAAAGTTATAAAAAACAATTTGATGGTTTGAAGCACTTAAAATCTGATACAGTACCCCAGTGTGGTACGCATTTGTAGAAATCCTGCCATTTCATCAATATCTAAAAAAAATATTAATAATCTGGATAATGTTCAAAATGTAATGTGATCTCTGTCTTTTATAATGGTCATTGTTAGGAGAAAAGTGTCAAGTGCAAATAAGTAAGCTATGTATTGTAAAGGAGACTAAACATTTTTTAATAAAAGTGTTTTATAGTATTGGAGGGTTCTGTTTTTCTATGAGTGATTTGATTTCTTACAGATTTATTTTCGGTTTTCAAATTATTTCTAATGTAGCTTTAAAATAATTAAAAGTGCAATTAATAGCAAATAAACGGTTATGAGCACGAAAATTCAATCACAAGATCTTTCCGGTTTATTCTTGCTTTTATAATTTGTATTTCCTTCAGCAGTAGAAACAGTTGTTTATTATGAAGTATATGACTTTTTGCGCCAATCAGAAGAACTTAGTTTGTTTAAAAAGTAGGAAGTATCGACCCTTTGACTATTCGTTTAATTTCCTTTAGAAGCCACATTAACTTTGTGGATCAAATCCATGCTCCGTGAATTAATTTGCATGGCTTTAACAACCGGTAATCTCTCGAACTCTTAAGAATCCACTATTAAACTGCACTATGCGTAACAATGGCCAAAAGTTGTCCAATTCAAAATGTTGCTCATTTAGAATCAGAGGCTCATCGCATGTACCGGAAAATATTTGACGGCGATTGATGCATATATTGCAGTTTACGTCCCAGGACGTGTGAACATTGACTGTGTCTCGTTTCGAAGTCTGTGAAAGGAAGGATGCGTCCTTTGAAGACTGCAGTATACCGAGTGTCCTCCTTTAAACAAGCCTCGTTTAAACGAGTCGGCCTTCGTAGGACAAACGGAAGGTAACATGGTTGCTATGACAGCACGCCACTCTTTAACAAGCGCGGGCATTGAGTGAGAAGGCAACAAAGACCACTTAGAAGGGAATGTATGAGGTACATTTAGGAGAGTTATGATGTAAAGAAAATAGATTATACGTGTGTCATTTTAGTCGAATACTTTATTTTAATTATATATTAATATAATTATACATATTATGCACCCATCTAATGAGGTACTTCAACTTGGGAATTAACTTTCCTTGCGTTTGAACATCATATCTACAGGCAAATTAGCATAATTGTTTTAGACATTTCCATTTAAACAAAGAATTGTGGGTTGTGAGTGTCCACGAAGGATATGCCTCATGCGTCCTCTGAATTCCCATGAAAGACGGTTACATTTGAAGTGTCCTACTTGCTTTTCTGAAATGATACAGCCTCAATGACATATGTGGCAGACAAATGTGACCTCCGGAGTATGCAGCCTTCCAAACAAGAGAACCAGGGTCATTTCTAGCCATAGGCGAACTAGGCGGTGGCCTAGGGCAACACCTGCTGGGGGGGCGCCAAACAGGAGGCCTCTGCCATACCCCCAAACTTTGCCTAGGGCCAAACATGTCTGAAACAGCCCTGCAGAAAACATTATAATCAAGGATTTGTCCTCCCAATGGTAATGACACAAGAACGCGTTCAGGCTAATGAACTATATTATTCGTAATATTTTAATTTTAATTACATTGCTAATTATATTTTAATTATATTGCTTAATTAACACAGTTAAAGGTAGGCTAGTTCACCCAAATATTAAAATTCTCTCATCAATTACTCTTGCCATCCCAGATATGTGTGTGACTTTTCTTTCATCTGCATAACACAAACAAAGATTTTAGAAGAATATTTCAGCTCTTTAGGTCCACACAATGCAAATGAACTTTGACTTTGAAGCTCCGAAAAGCACATAAAGGCATCATAAAAGTAATCCATAAGACTCCAGTGTTTTAATCCGTATCTTCTGAAGCGATCCAATTGGTTTTGGGCAAAAACAGATCAAAATATTTCTTTCTTTGCTCTATTAATCTTGGCATCTGCAGTCTCCTTGGCAATCATGATTTCAAGCCCGATTACACTTCCTAGTGCCATCTAGCACTCTCTGCATGCGTCAAGCACTAGGAAGTGTAATCGAGCTTGAAATCATTATCGTGCCTGTAGACTTCAATGGCAGTACATATAAAATAATCATTTACTTAAATTTTGGTTTGATCTCAACCAAAATCGATTGAATCACTTCAGAAAACATGGATTAAACCACTGGAGTCTTATGGGTTATTTTTTTGCTGCCTTAATGTGCTTTTTGAAGATTCGAAGTGCTGGACCACACTCGCTTGCATTGTATGGACCTACTGAGCTGTCTGTCCAAAAATCTGTGTTCTGCAGAAGAAAGAAAGACATACACATCTGGGATGGCATGAGGGTGAGAATTTTAATACATAGGGTTACTTTTAAACCATCAAAGCCAGTTGATAGCAAACTAGCAAGACGCTCAATCTCCAGTAAAGAGTGTTTATTTCATAGGCAGCAAAAGATTAAAAAGTCAATGTGTACTGGCAGACAATGTTTCCAATATTCACACTTACAGTATTTGCAGAAAAGTTGCTGGGCAAAGTAACTGACTGTACTCAAATGATGCTGCACTTAGTGAACAATGTTTATGTTAAAAAGATGCATACATTTCTAGTCTGAACTGGAGCCTGATTAAAACAAGGTTTTCATGAATGTTCATTTTTGCCTTTTACACAGCACAACCCGTTCCTGGCTTTAGAGCTGTTATAGCCAGTAGTGTGCCACAAGGGGGAGGACTCTCCAGCTCAGCCTCACTTGAAATGGCAGCGTACACCTGCTTTTATCCAAAGCGACTTACAAAAGAGGAAAAACATAAGCGAATCATCTTAAGGAGACAGTGGTACGAAAAGTGCCATACTACAAAGTTTCACTATCATCAGAATAGTAGGTACTATTTTTTTTTTCTTCATAAAAGTATGCAGAATTCAGCTGCCAAGGATCGATTGGACAGTGTGACGTACCGACAGGCACATCACATGATCGAGGAGATTAAACACCGCACAAGCTGCTGAGGCACTCAAGAAAGGGAATTATAAAAGCCACAATTCTCTTATATCAGAGGCAAGATTGATCAAAGTAGACCATTTGAAGTGGTTTTCAGTCACTGAAATGTTGTTTGCTTAACACGTTTGTTTGATAGGTGGGGTTAACTGCTGGTTAAATGACCTTAAGTGATGTGTTCTTTGATTAGGATATTATAAGGTAATATTATGAGGTCAGTTCTCCAGAACTGGATGAACTGGTGTTTGCAGCACTGGGAGGTGGATGGAGTGTTTGGCAGACGAATGGCAGTGGGAGGGTTCGGTGGAAACACATTTACTTTGATCAGGCTCATGCCACAAAGAGAAATGGAGCACATAAAGGTTTGTACAAGTTTATGAACTTCTGTGTTTTTTTTTTATATGGATATTTCATCCAAAGAAACCATCTGGATAGATGACAATGTTTGTTACAGATGGGTAGTATTCTGAAATAAGTTTATTACAACTCATTACATGCTCTTGACTGCCATTATAATAATTTAAGGATTTATCTATCAGGTATTAGTCCGTTAACAGTAATTCAGTAATAACAGTAATAACAAATACTTTTTTTCTGTTTCATTACAGGTGAAATATCATTGATCTCCAACTTTCTATATAACTACACCATCAGAAGGAGCTCGTGCTCTCAGTCAATGAGTTTTTCAACAATTGCTAAAATTAAAAGAAGTAACTGACCTTTAATTTGCATTTTTTTGTCTCCCTAATCAGAATAAATGATCTCCTGTCAGTGCCAAAAAAAAAAAAATGGTGCTTATAAAATTTGTTCAAACATATGCCTAGCATCCTTATCCAAAATGGTTAGTGATTTCAATAAAGATTATTTATGTACTCTGAAAATAATCATGTGTTGGATTTGCTTAAAATATACAATATGTAGCATTTTTGCATCACACTTTTTAAGTAAATTCAGTTTATGGGCATTTTATGTCAGCATAACTAGAAAACGTTTGTTAGATATACACAGATGTGTCAGTTCATTCAACTTTATTTACTTACAAAGAAATATCACTGGAATAAGATTTAACAACAAATAGCATGTTTCAAGTTAACATACATATTATTGTTTCTACCTAATTTAATTGGCTAAAAAAAAAAACTTGAAAAAAAAGACGCTCCTGTTTATTGTATTTAAGTGTGTTAGAGGGAATTTTATACACTAATACTGCAGTTTGGCCTCTGGGTAAAACACATTTTCTCATTGCATTTTACTAATTGACACAGTTCCAACACTATATAACACATGGCTATCTCATCTTTTTTATGTTTTTACCAACTCTGAATATAATTGTAAATATAAATTATGAGAACAAAACAGTTCTAAATTGTCAGCAAATTAAAAAGCATTTTTTAAGAATTGGTAGGATCAGATATATGCATTGTAGTTTTTATAGCTTTAAAACAACACTCTTTTTTTTTTATGATCAAGCAAGTGCAGTGTAGGGAGGGTTACTTTTGAAATGTATTCCACTACAGATTACAGAATACATGCTGTAAAATTACATTTGTAACGTATACCGTTAGATTACTCAAGGTCAGTAACGTATTCTAAATACTTTGGATTACTTCTTCAGCAGTGGTCAAATATTTTCACTTGTTTTGACTATAAAAACTCTGCCAGTACAGTAAGAAAAAATACACGTTAAAAATACATTTTATGAAAAACCTAAATATCTTACGCAGTGTTGTTTCAAAAAACAAGATACATAAAATAGATCTTGTTTTAAGGATTTTTAGCTATTTTTACAGGAAAACAATAAAAAAAATATTAATTATCATTAATACGTGTATTTGCCCTAACATCAAAGGTCTTACTTGAAAAAAAGAAATTATTATCCAATGTGAATTTTCTTGATAAATCAATATGATCGTGCCTGGTAACATGTGCATGTAAAATAGCATCTTAGCTTAGCGTAAAGACAACAATTTGCACAAGATTTATTTCTATTTCTTCTGCTCCAAATTTAATTCTCTGTCTGCTCTTTGGATGCACTTTGGATCGCATCATTTATATGTATACATTGTATACATTTTTTCCATCTGAAAGGACTAAATATTAAATTAAACAAATGACAATAAAATGCAAAGTAATCTCTTCAGTAATCAAAATACTATTTGAAAGTAACTTTATTTGAATTACCGATGTTCTAGTTACTTATTTAAATTGTAACTGTAGTGGAATACAGTTACTTATATTTTGTATTTTAAATACGTAATCCCGTTACATGTATTCTGTTACTCCCCAACACCGAGTAAGTGGTTATTAATTTATTACTTAATTATTATTATTATTATTTCTGCAGGGAGTGCCTCCACTAGCATGGTATAAGCTCAGTTCAATGAATCCTATCAATAAATGTATATATATATATATATATATATATATATATATATATATATATATATATATATATATATATATATATATATATAATTTAATATATTTAAATGTGTTCAAAAAGAAGTACAAAACCTGTCATAATTACTAAATAAGAGGTTGATAAAAGGTCTAATGCAATATCTGGATAATTTACGCAATATGAGAGATTTATTAGCTTGGTATCTTGGAACACAAAAAGTGTTAGCACAAACAAACACAACACAAGGGTTAAGGATGTGTGGCATGTTTGGAGCCCTGAACTGGGCCTGAAGTATCTTTTAATGTTTTACATTGCACGGTCGTGTCTGTACTAAGATTTGTACTACGTTTTTCCACTTAATTTGTCATTTATATTTTTTATCGTCAACTTATTTGTACTTGAAGGGCGGAGTATTTATATACATACTTCAAAAATGCTTAAGCAGCATTTTGTGATGTGTTGTCAGTTATAAACAGATCGTGGGTTATTTGGCCCAAACAGATTTGTGCGCCCCCTGCCGCCTGCATACTGAACTTTCCCGGAAGGCGCTTGTTCAGGGAGGAGCCAGAGCGCAAATCAGCAGTGAGTACAGCAGGAAACCACTGATAATCCTCAAACACACTGTCCAAACACGGACCTCGAAGGCGAGGTGAACATCATTTGAGTCTGCTCTACATTACCACCCGGTGTGGTTTACTTCTTCAGCCCAGAATAATCTAGTAAACCCGCTTGAATCGTGGACAGTGCCGCTGGAACATCGGGCCGCGGTGAATCAGGTGAGTGCTGCCCGGGCCCGTCGACTGCTGCCCGGCCACAGGTGTTTCCACTCACCGACTATATGGTTGTGTCCCCAAACCTAGGGAGACTGCATAGATTGTGATCGTCCGAGCGTTTCTTATAATGTCTAGAAATGCTGTCTAGATTGGCAGCTCACTAGGTTTTAACAACCAATAATTAAAATGTACAGCTCTGTATTTACTTATCATGTGTTGCATACATCGTTTTAATTCACTTTAATCTCTCGTAAAATCTCGTCTTGAGTTTTATCCAGCGAGTTAATAAACAACATGATTTACTCTAAAACGAAACCAACACCAAGTCTTGACCTTATTCTCTACCGCTGACCTTAGTAACATGAAGCTACACCTCTTTTGAATGGGAGAAGAATGTTTAGTCACCGGTTACTTTGATATGACCGGCTGTAAACCAGATATCTCTTCCATACAGTTACTGTCAATGGCTGAGTATAAACACATGTGCTTCTATGACATTGACCTCAGTTACTGGTTTATTACACATATAAAGTTGTCACACTGTGTCCAGATGTAGACTTGATGAAGAACTATCTAAATATATAACTATGAATATACGATATATAGTGTGCTATTATACAGTATATTGTCATATAGTGTACCATTATATAGCCTATAGTGTATAACATAGTTATATAGTGTACAATTATATAGCTATATATAGTGTACTGTCATATAGTGTACCATTATATAGCTATATAGTGTGCTATTATACAGTGTATTGTCATATAGTGTACCATTATATAGTCTATAGTGTATAACATAGTTATTTATTGTACAAATATATAGTTATATAGTGTGCTATTATACAGTGTATTGTCATATAGTGTACCATTATATAGCTATATAGTGTGCTATTATATAGTGTATTGTCATATAGTGTACCATTATATAGTCTATAGTGTATAAGATAGTTATATAGTGTTGAATTATATAGTTATATAGTGTGCTATTATACAGTGTATTGTCCTGTACCAGTATATAGTCTATAGTGTATAACATAGTTATTTATTGTACAATTATATAGTTATATAGTGTGCTATTTATACAGTGTATTGTCATATAGTGTACCATTATATAGCTATATAGTGTATTGTCATATAGTGTACCATTATATAGCTATATAGTGTGCTATTATATAGTGTATTGTCATATAGTGTACCATTATATAGCTATATAGTGTGCTATTATATAGTGTATTGTCATATAGTGTACCATTATATAGTCCATATTGTATAACATAGTTATATAGTGTTGAATTATATAGTTATAAAGTGTGCTATTATATAGTGTATTGTCATATAGTGTACCATTATATAGTCTATAGTGTGTAAGATAGTTATATAGTGTTGAATTATGTAGTTATATAGTGTGCTATTATACAGTGTATTGTCCTATAGTGTACCAGTATATAGACTATAGTGTATAACATAGTTATTTATTGTACAATTATATAGTTATATAGTGTGCTATTATACAGTGTATTGTCATATAGTGTACCATTATATAGCTATATAGTGTGCTATTATATAGTGTATTGTCATATAGTGTACCATTATATAGCTATATAGCGTGCTATTATATAGTGTATTGTCATATAGTGTACCATTATATAGTCCATATTGTATAACATAGTTATTTATTGTACAATTATATAGTTATAAAGTGTGCTATTATATAGTGTATTGTCATATAGTGTACCATTATATAGTCTATAGTGTGTAAGATAGTTATATAGTGTTGAATTATGTAGTTATATAGTGTGCTATTATACAGTGTATTGTCCTATAGTGTACCATTATATAGTCTATAGTGTATAACATAGTTATTTATTGTACAATTATATAGTTATATAGTGTGCTATTATACAGTGTATTGTCCTATAGTGTACCGGTATATAGTCTATAGTGTATAACATAGATATATAGTGTACAATTATATAGTTATATAGTGTGTTATTATGTAGGATATAGTTAATAGTGTACTATTACATGCTAGTATCAATACTTACAATAACAGAGACCGTGGAATTTCCTCTGGATTTGAGTGTAAAGTTTAAGTATCTTTGGTATGGGTTAGGAAATAAATATAGTACTACGTTGCATACAGTTAATGTACTGCTATATATTAGTATCAACACTGTTATATTGTTTAGAGCAAAGACTTTGTTTTTTTCCTCTGGATTTGAGTGCAAATTTGAAGTAGCCTATCTTTGGCGTGGATTGGGAAATTGGGTTGTTCTTGGCATAGATTGGTAAATGGCTGTCCCACCGGTTTTACAGGTTGAGAATCGAGAGTGATAAAGCCCTCACCTCTTAGCTTCTCATGTTCCTTCACAGTTTACACATGGCCATGTATCTTCTGTCATCTTTCGCTTAGTTAATGTATTTGCAGGGGACTTAAGCGAGTAATTTACATTCATGGTTAATGCGAGGATTAAGCATATTGTTACAGACTAAAATTTACAATTGTGCTTTAGACAATAGAGTCATTTGGACTGTAATTAATCTTGGGTAATGAGGCCGGTCTGTAATATATGGCTAGATTAAGCTTTAACTTTACGGGGAACACATGCAGCATAATGTGAGATGTAACATGTATAAAATTGTATTAATTTACCTGACAGACTAGGTTGTTGTGTCAAGCATGGTTTCAAACCCATCTGATGACTTCACCTGAAATAAAAGTCAAAGAATGATGTTCGATCTTGGTGTTTTGTTTAAACAATAAAGTGAAAGTCAGGCACATGAAATGCAAAAGGGATACAATCCAAAATTGTACTTCGGTTAACTTTGTTCTTGTGTTTTCCAAAACTGGAATGAAAGACAAGCGCCTGTTTGATTCAATGCCAATGCAACTATGCATCTAGACGGTCCAGGCTGTCCTAATGAGGACACAATGTTACAAGATCTGAAATGTTCCTGCTCATTGGCATGGCCGTCATTTCATATTTAATGAAAAAGTATCTGCGATCCAGGGAACTTGAACCAGTTATGATTAGTTAATGAAGAGCTGCGGATTGACAGTGATTGTTTACAAAGATGTCTGTGGTTGTGGCGGGGCTTTTCCTTGGTATTTACCTTAAACTGGACTTGACACTCAAGCAACGGACTTCCTATATTAACTGCAACTCAGTCTCAACTGCAACTGCAGTTATCAGTCTCGTATAACAGTGTGAGGTATTTGAGTGTAATAAATGTGGGTTATACATGTCATTTCATGGTCCTTATTAGAGAAGACAGGAAGTCTTGGGACTGACATACTGTGTTAGACCACACCCCATAGCCATAGACAATATCTTATTTTTGCGTTTGCAGAGAGAGGAAGAGAAGGTAAACAAAGGCTTCTCACTTCCATAGCAACAAATGGTTGATAGTGTGTAGTAGGAACTATTGCAGATCAGGTTTACAACAATGAACAGTATGAATAAAGGAAGTTCATTTAACACTTCCTCATCCTCTCTAGCTGTTCTTTTTTTAAAGCACTATGAACTTTTGTCAGCTGGATGTCTGACTCAGATGGAGTTTTTTTTTTTTTTTTTTGTCCAGACAGAAGGAAATTCATCATGTAATGTTGGTCATAAGTTATGTTTCTTGTTATGTTTCTGGACTATGATATATTGAGCTTCTACAATATCTGTAATATATTTTATGACAGTATTGGCTTGTGGTTGATCGATATGGGTTTTCCGGTGGCTGGTGCCGATATCAACTGAGATTGGAGCGGTTGATTGGTGATACATATACTGTATATACAGTATATAAGGGCTCTACAGTTCGAGCATTTGCGATTGAAAATTACTGTTGAGTGTGATTGTGGAAAATGATTTGCACGCAAGTGACACCTGACACCTTAACTTATTATGAACTAATAATAGTACCACCCGAATAAGAACTCCATAATATATCTAATCTCATATGCAAAATACTATAAAAGTACTTGTATACTAGTTATATTTGCATTAAAATTGGTGCTTTCTCTTTGGTGTCTCGATTGTACGATTGTACATGCAGAGATCAAGAGTGAGTGAAGCCGCATAGCAGAGTATTTTGCTTGTTTTTATCTGTCAAAATGACAGATGAATGTTAAAATTTTCAGAAAATGGCGAATGTCTAAAAATGTGGCAATGTATGCAAAAACAGCCATAATTCATTTGTTATAAATGTTATAAATAAAATGTTGTTTGATGTTGCCAGTAATGTTTACTGAAAAAATTAACTTGCAAATGTTTATCAGAGAAGGTGTTAAATGTTTCTGAATTCTGCAGTAATTATTAATGCCTGCTTGTTCATTTGTGTGTTGTGACCATAGACTGTAAAAAAAGATGGACGACGCCCCTTCGCTCTTTTCCATCGGAGAGAACTGAAGCCGCCAGTGTCCCGATATGGCGCTGACATCTTGGAACTTGAGTCTGCGCACTTGCGTTTTCGGGACCAGTCATGCGCAGTAGTGAGCAGGAAGTAAAGCCGCGAAAACAAGGCCCCGCCCTCACTCTCGCAGAATCAATCGCAAGCACACGCCCCTGCCAGATCGGTTAGCACATTCTACTGCAGAACAACCCATTATGTCGGTGTGAAATAATTAATTATAGAAATTTAGATATGTAATTTAAAGCTCCAATCTCCTCAATCCTCCGAATATCCCGAAAAAAAGTCCGTTGGTGCTTCAGTGACTACTTCGCTCAGAGAACCTGTCAATCACAGCTGTCAATCATGACGTAACAGCACCGTTTTTATAGCATCAAATAACTAACTAAAAACAAACTTATTTTAAAAACAAACACTTGAAATTACATCAGCGTGATAAAAACTACAGTAAATGACAGAAACTGTCTTTGGAAAAAAGATATGTGAAGTGTAATTTAATTGTTTAGTTGGTCTCACGTCCCGTTGAATAACATGGGGAGGCGGGGTTTATGACCTATACTAGGACCGGCCTCTGGGGGGCGATCGAGACGTTTTGGCTTCACTTTTGAGGGCTTATGCGGCACGCTTGGTTGTGACACATAACAGTATTTAAAAAAAATATATATATTTTTTAATTACTGTGCCCCTAAAAATGTTCACTTAGGGGCAAGAGCGCTCTGAAAGTGTTAGCGAGCCCTGTGTTTATATACACTCACTGAGCACTTTATTAGAAACAATATGGTCCTAATAAAGTACCCGATGTGGTCTTCTGCTTTTGTAGCCCATCAGCCTCAAGATTTGATGTAGGGCTGGGTGGTTTTTCAGGTTTTTCCGATTAATTTGAATTTGCTTTTGACACAATGTTTTATTTAAAAAAATGTAAATTGAGAAATCGAGATTTTGTCAAAATATTGCAAACGCTACAGTTAGATATGTTGTTTAACCACCAAAGGCTCAATAAGGAAGAGAAAAAGAATTCATAGTGCTTGTCTTAATGCCGCTCCCGATCTGATAAGCTGCATGTGTGTGGCGCATTCCAAATGACATGACACATGACAGGTTAACAACACGGAGACCGATATAAAAAACTGCGGTAATATTCCCAGTACGATTGTACAAAGTGTGATTGTAGCTCAGCTTCGTCCATTATGCATGTATACATCGGCTTAAGATCGGTGTGCGCATGTCGATGAACGGTCTCCTTTCTTTTTACCCATAAAAAGCATTAGTTACATGACCGTTATGGGCGCTTCATTTAAAATCATGGAGAGGCTATATATGGGAGAATCAAACATCCATCTGCCACTCCTTTTGCCATGATAATTCAGATAGATTGCTAATTATTGGTTTGTTCTGTGACATGTTTCAAGTGTACTGCATCTATAGCCAACATTTGGCAAGTGATCATTTTGACAAACTTTGCTAGTTGAATTGTAATGCTAAATTATTTAAAATTGCTGCACTGCTCAGCGTGAACCGCTAGAGGGTGCGTCTCTGTCTGAAGGGGTGTATGAATATACAGCACACACAAATTGTTTTATATACAATGATTACTTTCTAGATTTATTTGATAATTTAGAGCCATTGATTTCTAGATATTAAATGAATACCTACACTGGCTAAGAATAATTTTGCAGTATTCTTATTCTATTATTTCTGAACATCTGGGTTTATTAGATTTTAATTTATTCGCTTGGCATTCTAATAAAGAATAAACAATTTGAATCATGTTGAAGTACATTTTAAAATTGAAAAAATTGAATTGTGAATTGTAAATCGTCCATAAGTTTGATAAAAATCGAGATTCTATTTTTTTGGCATATCGCCCAGCCCTAGTTCGATGTGTTGTGCATTTTGAGATGCTATTCTGCACACTACAATTGTACAGAGTGGTTATCTGAGTTACCTTAGCCTTTCTGTCAGCTCAAACCAGCCTGGGCATTCTCCGTTGACCTCTCTCATCAACGAGGCGTTTCCGTCCGCAGAACAGCTGCTCACTGGAGGTTTTTTGTTTTTGTCAAAATTCTAGAGACTGTTGTTTGTGAAAATCCCAGGAGATCAGCAGAAATACATAAATACATACAGAAATAATCAAACCAACCCGTCTCGCACCAACAATCATGCCAAGGTCCGAATTACTGCGATCACATTTTCACCCATTCTGATGGCTGATGTGAACATTAACTGAAGCTCCTGACCTGTATCTGCATGATTTTATGCATTGCACTGCTGCCAAACATTTGGCTGATTAGATAATTGCATGAATAAGTAGGTTTATAGGTGTTGCTAATAAAGCTGTTGGTTATATAACCGGTTAGGTTCAGTTTTTAAAATCAGTTTATGTATAATTATAAACCATAAACTCATGGCTACAAAAAAGTTGAATAATTCTACAAAAAAATTAAGGAGTCTGAATATTTTCTGAATGCACTGTAGGTAGAGGACAAACATCTACCAAACATCTAACAAACATGCAACATTGAACTTTTGACTTAAAACCTTATAGTTATGAAATACAGCTCTTGTGACAACTTCCCCATGTGACCACAAGCCCCATTCTCTATATAATATGATATAGAACAATGCAATTTATATCTATTATTTGAGATGTACACGTACAGTATATGTTGAAATGTAAAAACAAAACAAAAAACCATCTGCTCAATTCACTAATGTTTAAAAACAGATATTATACATCATTCATTCATTGGGGAAGCTGTTGGTAGATTTTTGAAACTGACTGAAGCAGGAAAAGAAAAGAAGATAACTTCTGTTAATCAGCCAAATGTCCACAGTTATCAACCGATACTGCTTATCTCAAAATGGCCATAGATAGGCTAGGTTGACAAATCAGATGACATTTTGGTCTTATATCACTAATATCAGCTTTCACATAAGTATCAGTATTTATTTAAAAATGGAGAGTAAAGCCCACAGACTCTGTGTCCTAAAATATGACATTGCCAACAGTGCATTATCTCGTGCAGTGTCGTCATCTCGCAGTGGTTAAACTGGTTTTCATTATGTTTGCTTGGTGTTTCCTCTCTTAATCAGGGTGTAGCTGATGTTTATTGTAGAGTTTGACCAGTTTGTACTTGACTGACTTTATCCTGACCTCAAATTTTATTTAATGAATTATTTTTCTTTCACTTTTACCAGTATCTAAAAATGAAATATGAAATTCCATGACTTTCCTGAATTACTGACATGACATATTTGAAAGTGCTGTCTGAAACCAAGTTGTGGATCTGAGCGAGAACATCTGTGGTGAGAGTTCACTGACAGTTCTACTCTCATGTCAGGGCAGGTTCTCCAATCTTGTCTTCTCCTCTGATCTTTGTTTCCTGTTGGATGCTATGCTGAGAATGTAGTGATGTCACTAGTGATGTGTTTCACTGGGACAGTTCACTATTAAGCTAAGACTCCTCATTTTTATGTTATGAGAAGTATTTTACAGGGTTACAAAGGTCATTGAAACCCAGGAAATATCAGGGAATTTTAAAAATTACAATTTCCACGCCTAAATGGAATTGTCAAGTAAAATAACATGCAATACTCATAGAAATTTCTATAGCAAATATGCATTTCTCTAGTAATGCTCAGCTTTAAAACATTTATTGATTGCAATCTCTGTAACATGGTTTTGAAAAAAATATTATCCACTAATTACTTGGAAATGTCACGGCTAAAATTTGGTCAAAAGATGTGGGAAGGAACCCTGATATCTGGTACAAAATAGAGAAAGTAAGTTAAGATCTATCGTGCTCTTTATTTATTGAGTAATACAATAGACAATGGCAGTTTAAAAATTATTACGCATGCAGATTATATCGGTGCTTCTTCAAAAATCTGCCAGGCCAACACATTTGCAATTTAAGAAACAATTTCTATACTTAATTGTTGGACCTCGTAGCTCTGAAAAAAAAATATTTTTAAAACAGTCTGTAATCCGCAGTTTTCATTTGGAAAGTAATCTCTGAATTGACTAGGCCTGTTTCGTTTATAGGTTCAAGGCTGATTGTAAGGGAGCTCTTGTAATCTGGGACTATTGTTTTATAAAAGAGGCACCTCTGTGAAGTTGTCAGATAACACAGAAGAGGATTGGTTTATGCCGTGAATTAGGCTATGTGTAGCACATGTAACCATCATGGAGACGGGTGGGACGTTTAGGATCTGGCATGATATTGTGTTGTATCGTATCATGACAGTAAAGTAATAGTGGTGCACCTATCAGGAAATTTGAGGGGATACCAATCTCTTGATTTTTTGTAACACTTAAACCAGTCAATACTGATGCCGAATTTTTAAAAAGTGCCCTTTACCACACTTTTGCCAGCAATATTGTGCAGTTAGAGTTAAATTATGGTAACACTTTACAAAAAGGTTAAATTTGTTAACATTATTTCACAACATTACCGTAGTTAACATGAACTAACTTAGTGTTAGTTACAACATGTACTAATGCATTTTTTAAATCAAAAGTTGTATTAGTTAACATTAGTTAATGCATTATGAACTAACATGAACTAACAATGAACAATTCTAATTTTATTAGCTAACATTACAATTAGTAAAGGTTGTAAAAATATATTGTTCATTGGGGTGAACTGCATTTTTTATTTTGTACTGTTCTCTGAGGTCCACTTATAATGTTATCAACATTTTTACATCAAAAAACATCATCATTTAGAAATAATAGGCTATTTTCTGTCCTGTTTTGACCCCCCTCACCAGAACACAATGTTTGAATAGGCGTGGCGGATTGTAGACTCGGAAGTACCCGGAACTTCTGCATGCATGTTTGACAGCCTACATCCTTTATAGATGGATGCTTCTGTGATTTATGTTAAGAACGCATAAATACTCAGTACATATCACACAATCTGTAATAACAGACAAAGCAATAGTGACCATGTAATAAAAACAGTTAACGTTGTTATGCTAACGAATGGAACCTTTTTACTTAGTTTAAGTTACTAAAATTACATGAATTGTGAATCGCTAACATTTATTTGTTTTGAAACAGTTATGAATAGTTCTGTTGTCACTATCAAAAGGTCATTGTGACATGCTGGTAAGTAGTAAAAACCATGAGAGCATCAAACGGAGCAGAGATACATTAAAAAATAAGAAAAATATATCCATTACAATCTTTAAAACCACTTCAGTGAGAAATCTTTAATATCTATGATTTGTTTACCGTCTGAGCTGAAATTGAAACTTAGGGTTGCAACGGTATGATTTTTTCACGGTACGGTGCGTGTATCAGAATATATCACGGTATACGGTATTACACTTTTATTATTATCAGTTACAATGACCCTTTAAGGAGTGAAAACAGAAGTTTTTTTTTTTTTTGGTTGAATAAATGCTTTATTATAATTTAAATTTGAAACCATTTTTTAATAGAAGTATGTATTAAAGAAATGTCTCCCTTTTGAAAATAAATCTAACAAATAATAATAAATACTATTAAATCTAACTAATACTATTAGTTACTATTAAAATTAAACTAATAAATCTTTTGAAAGCTAACAAAATTATAATAATAATACGAATTATAAACATGCTAATATGAGAACTATAACATGTTATATAACTAAAGCATGTTAGTTTACATGTTAGCATAGCATGTTAAATTAACTACTAAATGAAAATAACATCAGCTGTGTGAGCTTTTAAAGTAATGTCCTATGATTATTAACAGTTAACATATACTGTAGGTGTGTGACAGAGCAGCCAGACTGCTCCTGTCTGTACATTTAACTCAGTGTTTCTCAACTGGTTTTGCTTCAGGACAGATTTTACATTGGACGTCAAGTGGCGACCTGCCATAGTAAAAACATAAGCTGTATTTAATGTATCCTGGGTAGCATTTCCTTTATGTTGCATAGTTTTGTTCATGGTTTTTAAGTTCAAGGAAATTAATCAAGTGACATTGTTGATGTTAACAACAAAAGCGACAGGAAGTTTTCTCTCCCCATTTTAAAAATTGAAGAGCATATTTACTTCTATGAGCCCATTATTATCCTGTTTGTTTCCTAATTTCAAACATAATTCAAACAGAACGTACATATTACACAGGAGGAAAGGCTCCTCATTACCATGGTTAGGTCAGTGTAGCTAGTCTTGAATAATAGTAATAATAACAAATTATATTATTTATGAACAAATAAATACTAGCTGAAACACATCTTGAAACTTTATCTACAACTGCCACTGTTGACATGAAATGAGGTCTAATAGATTCTACCTTTAGATTATTTTATATGAAACTATAACATTTTGTCAAAATATAATTTTATACTTATATAATAATTGTACTCATGTAAAACCATTAAACAATTTTGTAAAGGTGATGATGTATAATGCAAAATAAATTTGCGCATAACACACTGTTGCTCTTTTCCTCATCAGTGCTGTTTGGCATGTCAGGGCTGCCTGCTGTTTGAGAGGTTTGACTTGACTTCCTCCGTAACGCTTTAAACTAGAAAAGTCTCCCTAGAATTGAAATTGGTCACATCAGTTTTGAGGTCTGCGCTCCTCAAAATCGAGGGAAGCCCGGTTATTGCACGCGCACGCCAGAGAGAATGGCAGATCATGATCGCAAGCGCGAAAGTGCAGCTAAGTGTATATTGTCTCTCCAGTATACTCTGGGCTTGTGCGGGCTGTTTTAAAAACTGCACTTGACCCCTCCTGACCATAGGGTTCTATTTTTTGACCGCTGTCCTCTGGGACGGGATGTCAAGCCAAGTCCTGGCTAGTAATACTTCAACAAGTTAGTTGTCGAACATGCTGACGTGTGTAATATGATGTCACTTCTCACCATGGCCTTTAATGGAGGAATCTCAGAGCGTTTTGTTCTTCATCACTGTTTACTGCAGGTTTCTTCACATTTGGACTTCAGATTGAGCTCTCCAAAAAGCCTTGACAGTGCTGGGTTTGTTTTTTGTATTTAGACTTTTGTATTGTGAGAGACTCAATTGTGTTCCCTTAGACTCTAACTGACAACCATACAAGGTACATAGCTTGTGTTTCAAATAAAATGGGAATTTTTCTGTACTTTTAGTGGACAATATTTAGGGGGCGTTTGATAAGCTCCAGGCATTACTATTTCTATTGCTCGTACTAAAGCCCAACGAATACTTCGGTCAGACGTGACAGTGAGCGTTCGCGTACAGGACACGTGATGCAAATCTCATCATCAGCAGAGTGCATGGGCACTGAACATGTGCTGCCCAATTTTTCTAACCTAATGCGTATGCGCCTGGAGTTATTTGCACCAATTAGTGGGTTTACAAGGTGACTACATTTACAGTTTGAGCAGTTGGTGTCACGAAGAAGCTCTAGAAGAAGTGTGAGGAGGTAAGGAAATACCTGCATTTGTATAACTCATCTGAAGGAATATAAAGACTCTTTATGTGTCTAAACTCCTGAAGAGAAAGTCTGGTGTCTCATAGTAATCATAGCGCGCATGCGCCGATCGCCTATGTGTATGGCGGACAGATATGCGGAGTTAAGGCTTACGTTCGACTGTATGCAGATGCTGAGCATTCGCGTCAAAATGGATGTATACCTAGGGCTTTAAAGTTAAAGGTGCTTTCAGTCATTTTTTCCTCATTAAAAAAAAGGTTGTAACTAAGAAATGAATTGTAACTTTTAATTGTAAGCACTTATAAACACTTATAAAAGCTGTTTATTCTACATGAAGTGTGTCCCCTCATGTTAGGATCACATGACCAGTTGAATACTACTCTTTTAATCTCAGTAATCTGTCACGAATACACCAGGCTCCCCAGCCAATCACAGTGCTCAAACTCACAAGAGTACTAATCACCCGCACCTGCAGCCAATTCAAGATACCAATCAACACCACTATTAGAAGCACACACAAACACTCACTCTTTGTCTGGTCACCAATGTGTCACAGACTCTAACCCCTGTTCCAGCAATCTTCCTTAGATTACTTACCCGTGCTCTAAGTGATCACCTGTGGAATTCTAACCGTTTCTCCAATGATCTCCTGTAGATTACACACCAATTCTCCAATGATCTCCTGTAGATTACACACCCATTCTCCAACGATCTCCTTTAGATTGCACACCCATTCTCCAACGATCTCCTGTAGATTACACACCCATTCTCCAACGATCTCCTTTAGATTGCACACCCATTCTCCAATGATCTCCTGTAGATTACACACCCATTCTCCAACGATCTCCTGTAGATTACACACCCATTCTCCAACGATCTCCTGTAGATTACACACCCATTCTCCAATGATCTCCTTTAGATTACACACCCATTCTCCAACGATCTCCTGTAGATTACACACCCATTCTCCAATGATCTCCTTTAGATTACACACCCATTCTCCAACGATCTCCTGTAGATTACACACCCATTCTCCAACGATCTCCTGTAGATTACACTGTATCTTCATCCATCTCCACCAAGAACGGTTCTACACCCATCTGCCTTCACTTGTGCACTGTGAAGGCAGATGCTTGGGTTCTGCTTGGGTTCAAAACTAAATCTTGTGTCTGTGGTTACATAACATAACCACACTGTTATTGGATGCTTTAACTCATGGAATAAATTAATCATGGCAGACTGTGAATAGAGAATTTCTACAATGGCATCAGTAATTATATCAACTTTTGCATTGGAATAATGCTGCATCCATGCCCCTAAGTGTCAGTGTAAGTCCAAGACAACATAAAAAATATAACTGAGTGCTCCTTTAAGAATTTCAACAAACCCTAATTGTTAAAATTTGGAGCGGAATTTGTCCAGGGCAGACCCTTAGCACAACATACTGTTTCTTCTTAATATCTTTAAACTCTCAGCACAGGCCTCCCACCTCTAATTTAGACTATCTAGAGCCTCTGCTCCCACATAAATGCCCTCACAGCAGAATTAATAACAAACGAGCGTTTATGTTCTCTACTTCTAATTAACCAAGGATTGCCCAGTGCCCTTGGATGTGTGATGTATTGATCTTTAAGAGCAAATTCACTACAGTTGATTCAGACAGTGTCACGAAAGATTCACAATGATCGATATGGTGCTAAGAGATTTTTTGCAGACTGTCTAACCTCTTTATTTCTGAAAGAAGAGTGCCTTATCTTCATCGTTCTCTCTATTCCAGCTTTCCCTCTGAAAGTTTTCCCTCATAAAGCCAAGCTTATTCTTAAGAAGAAGACCTCCCACTTTACTATTGTCCCTTAAGCTAAGCTTGATAGACTTTAATTTTTTTTCTTCCTGGCTGGTTCCTTCAGGGTCCTGCAATCCCTGTTTTTCTGGTCCCACAAATAAGGAATTGGATCTCATGCCCTTCTGTAGAAACATTTGAAGCCACATTGAAGCTTGATGATGACTAAATGTTCTTGCCAAATAATGGCAATAATCATGGAAATGTGTGACTGAGCTGAGCAGGGTAACTGACTCACTGAAGGATGTGTTTGGAAAAGACTGATGAAAAATGCCCCTCGTCCTGTTGATAGTGCCGATGTGTGCTGCTGATCAACCTCCAGTGTATTACGAGCTTTTAATAGGCTAAGTCTAGACACACTCTTGGGAATTCCAGTGTAACATGACGTACTCAAATGTTTGTTGTATTCTTGTTTTGATTGACAAGGTTTTAGTTTTCATTTCTGTTTGCTCTCATAAATGTATGTGTGTGCTTTGTGTACACACATTTGCAGTATAGTA
Source organism: Moxostoma hubbsi (assembly GCA_032164185.1). NCBI lineage: Eukaryota > Metazoa > Chordata > Actinopteri > Cypriniformes > Catostomidae > Moxostoma > Moxostoma hubbsi. Next base: position 10,832,769 of record JAVLUX010000035.1, read on the forward strand.
CAGGAGTACAGCTTTCCTTTTCAAAAATATTACAATGATAACTATATCTTACATTGAAATACTGAAATAGTTACTACAATTATTGAGCACATTTATATGCACAATATTACACAGATTTTCCATAAAAAGGTAAGTTCATAAACAGCTTAATGAATACATATAGAATGCATATACATATATGTATAATTACCCTATTTTCACATTGCATGTAAACACCTTTATCTGCATTCTTACTGGCTTATCCAGTGTGCGCATGACTATTTACCTTCTGATGCCAAAAGCAAAGAACAACCCAACTATTTCAAAACCCGTTTATGATGATAAATTGTACAGTAAAAATTGTATTAGATATTAAAAATAACCAACTCATTGGCACATGGGCCTTCATCAGAATTGTTTACTGGAAAAGTTAAAAGAGCCTACAGCCAAATCTTCCCCAAGTAAAATATTCTGATCCCTAGAGATATGGCTCGGGTCGCTACTTCATTGTAAATCTATGGGTTTGTTTGCCAGGCAAACATCATCTGTTTAGAAAAAATAAAAGCACACCTGTCATCAACCTGCTGCATGATTTGAGGTATCCTTGATATTCGTAGCACAAGTGATGTGGAACAAATTGTGCACCAAAGTTTCAAACTTGGGGTAAAGGGTTTATTAAAATCCTTAACACCAAGTGTGACCAATACTAATACCGATGCTTGTCTTGGTAATAATTGAAGTAACTGGTGGTTTGGTGAAAACTGTGGTTACCATGGTACATTTTTGTAAGGGTTGGCAGTAGTGTTGTCACATTATCAAAATTTCAGTAGTCGTTACCGATACCAGTGAAATTTCAAGTTCCAATTTCGATACCACAGCAAAAATATGTTAATATTATAATGTGCTTTTGAACACACAAATTTAGTTATTTTTAATTATTTAATAATATTCTAATAATTACAGTTTTATTATTATTATTATTTTCCAGAACCTTTCAGATATTTCAATATTTTTAAAAGTTTAATTTAATTTCATCATCAAAATGGTGTTTGATCAATAATTTCTTAACTTGTAACAAGTAAAAGTATAATTTTTCAACATGTCATAGCTTTTTTTTCCTCCAAACTTTTATTCAACCACAATTATTATTATTATTATTATTACAGTGAATATTAAATTTTACTATACATTTGTAATATATTTTTATTTAATTTCAGGAATCTAGCTTTTATTATTAATCGTTCTTTTATTATGACATGTGTTGCCGGAAGCTTCTCTTTTCCGGATAAACTTTTAGGTCATGTGTGAAATCTCATCACGTTACACTGGCCTGTGAGTCTGACAAATGAAATGTAAGACACAATTTTGGAGTGTTTGTATTTTAGATTACTGGTGTATGTGTATGTGGTCATTTTGAAATGTTATGTTTAAAATGTTGTTACTGTGAAGCACTTTGGTCAACTCTGTTGTTTTAAATGCTATATAAATAAAGCTGAGCTGAGATTAAAGTGTGATTTAATTATATAAATGTATAGTTTACATGTGCTGCGTGGTTCACAGTAGATTAGTGCTCTGCTCTGTCATCTGATACAATGTGCCATGTATGATTATCAATGTCTGTGGAGTTTCCAGTGTTTGAGCGGTTGGATTTATATATTCATTTAAATACGCTGCTCATCCACACTAAGACTGCAGCCTTTAGCGGTTTAATAAATCACACTAGGACATGTCACGATTGATTAATTGTCCATTTCAGTGTACAAGGAGTAGCAAAGCATGCGTTCAAAATAAGCCTGTGAGCATTTTAAAGCAGTCATGTGTCCGTCATACTGCGTGCTGGTACCGGATAGAGTCGGTGCTTGGTACTACCGATACTGCAGAAACACTGGTATCATTACATCTTTTTTAATTAGTATCGACGGTACCGAAGTACCGGTACTTTTGACAACACTAGTTGGCAGATAGAGCAAGAAAGCCAACATGACGTTTCTTTTTGCACCCACAACAAATGCAAAATGTTTTGCATTTCACATGTGAGAGAAATTGCCATCCATTTAGACATTGTGTATTGTTAGGGCTGTTATTCTGAGTGGTAGCACCCCCTCTTCTCTCTCTTTCTCTCTCTCCACCTGGATGAGGCTCTTTCTGCATTGGCTTCCCAGTGCAACAGGTGTTTGCTCAGATGAGAGGAGGGACTGTGTGATAGCGCTCAGCTCTGTGCTGTGTGAGAACAAAAGATGCTTCAGTAAGGACTACAGAGATCTCAGAAACTCCCTGTGGGGGCTGGGCAGAGAGAGAGATAGAGAAATTAGGGGGTGGAGAGGTGTAGTTTCAGTCAACACTCCTTAACCCCTTCCCTGGAATTCATGGCCCAACTATAGTTTTCTATCAGAATACACATGTAACCCTGTGCAAAGTCTGTTCCGTTTGTCCCTGTTATTCCCTTTGTCCTTTTATTTTGTCATCATAACTATTGATACTTGCTATTCGCTGATACAGATAATGTACCTGTATTTTAGTAATGCTGACAGACAACAATCAAACTCACACAGGAAGAAAAAGCTAACGTATTGAGTGCACTTTACTATGTTCTCACTCTCAAGTAGTGTTGGGACATCCATAGCTAAAATTGTTTTGAAACATCCAAACAAACCAATCGTTGTTGCACCAACCGAACAAACTATTTCACTACAATTAATCGAACCCGCGAGAGAGGAAAGTGCACACCACACGTCTGCGGTATTCGGAGCATTTAAACAAGTAATAGTGTATGAGCTTGGTATCGGACCTGTATTGATATAAGTGCATCCCTAATTAATAAGTCTAATGTTTTCACAATGTTTGTTTGGAACGCCTCTAATCCTGTCTTTCTCCTCTTGTTAGGTGGTTGAGCAAGGTCCCTGCTCATCCAGAGAGGATGAAGAGGTTCCGGCGTCATGGGAATGAGTCTCAGAAGGACAAACACAAACAGGATCTCTATCAGTTTAACAAGGTGATCAAGGCCATTTCTTCTATGTAAAATATATTTATCTGTTACATGTAACTTTACCTTCATCTGAAATCGAACTGATTTTGTGCTATTCTAGGGACTAATAATAATAATAATGTTACAAGGCTATAATATTGATATAATTTCACGTTATTATTTAGAAAAACAATTGGAGTAATTTTGGCTTTCAATAAAATGCACTCTCTCGTGTTCAGAGATTTGAAAACACATATAGACATACTGGTGTGCTAAGCTTCCGAGTTTCTTGTAATGCTTCGCATTTGTTTTTCCACCACAAAAGCAGATAATCGTCCGTTTGTAGGCTGGACTCCACCTTACTAGATACTGGAACAAAACCTTTGTATATCTGGTATTAATATTTCACATGCTTTACTCTCCTCTCTGCTTTAGACTGTAGAACATGGCTTCCCCCATCAGCCCAGTGCTTTGGGATTCAGCCCCAGCCTGGAGCTCCTGGCTATCGGTACCAGATCAGGAGCCATCAAACTGTATCCACCTACAACCAGAACACATTTCCACACTTTATTTGATCTGTTGAAGTGTGTAGCGTTGCAAACATCTCGAACATTTCTACTCACATTCCATTCCCCTTTCTCTGAATCCCGAGGGCAAAGTGAGTAAGCTGTGATATTTTGATGATGTACAGAGAATTCCGGTATCTGATCTCATGTTAGTTCTAATGGAGAAAGCAAACACACCCATCATGCAGGTACTCTGGAAGGTGGAACAGTTTATATAAGTGTGTACAGTAACACTTGAGAATGCATGTTCACTTAAACATTGTTCCCATTCTGTGGTGTAGGTCCCTGTTAGTCATTACATGAGAGGAAATGGAAATTAATAATCCGGAATGTGCCCATGTTATTTGCCTATAATGTTATATTATTCATTATTAAAGGCTCTCTAGAATGCTGAAGTCTAACTGGTCAATCGGGGCATGATGCTCGCAGTCAACTGTAAACCCACTCCTGTGTGAAGTAATATCAGGTGAATTACCCCAGAATCACCAGGTTGTTTCAAAGTCCTGTGTTGTTTGAGTGGCTGTGTGTACTTCCTTATCCAGTTATAAGTTATGGAGCTCCAGGTGTGGAGTTTATGGGCCTTCATGACGAGAATGCAGCAGTTACACAGGTGCACTTCCTGCCAAATCAGGTATGCCTTTGAAATGTAATCCCATCTCACCTGAATTTTTTTTAAATTTAATTTCCGAAATCTTTGGAATATGGTTTTCAGTGAAGCATCATTGGTTTTGGGTGAGGTCAAGATGTTATTTTAAGAAATTTCTCATAAAGCACCTTGAGTGACATATTCAAATTAGGGGTGGGTGGTTTGCCCAAAATCATGGTCCGTGGTATAAGTGATATATCAAAATCTTTACCGGTTGGCATATTTCTACCATTGCATGGTATACACAGTCACACCGCCCTGCCCTTAATGAAATCATGGTTTTTATGAATGTCCTTTTGATGCAGCTTCATCTGAACGATCCTGATATCGATCCTTAAATCCCAGATCGATGCGAGTAAATCACTGACATATATGATCAGTTTTTTTACTATGCGACTAAAATGCCTGATTAGAATTGTATATATCGGTGAAGAAGTATAGCGCCGAGATCTATTCTCTGCGTGCTGAGAGTAAAAGTTTGGTATGACTCATTCCCTGTAATGTGTGAGCAAATTTTGTTGAATAATGTATCTTTTAATTTACTGTATTTTATACAGTCAGTTTTTGACCAGTTGTTTGTGCGCTCAACCGAAACATTTCTCTCTCTGAACTGCCGATATTTTAGCACTTAGTCTTCATATCATTGTAAATACATGTAACAAAATGTATAAATGCAGTATAATGTACTTTCAAACCATAATATTTATTGATGCAATGCATGGAATTTGTACATTTTAAAAAGCTTAAATGTGATAAAAAAATTATGAAAAATGAATGATACATAACATCTGTATCAATGCCCAGACCGATCCTTGTTTTTGTTTTTTGTTGTTAACATTTCTTTTTACTAAAAACAAAATAAAAATCATACATACACCAATCATCAAAAACGTATAAAGCATTTCATTACAAAATGTTTTTAATGAAGAGCACACATAGAGAATATGACTATAATGAGCCTTATTTTCCCCACGATTTCGCCAACAAGCCCCTTTTACCAAAATACCCAGCAATATCCTTCAGTTTAATTGTTTAAACATTTCATGAATAACCCAACATCAATAACTCACCTTTCATTAGGCTGTACATGGGAATATAAAATGAATTCCTCAAAATCATTGTCTTTTCTTTTAGTGTATTCTGATTTTGGCCTGTGGTTTTTGCAGGTGGAGTTTGTGACTTTGCTGGATGACAACAGTCTGCACATGTGGACACTTCAGGCCCATAGCGGCATGTCTGAGCTGCATGAGATAGGACATTTTACTCTCATTGGTCCACCTGGGTGAGTCAGAAACACGCCTACAGACTCACCTTAATCTGATATTTATTAAAGATGTCTTGAATCTACTACAAACACATACACCACCCAAAGTATTAGGCATGAGCACTGACTAACTCAGACATGACTGAAACTCACTGCTGATCTCTTTAAATATGTGTAGCTGACCTTCATGATCAAAATAGCTGTTTGCAACCTACAGTATGATGTCATATCCTATTAGCTCATGAATGACTATGCTGTTGGGATTAAAAAATGTTTTGTAATACTTTATTTTAAACCTCTGTAGCTATATAATGCTACATAACACCATGTTCAAACAATGATAAATGTTAGAATTTTTTTTTTATTAACTCTGTCGAAATAAGCAACATGACATTTTGTCGATCACTTTGTTTCATTCTGGGTAGCCCCTCATGATACATTTTTAATCATAGAAAGCCTTTAGTTATACCTTCAAAGAGTAAGATGCACCCTTAGATGTTCAACACCCCATTTCAATACATTATACTCTTTAAAAGTGTAATCATGAATATGTAAGGGTTATAAATACTACTAGATTACTACTAATAATAAGCCATAGTAAGAAATAATTAAATGTTCATCCTGTGTCTAATCAAAGGGTTACTGGTATAAAAAGCTAACACATAATGTTGTCTCTTGTGATGTCAATCACTGGCAGTGCCCCTCCCAGCATAACGCGGGTCACAGCCGTCCTGGCACACTCCTCGGGTGAGCTGCTGCTGCTGGGCACAGAGGGAGGGCATGTGTTTGTGGTGGAGGTGCCAGGCTTCAGAGAGCTGGAAGAGAACAACATTGGCGTGGAGGACGTACAGAGCAAGTGAGGCATCACACTGCTACACTTATAAATGCATGCAAAACCAACAACTGCTGTAACATGTTCTTGCAAGCTGCAAGGCACATTCTTTCATTAATATGGGGTATTCATGGCAATAAATAATACAAAGATGGAAATGCAATGAAAGGTTTAGTGTGAATGTATTATTGTAAAGCAATTATTTTTTATGCTGGCTTTGTGTGTTTAAAGGTGAATTTTATATTTTTTTGGATTTTAAGATACAAAATTTTTTTTTTTTATCAGTGCACTGGTAAACACATCCTTCAGTTCTAACTTCATTTTTGCCTATTTACACACGGCTGACATTCTTCAAATAGTTTCTTATGCAACACTACCACATGTCTGAGACGGCTTTTACATTTGTTCTTTGTTCTTTAACCTCTTTTCCTCCACTGTCCACACAGAGTTCCAGAGGAGTACGTTGGCCGCAGGAATCTGGAGTGTGTGGAGGCCCTGCAGGAGAACCCGCTAAACCCACGGCAGGTGCTGATTGGCTACAGTCGAGGCCTCATGGTTCTGTGGGATCTGGATCGCCGGCGTCCTATCCAACACTTCTTGGGCACACAGGTAACATATAATGGATTGAGAAAAATTGCTTATTTGGTTGTCATTTGAGCACTGTACATGAGATCTCATTACAAGCAGACATCTTGTTTATGTTGGTTCTAAGATGAGGCCTATAATTGTCTCTTATTTATTTCCCTGCAGCAACTGGAGACTGTTTGTTGGATGGAGGATGGAGGGAACATTCTCAGTTCCCATAGTGACGGCAGCTACTGCCACTGGACAGTGACTGGGGAGGATCCTCAAACAGAGCCTGAGAAACAAGAGACGCCGTATGGTGAGACCCATTATTGGCATGACTTTGAATTTAAATTTGGACTAAATCTTGTTTTGCTTTGAAGCCTACATGAGCAGCTACCTTTTTAAAACAGCATTCTAACCATCATGAAACCTCACAAGAAACTGATTTGGAACATCTACATAGGCAGCAACTCTGTGCAACACACATATAGCACATATAGACTATTACATTTTTTCCTCCACTTTTCTCCCCAATTTGGAATGTCCAATTACCGATGCACTCTCGAAGTCCTCGTGGTGGCGTAGTGACTCGCCTCAATCCGGGTGGCGTAGGACGAATCTCAGTTACCTCCGCGTCTGAGACGTCAATGAACAGCCTTTACGTCTGTCCATTATGCCTTTAAATGCTGTCTATTTAGTCTAGTTTTTGGAACAGAGCTACTATTTTTTTTTACTTCTATAATGTAGAATAACTGAACTGCCTGTCATTACTTCCTCAAATGAATAATTTCTCTTTACAGGCGCCTTCCCCTGTAAGGCCATATCCAAAATTATACAGCTGCCGACAAAACAAGGGTGAGTCTTTTGTATTCTTATATTAGACATTACTGCGTGTTTTCAAGCTCTCCTTAACTGATGCTGTGACAGGTGTATTTGCTTGAGGTGTCATTAACCCAGAGTGCTTCACTATGACTCATATTGTCTGGTTAATATTTAAACCTTCCACTGGGGTTCATATTTTCCACTCAGCCTTGAAATCCTCCATACTGTATTTTAAACGACTAAATTCTAAAGTCTAAATTTATCACACTGCCCCTTTGTTTTCCATTTCTTCATTGTTCTGCTTGTGTTCTCACACAATATTATCTCACACTCATGTGATTTGTAAGTTGCTAATTTGGAATGTTCTGTAAAAACCAATGGGAATTTTATTTGTCATTTAGTAGACACTCTCTTATCCAAAGTGAAGTACAGTAAGAAAGTCCCCCTGGAACAACATACGTTTTAGTGGATAAGTCAAGGGCACAACAGTGGGTGGCCAATAACTCTATCTGGGATTTTAACCTACAACCTTTAGGGTACTTCACAAGATGTTTAACCACTAAGCCACCACCACATGTAATTCTGCCAAATCGGTCTTTTGTTAAAGAGTTGTTCAAATATTGTGTCTTCTGTCCTTTCAGTCCCCCATTCCTCATCTTCAGCGGAGGAATGCCAAGGGCCAGTTACGGGGACAGACATTGCATCTCCGTCATCCACAGCAAAACCCACGAGGCACTAGACTTCACCTCACGCATTATCGACTTCTTCGTCATTTGCGAGGGAGAGGAACACAATGGTAGAGAGAGCCTGTGAGACTGAGGGGGGTGGAGGGGGGGTTTAAGCCTGGTCACTTCATGGGTTTTTACTGATCGGATTGCTGTCCGATCCTGAAATGACCATGCATAAATCCCCTCTGAGACACATTTGAGACAGATAGCGATCATTCAAGAGTTGTTTCCTCTAATGAGCTTTGTAAATGTGTGTGTTGCAGGTGACCCCAGCGCGCTTGTGGTTTTGGTGGAAGAGGAGCTGGTGGTGGTGGATCTGCAGACTGAAGGTTGGCCCGTCATCCAGACTCCCTACCTGGTGCCGTTACACTGTTCAGCTATCACATGCTCTCACCACGTCTCCTCTATCCCACTCAAACTGTGGGAGAGAGTGCAGGTGGCCGGAGCCCAGCAAAACACACACTACTCTAAGAAGGTACACAACTACATGCACACATACAAACCACAGACCAGACAGAATACTCACATAATAATTTGAACTGTATGCTGGGTTAAATGTTAACTTATGTTTGCTTCAAAGCACTCCCACAAGTGTGTCAAGTGTTGTCTTGGTGGTTTTTGTGCGGCACCATGGACAACTTTACCCTTTGACTTTCATTCTACTGAGCCATCCAGTTCTCATCTTTCTCTGCCTTTTTGTAGCCTTGGCCTATAAATGGAGGGCAGAATCTTGCTCCAGACCCTCCCCAGAGAGACCTGCTGCTGACAGGGTGAGTGGACCAGTGTGATCTATTGCTGTCAAAATTCACTGACACCTTCAATTCTGCTTTCCTTGTAAAATTTCACTCTGTAAAGTGTGTAAAATTCCCCTGTTCATAATGATGAACATAATTTCAAATGTGTCAAAATTTGTTTATTGAATACAGTAAGGGTTTTTCGATGTCACGGGAACCATATGATTAAGGAAAATGTTCTGTTAAAGGAATATTTTGTCCAAAATGAAAATCATCTCATTCTAAACCGGTAAACTTTCATCAGTGGAAGACAAAGGAGAAATTTTGTTGAATAATCGTGCTGCTCTTTTCCAGACAACAAAAGCATACAGTGACCAGAGGCTGTCAAGATGTATTAAAGTGTTCATAACAGCAGACTATGTCTTCTGAAGCCATAAAAAACTTTGTGTGAGAAACAGAAAATAATTTTTGATGCTGTGGTAGAGGTCAAGATTTTAAGTTAGATTTACCTTTAATAGATTTAGCGGACACTCTTATGCAGAACAACTTCATGTGACCGTATTTTCAAATTTGACACATCACAAGAGCTATTAATCGATTACAATTTTAAATTAAATTGATTGCATGTTATGTCGATTCATTGATAGCAATTAATTGTATACATAAATATTTGCTGAGAAAGCCAGCCCCCCCCCCCCCCCCCAAAGAATTATTCAATATATGATGATAAAATAATTATGATTAGATTTAAATAATTATAAATATATATTTAAATAATTGTGAACGGTGAGCTCTGTGCACTTTGCTAGTTTTAACACTTTTAATGACATAAACCGGTGAGATTAGATACACTCTGTTCCGTAACTGAGGACAATATGTCAAAGAATTCAAAATCCTCTGGCTCTGGAGATATTAAAAGACATTTATGTGCTCAAGCTGATGCCCCCGAGCTGGCCGTTACTCACCTCAATCCGGGTGGTGGAGGACATGTCTTAGTTGCCTCTACTTCTGAGACAGTCAGTCCGCGCATCTTATCACGTGGCTTACTGTGCATGGCACTGCGGAGACTCACAGCACGGTATGCACGCTATGTATGTCAAATTTATTTCCTTAATAAATTTGCAGAGTTGTCAAAAATATTTTTTTGCTTTGTGATTATGGGGTATGGAGTGTAGATTGATGTGAAAAAAGAAATAAAGCAATTTAGCATAAGGCTGCAACATAAAAAAATGTGAAAAAAATAAAGGATACTTTCTGAATGCACTTTTTTTTTTTTTTTTGGAGCTTGGCACATCTTGGTCACTAAGAAAAGAGCAACGTGAACATATTTCTAACATTTCCTTTTGTGTTTCACGTAAGAAAGAAAATCATATGAGTTTGGAATAACATGTGAGTTGAGTAAATAATTATATAATTTTGGGGTAAACTGTACCTTTAAGGTGTTGCAATGCCCCAGAATTGTTAGTTATGCCTTAAATTCCTCAAGTTCACTGGAAAAAGACAGAGAAACTGACTGTGGAAAAAATGTATCCTTTTCAGTCCCTTTCAATTTTAAAAAAATGTTGTACCCCTCTTCCTCTTTACAGGCATGAAGATGGCACAGTGCGTTTCTGGGATGCCTCAGGGGTCTGTCTTTACCCCATGTACAAGCTCAGCACAGCTGGAGTCTTCCACACTGATGCTGATCCAAACGATAACATGAACCAGGGCAGTGAGGGAGAGTGGCCTCCATTCCGCAAGGTTTGACTTATCTAAATCTCTGCGACTCACACTGTACTAGATAACATTATTCGAATTGTCCAGTTCATGATGCAATTTCTTTTCATATTTTTCTGAAATGAGTCAACGTTTCATTCAGTGTGTTGTGATTGGGGAGTTACTTGTTACAGGTTTTATAGCTTTGATTTTCATTTCATTACTTGTGAATATTAGGTTGGCTGCTTTGACCCATATAGTGACGACCCTCGACTCGGTATTCAGAAGATCCACTTGTGTAAATACAACGGATATCTGACAGTGGCTGGAACCGCAGGACAAGTGAGTTTTCATATGGACATGACAATCGCAAACACCGTTTGCATGCACAATTAAAATATATTCTTTACTGGTTATGATACAGAAATGGAACACTTGTTCAGTTTGTGCATAGGTTCATGGAGTTATGTTTATGTGAAAACATTCTTATTTGCTTTTTTCCAACCTGAACTTATTTTCCAGTGCATCCAGCTGTCATGGAAACTATCCTCCATGGAAATGTCCTTTTTAGCTTGACTGATTTAATTGCTCATTAACAGTCCACTACACAGCATGTCCTCATCTGCCATTAGGAAATGAGTTGTGCCCTGGTAAAGAGCTTCTCTTCAGGATCAATAGCTCTCCTTTTGTTCTTTACTAAACTACATGAGAGGTTTCAGTACTGTTATGCAAATAAACTTGGTGTACAATGTAAAGTTTTTGCCATGATTTTACGTTTTAAATGTTAGGATTATAAAATATAGATTTTTTTGTTTTGTCATTTATTCGTTGTGGATCACTTAGTGTGATATGCTCATTGACAAAAGGATTGCCAACATTTTTTCAAAGGTTGCACAGTTTTGCACATATCAATACAATTTGGTGTGTAAAACACCCTTGTCAATAGTGTCAATTGTGTCCAAAGTCTTTGCTAAGAAATATTTGATACAGCCTGACATAAAAGACAGTTGATGACATAGTCTTTGCATTTTAGTAGAGCTGTCAGAATTAACGTTCATTTTACTTAATCGATATTAATGCATTTACTGTTTTTACTGCATGAACCAAAATAAACACTTGTTGGAGGAGCAGAACTGAAGGAACTGACGCACAATTTACAACACACACACACACACACACACACACACAAAATAGTGCTTCTTGTCAGTGATAAAATTATGGAAAAAGGATCTCTTATTTATCTCTCCTTACCTCTATTTTATGTACAAAACAAGCCTTGATGGGACTTGTGATAGAAATTAAATATTTTTCAGCCTATGTACCCTCCCTAGCAACCAGGCCAATTTGGTTGCTTAGGGGACCTGGCTGGAGTCACTCAGCACACCCTGGATTCAAACTCGCAACTCCAGGGGTGGCAGTCAGCGTCAATACTCACTGAGCTACCCAGGCCCTTGAAATAAATGTATTTTGACAGAAAAAATTATATAAAGTGTCAAATTTCAGGACTTTCAAAATCTTTGATTAATTGCGATTAACTATAAAAAATTCTGCAATTAATCGACTGGCAATCAATCGACAGGATTTTCATTTACCCCAAAATTAAAATCCTGTCTTCAATTACTCACAAAAGGAGATGGCAATAAGTTAGCCTCAGTCACCATTTACTTTCATTGCAACAAAAGTGAATAGTGACTGAGGCTCTCATTCTGCCTAACATCTCCTTTTGTGTTTCATGGAAAAGTCATACAGGTTTGGAACAATATGAGGGCAAGTTATTTATAAATCTTTCAGTGATCTATCCCTTTAAATGTATATGAAATGAAGCGTCTTGTCTCTCTCTCTCTTCCTCCCACTCAGATTCTAGTTTTGGAACTGAACGATGAGGCTGCTGAGCAGATGGTTGAAGCTACAGTGGTGGACCTGCTGCAGGGTCAGGAGGGTTTTCGTTGGAAGGGTCAAGCACGTCTAGATGTGCGGGAAGAGCCAGTGCTTTTCCCTCCAGGCTTCCAGCCCTTTGCCCTGGTGCAGTGCCAGCCGCCCGCTGTGGTCACGGCAATCGCTCTGCACTCAGAGTGGAAACTGGTGACTTTTGGTACCAGCCATGGATTTGGTCTCTACGACTACCAACAGAGGAAAAACATTATGGTCAAGTAAGAAAAAAATACAACATTTTAAAAAGTGTTGCAGTTTTGTTAAAGAACAAAAGGGCAGTTTGTAACTGTAACAAAAACAAGCAGACTGGTAAATAGATAGTTTACCTGTATGTCTTCTGAACATATTAGGTTAGCCTTGTTTAATCTGGTTACTCATTAAAGAATATGATTATGTTCCGTGTTCTAACTGGTCAACTTAAAACAGCCTTATTTAAAGAATGTTCCTTTAAATAAGGGAAGTCTTTATAATAGCTACAATGTTGGTCACCATGGTGTATTTTTATCATGATAAATTCTGTAGTGGAAAAACAGCTCTTAGTCTGGTTCACTAAGTTATCCTTATCCTATTATAACACTGGGCTAGGCTTTTCATTCAAAACCTGTATTACATTAATATTTTAGAGTTGAGCATACAATTTTCTTTAATGAAGAAGGCTAACATTCCATTGTCCATTTGCAGGTGCACCCTAAACCCCAGTGACCAGATGGCCATGGAGGGGCCGCTGTCCCGTGTCAAGTCCATCAAAAAATCCCTGCGACAGTCCTTTCGCAGGATTCGACGCAGTCGGGTCTCCATGCGGAAACACCACACTAACAATGCAGCCAAGGTTCGTATCATCTCCCTTTTTTCTCAAATGTTTCATTAGTTTGTTACCACACTGTCCGCCTTAAACACAAGATAAGGCATCATGTAGGTTTGATCAGCATTACATAATAAGGGGATATTGTGAATGTTTCTGAAGCTGCAAGAGATCAATGCGAGGCTGGAGGCCGAGGCTCTGCAAGAGATGGAACTGGCGCCCGTACAGAGAAAGATTGAAGCCCGTTCCTCTGACGACTCCTTCACAGGCCTCGTCAGAACACTGTACTTTGCAGACACGTTCGTCAGTGATAGTGAGTAGCACTTTGTTCCTTATTGCATGTGATTTTTTTGTGTGGAAAACCTGGGAATTTCAGCAAATTTGCTAATTGTGATGTTTACATTTTTTTACCTGGAAAAGGCATGGAAATTTTAAAAGTCATAGATATTTCTATAGTAAATATGTGGCTTGGTATCGAAGCCTTTTCATGCATAGATAATCAGAAAATCTTCCCGATGATTATTGATCTATAACGGCATTATGCCAGTTTCATACACTAACCTACAAACTCATCAACATCACTTATCAATGTTCATTTTTGTTTGATACAAGTGCCTTGTCTTACCTGCAATGCGGAGATTCTTGTCCAGTGTGTGTCTGGCTTCAGTAAATGTTATATCCCCCCTCTTGTGGTGTTCAGCAAGTCTTTTATGCCAGACTATATTAAATGGAAGGCCAACTAACGGTGAATTTAAAAGCACTCAAATTTATATTTTGGTTTATGTTAATATATCAATGCCACAAAAATGTATTCGAAAATAACATGCCAATCAATAATCGATTTACAGATTTTTTTATGACATTCCTAGTGAATATACATTTATTTACTTTTAATAGGCACTAAAATGATCTCATTATCTCTTAAATTATCTCTTGATTTTACTCTTGTATGCAAGCCACAGTGATGTCTGAATTGTGAGCGAATAGTTCTTTTGAATCAATCAATAGGTCAAAACAGCTCACAACTTCATTAGTGAATCACTCTGAATCAATATGATTTTTAAAATTCCAGTAATCACAAATGACTGGAAAATACATGGAATTTCATTGGTCAAAAAGGATGTGAAACCTGTGGATAATAAACAGCACATAATTGCCTAGCAAAAGACCTCTATCATCATTATTTCATCTTCTTGGTTTCTCAGGTTCTCACAGTACGCCCTCACTGTGGGCAGGGACCAATGGCGGAGCCGTGTTTGCATACGTGATCCGGGTCCCCACAGTGGAACGGAGGATGGAGGATGCTGTGATGGCTCATCCAGGTGAAAAGAAAATTTAATATAAATGATATTATAATATATATAGTTCAAGCTTAAACCACATTCAAACCCCTTATAAAATAGCTGAAATACCCTTGTCACTTGCAGTGTTGGATGTATTTGATTACAAAGTAATTCATTACTGTAATCTAATTACTTTTTAGTCAATAAAAGTAATGCAACTCTGAACATTTTAAATTCTTGTAATCAGATTACAGTTACAGACTCAATTAAAGTAATTACTGTTAAGTACATTACTTGCGCTAAAGTAATATGTCTAATAGATTTAAAATATGAATTCATATGAACTGTCTGTTAGCGTTTCTGTCACAGCTAAAGGGTGTGTGACAATGAATGAGGCTTTGTAGACATTTTTAATATGAAAAACAAAAAGTAACTTAAAAGTAAAAATAATAAGTAATGTGGTTACTGATTAATTTATATTTAGTTATCTGATTACATTTTAGATAAGTAATTTGTTGTGCATTACTTATTTTGAAGTAACTTAGTATTCTATATTAATGCACCAAGTTGACAACTGTAAACCACCTACATTATTTTTGCAATTGTTAATAACCTACAGTTAGTCTTATTAACTATTAGTTTGTGTGTGTGTGTGTGTGTGTGTGTGGGTGTGTGTGTAATTTTTATCATTCATAAAGTGTGATTATATTTTTGCTGCTGTTGTATGCAAGCAATAAACCACTTTAAAGGAATAGTTCACCCAAAAATGAAAATTCTGTGTAATCTTTTAATTTTTTAATTTTAAAGATAACTATGTATAATTATTTCATCATAATTTATTAAATTATTGTTATATGAGGGGCTTTCTCAGCAAATATTTGTATATGCGATTGAATACGATTAATTGCGATTAATTAATCGGGACACCATGTAATTAATTCGATTAAACATTTTAATCGATTGACAGCCCTAATATATATATATATATATATATGGGCCTAAAATGGAAAATTATTATGCTGCTTTGTTTATCTTTTAAAAATTAGTAAGTATAAGCAACATATAAAATTACAAAATTAACCATAGATATTAATACAGTATATAGTTACTATTACTGGATACAAGTTGCAATAGGGATTCTACAGTAATGCTGTAGCAAAACCTTGGTTACTGCCAAAAAACAAACAAAAACATAGTACATTTGTGGTTACTAGTCATGGTTAATACAATATTACTGCAGTAAATCTATGGGTAGTTTTCATAAGGGTATCATTAATTAATGAGAATTAAATATCATTATCAATGTTTTAACACCTCTTAATTTAAATAAATCAGTAAAAATGGTCACACAAGCCCATTATAATACATGTCATGTCTAGATTTGTCATTGCTTGGTATGAATAACTCCCAATGCTGTTTTTCTGTCATGACATCAGGAAAGCATTGCTCCCTCTTTGAACGAGTGCTGTGACTGAATGGGTGAGCGCTGTCTGACTGCTAGTGTATTTTAGCATTTTTGTACGTCAAGATGAGCGGAAGAAAATAGTTTAGGTGCCTGCGCAACTATTCGCTCATATAATTATTATTTTCTTCTTCTAGCTCATGAGATGCATTAATATTCATGTTATCTAAATAATAAGATTTCTAAATAATCTTGTAACGCGGGGTTAAGATGGGCAAGGAGGAGGCGAGAAACCGGCTTGTCAATATAAATAATATTTTAATGAAGAACTTAAAACAAACACATAGGACAACAGACATGTCTGCTGATTAAGCTCTCTCTCTCGATCGCCGTCTGCGAGTGGCCTTTATCCCTCTTGACGGCTCAATTAGCCTGATACGGGACCGGGCGTGCGTAATCACGCGCCGGTCCCGCCCTCCACCGTGCCACAAATCTAAATAATAAAACTTCTGTCAAAAACACAAAGAAACGGCAAAATAAATATTGCTTAAATAATACATTTTGTTGGGCGCATAAAATGTTCTGGAAAATTATGGCCTGAAAACAGTTGGAACCCTGAGAAGACATTAATTGATCGACTGGAGTCGTGTGAATTACTTTTATCCTGCCTAAATATGTCTTTTGGACCGTCAAATAGCCTAGCAGTCCATTGGCACCCATTCACTTGCATTGTATGGACAAAAAGGGCAGAAATGTGCTTATAAAAGTTTGGTTCTACTGAGTAAGGAAAGTCATACGCATCTGGGATGGCTTAAAGGTAAGTAAATGATGAGAGGATTTAATTTTTTTGTGTGAGCCAACCCTTTAAGCTGCGCATTACCACAGTTATGGGGGTTTAGGTACTCCGCTTCACCAAACAACACCCTTTTAACTATGGTAAATGTTAATAAGCCAGTGTTTCTGGTGGTCTATTCCCTATGTAATACCCACACATCCACTCAAAGCCCTACACACTCAGCATTCGGATTCTTATTCAGACAGATCAGCTATCAAATTTTGCCTCTCTGTCCACAGCTAAAGAAATACAGCTGATGCATCGTGCTCCAGTCGTTGGTTTAGTGGTTTTGGATGGGAAGGGGGCCCCTCTTCCTGAACCCCTGGAGGTGGCCCATGACCTGGCTCGCAGTCCTGAAATGCATGGCTCCCACCATTTATTGGTTGTGTCAGAGGAGCAGTTTAAGGTGAGGATTTGCACCGCACAACATAATGACTATTTGCACCTCTACCCCATCATGGATTTACATATGTCTTGCTGTATTTATGTGTGTACAGCTTTTTACACTGCCTAAAGTGAGCAGTAAGTCAAAGCTGAAGCTGACAGCAGTCGATGGCTCTCGTGTGCGCCGGGTGGGTGTGGCTTGGTTTGGAAGTCGGACTGATGAGCAGTTGGAGAGCAGTCTGGTGATGCTGACCAATCAGGGTGAGCTACACGCCATCTCTCTGCCCTCCATCAAAATGCTGGTGCACCATCCTTGCATACGTAGAGAGGACGTCAGTGGAATTGCATCCTGTGTCTTCACCAAATATGGACAAGGTAAGAAACACTCTCTTTTACTCACTTTACTCTTTCCTGACGCTCTTTAAAGGTGAAGTGTGACATTTCTGTGCCAATAGCATCAGCAAATGGAATTGCAAGAAACGTGACTGTTTCCTGAACACTCCCCCTGTCTTCCATTTCTGAAACTAAAACTTTGTCTTTAGGTTTCTACCTGATCTCCCCATCTGAGTTTGAGCGGTTCTCACTCTCTACCCGCTGGGTAGTGGAACCACGCTGTCTGGTTGAGCCTCCTCTTCAATTGAGGTCCAAGAGCCCATCAAGTCCCATCCACAGAGACCAACCAGACGGATTGTCCACAGAACACAGGTGTGTGTAGTTGTCAATAACCGCTTTTCCACTATCGGGCCAGCGTGAGCCAGGGCTATCAACTGGCCAGCTTGGGCCAATAGCATCAGACCTCGAGTTGCGAGATTAAAATCGATCTGCGTTCCCACCATCAGGCCAATATCCCCGCAGCATTGCTCTGAAACCTACCCATAGTACTCCGCCCTGGTCCCAACTTCACACACCCGGCCCATTTCACAAGCAAGAATGGCTTTCAAGATGAGGCATCATGTTATTTAGAATATTAAGTTTATATAGTTTGTAAACATTAACTAGCTATGATTAGCTGATAAGTTAGTGTTGACAACTCACCAACTATAACTGCCATGGTGTCCCAAGTGCTCTCTTCACTAACAGCAGGTCGATGTCCCAGCACACCATCCATGATCTCGAACCATGAAAAGTTATTTCATTGGACACCCCTTTGTCCATTGTGTGTTTTAACGGATTTGTACTGTCCATGCTTTTTTTTACTTTTCCGGACATGTACCGTTATGCGCTGGATAAGCCTTTGACATTGACCCCACCTCAATCCCCAGTTGGTCTTGTTTGGCCAAGGGTAATCGGTGGGCCAAAGGCCACTGGTCCAGAGAAAGCCCTGAGGGGGCACAGTGAAGCCCCCAAAGTGACAGTGGGAGCGCATCTGGCCCTGGCATGCACTAGCATGCCCTAATTTGGCCCAACAGTGAAAAAGCAGCTAATGAAGAGCTATTGCTTACAGTACTACAGTATGTGCATAAGTCTTAGGCACATAAGATGTTTCACAAAAACATTTTCAGCTTTAGTGTGTCAAAAGTAAATACATATTTTAGATTCCCAAACATTCCTTTTGCTAATAGAATAGAAGAACAGAGTGCCCTGCAACAGATGGCATGGCCCTTTCAGAGCCCCCCACTGAACATCGAGTCTGGGATTAAATGAAGAAACAGAAGTAATTGAGACAGCCTTAATAGATAGAAAAACTGTGGTGAATTCTCCAAGAAGCTTGGAACATCCTATCTGCCAGCAACCAAGAAAAACTGTGTCCATGTTTACCTAGGAGAATTGGGGCTGTTTTAAAGGCAAAGGTGGTCACATCAATTATTGATTTATCTTTTTGACATTATGACATAAATTGAAAAGAATTTATGGCATTATTTTTGAAGGCGTCTTCCTTACTATGCAATATTTTTCAGAAGTGCCTAAATCTTTTACGCTGTACTATATATTTAGAATTCAGAATGATTTCCCCCTTCACTGTTGTTGGGAATTGACATAAGTTTGTTTTTACTGATGTGTGTGTGTGTGTGTGTGTGTGTGTGTGTGTGTGTGTGCTGTCTTTGCAGGAATTTCAAAAGTGAGAGTGAAGGATATGGTGAGATTCAATATGGTTTTCTAAGTGTCTGTGTTTTAGTGCAAGCTTAACATCAATACTAAAACATGCATGTTGTCAATGCTTCACTGAATGCTTCACCATGTAATAGAACAACAAGAGCTCAGTCTGTGCTTAAGAACACAATCTGTAATTGATGAAAGGTGCAACATCAATCTCTAGAATTAACTCAGAGACTAAAAGTAATGTTTGGATTTGAAATAATTTATGCACCAAAGAAAGATACAAGTATCACATGGTATAATGCAGTCTGAAATTTAGTAATTTCAGGTTACATACATACCAGGAATTAGGATCTTATCAATTGCATTGAAGGCAAATCTATATTATATGGCATTAAATAATTGCTATTATTCTAGGTAATTTGTTTTGCATACACTTGCGGTTTGTATTTTAAGCTCCTCTTTAAAGCGTTTGCAAGTTTGTGCCAGACTGATCAATGTGCTTGTGTGTTCCAGACAATTCTGCTAGACAAGTAATGGAGCATGCTTTGCTCAACGATGAGAGTGAGTACATGAGGAATAAGACATAGAATAAATGACTTGATGTCTCATAAAGATTCAGAAGTTAAGCAATTTTGTTGAACAAGCAGCTCAGAGCATATGTCAGATCAGTTTGTTCTTTTGTTTTGTGCTTGCTGTGTATGTTTTCTGACATGAAAATGTGCATAAATTGGCTTGTTTCCAGTAATCCTGGCCTGTTCTGTGCAGTGATGTGTGCATGATGTGTAACTTCCACTTGCCTGCACAATAATATTCTTGTATATTAATATCATTGTAAAAGTTTAAAGAATTTGTTTTCTGAAACAAAATATTTTGTTTATGAAATCAGATTTTGGTGAGGATTGTGTTTGCTGGACTATAGCTGTCCGCTAGTTTTTCAGTATTTACAATGTTTTAAGTGATTTGAGTATTCGTTTAAATAACATCTTGCTCTAATACAGGTGTGCTTCAGGAGATCCAAAAGTCCCTAGAAGGAGATCCAATGTAATTTTATTTATTTCAGAAAAATTAACTTTTTAATATTTATAAATGCTGGTTTGCAGTTATTAATCTGACATTTGTTTGTTTAAAGGACGCTCCTAGAGAACAATCTGAAGACTAAGCCAAAATCAGGCAATGTGTTGAGCAATGGAGGCAAGTTTATTCTTTGATTTATCCATAAATAAAAAAGTTACATTTAGAGTTTTAATTAGACAACATTTTTAAAACAGTAATTATTGCAGCACGTTACAATTATTTAAAGGGATAGTACCCCCAAAAATGAAAATTCAGTCATTGTTTACTCACCCATGTGTTGTTATAATCCCATATAACTTTATTTTTCTTAACAAAAAGGGAGAGAAAAATGTGTGCTCAGTGATGTCATACAATGGCAGTTTATGGTGACAAATAGGGTTGCAGCGGTATACCGGTTTCACAGTATACCACGGTTTGAAATTTGACGGTTATCATATCATGTACATTTGCCTATCTTCGGTATTGTGAAAAAAACTCAACCGGACAGAGATTCTCACCTGCTTATCTCTTTTCCTCATCGTCTGCCTGTCAGACGCATCAACTTGCGCCCCACACACACACACACACACACATGCAGTGGAGAAAATGTCAGAGAGAAGCGAGGCGAGGGGTCTGATATAAGTGAGTGTGTGTGTGTGTGTGTGTGTGTGTAAGTTAAAGCAGTGTTTCTCAACTGGTAGGTCGCAGTTCTATTCAGACTGGATATCAGGGAAAGAACAATGCCATGGTTCTCCATTGAAGATATTTCGGCGGCCGCACAAGTGATAGCCTATTTAAGACTGCCGAGACAGATTTAATGATAATCTTGCAGTCAGCTAAAGGCTTCTCAGCTGCACTTTCGCACGAGTGTAACAGAACCAGCTTGCGATCATGATCTGCTCTCTGCCATCATCTCTCTGCCGCCCGTGTTCAACAACTGGGCTTCACTTGAGCGTAGACCTCAAAACTGATGTGACCAATTTCAATTCTAGGGAGACTTTTCTAGTTTAAAGCGTTACAGAGGAAGTCAAGTCGAACCTCTCAAACAGCAGGCAGCCCTGACATGCCAAACAGCACTGATGAGGAAAAGAGCAACAGTGTGTTATGCGGAAATATATATATATATATATTTTAATTATACATCATCACCTTTACAAAATTGTTTCATTATTTTACATGAGTAAAATTAACTGTTATATTTGACAAAATTATATAGTTTCATATGAAATTATTTAAAGGTAGAATCTATTAGACCTCATTTCATGTCAACAGTGGCAGTTGTAGATAAAGTTTCAAGATGTGTTTCAGCTAGTATTTATTTCTTCATAAATAATATAATTTGTTATTATTACTATTATTCAAGACTAGCTACACTGACCTAACCATGGTAATGAGGAGCCTTTCCTCCTGTGTAATATGTACGTTCTGTTTGAATTATCTTTGAAATTAGGAAACAATCAGGATAATAATGGGCTCATTATTAAGTAAATATGCTCTTCAATTTTTAAAATGGGGGAGAGAAAACTTCCTGTTGCTTTTGTTGTTAACATCAACAACAAAAATAATGTCACTTGATGCACGTCCTTGAACTTAAAAACCATGAACCTATGTATTTACTATGGAGGGTCACCACTTGACGTCCAATGTAAAATCTGTCCTGAAGCAAAACCAGTTGAGAAACACTGAGTTAAATGTACAGACAGGAGCAGTCTGGCTGCTCTGTCGCGCACCTACAGTATATGTTAACTGTTAATAATCATAAGACATTAATCAAAAGCTCACACAGCTGATGTTATTTTCATTTAGTAGTTAATTTAACATGCTATGCTAACATGTAAACTAACATGCTTTAGTTATATAACATTACATGCTATTTTTTTATAATTTTTATAATTTGGTTTATTTTAATTCTGTTAACTTTCTTATTTATTTTATTGTCAAAAGGTAGACGTTTTTTTACACATACTTCAAGTAAAAAAAAGTGGTTTCAAGTTTCAATTATAATTAAGTGTTTGCTCATCCAAAAAAAAAAAACTTTCTGTTTTCACTCCTTTAAGGGTCATTGTAACTGATAATAATTGTGTAATACCATGAAACTGTGATATTTTCTGAGATGGTTATCATACCATGAAAAACTCATACTGTTGTAACCCTATTGACCAACTCTTCAAGCTTCAAAAGGACAAAAAAGTATAATTCAGAAGTCTAATAAATTATAGTATGTAACTCATGTCTTGTTTTGAAGGAATTCAATAAGGTTTGGTGAGAAAAAATACTAAATCGAACCTATTATTAAGCGAAACTCCTGACCGACTGTTGATCTCCTGTGCACGTACATGAGTCTTAGCACAAGAGCAACAGTTCTTACGCAGCAAACTTAAGATGAGGCGTTCAAGCGAAAATTAGTTTTTGATTCGCTTCAATAGGTCCACCAGCAATATCAACAACAGAAAACGCAACATACAGTAGTTTACATACAACTTAGTCAAATACATTTAAACTCACATTTCCTGACATTTAAACGTAGAAAACATTCACTGTCTTAGGTCAGTGCCACCCCCAATCTTCACAGTTGGGATGGTGTTCTTTGGCTTGCAAGCCTCACCCTTTTTCCTCCAAACATAACGATGGTCATTATGGCCAAACAGTTACATTTTTGTTTCATCAGTCCAGAGGACATTTCTACAAAAAGTAAGGAATTTCAACCACAGATGTTGATAGAATTCCACAGTGTACCTTTAAAAGCTACTATTATCTTCTAATCCTTGTCTTTACTTTGAGCTTAATATTCATTGCACTTTTTTTCAACTCCGTTGTGTCCACAGATTGAGCCTTTTTTTCCCAGTGCCTGAATGAATCTGGATCCGTTCTTCATTCCAGAGTTGCTTTTGGTCTGATCACTACTGCTAGTACCACTACTGCTAAAAGCTTTGCCCTGGTGAGAGGAACCTCCCAATCTGAGCTTCTGCACCCAGGGGGACGTGATAGAGTGAGGGACCACCACCTGTGCCTGCTAAGACCAATCACTGTGTCTCTTACTCAATCCATTATATGCTGACCAATCACCGTTCTCACCACCAGCGTCCACCTCGCAGACCACTGTTTGCATTTGCACCCTTTCAAACTGAGCAAAAGCAGTGGAAAAGTCATGGAGGATGAGGACATTTTTTTAAACTTTTAACTTAATTTTAAATGCATGATTTTCTTTTATACCAGATTAAGGACTTCTGAGTCTGCATAGATGTGTATAATATGTGGGAAAAGATGTCAATGGCTGACAATTTAGGGTAGGACGACAAGGCAACATTAGGATTTGCACAAAGTTGCTGTTGAACTATAGATGAAACATCCTACCGAGTATTCCACAAGACATAGTGTTGCCTTTTCCTCCGTCCTCACCAATGAGATCAGTGGGTAGATAAAAGTTCTTATAGGTACTTTGACAGTAGTAGGTACTTATAGGTACTACTGTGTAGTACATATGCTGTAGCTTCTAGGGTGTACAGCTTTCTGAGGGGCTAGGTTTTTAATTTTGTTTTTGTTTTTTCATGTAAAAAATTTTGTTCTGCCAATTATGAATGATGTAATTTAGGAATGTAATTTTTAAAATATTGTAGTCAAAATGTTTTAATATATGTGTATATGAAAATCTGTACTTGTTTTAACAGTGGGTTCATTTTAAACTGACTGGGGTTGTATTTTCTGAACTAATTAAATATCTGGGGGTGGGGGCGGGGTGGGGGGGGGGGGGTTAGGAATAAAATATATTTTTGTAGAGACATGATTATGTATGAGAAGAACACTAATTGTTATCCTTTGTAACTTCACACTACAGTCTAAGTAAAAACAAATTTCACACCTACTGTCTGTACTGCTTTCATCATTTCTATTATCATATTCTATTCTGTTCTATTTAGAAGATTATTTGGCTTTATGTATTTAAAAATATAAAGAAATAGTCTTCAAACAAGTTCAGTTTGTTTTAATGCAGAATATAGCCTAAAATTCATAAACATCATAAAAAGCCATCTTAAAGTTGAGTTTGTGTCCAGGCTTCAGCTAAAGAAACTCCGTTTGTGCAGTTTAGTCCATTGTAAATAAACAATAACGTTATGATTACATAATGAGATTAATAAAGTTTAAAGACACATTTTTCATGTTGGCTTGTCAAATCCTTGTCTGAAAGTTTAAACGTTTAAAAGCTTAGGGATAGATGGACAAAAGAAAAGATGGATAGAAAAGAGATAGAGAGATAGTGGACCTCTACAAGTCTGGTTCATCCTTGGGAGCAATTTCCAAATGCCTGAAGGTACCACGTTCATCTGTACAAACAAGTTATCATACCGCTCAGGAAGGAAACGCAGTCTCCTAGAGATGAACATAGTTTGGTGCGAAAAGAGCAAATCAATCCCAGAACAACAGCAAAGGACCTTGTGAAGATGCTGGAGGAAACAGGTATACAAGTATATATATCCACAGTAAAACGAGTCAGATATCAACATAACTTGAAAGGCTGCTCATCAAGGAAGAAGTATATTTTGCTTTGTTATGTGTTATGTTTGATAACGTATAAATAATGGTTTAATGAGAAACTCAAAAGACAAACACATAAGGCGACGGACATGTCCGTAAGGATCTCTCTCTGCCGCACCACCCTCTGCGATCGGCCTTTATCCCTCTCAGCGGCTTGATTAGCCTGATACGGGACCGGGTGTGTTGAGTCACGAGCCGGCCCCACCCTCCGCCCTGCCACATCAACCAATAAAAATGTTAATCTGAGAAGACATTTGGGCCACAGTTGAGCACCACAGTCTCATACAGTCCTCTACAGTTGTTTCAGATGTTCATTTCAACCACTATGCTGCAAACTATTGTAGAGAACACAAACGCCTATGGAGCCCAGCACCAGGACGAGGAGCCGTGGTGAGATATTTCAGTGGAGGATTTGAACTGGTGATTGTGGTTCGCATGCGTCTGACAAATTTACGCTCAGCGGTTTCCTCTTGGGGGGGGGGGGGGGGCTGCGGTATGCGCTTCACTGCACAAGTGATATCTTAGAAGAATTTTCAAGCCATCTTAAATGCACACCACCTCAATGATCCCAAAGTGGACATTGAGAACGACAAGTAAAGGGGAACGGCAGCCTACGACCCAGTGCGTAAAATCAGATTGTTGTACCAGGAATTAAGAGATAAGTGCAAGAACCTGTATCATTCATCCCAGAATCTCGCTGTCGGAGAGAATGGTGGCATTAAATATCAGGAAGGGCTTCAAACCAACTACAGTGGGGTATAAATTGTTCGCATTGACTAACTTACACTGTGCCTATACGTAGAATTTCTTTGTGTCCAAAGGTAAATCGCCTGTAGCTCAGAGCAAGGGACTGGGTGTTTGAATTGGTGGATGATAAGTTGTTGGGGATGGGCTACAGGCTGTTTGTCCACAGTTTTTGCACCAGCTCTGAACTCTTCAGAGACCTCCTAAAAAATAATATCTGGGCTTGTGGCCCTGTCAAAAGAATGAGCTTTCCAAGAACTACTGTGAACAGACTGCCAAGAGATGCTCCCAATGGCAGTATGCGTTGGTTTCAGGATAACAAGCTGTTTTTTATGGAGTGGAAATATTCTGAGAAATTTCATATGTGCTCCACCTTCCATAAACCCTATGGATGTGAGAGGATTAAGAAGAAAGTAAAGGGACGGGACAGCCGCAAGTCAGCTGTGGAAATCCCTATTCCAGATGCTGTGGCAGATTATGGAATGTTGGTGGAATTTAGGCTATTTACATATTGCGCCAGAGTATTCACTCTTTAGTATGTTGTTTGCTTCTTTAAATTTTAAAATCTAACCATTTTTATTTCCGTCTAGGCACATGGAGGCAACAGATGTGGCAGATTATTTCGCATTACACCTGTCTGCAAGAATCCAAGAAGTGGTATTAAGCCATTTCCTCTTTTTTATGTCATTTTGGATAAAAGCGTCTGTCAAATAAATAAATGTACAAAACGTAAATTTTTATCCTCCACCAACCAATGGTCAAGTTGAAGAATGAAAAGCTCCTGACCTAGAAGCCAGTCCGATAGAGGCTTGTTCTTGAACTTGCACACAGTGGTTCGTCAAAAGATGCTCCTACTATTGCTAAACAAAGGCCAAGTAAAAAAACTCCCGACAGCACAACTAGAAGGTGACAGTTGAAGAAAGAGAAGCCGCTGACTGAGACATCATTCCGGGAAAAACAAATTCATCAACTGCGGCTTCTCCTGTTGCTTCACACTGGCCAAAGTACAGTACTACCAATCAGAAGTGCAGACTCTCAAACTCTCGTCATGTGTCAGATGTGTGACGTACCATTGTGCTTTCTGCCCAAGTGTGATTGTATCAACATTTGGCATAAGCAAAATCTTTCATTTAGTTCTGTAATTTAAATTTGCCCTCATTGATTGAAGAGCGTTTTTCTTGTAGTTGCGTTGTCGCCCTTTTCTAATAAAATTACTAATAAAGTTATACAGGTACTTGCTGGAACAGTACAATACAGTGAAGGGATTTTCTCCTTATAATTTTTGATTGGTGAACAACTTTGCAGCAACATTTGTCTGATATTTTTATGGCTGCTTATAATGGGGTTGTAGCTTATAAACATTTGAAAATAAATGACCCCAGTTGGACAGATCAGTTGTCATACATATTCAACCGGGAGCTTTAATCATCTATTATTGAAAGACTCTTTGTTCCCTAATCGCAGTAGCTCAACTGTTTGGCTGATACTGGATACCTCCTTTTAAAGAATACTGAAGAATAGCTGTTTACACCATAATAACTTGCAGCTTAGCCATTGGAATAAAGAAAAAGTTCATAATATATGCATTGACTAGTAGCTTTCATATTTGAGATTCGAATGTAAAAAACACCATAGACTATATTTTACATTGCTAACAGGAATGTGAAAGTGAATGATGGCTGAGGCATAACATTTTGCCTTACATCTCCTTTTGTGCTACACTGATCAAATTCATATTGGGTTTGAACAACACAAGGGTGAGCAAATGTTAATTTTTGTGCCTTTAGTGACCTGTAAAGACAGTATTTAATAATACGGTATCTTTTAAAACACTCTTTAGTCCAACAACATAAAGAAATGTCACTTAAATATGCTAGAAAATACTAACTTAATTTCACCACACAGATAATCTTAATACATAGATTGTAAAGTTTTGGAAGACATTTCTTTGGGTTCTCAGAGGCACACTGGTGGAATTTCTTTGTACGTATGTGAGCATCTGCCACTGTCTCTCTCCTCTCTCACGTATCAACACCTTTTGTCACCCCTACTGTGAAGCCTCTCACATTTCCACCGTGGGTTCAGCAGCTGCCGATATGAATGGGTCCATAACTATATAGTGTGACATCAAATATAAATTATTCACAAGAGCACTTGAATGTTGTGCATACTTGTCTGTGTGATTGTGTTGTGTCAGAGAGACTGTGTATGTATTTGGGTCTAGACGCAGTTTCAATCCACAGAGTGTGTCAGTGATACCAGCGGTTTGGGACTAGCAGAAGTACTTACCAGACCCCCACAATGCCTACTAGGTACCTGAGAAGGCAGGTGAGTCATCCAGTATTATTCTGGTGTAAGCTTGCAGTGTTTGGGTATGTATTGTGTTTGTACTGATTGTTTAAGGTCAATAAAGATCCTCTTCAGATTGCATGTTAGTTAAAGGAATATTTTTTTGAAAAAGAAATGGCTGTAGAATTTTTATGGTTCTCACATGGCATTTAATTGCTTGATTGTATATTTTTAAACCTCTGTTTAAAAAGTGCAAATTCTAAGCTGGCGATTCTGTTACAAGTGTAACAATGGTTGATCGTTCTTTATCTAAAGTCACATCTCTGATCCAATCGGCATTATTTAGAGTGATGATCTAAATACCTGAAACCCAGTACTAATGATGACCATTAGGCCAGGTATACCTTGCACTTTAGTTGAAAGACGTGGTATAATGTGATCTTGAACCCCTGGTAGTTTAGGTCCCCAGTGTGCATCAGTTTCACTGACCAGCACAAAGGTTAAAACATTTAGTGAAATCTTTGCAAAGAAATGATCAGTCTATAGATGCTAAGCATTTTATTATTTGTTTGAGAAACTGCTATCCGTTTGGTTATAATATTTAGTTTTCAATATCTTCCTGATGCATCTTTTTATGACATTTATCTTTGATTTTTTTTATATAATTAGGTCATTAAAGAAATGTCTTGACATTTGAATAAAAAAGCCAGCAAGTTAACCTGTAAGGTCAGTGTGACCCAGAATTATGCCTCCAACCAAATCACCTAGTAAGGCTAGAGGAGGGAAGAACAAAGTGGTTGCTGGAAATACAGACAAACAAGAACCAATTCCTCCCAAAAAAGGAGGCAAGAATGCATCCCAAGGCCTCTCAGACACTAAAGAATGTACAAGTGGGAAAGGAAAGGGTAAAAAGGAAGAGATAGCTAGGAATGGGAAGTACAGAAAGAATGAGGAGAAGAAAACTGTGAAGAAAGACCAAATCGAGGCTCCAGAAAATGAAGAGATACAATCCTCTAGGCAAATAGCCAAAGGGAGGAAGCAGAATGGTAAAATCTTACCTGCAAAGGTGACAAGCAATGGTGTTAAAGGTAAAATAAGAGCTGGGAAAGGTGTCAAATCAAAACCTGACCAGAAACAAAATGCAGGCAAATCTCCTGCAAAAGGTGCAAGAAGGAAAGTTAGTAAAGTAGTGGACACAGAAGAGGATGAATCAGAAAGTGAGAGAGCAGAGAGCTCACAACAAGAGAGTGAAGAAGATGGTTCAGATAACAATAAGGAGGGGTCAGATTGTGTGGAGAAGACTGTTGAGACTGATGTGAGCATAGTTAGTGGTGAAGAAGAGCTGTCAGACACAGACAAGAAAACAGAAGGGGAAGAAGAAATAGAAGAAAAAGAAGAAAAGGAAAGTGAAAGAGAGGACTATATCGATGGACCCTCTGAAAGTAAAGTTAAAGAAGAACCAGAGGAGGAACCTGCTAGCAGTGTGGAAGAAGTATACTCTAAGGAGGTGCTGAGCGATACTGGGCAAGGAAGCACACAGGGAGAGATTGGTAGTTCGTCTGTGAAGCCAGGACTGCTAAACCTGACTGCCCACTTTCAAGGCCAGAAAAAGAAGTTGAAATCCAAGGTACTACAAAAGAAGGCACCCTCTAAAAAAGAGCAACCTAAAGAAAGGTCTGTGGCTTCAGAAGTCCTAATTAAGGGAATGGCTCTTTCCAAAGGTGACGCCACTAAAAGTAAGTCTCAAATTCTACAGTTGGCAAGCAATAAAAAGGACATTAAAAAGGCAGAGGAGGTATATCAACAGGAAGATCAGGCAAAAGCCCTAACACAAGGCCCGAAAGGATTATTGAACAGACAGTCTAGGAAGCTATTTACAATGAAAGGCAAAGGAAAAGACGATAAAAAGAAAAATGCCAAAGAGGAACCACCAAAAGACACTGAACATGAATTAACCGATGAAGAGCAAACAGAGAAAACAGTAGAGGACGCAACAGAGCCCAAAGAGGCAATGCCTTCAAAGTCAACAAACCGTTTAATGGCACAGAAAAGAGGCATGACAACTTTGCGTCGTGTCTCAGGTTGGATTCAGAAGAATATGCCAAAGGGCATCTATGTTAGAAGAAAATTGTCAACAGTCACCCAAGCAATTGGGATCTCAAAATGGCTCCCTGCTTTGGTATTGAAGAAGAAGAGTGGCAGCACAAAGTCAAAAAAGAGTCTTCTCAGGCACAAGATGGTTATGAAAATGGCAAGCAGTGGTGGAATATCAAAGAAAAAGGTATCAAACTCAGATGATTCCAAGACAGAAGAGACGTCCATTCTCCAGGATACCACAGCTGACAACCAGGTTGATTCATCTGATGAGCCACAAGACTTGGATGAAAAGGCCAACTCAGGAGATGCCAAATATGCTATTGTATTCCCCAGGATGAACAAAATTGGAAAAGTAAAGGAAGCCACTGGTACATTGACTAGCACCACCACAGACAATGGTGCTACCACAGAGCGTAAGCCACCAAAGCCTGGTGCCCGTTTGGTTCTTCCAGTAAAGCCAGACCTCAGCCTTCTAAAGTCCATCAAGAAAAATGCACAAGAAAGTGATCAAAGTGGCAGCCCAAACACACGAGTGACCGAGAGGCAGCCAGAGGTCAAAGCCGACAACAAAGAGCTAACATTAGGCATCAAAGACGGTACAAGTGTCCTGCAAGCGGCCAAGGGAAAACTTGGGGGATCTCAAATAAATATCAACAAGCTGTCTATTTCCAAGCCTTTGCTTAATGGTGGTGTGGGTACATTACAGAGCAGAGAATTAGAAAGGAACGAGAGGAATGTGGGGAACACATCAACAGAATCCGAGACATGGAGGGATGGTGTGAAGCGACCTTCTTATGAGGAGGATGCAGACCGAGAGGTGGCAGAATTGATGGGTGATGGTCTTTTGCCCTCAGCTATGGAGCTACACTGGGCTCAGAATCACCAGATGTGTGGTGATCCTCAAGACTGGATGCACCCAGAGAACCTCCTGTCCCATCAAACGGTGGAGAAG
This sequence comes from Moxostoma hubbsi, assembly GCA_032164185.1. NCBI lineage: Eukaryota > Metazoa > Chordata > Actinopteri > Cypriniformes > Catostomidae > Moxostoma > Moxostoma hubbsi. The sequence goes on from JAVLUX010000035.1 coordinate 10,863,913, forward strand.
CTCACTAAATGGACAGTGTATCAAGATGAAGAACATGCCCACACCATTCCAGTCCATAATGGCAGAGGCCCGTGGGAATCCGAAGATCCGACCCAAAACATGTTAGAGGGGAGACTTAACAGCACACAGGTATGAAACAAGTGCATTCATACAATTATTCCACCTGCAAAATAATTACAAAATAACTTTTTTGTGGTCCACTTCCATGTTGCGCTACTATTGACCCTCTTGTCCAAACAAATTTCTGTAAAGGGATGGTTCACCCAAAAATTTAAATAAACACAAAAGGAGATGTTTGGCATAATGTTATCCTCAATCACCATTCACTTTCATTGTCTGAAAAAAAGATGCAGTGACACTAAATGAGGATTGAGGCTAACATTCTACCTAACATCTCCTTTGAGTTACACAGAAGCAAGAAAGTTGTTCAGGTTTGGAACAACATGTGGGTGAGTAGATGAAGACAGAATGTTATTATTTTTTTTATTTTTTTTGGTGAACCATCCGTATAAAGCTCTTTAAAATCTCACAATCAGTACTGACAAGGTTGACATTGCTAAATGCTTAATTCTGTAATTATATTACTCATTAACCTCTAACCAACTGCTTGCAGTGGGTAGCCTTCATTAGGGATGCGATGATAGTTAATAGTTGATAGCGACACAAAGACAACCAAAATTTTATTGTTTGATTCTGAGCAGGAAAAGTAGTGGGTCTGTGGACTAGAAAGATTGTGGGTGTTATCCCAATGTCTGCACACTGGGGGCACTTAGTGACTTGCTCTCCTTACTCTCTCTGTCAGGTACTGATGCCAGGAAGTGGCCAGGCTGTGGAGGTGGATGAGGTGGAAGATTTGGCACAGCTGGAGTGAGTTATTACAGTATCACTTTATATACACTTCATCATGTAGTAAATAAATCACACCTGCTTAAGAGGCTGTTTTACTGTGTCGACCAGCTTGTCTCCCTGCCTGACAAGCTGACAGGTGCTCAAACCCCTCTAAAACCAGACAACAGACCAGCTTAAACAGCCAGGCCATGCTAAGAGACCAGTCAACCACCTTAGACTGGTTTAAGCTGGTTTGAGCCTGGACATGCCAAGTTGTTTTAATTGATTCATACTAATGAAACGTCAATGTATTTCCAGAGAAGTGTGTGAGAGTTCTGTTCTGCTGAATCTTAAGAAGCGGTTTCATCGAGACTCCATTTATGTATGTATTGTCTTGTCTTATATGTCATATATGAACTCACCCAGATGTATCCTTTAAATGGCTATGCTCTCCTCCTAAAAGTCATAACCTTACTATGTGTCTTTTTTACTTTATTTAAACAAACAGACATATATTGGCAATATGCTCTTGTCCATTAACCCCTTCAAGACTCTCAGTATCTACACTGAAGAGCTGAGACAGCAGTACCAGGGTAAAGATAAGCACCATAATCCACCGTGAGTGCTTTCACTTTGAAGACAAGCTCAAGCTGTATGTTTGGTTAAAGATGATCTTTTTTTGCCATATTAGCTGTGGGAAAAGTATGTGTTTATTGCATGCTGGCCCAAGAGTTTAGCAGCAGTAATGATGGACTCATTTGTGCCGCCTCTGCAGTCACATTTATGCTATGGCAGATGCAGCATTTTGCCAATCTCAGAGTACAACCCAGGAGCACTGCATCATCATAAAGTGAGGAGGATTAAGAGTATGATATATACATACACATATAAATTAAATGTGCATACATATGCATATACATGTACAAATGCATACACACGCGCGCGCACACACACACAGGCATATATATATATATATATATATATATATATATATATATATATATATATATATACACACACACACACACACACACACACAGGTGGCCGAAAGTTTGGATTAATGTACAGATTTTGCTGTTTCTGAAGGAAATTGTTACTTTAATTCACCGAAGTGACATTCAACTGATCACAAAGTATAGTCAGGACATTACTGATGTAAACAATAGCACAATCACTATTTGAAAAAAGTCATTTTTGATCAAATCTAGACAGGCACCATTTCCAGCAACCATCAACCAAACACCTTATCCTTGAGTAATCATGCTAAATTGATAATTTGACACTAGAAAATCACTTGCCATTATATCAAACACTGTTGAAAGCTATTTGGTTCATTAAATGAAGCTCAACATTGTCTTTGTGTTTGTTTTTGAGTTGCCACAGTATGCAATAGTCTGGCATGTCTTAAGGTCAATATTAGTTAAAAAATGGCAAAAAAGAAGAAATAAACCGCTTTCTCTAGAAAATCGTCAGTCACTCATTGTTTTGAGTAATGAAGGCTATACAATGCTTGAAATTGATAAAAAAAAAACTGAAGATTTCATACAAAAGTTGTACACTACAGTCTTCAAAGCAAAGGACATCTGGCTCTAACAAGGACAGAAAAATACATGGAAGGCCAGATGTACAACTAAACAAGAGGATAAGTACATCAGAGTCTCTAGTTTGAGAAATAGATGTCTCACATGTCCTCAGCTGACAGCTTCATTGAATTCTACCCGCTCAACACCAGTTTCATGTACAACAGTAAAGGGAAGACTCGGGGGTGCAGCCTTATGGGAAGAATTGCAAAGAAAAAGCCACTTTTGAAACAAAAACAAAAAGAAAATATTAGACTGGGCAATGAAACAGACATTGGACAACAGATAATTGGAAAAGAGTGTTATGGATCTTAACCCCATTGAGCTTTTGTGGGATCAGCTAGACTGTAAGGTGTGTGAGAAGTGCCTGACAAGACGGCCACATCTATGGCATGTGCTACAGGAAGCGTGGGGTGAAATATCACCTGAGTATCTGGACAAACTGACAGCTAGAATGTCTATGTCATTGCTGCACATAGAGGATTTTTTTATGAGAACACTTTGAAGTGAAAATTTTTCTCAAATTGTAGTAGTAATTTTCATGCTATTTATGCCCTGACTGTACATTGTGATCAGTTGAATGGCACGATGGTGAATAAAAGTACTAATTTCTTTCTATATGAGCAATATCTGTTCTTTTTTCCAAACTTCTGGCCACGAGTGTGTGTATATATATATATATATATATATATATATATATATATATATATATATGTATGTATACACAAATAATTTGGCCTGTATTATGGATGTGAATGAATATGAATTATGTTCCATTATTTGCCATCTGACAGTGGGCAGAGTGGTTCGGGAAAGACAGAGGCTGCCAAGCTCATTGTCCACTACCTGAGTTCCATGTATCAGGGCAGAAACGATAAATTACGCCAGGTAAAGTAATATATCAATCCATATAGTGTATTGTTAAAGCTATGTTCTGGGTTTAATACAAGTTAGACTCAATTGACAGCATTTGTTTATTTAAAAACAAAAGGACAAAAAAACGCTGTTACAGGAAGAAACTTAATCAATGGAAGTGAATGGGACCAGTAATATTAATATGATTTTATTGTGTTAAATTCAGGGATTTACAGTCATTACAACATGTACTAGATTATAGTGTTTAGCAACATCACCATGACAACAAGATTATAATATTGGGTATAACTTTACATACATCAGGTTAGAATGCAATTTTGTCTTTGAGCTTAACTTGTATTGAACCTTCTTTTAAGTTTTTTGAGCAATTTTAAGATAGAATCACATAACTCCTGAGATTTCACTCTCATTAGCCAATGGAGGTTTTGCCAATTCTTGAGAGCTTTGGAAATGCCAAGACTATACTTAACAACAACTCTAGCCGATTTGGAAAGTATCTACACATCCATATACGCCAGTAAGTGTATTGCATGTTGTGGCTCTGATTAAAAGGGGCTTGGCCATTAAATGACCATACCACTGTATGATCTCAATTAATCACCTTACTTTTTTTCAGTGGTGTTGTAGTTGGGACATCTTTGTCAAAGTATCTCCTTGAAAAGTCACGAGTTGTATTTCAGGTATATAGTTTATTCATTAGCTGTGATTTGTGACACCTTACATATGAATTGAGTTCATGATAATCAACAGATGATCATTTGTCCTTAGCCAAAATGTATTTATGCTCTAAGTGACGTCAAACTGTAAATAATGATGAGTAACTGCTTGCAGAGTAAATAAAGCTTTGTCCATTTAGGCCAAGGAAGAGAGAAACTACCATGTGTTTTATGAACTCCTGGCTGGAATGAATGAGTGGGACAAGCAAGATCTTTACCTGCAAGGAGCTGAGACCTACTTCTATCTCAACCAGGTAAGAGAAGAGCCCTGGTTTATGTAACCCACTGGTTTATGATGCTTGTTCCTGCTCTAATATGTCTGATATTCCTGATTTAAATGCTTTGTTAAGGGCAGGGCTTGTGAGCTACAAGGGAAGCATGAGAAGCAAGATTTCTTGCTCTTGATGCACTGCCTGGAGACAATTGGATTACATGCAGATCAACTTGCAACCATTTGGGCCATTCTGTCATCCATTCTGCAGCTGGGCAACATTTGCTTCAGTTCTTATGAGGTGTGCGTGCCTGAATCACTCCAATGGGGGATATTTAGGAATCAACAGGAAATCAAAATAGACCCTTTTTACTTCATACAAATTCCTGGTCTTATTGTGAATGATTAATCAGTGCATGTTTTTTTAAAGAAATAACATAATAAAAATTCTTCATAGTCCTTCATCAAAATCTAATAACTTTTGCTTCTCCTCTGACATGTCCTCTTATTTTTCAACTCCTCCCCTCCAATGAGTTTTCCACATGTCACAATCAACTGTGAAAGGTCCTGCCCCATGTTTGTTCTTGTGTAATATCCTGTGTAAAATCACTTGCAAAATCACTTGTCACATTGCAAAAGTAAAAAATAGGTAGCGAACACCATTTCAATTTGAGGTCTATATTGTTCTATATTCAAAGGGCTGTGTGTGTTTATCTCCTCCCAAAATTAGAGTGAATCGTTTGAGATGGCCCGTATTTTCAGTGAAGCCGAAGCTCGGAGAGTGGGAAACCTCTTGCAAGTGTCAGCTGAGGCCTTACAGATTGTCATCACTCACCGGGTTACAGTGAGCATCAATACGCACTCTCACACTCTAAAATTCACATTTGTGAAATTCCCATGGCCTCTGATTTAATGAGAAGGATAAAGCTGCAGACAGAGCTCCAAAAAGGGGTGGGAGCTCCAAAACGCCAGCAAAGAGGATCCCCTAACCTAACCCTTTTCCTAACCGTGAGTGGATGTGAACCCTTCTGGAGTAACCCGCCCTCTTTTGGAGATTCCGCCCCCATTTGAAGATCTCCAGCCTGCAGCTATACCTACTTGAATTTAATTGAACAGAGGTATCTCCTACTCATCTGTTTGCACAGGAAACATCTTATGATAGGATCTACTGCCCTCTATCTGTGGAAAGTGCCATTGAATCCAGGTTAGATGCTGTAATTATATTGTTAAGGATGTTAATAAAGTAATATTATTACGTCACCTTTTATAATGATTTTTCAGTGATATAGCTGAGGAAAGGGTGTAGATTTGGCTTGAACATTACATATTTCCATTGACCATGATTATATTTTTTGGAGGGGATCAATGGCCCTGAGCCAAGGCACAGAATTTTTAGAATACTGACACATTGCTCTTGCTTCAGAGATGCCATTGCCAAGACGCTGTACTCTGTGTTGTTTGATTGGATGCTTGAACGCATCAATGAGTGGTTGATCCCCACCGAGATGGACAGCACTGTTGGCGTCGTGGACATATACGGCTTTGAGGTATTCGTCCTCTCATAATGAACCTAAATTAATATTCTGGGTTTATTATGAGTTCAATTGACAGCATTTGTGGCATTATATTGATTACCAAAATGAATAATTTAGACTCTTCCCTCCTTTTCTTTAAAAAAGCAAATTTCAAGGTCACAGCCAGGCACTTAAACTAGAAGTGAATAGGGCCAATTTTTGGAGGGTATAAAGGCAGAAATGTGAAACTTGTAATTTTATAAAAGCACTTGCTCTCATTCTTCTGTTAAAACTCGTGATTTATTTGAGCTGTAGAGTACAGTCATCTTAGGGTTTTATGGTTTTTTGTCATTACATTGTCATGGCAACAAAGTTGTAAAATTGGCTATATCTTTTCACAGAAAAGGTTAGTAAGTGATTTTATCATACTAAAATCATGTTAACATACATATTGTTTGAGTCTTGTGGCTAAACCTTTCAAACAGTGAGTATTTTAACGTTTATGGATTGGTCCCATTCACTTTCATTGTAAGTGCCTCACTATAACCCAGATTTTTGAGAAGGTGCAGGGGGAGTCACGTGACACCATGCGAGGTTCAGATGTGTGAATGGTGAGATCTGCGCACTTTGCTAGATTTAATACTTTTTATGTCATAAACCAGTGAGATTTGTCACACCCTGACCCTTAACTGTTCTAAGAAGACAATATGTCAAAGAATTCAAAATCCTTGTGCTATGGAGAGATTAAAAGTCACTTACGTGCTCAAGATAATGCCCCTGAGCAGCAGGCCCCAAGCCAGGGAGTCTATTTGGCCGGAGAAGTGAGGGAAATTCGGCGAGAATTGTTGAATTGGAGGAAATTGCTGTAATACGTCGATTGATCATTGCCATGGAGATGAAATTCCCTGAGGTGATTACAAGAGTGGAGGATGTCGAGAAACAGATTGATTATCTGGAGTCTTCGGCGAGGTAACTAGCTGGTAATCTGCTACCGACCAAGGTGGATTTGGAGCACGTCTGGGAGAAGTTGGAGGACTTGAAGAATCGTAAATGGTGGAATAACGTCCAAATTGTTGGAATTTCTGAAGACAAAGAAGGTTGGGATATGGTGAAATTCCTGGATGGGCTCTTCCAGAGTCTGCTCAACATAACGGGCCATAAACTGAGCTTACAGGATTCCGGCTCGGCGATCCGCTAAGGAAGACATGCCCCGATCAATTCTTGCCAAATTTCTGAGATCATCTGATAAAGATCTTGTGTTACGTCAGGCGAGGAGTAAAGGAAGGCTTTCTTGGAAGAACCACAGCATTTTCTTGTTCCCAGACTGTGCTAATTCGATGTGAGAAACGTGATTTATTCAAGGAATACAAGAAACTCTTATATTAACGGTAGGTCGCTTTTACTCTAATGTTCCTGGACATATTTATAATAGATGCTAAGGATGGCTGCAAAATGTTTACATGTCCCCAGCAAGCGATGTCCTTCATAAGGTCAATGGACTGAGTAAGTTATTTTGTGGTATTTGCATTGCAGCCAAGTGGACCGACTCACTGAATATTCACTTGACCGTCTGAGGAAGCTGAGCGCCTTTTTTGTTTCTTTTTGTGCTGTTCTGCCTAGTGGCTGGAATTTGTTTTGTGTTGTGGCACTCCTTCGGGACATTGTTGTTGATGAATCTGCACATTCTTCGTGCTTATGCCTCCTATTGGTTGGAGTTTGTTTTGTGGAGTATTTCTTGCAGGACATTGGAGTGACTGGGTCATTTGTTGCACTCATGTAACAGTTGAATGACCCGGCTCACTGAACATTCGTTTGACTGCCCGAGGAAACACCTTCGGGACAGTTATGTGAATGAATCTACACGTTCTTTGTGTTTATTCTGCCTATTGGTTGGAGCTTGTTTTATAGATTATCTTCTGTTGGGTAATTCTGTCTCACAAAATTTGTACAGAAGTACCAGACATGAGCAATCTGACTTCAAAATTTTTCTGGGGACTCTTGTGGGCATACATGGACTGTTTGAGTTTAGAGGGACAGATGCCAGTTGGCGCTGTCGTGTGCAGGGTTAATGCGTAAGTTTGTATTTTTTCTGTTTGTTTGGTTTGGGGTTTTATTGTTACACTATGTTGGAATGTGGTCTTTATAATTACGTTTTTGACACACAATCCATTTTTTTATGTCACAATGTCAGTTGTTAATATGAGTGGATTGTCTCTCCACGTGGAATGTGAATGGGTTGGGGCACCCCATAAAAAGAAGGAAGGTTATTTCTCTTCTTAAACCTAAGAAATATGATATAGTGTTTCTTCAAGAAATGCATCTTTCCCTGCAGGAAGCAAATGAATTTGGGAAGATATGGGGTGGACATGTTTTCTGTAGTACTGGTTCAATTAAGAGCAGGGGAGTCATTACACTGACAAGTAAGCATCTACAATTAAAATGTTTCAAACTGATTAAAGATAAATTAGGAAGAGTCATAGTTTTAGCAGAAATTCAGGGGCAAAGTTTGATTTTGGCTAATATTTACACAACGCTGATGATCAGGGCATTTTTATAGATCTTGAAGGAGTGTTGCAAATACTCAACATGAGAAAAATAAATCATATAGTTGGTGCTTTAATGTATCCTTTTGCAAAATCCTTAATTCCAACAAATGTTAAAGGCTGAAATCAGTGTTTATATGGAGACCAACTGGTCCTCAGGATCCTCTGTGGGTGTGGCTTGGGAGGCACTTAAGGCAGTTCTTAGGGTTTGGATCACACCGCATGCCTCATTCACCAAAAAATCCAAAGCACGAGAACTCATGGAGTTGGAAGAGACAAGTTTAGGGAGTAACGGAATACATTTAACAGGATTACATATTTAAAATACAAAATATAGTAACTGTATTACACTACAGTTAAGATTTGAATCATTGGTCATTAGAATACAGTTACATTCAAAAAGTATTTTGATTACTGAAGAGATTACTTTGCATTTTATTGTCAATTGTTTCATTTAATATTTAGTCCTTTCAGATGGAAAAAATGTATACAATGTATACATATAAATGATGTGATCCAAAGTGCATTTGAACAGCTGTGAAACCCTTTCTTATGATGTTACATTCATACGAGCAAACAGAGAAATTCATTTGAAGTAAGTTTGGAGCAGAAGAAATAGAAATAAATCTTGTGTAAATTGTCAGCATTACGCTAAGCTAAAATGCTATATCTGGTAATTTTACATGCACATGTTACCAGGCACGATAATGTTTTTTTATTAAAGGTGGGTGCACACTGTACAATTTTGTCCACGATTCTGCCTGAATATGAATATTTGCTTGTGGTAGCTCACCTTCAATCTCAACATCTGTACTTTTCTGTATTTGTGATCAAGATGTCTTATAAGCCTAATTGACTAAATCCATCTTTCTTGTAAATGTTAACCTATGCTCGTGATGGAGTGGTATTGGTGCAATGGAAATGCTGATATCCTGACTTTCAGAGAGAAAAAAGAAATACTCCTCCACGGTGGGCAAATTTAGCCTTTTCTTAATTCCACAAAACTCCCGTAACATGAGTCACGTCACTGATCGGGACGATTGGGAACACAGTCGGCTACGATGTATATCGTGCAGTCTGACATAATGTCACACAGTGTGCCATAGCGATATCAATGCGTTCATATGGTACAGTTTGAAAAGCAACAATCGTAAAGGACTATTATAAATCGCACAGTGTGCACCTGCCTTAAGAAAATTCATAATTACTTTTTTTCTAGTAAGTCTTTTGATATTAGGGCAAAAATCATATTCTTGATAATAATTTTTGTATTGTTTTCTTGTAAAAATATCTAAAAATCCTTAAAACAAGATAAATTTGATTTATCTTGTTTTAGAAGGAACACTGCATATGATATTTAGGTTTTTCAGAGAATGTATTTTTAACGTGTATTTTGTATTACTGTACTGACAGAGTTTTTATAGTCAAAACAAGTGAAAAAATCTGCCAGTGCTGAGGAAGTAATCCAAAGTATTAGAATATGTTACTGACCTTGAGTAATCTAATGGAATATGTTACAAATTACATTTTACAGCATGTATTCTGTAATCTGTAGTGGAATACATTTCAAGCAGTAACCCTCCCAAACCGACGGTACGGCCCCAGGGAAAGGGGGGGGGGGGGGGGTGTACTTCATGCCGGGGGCTCCCCTGCCTGAGAGAACGAGGGAGGAATGTGACAGGGTGGAGGGTGGGGCTGGGTCATGATTAATTAAGCCTCCGAGAGGGATAAAGGCCGATTGCGGGCGGTGGTGCAGGAGAGAGAGATCGTTTACGGACATGTCCGTGTGTGTTTGTGTCTTTTGTTTGTTTCACATTAAACTATTATTTATATTGTCAAGCTGGTTCTCGCCTCCTCCTTGCCCGTCTAAATTCCCTTTACAAAGGCCTTGCCCACAGGCAAGGCTACCATGGACAGATAGCTTTGCCGCTGAATTTTTTAGATCTTATGCTACAGAACTGGCTCCACTTTTGTTAGAAGTTTATACTGAATCATTAAAGAATGTAAAGCTTCCGCCAGCCATGACACAAGCCCGGATTAGTCTGATTCTTAAAAAGATCCAAACGAGTGTAAGAGTTACCATCCAATTTCCCTGGTCCAGCTAGACATAAAAATATTGTCAAAAATTTTGGCTAACCTATTAAGCTATGACATCTCTTATACATATGATCAGCTGGGGTTTATTCTGGGCCATAGCTCTTCTGATAACATTAGGCGTTTCATCCATATCATGTGGTCAGTTGCGACTCCGGTCGCTGCCATCTCACTTGACGCCGAAAAGGCATTTGGTATGGTAGAATGGGATTCTCTTTTTAAGATTTTGGAAATATATGGGTTCGGGAATACTTTTATTGGATGGATTAAGTTATTTTATAGACACCCGGTAGTGGCGGTACAAACAAATTGATTAATTTCTGATTATTTTACTCCGGATATTGCTCTGTCTTGACCTGGATCCATTAGCATCCACGATAAGAAAGAAATGATTTTCCAGAGGTGGTGATGGGAGATATGGCACATAAACTTTTGGTTTACGCAGATTATATTTTATTATTAATCTCCGACCCCATTAGATGTTTGCCTTGCCTCCACAAAACTATTAATACATTCACTACCCAAACCCGATCCTTCTGCTCATCCTCTCTCACTACCCTCGACGACGGAGCGGCCGAGGTTTATGCTGTGATACACCAGGAGGATAAGCCAATCGCGGCACACCTTTCACTGCTGAGCGGCGCCACCTGGCCGAGTCGCCCGGTACTCCCTTCCTGAGCCTGTAAGACTACTTCGTCTCTGGCGACCAATGCATACAGTGCTGCTGGTCAGGCCTCTTCCGCCCTGCATGCCACGGCCCTCCTACAGGTCCATCAGGCCAAGGCATTAAAAGAGCTGTACGTGGGTAGTTCTGATCCTGATGTGCTGAAGAATTGTATTCGGTGACCGATCTTACCCTTCATGCGACAAAGGCCACGGCGTGCGCACTCAGGCAGACGATGTCCACTTTCGTGGTACAGGAGCTGGTTGGCCATAACCATCCGACTCGGCTATGCGATTCAATTCGCTGGTTCCACGGTGTTCACTTCACGGCGGTAAAGGGCGAGAACGCTGCCGCCCTTCGTGTGGAGATTGCGGTCATTCTGCAGAAGGGCGCAATAGAGCCTGTCCCTCCAGCCAAGGAGAGGCAAGGGTTTTACAGCCCTTACTTCATCATTCCGAAGAATGCCGGTGGGTTGCGGCCAGGTACGTTTCGTAATGCGGGGCAGCTGGCCGGGTGTACAGCTTGAGTATAGTGCATATCCCCTCCAGGAGGTGAAGTTGTATGCTCTTTTCATGGAGTTCATGGACCATGAACCCTGGATTTCCTTCCTCCTAGGCCTCTGGCTCAAAAATTGAGTGGAGGAATTCGTAGTCGGACCCAGTACTTGTGCTAATGTGCCCTGTACTGGGCCCCACAGGTGTCGGTTACCCCGGTAACCTCCTGTGATGTATCTTCCGTGGCACAGTCTCCCTTCGGTAGACCCCTGTCTCCCTTAGGCAGAGCTGTCTCTGCCCCAGTCACTGTGTTTGTAGATCTCCTCCCCTACGAAAGACCGAACCTACTGCTGCGCCCCTTGCATGTGTTGCCTTGAACTCTTGTGACATATTTGCCACATGTTTATGAATGTAATACTCAGTGGAAAGAAAATTAGAGAGAAAATACCATGGCTAGTGCGGCCGGCTCCCATACTAGATATGTCTCTCCACATGCCGAAGTGTTCTTGGGCAAGACACTGAACCCCAAGTTGCTCCCAATGGCAGGCTAGTGCCTTGCATGGCAGCTCTGCTGTCATTGGTGTATGAATGTGTGTGTGTGATTGGGACACAGTGTGAAGCACTTTGGTTAAGTTTTTGGCAAAGTTTAAAAAAGGTGCTATATAAGTGCAGACCATTTACCATTTAGAAGGATGGGGATCTGGGATTTGTTTGATGGGAATTGGGGCAGTTTTTGGGGGGACTCTCAGGGAGGGGCTGTGGAGAGAAAAGTATAGTTTAAATGTGTGTGTATATTTATATGTGACCACAAGGATGTTCATTGAGGGTCAGGGTGGGGTTGGTGAATGGGGAGGGGTAATAGTGGGAGTTAAATGTTGATTCAGTGTATATATGTTTTGTTTTTCTTTGTTATATGTATGAATCAATAAAAAAATGTTAATCAGAAAAAATAAAAGTACAGAGTAAAAGTAAAAAATGAAAAAAAGAAGGAAAAAGCGAAAGAAAAGAAGGTGCAAGTGAAAATTATTTTTTGCAGTAATCAATATTATGCAACAAATGCTGTATTGAACCCGGAATATTTCTTTAAAGTGCAAATTTTACTGTGATTTTTATTTATTTTTTACTCAAGAACACTGAATTCTCACCTGCCTTCATTAAGAATATGGTAAACCTCTTATTAAGTATGAATGTGTACAACTGTCTCTTTTACAGGACCTGAGTGTGAACAGTTTTGAGCAGCTGTGCATAAACTTTGCCAACGAGAAGCTGCAACAGTTTGTGAACAAAGCCGTGGTGTCACAAGAGCAGGTCAGTGTGTCCATAGCATTCATAAAGCCCTTTAAAGGAATATCTTGACTTCAATAACTTCCATTTTAAGTGCAATTGTATATGCCCCTGTGAAAAAGATGTCATCAATATTGTTGATTCATTCTCCTGAAAGAGAAAGACTGTACATTTTAAATGAGTATATCTGCTAGAAGTTTATTTTGTCAATGCATATGAGTACTTAGATAACTGCAAAGCTTATTCACGTAGACTGAAAAGCCACAAAACTTGCTTTCTTGGGGTCTTTAAAGCTTGTTTTCTCCTTCCATCCTTCTTGTTTTTATTTTCTGTTACATACCTTGTGTGCTTCTCTGTTTTTTTTTTTTTTTTTTGTGATTTGTTTTCCTTTTTCATATCTGAAATTTTTGGTGGCTGTGTTTGTGTTAGGAAGAATACAGCGCAGAACAGATTCAGTGGTATCCAATAGCCCTGAAAGATGCTCATGGATGTCTGGATCTCATCTCAGCACGACCGTATGGAATTCTTCGCATCCTGGATGACCAGACCTGCTTGCCTCAAGTAACCACATATTACAGTTTCAAACCATAGAACTTAATCAAAAGGAAGCAGAATTACCTTGATCTTTTAAGATAATTGTACTATGAAAACACACTAGCCTTTAGTACCCAAATTGTCCTCAGTTCAACTGCAAAAAAGGGCTCATTCATAAATCCTCAGATTTCCAACATCAGAAACATTAACATATAGGGAAGATCAATTCTTGTGACAATGTTTACACCAGTTTATATTTCTCTGGGTAGGTTTATTGTTGAAAGTCAATTTCTGTCCAGCCACATACCTTAAAGCTTTGGTTACAGAAAAGCGGTGGAACATTTCCATCATTGATAGAAAATAAAGACCGAAAATAAGATAAGATATCTTGAAAATAAGATACAGTTCACTGAATACACATTAACCTTTTGTGACAACTTCATTTCTATGTTTTTGGCACAAAAAATTATAAATGGACCCCTTGAAAAAAATAAAATAAAAAATAAATACCTTTTGAGGTTTATGTGACTCAACAGTCAAAATAGGCCTGAATAATGAATTTAGAAATGTTCTTCTACTTAAAGGGATAGTTCATCCAAAAAATTTAATTCTCTCTTAATTTACTCACCCTCATGTGTTCCCAGATGTGTATGATTATCTTTCTTTTGCTGAACACAATATTTTTAGATAAAAAATTAATCCATATAACTCCAATGGTTCAATTCATATCTTCAGAAGTGATATAATAAGTGTTTGTGAGAAACAGATCGATATTAAATACTTTTTTTAACTGTAAATCTCCACTTTATCTCCTCCCTGCCACCTACTGTGCAAGGAGGAGAATTTATAGTAAAAAGGACTTTTTGATCTGTTTCTCACCCACACATATCCTATCTCTTCTGAAGACATGTATTTAACCACTGGAGTTGTATGGATTACTTTTATGCTGCCTTTATGTGCTTTTTGGGACTTCAAAGTTCTGGCCAGCCTTCACTTTCATTATATGGACCTACAGAGCTGAGATATTGTGCTATGTGTGTTGAGTGTTTAGCAGAAGAAAGAAAGTCATACACATCTGGGATGGTATGAGGGTGAGTAAATGCCTACAAATGAGAGAATTTTTATTTTTGGGGTGAACTATCCCTTAATTGTCTCAAATGCGATGTTTAAATAACATAAAACTTGAGTTTCAACCAAAATGATCCAGTGTTGTTTCAAATGAGTCTTTTCTATGATGCATTTATTGCCCATCTTTGTCTACACTTCTCTTTTCTCTATTGGCTCTCTTTCACGGATTCAGGCTACGGACCACACATTCTTGCAGAAATGTCACTATCACCATGGTAACAGCCCCTACTACACCAAGCCCAAAATTCCTCTCCCAGTGTTCACCATATATCATTATGCTGGGGCTGTCACATACCAGGCAAGTTGCTAAGCCTCATCTGAGTATATACAAAATTACTTATTCATGCCCACAACTTCAATTACCTGCCATGTCATTATTCTGAAAGGTTTTGAGCAAAAAGTTTTTTGAAATGATCTGAATCTTAAATTTATATTCATTCATTTCACATACACTTTCACCCAAAGTTTCGTACAAATGTTAGGAAGAATATTATCCTCAGTCACTTTCATTGTATGAGAAAAAAAAGAAATGAAATAGAATTTTCGTTTTTCATCATGCTAACTATACTTTTAATACAAAACAAAATCACTTGAGAATCCTCAGCATTTTTAAGGCTAAAATATTTTCTCTCATCAGGTGCATAACTTTCTAAATAAAAATCACGACCAGTTTCGACCTGAAGTATTGGAGCTTTTTGCTCGCAGCAGGTTACAGGTAAACAAATCTCAACTTTGCGCTGCGTGTATGGAAGCTTCACCATGTCATCAGTGATTTCTGATCTCTCAAGATAGCAAAGAAACATAATAATGTGTCCAGTATTAAATATTCATGAGAGTGTCTACACATCCAAACACAACAAAAGATTTGCTAACGACAGATATCATTTATGCAAGCTTTAATCTCATTAATTTTTAAAGGACCAATGTTTGGTAACAAATACTGTAGCTGTTACAGGTAATAGGAGTGTGTTTGCTGTCTGTTTAGATGGTGTCAGGTCTCTTCCGAAAGGTTCAGGAGAATTACATTCAGCAGAAAGAGCTGGGAAGAGCAAGAGGCCACCGCAACCAGATGTCAACAGTAGCTGCTCACTTTCAACAGTCACTTACAGAACTTACCACCCGTTTGGAGAGGTCAACAAATGTGACATTCTTTTATTCTACAATATTCTGTATTAACATACCACTGTGAAGTCACTGCCATTTGGACATATAGTGATGTTTACTGAATGTGGAAAATATTGTCGCATGTTTGTTCTCTGTTTTCTTCTCCAGATGTAAAACTACATTTATACGATGCTTTAAGCCAAACTATTTTAAGGTAACCTCCCCAGATGGCACACGTACATCACCCAGACATCTGTTTGATGTGTGCGTTTTTCATCTGGAAGATGTCTTTTTTAGTGTTTGCATGTTTATGATTTAGAACCTGTAAATCTGCTCTTTTTAAGATGTTTATCAGATGTTTGTACACAAAAAATAGAATGCAATGCTTTCCAGATGAAATGCGCTTAAACAGACATCTTAAAAATGTACATGTGCCATCTAGGTCATACAACAAATTTGTAAACACTTTTTCTGTTCTGTTTATGACTTGGTGTGCTATGAGCATGCACAGATGTTTATGTGTACTTCATTTTTTTGTTTTTTGTGGTTTCAGTGTCCAGGAATATTTGATGTCGACTATATAACCACACAGCTGAGGCATGGAGGGATACTGGAGACCATTCACATACGAAAAGAGGGATTTCCTATTCGCATTCCATTCAGTCTGTTCATGGAGAGGTGTGTTATTACTTCTGTAAATGATCAAACCTACCTCACCAGTCCGATAAAAAATGGGGAGGAGGGACCCAAGCCAAACCAATGTCTATATATCTTCATTGTTACTCACAAGTCAGCACCTCACATTTCTCCTTCACAACGACTTGTTACAGTGCAATAATTTATGTATTCTACATTATGTATTCTACTTAAATTATATATTATAAATTAGCATAACCCTATAATGTGCTTAAAAGTAATTAAATTAGATTAAAGTCTACAAGTAATGGTAATCTGATTACAATAATTAAAATGTAATGCATTACACTACTTTTTGACTAAAAAGTAATTA
The DNA here is from genome assembly GCA_032164185.1 of Moxostoma hubbsi. Classification (NCBI taxonomy): domain Eukaryota; kingdom Metazoa; phylum Chordata; class Actinopteri; order Cypriniformes; family Catostomidae; genus Moxostoma; species Moxostoma hubbsi. The sequence continues at coordinate 10,880,492 of JAVLUX010000035.1, forward strand.
GATTACATTGACCCATTTCAACTACATTTTCAGCCACTGTCTCCCTAATTTCAGATATGGTGTGTTACTAGCCCAGAAACCTACAAACTTCTCTTGTAAAGAGCAGGTGGTTGCTTTACTGGACACTATTGGAGCAGAAGTAGGCCAGTACCAGCTAGGACTCACAAAGGTACAGTAACATAGAGGAACTTTGTTGGCTTATTTTCTTATTTTCAACTCTCTTGTAAATGCATATCACAACACATCACAAACATTATATATAAACACACAGGTGTTTCTGAAAGAGGCTCTCTACCAGAGGGTAGAGGAAAAATGGAGTAGTACCCAAACATGGGCGGCAGTCACCATCCAAAGGAACATTCGGGGCTTTATTTGCAGACGCAACTTCCGTTTCTTTAAACAGAAGGCCATTGTCATCCAGTCCCATATCAGGGGCCACCAGGCCAGGTATGTGCAGAGCTGTCATATTTGATAGGCTTTAAATTAATACTTCACCTAAAAATGAAAATTATCTCATTATTTAATCACCCTCATGCCATCTCAGATGTGTATGACTTTCTCTCTTTTCCTGAACACAAGTGAATTGAATGGGTGTAAAAAAATGTAAGCTCCAAAAAGCACATATAACCATCATAAACATAATCCATATGACTCCAGTGGATTCATTTATGCCTTCTAAAGTGAAAAGCTAGGTGTGTAAGAAAAATATTTAAAACTTTTTTTTACTAAAAATGTTCACTTCCGGCCAGCTCGTTGATGAGGGTGGAGTTCAAAATGCCTTTTGCATGATGTGTGTGTGCAAGCATCCTCTGCATAGATATTCATATGTAGATATCTCATTAGCAGCTGTTTCTATGGACCGTGATACTGTTTCCACACAAAAGCAGTTTATGCAGCGGTCTGGGCATGAAGCTTGGTCTGAGGCATCTCCTCCATTCACTTGCATTCAAGCCGATTCAAACTGTGCCACTGCTCTCCTTGTTGACAGTTTCAAGATGGCGCTGCAGTTGACATATCTAAACCAGCCAAATGAGGCATCTATGTATGAATTTCTATGCTTCTCTGTTGTAAACCAGTGGCTCTCAACAAGGAACCCACCAGGGGGCCTCAGCACACTTCCAAGGGGACCTCAAGATGACTTAAAATAAATTTAGAATTAGAAATATTAAAGTATAATTATAATTAAAATAGTCCTACTTAATTAAAATGCTAAAAAATACTTTGAGGTATGCCCACAAATTATAATCAGACTCTTGCTGAAACTTCTAGAATAAAAAATGATCCATGATTAATTACTTTAATCAGACACGTCTAGTTTCAGGTGAGGGCGGCCTTCAGATTTTGTCTTGGACAGTGGGGGGCCTTGGAGTCAAAAAGGTTGAGAACCACTGTTGTATTTTTTCGTATTAGACACGTTAGTTCTCGTGTGACTTTGCCAACATGCTTAAGTCACACGAGAGGCTGAATGTGAAGGAATGGTCCCCTCTCTCTGTTACAGGAAGTACTACAAGAGACTGAAGCAATCCTTCACTCAGTTCTGGGCTGCTATTATGATCACCCGGAACACCATCAAAAGACGTCATTGGAGGGTAGGAGTCTTTATCTCTACATGTCTATTCCTCTCCCCGTGTGTCTATAAGGCTTCTACATGGCTTAATGTGCACATATACTAACACACGGATATGACATCACTAATATATAATATATTAACCACTTTGGAAGGACTTTGGACCCGTTTGTGTACTGAATGAATTTATGGGAAGGTGAAATTCAATTTATTGCTCTTAAATGGCACTCTTAGAATCTTATTGCATGATAAGAACCTCTATAGAAAACAATGCAGTATCAAGCATTGCCACTGAATTTAACTTTTATTTATTGAAAATAAAAGTATTAACAGCTATTTTTCTAGATCTTTTATTCCAAATTAAAGTTCTTTCTACACATAATTTTTTAAATATATATAAATCAGTTTTGTCTTACATTCCTTGACTAAGTACATGTGGTTTAATGCCTTGTAAATGTAAAAATATAGTTTTCTGTGATGTGTTGTTGTGAATTCTGCTCAACAAGATTAGGTTATCTGGCAGGCAAAAACAGATGAGGTTTTGTTGAAATTGTGAGAATGTTATTGGGGCGCATCTGTTAGTATGGGTTGAAAATAATAAACTAATCTCTTGATATACTGTGTTTATGAAATGTTTGCTGTCTTGGGGTGACATTATAACTGTTTAACTCTTGTGCGTCAATTTAAAAAGGTTACTCAGAGGTCCTTAGAGGACAAAAATGTCTGTTTCAAAAAACTGCCATAATAATAATATTATTTATTAATATTATTTTTCACTTTCAATGAGTACGTTTTTTTAACCAACATCAGTCCTGATCATAACTAGCAAATATTCATTTAATTTCAGGATTTTATCCCTTTAAATGCCAGTTTGTTTATATAATGCCAATGTTGTTTTTTTTACACAAAAACACACACAAATTTCTCAATACACACACAAAAAAAAAACACTCTGACCTCCATACCAACACACACACACACATTTTTAGCTGCATGTTTATTCAATTGACCTGCAGTGCTCTATAATACAGCAAACAGAAATTAGTAAAAAAAAGCATGTAGTTGCTCCATAGGCTAAAAATGGTGCCATCTGGTGGAAAATACTACAAATAATAATTTTGAAGCCAGGACTCCGGAATGTAATCATAATATCATAGAATTCAGGATTTTATGCTTTAATGGCACTGGTATGAATTATTGCAGTTTTAATGGGTTTCAATGGGGGAAGTTTATGTCCTTAAGGTCCTGAGTGTAACTATTTTGTGTACACAGTGCATTATAGATGTATTATAGGAACTGAGGTTGAAATATCAAAACTCCCCAAAAATGTTTGTCAATGGCATTAACACAGCCAAAACGATTGAAAAAACAAAAATGACAAAGACAAAAATGTCCCGAAGGTCGTACAAGGGTTAATTTCCAGCTATTATTACTTAGAAAAACTGATAAATTATTTTCAATTGTTCCAACATTTATTTTGTAAACATTATTTAATGACAAATGTATTTCTTTCTTTCTGTTGCTTAAAAAAAGTGTCATTCGTGGTCAGAGGTTAGTAAAAAAAAATATTAGTAGGCCGAGTATAAATCTGAACTACAAACAGATGGCCATTAGAAAAATAAATTCTAATTATTGAGCCCTGAACAGTATTATCATTATAACACCTATTATTCGCATGGTTATTAATAGACTATAATTCACATAGCATGTTTTGCCTCTCTAGTGAGTCATGGACTGTTTTAACAGTGTGTACAAATGTAGAAAATTTTACAATTTACATTTACAATAGGTGAGGTGAACTCCACCCACATTCTTACCTGCCCTTTCATCTTTGATCCCACCTCGATTGTCACGCTCTCTCTCTATTTCTCATATTCACGCAATCACCCACCGTTACACACCTGTCAACATTTCTCTTCTGCTTGGATTCCAAACTCATTGTTTTTTATGAGATAATACATTCATTTCTGTTGCTGTTAAGAACACTTTCCATAGGGACTGCTAAATTTTTTTAATATCGTCACAGGTAGGTAGTGTTTAATATTTATCCATATAACACATGACAAATAGCAAACGGAATAGATGAATTATATAGAGAGTATTCAGAGTAAGTAGATTGCCAAGAGATGACTTCAGTAAATTAGAACTTGTCAAAAACAAAACAAATTTCAAGGATTTACGAATAAAACTTTAGATCAAAAGATTGTAAGACCATAAAAGCAAAGGATTATTCAAGTGTGTCCAGACATTTGACAGTTTTTAAATGATCCACTAAGTTATATAACCTGCTGCTTTTGGTTTCCTTATGGCCTGTCCTCGTTTTATGAAGTTTGGACTATGTCCATTTGAGCTGTCGTGTACTGTGCTGTCATATCACTTTGTTGTATTTTTTATGAGTTGTTTTAAATGTTGAGGCTGGTTTGAAATGTGATGCTGGACATAAACTGCATTGAATGGGTTAAACAGCTTTATTTGGTTATTTCTTTGTGTGTTTGTTTGATTTGCCTCTCCAAGAGAAGTAAAAATGTTAAAGATGAAAGGTATAGGTATCACCCCAGAACACTCCCAGGTTTCTTTCTAGAATATGTGGAAATCAGTGTAAGGCCTCTGTCTTCTATGCACTAATGACAACGGTGTTACACAAAACAGAAAAGTGAGTAAAGTCAAACACAGTGATAAGATAAAAGATTAGGGATTTGGAAACTCATATTTCATCTATTTCTTATGTTTGGGGAGGAGTGAGTAGAGGGAGGGTCTTTCTGGGATATAAAAGCAGCCCAGCAGCTAAGAATAGGTCTGTTTACCTTTTGTTTAATGCCGTGAACAGGTAAAAGAATAACCGATTGGGAGAGTCATACAAAATAAATGTTTCATAGTTCACTCAGTAGAGGATGAAACAGTCAAAATATGTGAATGAACAAAGGGCATTACTGTTATATAAATTAAATGTTAAACTTTTTATGATGTTAGATTTTGTTTGCATTTTGATTTTATCAGGAACATACTAATAAAAGCAGAGTAAAGCACGTCGCAAAACCTACATCGACCTCTTCAGAGATGGTGAGACGCATTGATTCCTATTACTCTATTCATTGTATATTTTTGGTTCTTATTGTTGTTTTTTGTTTGTATTTTTTTTTACTTTTTGTTTTGGTTTTGAGTTTTTTTTTTATTCTCTGTTTTTTTTTTTTTTGTATTATTATTTATTTTGTATTTATTTATTTATTTTTTTTACTTTTTGTTTTGGTTTTGTGTTTTTTTTGTTCTCTGTTTTGTTTTTTGTTTTTATTTTTTAATTTCTTACTTTTTTACTTTTTGTTTTTGGTTTTGTGTTTTTTTGTTCTCCATTTTGTCTTTTGTTTTTAATAATTTTTTTGTGTTTTGTTTTGTCCTTTTTTGTTTTTGTTTTGTGTTTTTTTTCTCTGTTTTGTTTTTTGTTTTTATTTGTATTTATTTTTTGTGTTTTGGTTTGTCTTTTTTGTTTTGGTTTGTGTTTTGTTCTCCAAGTCTTCATGCACACAATCTTTATCTTTTAACTCTTTCTTTAACTAACTTCAGAGTTAAATGATCATTTTGACCATCGCATCTCATAAACATAAAAATCACTTAAAAAAAATATTATATCTCTCCTAAAGGATGTGGGACTATTGGAGATCCCGGCAGAACTGTCAGCCAGATTACGCAGTGCAGCAGGTGAGAGCATTGCCACCTGATAGCACAATTGCCCATCGCTTGATTAAATACAAGCAATATTTGTATGCTACTCTCTGTTTATCTGCATTTTCATGTGATGCCTTTAAGGGCGACCTCAAGGATCAGGGATAACAGAAGTAGCTCTGTCACAAGTAAAAGCGGAACACAACCTGTCACTGCCCCTAAATATTGACAATCATCCTTTCTCTCAATATGCCAACACAGTCTTAAAGGTATGATGTTAATATATTGATACGCTGTTAATTATAAAGCTTTTTAAAAAATTATATTAGTATTTATAATATTATTATGTATTTAATGTTGTAAAAACTCTGTTCTAGTTCTCTGGACATTTGCTTCATATACAATTTCTGAATTTCTGAAGTGAATCCATTTAATTTGAGTTACATCACAGTTATGTGTATTTTTCCTATAGGATGGATGGTGCCAACCGCAGGGCTACCCACTACAGAAGCCCCTGACTTCTCTTGACCCTGAGGATGCCCATGCTGCTCTTGAAATCTACAAATTGGTCAGTGAGATATTGGGTTTATTCACTTTTTGGTTCAATTTGATGTTTTTATTAAATCAGTAAACCATTTGAACCTATTTAGTAGCCTGAGTACACTACATGGCCAAAAGTATTTGGAAAGCCCCTTCTAATGAATGCGTTTGACTCTTCCAGTAATTCCATTAAAGACACGTTTTTATTGTCACGTCAATACAATATTTTGTACTACAAAAAATCAACACGAATATTTTAACCTTTTGTAATTCATTGTATATTAGTATTAACTGGAAATTAGGTATGGCATGTTGAAATTGTACTCTTCCTTGCCTTCCTTCTACTTTAGATCATGCGATTCACCGGAGACTCAGATCTGACAGGATGGCAAGAGCAGATGTTAGGGAACTACATTGTGGAGAAGAGCCAGACTCGACCCAACATCAGAGATGAGATTCTAGCCCAGTTGGTCTACCACACTTGGGACAGGGAGAGAGAGGAGAGTGCACTGCGGGGCTGGTTGCTTCTGGCCTGCTGTCTGAGTGCCTTCACACCCTCTCCTGCCCTGGAGAAACCCCTACTAAAGTACATCTTCTGTTATAATTTTACAAAACCAAAAGTGTTGATTAAAGTAGAGCTTATTAACTCAAATACGAGTTGGACTGATATAATATTGCCATTTATTGTAACTAGGGCTCTAAATCAATTTAAAAAATGTAATAAAATGAATAACGTATTGTGTTGATTAATCAAATGAATCACAATTAATCGCATATATTAATATTAACTGAGAATTTTAATTGTTGGTCAATGGACTCATGCATTAGACGGATGCTTTTGGAGCCTTAAGATCCACTAGTTTTTAGCATCTCTTTTCATATGTGATGTGTTATTAGAAGTTAAATGTAGTTTGAAATGCTGAAAAAACGATCCCTGCATTCTGTTGTGCTCGGTCCAGCTGTCTTTGAGCACAGGCTGTGATTCCTGTTGTTCTTTTTGGTTTGACGAGGCATTTTGCCTGTACAGCTGAAGCACTGACTGCCCCCTACTGCCACATCAAGGTGGTAAATCAAGCTTAAATTGGTCTGATGGTATGAAAATTTCATTTGAACTGGGGGAATGATTAGCTAATGTTTTTCCTTGTTACTTTTCATATACGTAATCGCACTAAAATATACAGTAAGTGTTAAATCGACAGCCCTAATTGTAACATTTCTTAAATGGATTGTTCACCCCAAAATGTATATTCTGTCATTTACTTACCCTCGTGTTGTACCAGAAATGTATGACTTTCTATCTTCCATAAAACACAAAAGAATGAAAATGTTGAATTCTAATGAATGTACTGTCCGCCGTATTCCGTATTTTCCATATTATAAAAAACGCTAAAATATATTTTTTTAATATAAGTTCTATATACAACTTGTGCACTATATTCCAAGTCTTCTGAAGCCATACAATAGCTTTGTGTCAGGAATAGACCAAAATTTTGTTAGATGTGTCATTGCATCAATGCCGATTTATGTAAATGACTGACATGTAAAAGCGCCACATTTGAATGGATGCGGACCATTTTCATCTTTGGGTGAAATTTTCCTTTAAATTTGACAGATGTGTACTGGAAGTAAGAAACATTGGAAACACTGAAGACGCAATTAGGAAGTCAAAATCCTTATTGATCGTGATAAATATCAATCTCTCTGTACTCTTTACTAAAATAGTGTGTTTACGTTTGTCAGGTATGTGTCAGATCAAGCTCCAGGGGAGTACCGCTCTCTGTGCCAGCACAAGCTGCTTACATCCCTCCAGCTTCCCTCACCTGCCTGTAGGAGGTATCCTCCTACTCAGCTGGAGTGGACAGCCAATCAACGAAAAGGAAAGATGGTGGTGGAGGTCAACACATTCAATGGTAAGGATAGTAATGAGAGTTAATGAGCACTGTCTGATACAATATCCTTAGAGTGCCGTAGCTGGAAGCAGGATACAGTGCCACTGTAAAACGATTGCATTTGTGATGTAATTTCAAGGGAAAAAATTAGATCAGGGATGTCAATTAAGAAGGATTTTACTTTATTCATGTTGAATATTTATTTTTCAGAGGAAAGGTTAACTGTGGAGGTGGAGTCCTGGACGACAGGGGAGCAACTGGCCTCCTGGCTACTTAGCCACAGGTAACCAAGAGGATAAACTGCATATATATATATATATATATATTGTGGTAATTAATAAATATATGACCTTTCTTCTAGAAATAAATCAAATCTATATTAAAAGGATAGTCCACCCCAAAAATATCTCATCATTTACTCGCCCTCATACCATCCTATATGTGTATGACTTTCTTTCTTCTGCTGAACACAAAGATATTTAGAAGAATGTCTCAGCTCTGTGGGTCCATACAATGCAAATGAATGGTTCCCAGATATTTGAAGGCCAAAAAAGCATATAAAGGCAGCATTAAAGTCATACGTACTGTACAACTCCAGTGGTTAAATCTTCAGAAGCAATATGACAGGGATGAGTGAGAAACAGATACATTTTTAAATCATGTTTTACTTTAAATATCCACACACCTATCACTTCAGAAGACCACTGAAGTCAAATGGATTACTTTTATGCTTCCTTTATGTGCTTTTTGGACTTTAAAGTTCTGACCACTATGACATTGTATGGACCTACAGAGCTGAGATATTCTTCTAAAAATCATTGTTTGTGTTCAGCAGAAGAAAGAAAGTCATACACATCTGGGATGTCACGAGGGTGAGTAAATAAGTGAAATTTCATTTTTGGGTGAACTGTATCAACCTTTAAATGTCCATATAGTTATCGGTTCAGAAAGTAGCCATGCAGTAAGCATGTACAGTCAGCCAGTCAATACTGCCAAAAAGCCCTTCAGGGTAATATGTGACCTGATAACCCTGTTGGGGTTTATTTTATGACAGTTACTGTCTGACTGTACATTATCCGTTACAGAGTGTCTCTGAGAATTTTAGAATACTTTGCAAAGCCATACTTGTTTGTGTCAGGAGTCTGACTGAAGCTACAAGAGGCTGGTCTGTGTCTCTGCTGGCTGGGGAAGGTTGGACCGATCTGGCTGGCTGTGACTTTGTCATGGATCTCTTGGCTGGAGTGGAGGCTGATGTGCCCATGGGTCACCCACCTGCACAACCTGATTACCTCTTCAGTGACATGGGGGACAGGTATGCCTCTTTCATTCTATGACAGTTCAATCAATGGAAGTGTACTGTTCCTGTAATTAATTATCAGTTTTCTCTTGTTCTCTTATGTCAGGATGATGACCACATACATGGATGACTTTATACCACCTGCTCCCTCTATGCAGGCTCCTGGGCTCCCCTCATTTGAGACATCTCCATGGGACACCTACGAACCAACTTCCACATCTCAGGGTGAGTGCCCAGCCATTACCAAGAGCTGCTAGAAACAGACAGTAAATTCTGAGTCATTGTTGTCTGGCATAGCTTTGCAGAGGGACGAACAAAGAAATGAACAATAATGAAAGCTACAGGCTGAGGGTTGGAACTGACTCTCCCTGCAGTGTAAATAAAAATGCCTAACTTTCATTCTGATTTTATAAAGGACATTCCTCCAACAATTTTTCTTTTAGGATCTCGAGGGCATCGGATGGATTCTTACGTTGATGATCTCTTTGACCCTGTGTTAGATCAGGGTCCTCCGGTCAGTATTGTCCAGTTTCCTAGTCATTATTAAACCCATCAATAATATTAGGGGTGGGTATATATATAGATTTTACTATGCACCACGATCCTCATTCTCCATATCAATACTTAAATCTCAAGATCGATATTTTACTCTATGCACAGCCCTCTACAATAAGAAGAATTTAACTTGCATTCGCCCTATTCGACTAAAATGGATATATTTGGGAACTAGTTAGTAAATGTTCATATTTCACTCACCAGTGATTGTGTAGTATAATAATGGAGTATCCATTTACTGTGTTGACAGTAAAAGTTGTTCTGTGTAATGCATGTCCAAAGACAAGATCCACGCGACCCATTTTTCATTGAAAAACATCTTTTAATTCACTTTCTGTTCTTTACAGTCAGTTGTTTATCAAAAACTAAAAACAAACAAACATTTAATTCTAATCACGCATAGCATAGATGAGATAAAGTAATTCGAGTCTCTCTCATCCACATGCGCTCATTTACAGGCGCTCTATACAGAAATGCCAATTTTCTTAAAGAGACAGTGTCATTTTTTAAACACTTTTTATACAAATCAATGAAAATACTTGTAAATAGTACAAATTATGCAATTAAACAATATACAAGTAACAAAATATAATATATGCAATATAATATCATCATATTTATTGATTGAAAACATGGATTTGATCATTTTTAAACAGCTAAAATGTGACCAAAATGATGAAAAACGAATAAAATATAATTTGTAAAATTTATATATTTTTTTATTTACCTAGTTAAAAAGTGCCTTGTATAATTAACAGCATTAGCTGAGAGAGAATTTGTTTCATATGTAAGCAAAAGGACATAAAATATGCCCAAATAAATCGGATATCAAATCGAATCAAGAGCTTGTTAATCAGAATCAAATCTGGAAATCTGTATCAATACCCAGCCCTTATTAATATAATTTACAACTATTGTTATTTTGTTGACATTTGTCTATCAAATCCAGATACATAGATATGTATTTTTTTATATTCAAATTCCTGTCTCCCACCTGAGCACCACAGCTATACATGTGAGAGCACATACGCTAACTGCTATGCCACATCTCTAACATATGTACACTGTTACATGGCTCTCTGAAATACTTGAGTCTAACTGACAATCGTGGCATTCTGTGGTAAAATATTTTATAATATTAATGACCACTAAACTGTATAATTGAAAGGTGCTAACAGCTGAAACTCTTCACTTAATTTAACCTTACATTTAAGGCATACTTCACACTAAAATGTAAATTCTAAGATTGCCTAGATTGCATAGCATTGGCACTTAACTGCGAGGTTTACGTGTATTATCTTTAATCTTTAAGGGCTGGCCTGAGGTGTCATTTTCTGCATTTTTATTGATATAGTTGCTTTATGTTGCTAGGACTTTGAACGAATGGCCATGCTGAATCGTAGAATGAGAGGAGGAGGAGGGATGATGCCCAGCATGTACACTGGAGGAGGTAATCTTGTGTTTTGTGCTTATCTGCTTAATTAGTCAACTGGGTTTTTAATAGCCAATGATAATACAAAGGCAATAAAGCTGATATATACAATAAAATGGAATGATTTCAGATAAAATATACACAACATTTCTGAATTTAAATAAACTCTTATCTTACACAATATTTACTCCAAATTCACTAAACAAAATTTAAATACAGAAAAAGTGCTCTATTCATTGACAGTGCTGTTGATTTAGTTAGGAACTGACACTAGGCGGAATGACCACTTCTGTTAATTGGCCGATATATCAGCCTATCATTATTTGTGTGCAATTTCATATTTGATATTTTGGTTAATTTGAAATACATTAATTGTGCACTTTATTAGGAACACTATGGTCCTAATAAATTGCCCGACGTGGTCTTTCTGGACATTCTGATATGCTATTCTGCTCACTATAATTGTATAGATCGGTTATCTGAGTTACTGTAGCCTTTCTGTCATCTCAAACTAATCTGGCCATTCTCCGTTGACCTCTCTCATCAACAAGGCTTCTCCATCCACAGAACTGCCGCTCACTGGATGTTTTTTGTTTTTGGCCCCATTCTGAGTAAACTCTAGAAACTGTTGAGTGTGAAAATCCCAGTGGATCAGCCGTTACAGAAATACTCAAACCAGCCCATCTGGCACCAACAATCATGCCACGGTCGAAATCACTGAGATCACATTTTTCCCCATTCTGATGGTTGATGTGAACATTAACTGAAGCTCCTGAACAATATCTGCTGATTTTATGCATTGCACTGCTTCCACACGATTGGCTGATTAGATAATCGCATTAATAATTAGGTGTACAGGTGTTCCTTATAAAGTGCTCAGTGAGTGTTTGTTGGAATTGACAGCGGATATATCTGAAATACAACTGTAATTCCAAAATATATGTGTTATTTATACCCCTTATTCCACTTAAATTAGGAATGCCAATCAATCCTGCCATGGCTGGCTATGCTGGCACACCGATGATGCCAAATATGATGCCCGCTACTGCATCCATGTCCATGATGCAACCCATGCAACGTAAGCATCCCTGCCCATATTACCTATTCTCAATGCTTCTCTTGTAGTTAAATCTATTAAAAGAGTAACCCTTCCTATTTTTTGTCTGGACATAGCTATGATGATGCCAATGCCTATGCCAGCTGCCCCACCAGCCATGCCTGTGCCCACACCAGCTGTCAACACAGACCAAATGGCTGCTCAGCAGCAGGCATTTATCAATCAACAGGCTTTGCTCCTGGTGAGTCAACAAACAGTTGGCTATGATATTATTGGTTAATATTAGTACTATTTCAAGACCCGCACACATGGCCTTGATTATGTCAGAAGAAAAGATGTTTTAGAGGTGGATAAGTCCAATGCGTTTTAATGAGAGAGTATATTATTCTTATTCTTTTGAATGGCATTGATAAATCATGCACAATAAGTGACATTTGCTTTAAAGGAAAGAGTAAAGTTTCATTTTATGTTGTCTTTAAAAAGTTCTTAAAACACAAAATACTGCACAAAATACAAAATATGTATGTTCACATTTCACAAAAAGAACTATATAGAAGTAGATATACTGCTCAAAATGAATACAGAATGAATTTGGTCTCTTTCTGGTCGTCAAACATGTCCACTGTATATAACATTAAAATGGTTTCAAGTTGAAATATCTTTCTTTCTATGCAGGCCCAGCAGATGACCATGCAGGCAATGACACTGTCCCAGAAACAGCAGCAGGAAGAGTTACACAAACGTCAGAAAGAGTCTCAGAGACAGTCTCAACGGCAATGGCAGCGCTCTCCTCCACGTGCACGCTCGCCCTCACCCAGGCGCTCACCCACACCGAAACCTAAAGCAAAACCCAGCCATGCCCCAAAAGAGAGAACCAGACCTCAAAGCCCCAAAAATGCTCCCGAGACCCCTCCAAAGCCCCGCAGCCCTGAGGTAGAGCATCTGGACCTCCCATAGCTACATTCCTTCCTAGAGTTGCTCCAAAAGAGCATTTTGACACATTCAGACTAATTGTCACTTTTCTTATCCATTTATGCAATTACTTTTAAACAACTGGTCTCAAGGTGATTTTTAATGGATGTATGAAGTGCATCAATGTTTACACTGGTGTCCTAGCAATATAAACACAGGTATTTTATCACATTACCTATGGGCATGATTCATAAAGTTTGACAATTTAATTCTTTTATTCTTCACAGCCTGAGAATGAGGTGGATATTAAGGCCCCAGAAGATCAAGGGTCCTTTAGAGATAAGAGAGATTTTTTTCAAAAGATTGGTTAGTAAGCAATGTCGAATTAGAATCCTTAAAATTACAAAAATAATTCACAAAATTGCATAAAAGATTTCCACAATATTTATGCACCTCAGGTACATCAGAGGCACGCACAAAGGCTCCACCAAAGGTTGCTAAGCCTCTGATCTACGCCTCTCCACCAGTGTCTGAACATAAATCAACTCCTCCAATCAAGACTGAAGGTCAGAAGCTTTTTATTCTGCTTTTTATTATTGAAGCTATAGTATTGTTAAAGGAATAGTTCACCCCACAATGTAAATTCTGTAATGGTTCACTCAAAATTGTACACATTAACATATTGTAAATATGCTGGTCCAAAAGTCATAGTCTGTATGACTTTCGTTGAACACCAAAGTAGATGTTTGGTAAACTTAGACTAGCAGCCATTTACTTTCATTGCATATTTTTTCCCATATAAAAGTGAATGGTGACTGAGACTAACATACTGCCTAACATCTTCCATGGAATCAGGATGAATAAATTATGACATAATATTCATTTTTGAGTAACTATCCCTTTAGTTCGTTGTTTATGTTTTTTGTGTTTTTTTTAACCATCATATAGTCAACTTAAAAATGATAATGTATAAACAAAGGCATTAACTTTCTTTTGTTTTTGGTTTTACCCAGTGAAATCCCTCCCAGAACCTCCTAAAATCACAGAAACCGAACCAGAATCTCCGGAACCCACATCTCCTAAACCAGAACCTACTAGTAACATTAGAGAAATTATTAAGTGGTATCAGAGCCGGCCCTCTCCAGAACCTAAAGCCTTCGAACCTGTCAAGTGAGCAATATTTACTTTTTTATGGAGTCACGAAATATTATTTTTTATATAGTTTTATTATCTTCCCTGAAGTCCACTGATAGTGTTAAAGTTGTTTTGGCATTTAAGCAGTCATAATTTAGTAATATATGATCATTTTGCACCTTGTATCTGGCCCACTCTGAAATGCTTCTCTTCTTTTCCTGCTCCCGCGAAAACAATCGAAAGAAGGTCTGAGCATGAAATTAGGGAACACTTATGACTTTTTTTTAGCTATCCTAGCTAACATGATTTTTGTGTGGGTCTTACATTTAAATGCTTCTTTAAATTATGTATCGGGTCCTTGGAAAAACACTGCATTTTCACAGTTGGACGGTATAAATTGCACTGAACTGTAATGTTGTTTACATTTTCTCTATTGAATTGACAAGAATGTTGGAATTTCTACAAAAATTATAATATTTCTCCAGTGGCCATTGTGATGAAACAGCCCTTTTAATGGTTTGACCTCGTTTGGATAGCGCAGTGTTGATGGTGAGACTAGTTTTATTTGCGAATGCGACAGTAATTGGTGCCAGATTCATGCGAGTCATGAGAGAGAACAGAAGAGATCTCCAGTGCACATCTGATCATATCTGTACCACTCTAAAGCAAGCATCATTCTAAATCATTTTATGTCAGGAGGATCTTTTGTTTATTTTTTATATATTGAAAAGTGTAATCTTGCTAGTAATCCTCAACTGTAATCTGAATACGTTGAGTTTTTATGTAACTTTAACGGATTACATTTACACATTTTTAGTATCCTGATTACAGAACACCGATACGTAAGTATTCTGTTACTTCCCAAGCCTGGCGCTGCACAAGGTGGAATTTGGGATCAGGGCCGTAGCTAGTGAAAGGCGGTAATGATTCTAGGGGCCCACGGGTGAAGGGGGGCCCCACAACAAATTTTAAACTGTATAGGAAAGGGGTTCTGACTAATATACAATCAGCGGGCCCAGAAAACCTTGCTTACGGCCCTGTTTGGGATGCTGTTATGCTGTTCTCCCCACCAGGCTTCTTAAAGCAATAGTTCACCAAAAAATTTAAATTCTCTAATTATTAACTCACTTTCATGCCATCCCAGATGTGTGTGACTTCTGCCAACAAAACAAATAAACGGTTTAGAAAGTTTGTGTCGATGCTCTCGGTGTAGACAGGCTCAAGCCGTTGGATCACGTCATCACACAGTCATGACATATGAAATATTCATGAATTAAACTGTTTACTCACGTTTTTTTGCGATCGTGTCCAAGTGCTTTAACTGCCCCATCCTTCAATAACTAAGTTATTTTGCAAAGCTCGAATTGTATTATGACTGGAATGATATGAACCAAACATATAATCCACTCTCAAATACATACACCAACAACTAAAAATAGCGCAAATGGGCGAAAGAACACGAGGCAGCAGCTGAATGACAGAGAGCTTCTCTTCAGAGTTGTAACTTGACACTGCATCTTGAGATATGTATCAAGTGGTCAAAGAAGTCTGTCTGTGCATGCTTATGTAGAAAAACATTTTAATCCAACAGTTGAATCCTGTGTAAATCCACTTTGGATGAATCTCCCATGGTAGGCCCATCACTCTTCACCTGTGTGACTGACTGAGAACCACTGGGCGGGGCCAAGGGTGCAATGACGGAAAAATAGGCGTTACATATGCAGATATATTTGGTCCTTGTGATGTCACAAGTTCCATTAATTCCAAACTAGCCGTTTTTTAAGCTTGGTTTAAATAAAGGCTCTTTTTCTATTAAGGAGGAAGTTTTAAGTTCTGCAATTTACAGCATGTTTTTATAGTACAATGACCTCTTATATGTCAAAGGATCAGGGAAAATTTGATTCTTCATGTCATGACCCCTTTAAAACGTTCATGGTCATTATTTTTTCATTATTGTGAATGATTCATTATTAGTGCATGCATTGTCAAAATGTTATAACTAACTCCGCCTCTGAAAAGCCTTTTCTTTTCAGCTGTCACCAAGCACTCTTTTTATCAGCCCCTCCCCTCCAACCACCTGTCATATAGATGCTGCTTATCGTGATCCGTTGCATGTTTATTACGGAAATACTTCATATTATAACATTTTGTTTCTCAAAAATATGTCACATTGTGGAAATAAAATGGGTTGAGAACATAATTTCATGTTGACTTTTAATCCAAACTCTGACATTAGTAAATGCTTGTACAATATTCTAGTGCTTTGAATTTATAATTTGGCATGATTCCCAGACTTTAAAGAGGTGGAATGTTGCTGACTATTGGTAATAATGTGAACTTTGATCTTCATAGGGTTCCGGCCAAGCACTTTGTAAAGAAAAATGATCCAAAAGAAGAAGCACTGGCCATTCTCAAAGCTCAAGGACCTGTTTCTCAGCAGAAGGTAAATGATATTGGCTTAGTTGACATGCCATAATGTAGTGGTCATATAATTTCAAATGACTTTCTTTCTTAAGTGAAACACAAATGCTGGCAAAAAATAAATAAATAGGGACAAGCAGCCTCAGTCACCATTCACTTTAATTGCATCACTTTCAATTTGAGATTACTGGGGTCTTTTAATCAGAAGAAACATCTCAGAAATAGGAGACATAAGCAAAAACTGCTTATGAAGAACTTCCCATGTTCTTTAACTGTTTTTCTGCCCCAGAAACAAAGGAATGATATGCCTCCTCCACCCCCTCCACCCCCTGACTCCTCCACCCGTGGCCCTCGCACCATCTCCAACAATATGAAACAAAAGCAGCTCTCATTAGCTGATCTCTTTGGATCACAGCGATCACAGGCTCCGCCTCCACGACAAGACCACTCCCCCTCTCCACCATCTAGCATCCCTGACCCTCCACCAATGGCTGCACCCGGAATAAGTAAGTGCTCCACATTCTGAGAGCTCATGAATAGGTCAGGTATATTATATATGGATCATTCCTATTTTGCAGTAAATTTTCTTGTTCTAATGTATTGGATTAAATGTTAAAACTACAGCAGTCACATTCAAGTTTTAATTTATTATTATTATTTATTTATTTAATTTTATTACTTTTTATTTTTATTTCATGTTCTTAATTTGTTTTTAAAAAAATGTATGTATCTATTTTCTCTATAATTTTTTGTAAAGTACTTTAAATTGCCATTGTGTGTGAAATGTGCTATATAAACAAACTTGCCTTACCTTACAGTATTTAAAGAATTCATATCAGTTAAAGTTAGTTTTTTACAATACAAAAATTAAGTAAACTTGAACTTTGAATTCTGTGATATTTTGCGGTATTAGTCAGTTTGTCTCAGGGATTAAAAATGAAATGTTTTTCATTTTGTTTTGTTTTGAGCAGAAACAGTATTTTTCCATACTGGTTCCTGAGATACGCAGCCTCCTTTCCAATTAGTAACCGGTTGGAATTAAATTAAAGGATGGTTAATAAGGTTGCACATTTTCTGGGCTGAAAAAATACTGTAAATTACATTTAGACTTTGGTTTCATGAAAACATTATCAGAACAAATTAACCGGTTATTAACCAGTTACCAACATTTAAAAATGTCTTTTCACTCTGGAACTTTTGAAAGGGACTTTGTTGTTTTTGGTTATGTTCTGGAAAAAATGTTGTTTGTTTTCGGTTTTAATTTTCATTCCTTGGAACATTTTCAGTCCCTGTTTTGTCTCACTCTAAAATGTCTCTGTTTGATAAAAAGACAGAAATAGTAGCAATTTCAATATGATATTATCTGAATAACTTCATGTGTAGACTCTTTTTGAATTACAACACTGAATGAATTACAACACAATCATATTATTATTATTATTTTGACATTACAGAGTTGAAAAGGTACTACAAAACAGGAAATAACCATATCCAAATTTGAGGCAAGCTGTGCAACATTGTATCTACAACTTAAATGTTGCGAAACTCAATGTGAACTTGTTCCATCTGCTGTATAATCATCAACACTGATCTGACTTTCAAACCCTCTATGTGTCTCTAAAGATCAGTTTAGCAGAATGGCAGAAGAGGAGAGTGTTCGCTCCCAGATGCATCGATTCTCAGCCAGTGTGCACTTTTCCTACTCAAGTATGCCTGGCAAACTCTTCCTGCGCAAGGAGGTAAGAACTTTGCATGATTGATGACCCAGTCCAGTTATCATGACCCCTTCTGTACTGGTAAAATCTCTCATTGTATTTGTGTTCTCTTGTGCCCAGGTCTTCTATCCCAGAGAAAAATTCAACCACCCATACATCCTTAATTTACTCTGTGAGCAGGTCAGTAGAAAACTTTGTTGCTTGTTTGACTTCCACTGGGTTTGGGATGCTGGTGTGCTGTTGTCCTCACCAGGCTTCTTAAAGGAACAGTTCACCAAAAAATGAAAATTATAATTATTTGCTAACTTTCATGCCATCCAAGATGTGTATGATTTTCTTTCTTCTGCCGAACACAAACAAAGATCTCAGCTTTATAGGTCCTTTCAATGCAAGTTCAATGCCAGACCTTTGAAAGTCCCAAAATAAAAAAAAAAGCCAGCATAAAAGTAACCATATGACTCCAGTGCAATATGTGTCTTCTGAAGCAATGCAACAGCTTTGGGTGAGAAACAGATCAATATTTCAATCCCTTTTTATTATAAATAAATACATTTTTAAATATTTTTATTATCTCAACTTGTATTGCTATTGCAATATTGCTTCAGAAAATTTGGATTTATGGAACTTTTATGCTGCATTTATGTGATGTTTGAGGTGAAAGGTCTGATCACCATTCGCATGCATTGTATGTACCTACGGAGCTGAGATAATCTTCTAAAAATCTTTGTTTTTGTGGCATGGCATGAGGGTGAGTATATGATTACAGAATTTACATTTTTGGGTGAACTATCCCTTTAACCAGCTTCACCAGAAAGACCATGATGGTTCACCATTGTTTAATGGTGATCAGCAAGGCTATGCTGGTCCACAAGCTAGAACAGCACTAACCACCATTAACCATTTTAGCCAGATCCTGGGGACCAAAAAAGCCCTTTCTCATGTCATGAGAAGATATACATTTTTGTTCTATACTCAATGTAATTTATTAAAGTTTCCAAATGAAGATATTTTGTCATTTACAAACACATAATCTACTCTCCTTGTAAACCACAGATAATGAGGGACACTTACTCTGATTCCTGTCTGAGGATTTCACGTGAAGAACGGCGAAAAATGAAAGACCTGTTGGGTATGATGGAAGTTTCACAATTAGAAACAATTTACCAAAGTCAAATAATAATTCAGATAAACTATGCTGGATAATTCACTGGGTTTCTCATCTCAATTGACATCTTTCTCACCAGCGAGTTTTCACATTGGAGCCAGCATCAGCTCTCTAGAAGATGATGCAATGAAGAAAAGAATCATCATGGCAGCAAGGGACAACTGGTCCAATTACTTTGCACGTCTCTTTAATGTGAAGGTAAAATAGTTGGTTTTTCCTACATAATGCACACAAACACACATACACTCCACCTTTTCCACCAGTTATTTTCACTAAAATTGGCTCAGCGCTTAAAAATATGTTCTCTCAAAACTACGAATAAGGCGCATAAAGGTTTTGTAGTAACATAGTTATGTATAATTGGCTCTTAAATCAGTGGGAACCCAGACTAGTTCTGAAAGAGGTTCGCAGATCCCTTGCCCAGCTCTGGCAAGAGTACCAGCACAATTGAGTAAGGGTAACAGATATTTGTTCTGCAGTCTCAAATCTTCTCTGTTCTTTCAGGTGGGAAATGTAGGAGACGCTCAGATTCTGGGTGTGTCTCATAGAGGAATCAGACTTCTGAAGGTGGCCAGAGCATCAGGCATAAATCCCAAACATCTGAAACTGCTCCACAGCTACAGGTGGGAATATATTTGAGGACATAGAAGTTAAATGTGCCTATTCATCTGTACTTTATTTATACAATTGTATCATGTTGCAGCTACAGAATGTATAATGACCTGCTTTTTTGTTAAGCTATGCACAGGTGTTGTCAGTGCATGCACAAAGGGCTGGAAAGGTGGTGATCACTTTGAGTAATGAGGAGTTAGAACTTCACTCACCACAGTCTCTACAGATCGCTGCTGTCATTAATCTCTTCCTCATGGAACTGATCAAGGTGTTCAATTCACCCATTTATTTTATTCTACACTTACTGTGAAGTCTATAAACTAGTTAACACAATGCATCTACATCATCAGGATTTTATTGTCTTGTATGTGTTTCTTGTGTGCTTTGTTTCCCTTTTTTGTACCAGATGAATTCTTTGTATTAGACACAAGTGTCTAATGCAAAAATATACTGGTCTTTTGCAGGACTCAGACTATGTGATAGCTGTGAAAAGTTATGTAACTGATGACAAGAGCCTGCTGAGCTTCCAAAGAGGTGATGTCATCAAACTGCTGCAGATGGATGGACTTAAGGACGGTGAGAAGGGAAACTGGGAAATCCACTTTGGATTGGGGATCTACTTAAACTTTTCTTAGAAAACTGCTGTGTGGTACTGTATTTGTTGTATTTGCAAAAATAACGGTCAATTTTTTTAAGAAAATCACAGTGATGCATGTCCATGTAAAACTCGCCACCACAAGGTTGGAGTCTAACCCAAGTCAAAAAAGCCCACCCCGATTTCTCAGGTGATAATCTGAGCAAAATATGTGGCCAGTGACCCCATGTGATCAGAGTCTAAACATTCTCAATGTAAGCATTTGGGATTTTAATCCATTTTTAAATATTTTGGTTACTGTTGGAACAAATAGGTAGTCCTGCTCCAAACTCATTCCATTGGTTGAGCCAGAAGTTGACATGTCGGACCTCTAAACCAAACCGCCTTCAATTTGTCTGATTAGCTAACATGCAGGTTCAGATTATTTTTGGCATTTACAGAGCCTAGGTCTGTCGTGATTTCTTAGGATGTTTATTTCATTGATATCTGTCATGTAGTAGAAACATCTTTATGTTTGGTCTTCCAAAAAATTGCCTACCACAGCTTTAAGCAAAAACAAGTGTGAAAAGTTTTCACACTTGAATTTCACTAATGTAGAAGATTTGAGTAGTACGGCATTAGCCATAAAAGTTATTTACTGGTGTCATCTCTGCAGGATGGATGTTTGGTTCCACTGGAGGCCGCTCCGGACTCTTCCCAGTGGATGTCACTCAGCCCTGTGCCCCACCAGACTACCACAGCAGCAACCTGGAACGACAGCTTGAAAGGAGAAAGAGTATGAGACTCTCTGGCACCTCTCCCAATATCCCTGCTGTCCGCTCAGTGCCAGCCAGCAATGAGAACAGTGTGGAGGGGATGTCCATCCAGAGGTCTGAATCAGACCGTCAGCAGTATCCCATGACTGAGTTTGCCAAGAAATTCTTCACAGATGCCATTGGCAGGTGAGGATCTTTGGAAGTTTCCTTAGGAAATTAAACTTAGAAAATGGAATTTACATGGTGATCATTTGCTATTAAATTGCCATTTTTACCTTGTGAATTTCATTTTTATCAGATGCACTCCAACACACTCCAAAAATGTTGGGACAGTCGAGTGTTTACCATTGTGAAACATCACCATTTCTTCTAATAACATTTATTAAGCATTTGGGCATTGAAGACACAAGTATGTTAAGTTGAAAAAGTGGAATTTTCCCCCATTCATCCATTATGTAGATCTTTAGCTGCTCAATTGTATGGGGTCTTTGTTGCCTTATTGTGCGCTTCATAATGCACCACACATTCTCAAATGGAGACGGTCAAGACTGCAGGCAGGCCAATCTAGCGCCCACACTCTCTGCTTATTTAACCAGTATGTGGTTTGATGTTGTCCTGCTGAAAATGCCGGTATGGAAAAGACGGCGCTGGATGGCAGTATAAGCTGCTCCAAAATTGTTTCCATATCTGTCTGCATTATTGGTGCCCTCACAGATGTGTGATTTACCCATGCCATGGGCATGGACACACCTCTGGCCCATACAGACCCTGGCTTTTGGACCTGACACTGATAATAGCTTGGATGGTCCTTTTCCTCTTTGACACGGAGAAGCTGAGTTTTTTAAAAACAATGTCTGAAATGTGGACTCAGCGGACCAAAAAACACAGTTCCACTGTTCTACTTTCCATCTAGGATGAGACTGAGACCAGATAAGTCGGCAGCGCTTCTGGACAGTGTTGATATATGGATTCTGCTTTGCATAGTAAAGCCTTAACTTGCATCTGTGGATGCAGTGGCGAGTGCTGTTGACTAAAGTAATCCCAAACTCATGTTCATGATATTCATTACAGATGAATGATGTTTTTTAAGACACTGATGTCTTAAAGTGCATTCAGAAGTGGTTTTCATCTTGCCCTTTACACACCAAGATTTGATCAGATTCCTTGAAATTTTGAAATATATTGTGCACTGTAGAGGGTGAAATGCACCAAATCCATCCAATTTGTCTTTGGGGAACATTGTTCTCAAAGTGCTGGATTATTTGCTGAAGCATCTGTTGGCAAATTGACAAGTCTTGAATGATCCTAGCTCTTGATGGACTAGGCTGTTTTTGGAGGCTCCTTATATACTGTGACACGATTGCCTCACCTGTTTAACATCTCCTGTTCCACATCGCCTTGTTATTTTAACTCGTCAAATTGTTATTAGTCTTAAATTGCCCCTGTCTCAACGTTTTTGGAGTATGTTGCAATCATCTGATTTGAAATTACTGTACATAAAAAAACTGAAATTCACAAGGTAAAACATCATATAATGTTTAGTTGTGCTGTTTTCAATATAGCGAATGGTGAAAATAATTTACAAATCACTGTTTTTATTAGCATTTTTCATATTGTCCCAACTTTTTTGGAATTGAGGTTCTACAAGTCATGGCAATAAAGTTGTAAAATTAGCTATAACTTTACAAAGAAAAGTTAGGAAGCGATTCTGTCACATTAAAATCATGTTAACATGCATATTGTTTATGTTAAGTGGCTATAGTTTTGAAATAGTGAATATTTTAACATTGATTGGCCCCATTATCATCCACTGTGCCTCACTGTAACCCAGATTTTTGCTTTTTTTTTAAAAAAGGAGGGGCAAGTCTAAATGTTTTTTTTTTGTTAATCAATATTATGCCATAAATGCTGTTGATTGAGCTTAACTTGTATTAACCCAGAATATTCTTTTAAGCCTGGTTTATACTTCTACGTCAATCCTGGCCTGCAGGCTAGACTATGCTTTGTGTAGCTATGGTACCTCTCCAAAAATGTTACAACGCGTCACGTCAACTCAGACCACAAATGCTGTGATTGGTCCATTTTGTATCCAAATACCATCCCCCACCATGACAAAAAAGATCTGAGGTTGTGTTCCATTTTCTTCAGGATTATTTTAAAATCATATCACTTTATATTTGAACTCGGAAGTATTGTTTTAATCGAAAATATCTTCTGTTTTTTTTTTTATATTCAGCTTACGTTTCATGAAGTTACAAGTGAAAACGTAACAAAACTACACATCTGTTTACAACTAATAAACTCTAAAAGCTTTTTTTGGGGGCTTTTACTCGATATCTTTTTTATATGTGAGTGACACAATATTTGTTGTTTTCTACTCGAGAACTTTTCAATCTGTAAGAAGTTTTGACCAAATGTTTGACAGTATGGTTTACAGTAAATAATCTTTTATTATTTGTTATGAAAATGGAACACTTCAATTTGTCAGACAATTAAAAAGCACCTGTTAAGGGTTAGTTATATTGCCCATATGCATTGTAAAGTCCAGCTTCCTAGCATTAAAACGACACCCATATTGTATTGGTCAAGTGAGTAGTTATTAATTCATTTGGGGGATTCTTTTTTTTGTCAGCGCTGAGTGTCAAAGTCTGCCAAAATATTGATTTATTATTAAGCGTACAGCATATGCCTGATTTATTTTCTCTATGCAAGGCAGATAGCGTGCATAATAAATAATATGTACCTAAATCTCAACGTGTGCAAAAACTATAATAATTTAATAAATACAATTCCAAATCTTGGAATTAATTTTTTTTAAATTTATAAAATGTAGAGTAGGAGACATTTACTCTCAATACTTCAGCATTTTGGCAGTGTGCTCGCAGAAATATACAGACACACCAACGCAGAACTATAAATGTAAAGCCGACAGCATACAGTAGCTTTGACGAGGACCTTTACAGTATGTTCCAAAATGCAATGAATTTTGATCTCTGTCTTTCTCATTTTCACAGACCAAATATGAAAGGCCATCCTAATGGTGAGAATGAGATGGTGGAATTCACTCCGGTATGCATGAAGCTCTTAGTAATAACATTGTTGTTGTGGTTTTAATAGTTTGTTAAATGTGTTTGTTGATTGTGTTTACCTTTATTAGAATCCCCTTCAAGAATCCCTTATCCTTTTCTCAGACAAAGAGCTTAATCATCTGGGTGCTCAGAATTTCATGGGTAAGTAAACTAATGTACCCAACATAAACCGGTTGTGCAGTGGGTCAAGCTACAAGTTCATCATAATTTAAGTAATTAATACTGTCAACTGCAGTCAAGTTAAATTAGTAGCATCAATACTTTGTTTAGCTATATCTACAACATACATGAAAGCATGTCTTTTTGCTAAAAGTATTTTACACACCTGTGTATTCTGTGTATTGTGTTCTTCGTGTAGTTTTGATGCAGTTTATGTTGGATCAGCCTCTGAAGAAAAATCAGACAGAGGGAGACTGTGCTAGATACATTCTACAGGTGAGGTTTCCTTTTAAATCTACACAATTTCCATTTGAGAGGTATTGTGTTTTTTTCCATTAGTAACATAACTTGTTTTATGTTGTGTTTAGCTTGGAAAAGAGAAAGAGTTCCTCAGAGATGAGATCTACTGCCAAATCGTCAAGCAGACGACCAAAAACCCAGTCAAGTGAGTTTCTGAATATGTAAGAGGGAGAACAGGCTCCTTTCCGCATCTGTATATGTCTTTCAAGACCCCAGAAGACTGTATATTTTTAATGTGTTTAACTGCTAAATGTTAATTTAGTCAACATTTAGGTGTATACTAGCATATAGATGGCCTCAAAACTAACAGACATGGACTGAATGTCACAAATCTTTATTGTTCATGTATGCAAGTAAGTGCTTTGTACGTTTAAATCAGGGGTGATGTCTACTCTTATGATTCCCATATTCATTTTTATGATTCTCTTGATTTGTGCTTGGTGTTTTACTAGGGAGAGCTGTACCCGTGGTTGGCGTTTGCTGAATCTGGTAACTGGATTCTTCCCCTGTTCTAACACTCTCCTTTCATATTTCACCCGCCACCTGGAGACCATCATCCGGGATGCCAACCACCCTTTCCAGGGTACAGTATTGACCTCCAACAGCTTACAGAGTATTCATAGTGCAAATTGGCTAAAATCACCCTATACAAACAGGTGTTCGATATGAGCCAAATTTAGAACAAATTAGATTTTTGCACTAGAATCTACTGAGAAAGTACATAAAGGAATAGCTCTGTTTGTTCATAGTGTAAATGTGTGTGTCTCTGTGTGTGGATTTGTGTTTAGAGCTGGCAAACGTGTGTGAAAAGAATATCAGACTATCACTCAATTTTGGAGGACGCAGGCATATCCCCTCCCATTCAGAGATGGATGCAATCTTGGTGAGTGGAAAGGAAATTGATTATAATAAGAATGGAAAGAAATCATCATATGATCAAATTTAAAATCCATTCTTTATGCCAACTCATCAGTGTACATATTTGAATCTATTTAGTTTAAATGTATTATAAAAAATGCAAGAATTTAAACAAGAGGTCGACCGATTTTGAGTAGATTATGGTGTTACGATAACTAATGCCCCCTACACACTACATAACTTTCAAAGACGTCATATTGTGGTACCGTTCATATTACACAACTGTCTGTCTTGTCATGGAAGTCGTAGCATTTTCAAATTACACAAGGAATCAGCGACAAGAGTGAACACTTTACAAAATATTTCACTATTGACGAATCCCAGACGACTCTGCCTGGACTCCAAATTACATTTCACGAACATTTCCTCCATTTCATCTGTCCAATGAGACTGTCTTGATACTGCAGCCTTGCTAGTTGATGTTCTATTGCAGGTACATCAAGACTCTTCCTGAAACTTCCCATGCCCCGTTTCTTGCTCTCTCATTGGCTGTAGGTCAATGCTACAGTTGTATTCAGTCAAAACATATTTCACATTGCACGATTTGGAATTGCAGACGAGTCCAGATATTTAACATTCTAGATATCTTGCTGACATCAGCGACACGTCGGCGCTTCTCTCAGATCGCGTCTTTGATAGTTCATATTGCGTTCGTCGCTCACGGGAGCGAGCTCTGATTTGCCTAGGATTTCGGGCTTTTGTCGGCGATCTCCATAAAACTGTCGGTGAGTAAAAATCGGGCCTAAAATCGTGTAGTGTAAACTCGGCATAAGGTGTTGGAAAGGGCTGATAACTGAATAATCAGCCTATTGTTTTTAAAATCTATATATAGTATCTTAAAAAAAACATGACGGGCACATACACGGAGACTACAAGACTCCAAAATGAAAATCGGAGATGTAGTTTATTGTTTAACCAAAATCCCAAGAAAAAATAGAAAAAGATTTGGTGCATAAAGTGGGATATTTCACTACATTAACAAGCCCAAAACACACAGGGACTCATATTTTAAAATGACTGAGACTTGGCTCTGGTATAATTCTCTGTATTTAAAGCAATAAGTATTCATCAAATTAAGCTTTTTTATAGCCTATATATTCACCAGATAATAATTAGGTTATTATTATTTACAAGATTTGAATTTGGAGACACGATGTATGTACTGACGGGGCTTTTTTATAGTTGCTTTTTTATTTGCGTGACCTCGCTTCAATTTAAAGATGCACTCAGTAACTTCTGTCCATGTCATCTCCATCTTACACTGACACCTAGTGGCATGGATGCAGTATCATCATTTAAAATCATTGTAGAAATGTAGTATTCACAGTCAGCCATGATTATTTTAATCAATGAGTGAAAGTGTCAAATAACAGGACGTTTACTGAGATTAAGTGAGTAGTATTTGACTGGTCATGTGATTCTAACATGGCAACCCCCATGTGCGGACCCTCTCCATGTAGAATAAAACAGCTTTTATACGGTTACTGATATGATTTCTGATATGAGTGCTCATGATTTCCTACATACATTGCAAAAGTACAATTCATGTCTTTAGGAGTTCCATTTTTTTTAATGAGGAAACAATTACTGAGTGCAGCTTTAAAGCACTTGGTTATCTAATCAAAATAACAAAATAGTGAGGATAAAAATATGGATGAATATTGTCAATTTCAAATCCCCACGAGGTGTCAGAAATTGTTTTTATTTAACCTCTAGAGGCTGCTCTTATACTGTAGAACCAAGCCGTTTTAACTGTAGAATTCTCCAGTGCAGGTCACAGAGGAATATGGAGCAATAAAAATACCTGTATAGATTTTAGTAGACAACCGATAGTTCCAAAAAGCAACAATCGGCACTGATTCATCTGTAAAACCAATATACCTGTCTACCTCTAATTCATATGCATTCAGTTTGATTTGATTGTGAAAAATGTTATTTCAAATATTATATAACATTAATTTTCTAATTTACATTAAATATATCCATCGGTTTAATGACAGAATGTATTGTTGAGCAGATGAGGTAAAAGCATGTAAAACTGTTTATCTTTGGTGTGATTTCTGATTCGTGTGTAGGCTGGGAGAACCTCTCGTCGACTACCCATCATAATGCCAGGTGGAACTGAATTTACCTGCAAGATTCGCAGCTTTAGCGTGAGTGTGGGACGCTTTTTATTTACTGTATAATTTATTTTATTTTATTTTTATTATCATGAAAATTCTTTTTTAGAATCGATGATGTGTTATTGAATAAATGTCTTTGTTTCCATGTGTGTGTGTTTGTTTCTTTAGGTTGCATTTGAGGTAGAAACAGATATTTGTGCATCGATGGGTGTCATGAATCCAGTAGAGGTGAAGGAATTTTCTATCCATGCCACTAAAAAAGGCGGTAAGAACTCCATTGTCCCTCTTATAAACACAAACACATGCACTCATATATACAGTACTTAAATTCAAAAAATGCATTTATAATGTACATTAAGATGACATATTTTCTTTAGAAAATTTGGTGCGGCCCATTCACTCTGATGAGTATCTGTTCGACTTCTTGTTGGATGATGACTCGATCGCCCTCTCCTTTCATCGAGTTATCTGGAAACAACCCCTGCACTTCAGCAATGATCTTTACATAGAGTTCCACTACCAGCTGGTACAAAAACTTCACGTTTCAGTTTGGAATCCATTTTTATGTGAAATATTAAAGTAATATTCCCATTTAACACTGATTTAGTTTTTAGTTGTTTTCCAATTCAGCTTATGTATGTGTTTCAGCTTCTGGCTAATTATCTGGAAGGGAAGATGCTGCTGCCTTCAAACAGTTCCACAATTTACCAGCAGGTGGCAGAGTTGACCGTTCTTCAGCACTTCGCCCTCGGACTGACCCAACCTCTCTCAAAGTAAATTTAAATCACTCCAGTACTGTGATTTTGTATCCCCCAAAATATTGTATGATATTGTTGACTGAAATTTGACTTATAGTTCACCCAATGTGGGATAGTTAAACCAAAAATGAAAATTCTCTCATCATTTACTCTCCCTCATGCCATCCAAGATGTGTATGACTTACTTTCTTATGCAGAACACAATTTAAGATTTTCATAAACATATTTCAGTTCTGTAGGTCTATATAATGCAAGTCAATAGTGTCCAGAAATTTTAAACTCCAAAAAACATAAAAATAATCCATAAGACTCCAGAGTTTAAATTCATATCTTTAGAAGTGATATAATTGGTGTGGGTGAGAAACAGATTGATATTTAAGTCCTTTTTACTATCAATCTCCACTTTCACATTCTTTTGTTTTTGACGATTGGCATTCTTTGTGCATATCGCCACCTACTGGGCAGGGAGGAGAATTTATTATAAAAAATTACTTATATATTGATCCGTTTCTCACCCACACCTATCATATCACTTCTGAGGATTTGGATTTAACCAATGGAGTCGTATGGATTACTTTTACTTTTTGCTGCATTTATGTGACTTTTGCATCTTCAAAGTTCTTGCCACCATTCACTTGCATTGTATGGACCTACAGAGCTGAAATACTCTTCTACAAATCTTTGTTTGTGTTCAGCAGAAGAAAGAAAGTCATAAACATCTGGGATGTCATGAGAGAGTAAATGATGAGAGAATTTGTATTTGTTGGGTGAACTATCCCTTTAAAAAAATACTGTCTCATCCTTATTCATAAAGCATTGTTGATCATTAAGTTATTTTGATACTCATTGGTAATATATGTTTTTATAACACAAGCCCTGAGGTAAAACAGTACCTTCCCCGGATGGATCAGGTCAGTGCCAATGACGAGAGACTTCTTGCAAGCATACGGGCACAGTTTTCTGCCATCGGCCCTCAAAACCATCTTGATGCCAAAGCTCGCTTTCTGAGTGAGTAAACAAATAACAAATGTAAATTCTCTCAATTGCATTTTTGGACTTCTGGGTGTTTACACATACCAGCTACTGATTTTACATCCTTCTCTCTCTCTCTCTCTCTCTCTCTCTCTCTCTCTAATCTTCTCTCTATATTTTCTAAACACTCTTTTTTATTTAATTTTTTTATTTAACAGAAATTGTTATTTCACTGCCACTATTTGGAATGAATATATACACTGCTCAGAAAGTAAGCCATCGCAACTGCCCCTCTCCCTCCTTGATCGCTGTCAACCATGAAGTTATTTTGGTCCTTGATCCTAAAACACAGGTACAGCAACCTTGGCCTAATAGCAACCTAAGACAATATAGTGATATTCAGTGTGGTTATAGGCTTAAATTCATTTCAGTGTTTTAGCATTTTATCATATGATGTTTTAACCAAGTTAAGTGATCAACGACTACAACACTAAACTTTTACAAACTGCTATTACAGAACATATGCTTGAAAATGGCTCTGGAAGATGTGCAGTCCTTGCGCTCAATCCGCCCCAAAAAAGACAAGCTGCCAACAGTCGAGGTGAACTTTGGCAACCCAACCAGTCTCAAGACTGTCAGCTTCAATCTAAAGCAGGTACTTATTTACACGCAGGTCTTGAATATTCTCACGCAGGATTCTCAAGCGAAATTATATTTTAATCAATGAAATTTTTGATAGAGTTTGCTTGTATTTATTTGGTTCTCTTTTCTCACCCAGGCAAAGCAGCTTTGCCATACTGTTGCTGTGATTATGGAGGAGGTGGTAAAACCCACTGCCTACAGCAACTTATCAAGTCGGACTGGAACCCCCAATTAAACAGTCTACTTATGCAACTTAATATTGTCACATTATTCAATCACCAATTCAGATGCTCCAAAAATGTTTCCTAGCATACAAAATGACACATTTTGTATTTTGATAAAAAAATTTGAAAAGTTTACATATGATCAATGCTAATGATTTAAAAATGTTTAATTTTAAAATATGTGTATGATTTATTGTCATAATGAATGTATGCTGTCCAATGGGGATTATTTCTATTCTATTTATAAAGTTTACCTGCTTTTGAAAATGTTCTGTATATGTGTTATTGTCATGTTTAATTATTTGCCCTCAAATAATAATAATAATAAAAAAAACTTTAATGACTATGAATATTAAACTTTTTAAACTTTATAAAAGTGTACAATCTATCCTTCTGTG
The DNA here is from genome assembly GCA_032164185.1 of Moxostoma hubbsi. Lineage (NCBI taxonomy): Eukaryota > Metazoa > Chordata > Actinopteri > Cypriniformes > Catostomidae > Moxostoma > Moxostoma hubbsi. The sequence continues at coordinate 10,911,378 of JAVLUX010000035.1, forward strand.
TGTTTAGTCATTCTGAAAGTCCCTTTCAGTCGTTTTGGATGAAAACGCTATTTTTAACCGCTAGTAACTGGTTACCTGACAACTCAGTACACTCGACATTACGTAGTTACGTAATCCATATGTCTATATGACTCCAGTGGTTATATCCATATCTTCAGAAGTGATATAATAGGTATGGTTGAGAAACAGATTTTTTACTATCAATCTCCATTTTCGCATTCTTTTGTTTTTGACGATTAGCATTCTTTGTGCATATCGCCACCTACTGGGCAGGGAGGAGAATTTATAGTAAAAAAGGACTTATATATTGATCCGTTTCTCACCCACACCTATCATATCACTTCTGAAGATATAGATTTAACCAATGGAGTTGGATGCATTACTTTTATGCTACATTTCTGTGACTTTTGCATCTTTAAAGTTCTTGCCACCATTCACTTGCATTGTATGGACCTGCAGAGCTGAAATATTCTTCAACAAATCTTAATTTGTCTTCAGCAGAAAAAAGAAAGTCATACATCTGGGATGTCATGAGAGTTAGTAAATTGTGAGAGAATTTGCATTTGTATTTGCATCCCGTTCAAAAAACCTGTCTCATCCTTATTCATAAAGCATTGTTTATTGTCATAGCATACCTTCCCCAGATGGATCAGGTCAGTGCCAATATCGAGAGACTTCTTGCAAGCATACGGGCACAGTTTTCTGCCATCTGCCCCCATAGCCATCTTGATGCCAAAGCTCATAATGCCCCATATGCGCTACTACGCAATGTCTCATTCCCTTCGTCTCAGGGAACCGAGGTTACATACAGAACGTAACCGAGACGTTAATAACCGGTTAATTTCGTTCCAATATTTTTTTATGAAACCAAAGTCCAAAAGGTTTATCATAGTTAATTTTCAGAATTACACCACTTCCTGTTACCAGAAAAAATAGTCTTCACTCTAATAAGTAGAACATGATAAGCATGTGCTTTGATCCTGAAGGAAACCGCTGTATCACACATTACTTTGCCAAACTGCATGTTGTGGAATGACACGCTGAAGACCTTTTTAACAACTTTATATAATAACTACATATGCATGCACATGAAAAACATTAAGTGTAAAACCTACATTTATCAGTTGTTCAAAGTCTTTTCTAAATTATTGTTAGATATGATGCATTAATACAAATTTGATACTGCTAGGTTTTGACAGCAGATCTATAATTCAAATTAAATTATTTATACAGTTTTATTTTTTTATTTAGGCCTTACTTTGTGATAATGATCAGTTTCATAAGACAAATTAAAGCTGAAGACCCAAAAGAAATGAGTGTGTGCTCCCTTCTGTTTTACCTAAATGTTGGTTGATATATCAGTATTGCTTTGCTTGTTATGATTTCTATGCTGATCATTTTTCCACATTGGAAAAAATTTTATTACTTATATTCGGTGAGGCAAATTGCATATTTTGCTTGTATTTCCAGACCTTGTTTCTCTTGTGAGATCTGGCAGTACAGCAGCTGGTATGAGGGTGATTAAGTGCTGTATTTAGCACAGAGTGATGTCATATAAAATTAACGTTTTTTTATTTCATTTTAACCGGTTACTGCTCAGAACGAACCTAAAATCAAAAATATTTTTTATTTTTTATTTATTTTTTTGTCCGTGATTTCAAAATGCTGTAAGTAAACAATTTTAACCATTCTGGAACATCTACGACACTGACACGCCCCCTCTTTCCAAAACACCGCCCTCCAAAGATAACGTTGAGACCCTCACAAAACATTGCGTCTTCTCACTGCGTTCAAACGTAATTGTAGTAAAAATAGCACCCTCAGCTGACAACTGTATATGGTTGTGTCTCGTTTGGAAGGCTGCGTCTCCGGAGGTCGCATTTGTCGGCCACATACGTCATCAAGGCTGTCTCGTTTAAAAAAAATAAAAAATTTATATATAGTTAAAAAAAGTATTAGACTAAAATTACACCTGTAAAATCTATTTTCCTTTCTCTTTACATCATAACTCTCCTAAAATGTACCTCATGCATTCCCATCCAGAGGGACTTTGTCCCTTCTCACTCAAAGTGCTCGCACTCAAAGGGTTAGTTTACCCACAAATGAAAATTATAGCATAATTTACTCACACTCAAGCCATCCTAGTTGTATATGATTTTCTTCTTTCAGCCAAATAAAATCAGAGTTATATTAAAAAATATCCTGACACTTCCAAGCTTTATAATGGGAGTGAATGGTACCTTAGATTTTGAAGCCCAAAAAAGTGCATCCATCCATCCATCAAAAAAGTAATCCATACTGCTCCAAGGGGGTTAATAAAGGCCTTCTGATGCGAAGCAATGTGTTTTTGTAAGAAAATATCCATATTTATAACTTTATAAACTATAATAACTGGCTTCCAGTAACGGCCGTCCATGCGTTCATGAGAGAGTCGAGTTCTGGCGTATGACGTAGGCGTAGTGTAAGCTCCGGTGAGAAGTGACGAACGCGGAAGTGCAGAGGATAGAGGAAGCCAGTGAACATGGACGCCAGAAGCCAGTGACAATAGTTAATAAAGTTATAAATATGGATATATTTCTTACAAAAACGCAGCTTTGTTTGGCTGAAAGAAGAAAGTCATATAGAACTATGATGCCTTGAGGGTGAGTAAATTATGGGATCATTTTAATTTTTGTGTGAACTAACATTTTAAAAGAGTGGCGTACTGTCATAGCAACCAGGTTACGTTCCATTTATGTTTGTCCTGCGAAGGCCATCTCGTTTAAACGAGGCTTGTTTAAAGGAGGACACTTGGTATACTGCAGCCTTCAAAGGACACATCCTAGCATGCAGCCTTCTAAACGAGACACAGTGTATCAATCCGACTGCTTCAACTACTACCAGAGATCTTTTATACTAATATAACAACCTACGCATATTTATCATAGGAGAGAACCCCTCCCAACCCCCTGTTATTTATACCATGATCAATGGAAATATGTAAATGCTTCACACTGCAACCCCCCAATTTTCAAGCCATTTCTACACCCTCAGAGTGACTAGAGAGCGTAAAGGTCAACTAACTGATTTGCGCAAACATACACCTTTATAAGTTTTGATGCAGCAATTGTGTGTTCCCAAATTTTTGTGTGTTTGATGGGATTCAAGGAAATCTGTTTGTCAATTTACAGTATTAGACTTACATATTCAGTTGAGAAGAGGTGTGCAATTGTTTTGGTACTGGGGCCACATCAGCCATTAAGTAGAACAATGAAGAGAGAAGATAAAAAGTTATGCATAGTTGTATCTTTTAATCCCAGAAGTAGTAGTGCACTCATGCACTCAATGAATGATGCAAACTTTTCTGAAGTGTTTTCTGATGGGAACATTCTGCAATTAAAAAGTTTTATCACGTGTGTCAGGGTTGGGGAATAACGGAATTCATGTAATGGGTTTATGTATTTAAAATTCTAAATATAAGTAACTGTATTCCACTACAGTTACAATTTAAATAATTGGTAATCAAAATTCAATTACATTCCAAAGTATTTTGATTAATGAAGAGATTACTTTGCATTTTATTGTCATTTATTTCATTTAATATTTAGTCCTTTCAGATGGAAAAATTTATACAATGTATACATATAGATGATGTGATCCAAAGTGCATTTGAACAGCGGTGAAACACTTTCTTATGATGTTACATTCATACAAGCAGACAGAGAAGTTAGTTTAAAGGAAGTTTGGAGCACAAGAAATAAACCTTGTGTAAATTGTCAGCTTTACGCTAAGCTAAAATGCTATTTCAAGCCATTTTACATGCACATGTTACCAGGCACTATCATATTTTTTTATCAAGAAAATTCCCGTTGGATCATAATTTCTTTTTTTCTAGTAAGATCTTTGAAATTAGGGCAAAAATTGTATTCTTGATAATATTTTTTGTATTGCTTTCCTGTAAAAATATCTAAAAATCCTTAAAAAAAGATCGATTAGATCTTAGAACATTTAGGTTTTTCATAAAAATGTATTTTTAACGTGTATTTTTTCTTACTGTACTGGCAGAGTTTTTATAGTCAAAACAAGTGAAAATATTTTACCACTGCTGAAGAAGTAATCCAAAGTATTTAGAATACGTTACTGACCTTGAGTAATCTAACGGTATACGTTACAAATGTAATTTTACAGAATGTATTCTGTAATCTGTAGTGGAATACATTTCAAAAGTAACCCTTATGTATGACATAAGGCGAAATATGTCTTGATTTCCAATCTTTGAAATGGGGTGTTACATCTATTATCTGGCAACCCTGAGCATATTAAAAGCTTATAGATGCGCTATAGGTCCCAAAGCCAGATAAATTAAAGCTCTAATAAAAACGTTCATGATAAATCGTCCCGCGGGCAGCAGTTTGCCCTTGTCTGCAACTGAGGGAGCTCTAAGGTTCGTTTGGGGGTTTTGAACTTATGAGAAAAATAAGGTCTGTGGTAAACGTTATTTGACGATGCGTGGACGTTTTGTCCTACAACATGAATTACACACTTTAATACCTCAAACGTGAATTTTTAAACTGCTGTTAGATTTTTTTCAAAGAAGTATGTAATTCACTACGGCTTAAAAATTCAAATAGTGATACCACGGTACTTTGATATATATAGGCCTACTTCTGATTGGCTTGTCAAATTTTTGTTTGCTGTTTACACTGTATTACAGGACAATTGTTTCAGTTATATCTTTAAGGGAGAAGGAACCTTTTCTGCTCACCATTCCCCCCACCCCAAATGTATCAATTTGCATTTAATAATGTAAATCACACATACGCCGAACACTTGGAACGCTACAGCAAAGACCCCGCCCTTTAAGTCAGACATCTGCAAGCCGATTAACCGCCTCCTCGTACTGACCAATCAGAAAGGTTTAAATAAAATAAACCCCACCCTTTTGACAAAACTGTCCAATCAGATTACACTACATCTATCCTGCACGAAAACAACCCGCCCTTCAAATCACTAACATGGCCGTCACCAGGGAGTGAGTCCAAGGATATTGAGGCGAATATTATTGTTTTTTCTTAAACATTCTTGATAATTGACAGTGAAACTGCTGGAGGTTGATATTGCAAATCTATAACGTAAGTTAACGTTGGGTTTGTTGTCTTTTTGGTATCCGCTTTCACGTAACCAATACGACATCTTAACCCTTAGACCACCTCTGTTAAACCCAACCAGCTCTTTACGTAGATTATTATAAATGTTGTAATGATGTTTATAGATTATTCGTTGTAAATGTAACACATTATTCCAATACTTCGACATACAGCAGGGTTTTATCAATCGCTTGCATGTCTGCATGGTCAACACGGAAACGGGAGCTATCTTGTACGTTATTTAAGATAAATCTAATCATAATGGGGAAATCTGTGGTATAGTACTTTATTCTGACAATACTTGCTCTTACTTTCAATCTAAAATGGCTCTAACCAATGACTTGTCAGGTAATAACCTCTCTATTGTCGTCTCAATGGCAGTTTCGTATTTTCTGAAGAAAAATGACCTATTTTAGTTTTAAAGTTTAAAACGTTTGTATATGGGTCCTTTATTGCTATTGCAATTTATAAAGTCTTAATAACATTTTGGGTGGTATCACCACTCACCGTTTTTCTTATACAGTCACCTTTATAAATCAGTTCAGACCATCTCTCTTTATATATGCTGTTTCTAGAATTACTAGAATTATAAATTATTTTGTTATTCTTTTTGGCAATGTTGGTTAATTACATTAAAGGGAGGGTTAGCTTTCAGGAGAGTTGATTATGTTTAGCTGTCTCTAAAGAATAATCCAAACTCACTCAGTGATTTGTTTGTCAAAAATAGCTCGCTTCCAAGAAAGCCAAAAAGATTAAACGCTTGCTGTACATTTTCTATATTGTTTGTGTTGTCCAAAAGCTGTTTTTGTTTAGAATGATTGCACTGATCCTCATCTTGTTTACTCATTTTAGACTTGCACCTTACTACTTTTAGACTAACAATTTATCCTGTTTAATTTGAGTCTGTCATTACCTGTTTGTTATGACAACATGAGCGTTTGGAAAGTTTGCACTGACCATGTTTACATACTGAAGAATATTCCTATATTAACTGGAAATCTGTCATATTCATTCATGTTCTGTATGTCACAAACACTTTCCATTTTCAAGAAATCCAAATGAGACCGCTAGCATATGCCTGCAGTCATTGGAATTCTTTTGCATGTAAACATGTGCATGTCCTTTATTGTAAACTTTATTTTGAATAGGGTGTAATTAAGGAATTCTGAGTGCTAACCCTGTATGCAGTTGTAAAAAGTCAAGTCATTTGTGGTCTGAAGATTTGGTCAGATTTTCTTTTCTTTTTTTTGCAATCTTGTGTTCTGTCAGTGGTGTGAATCAGAATTAAGAGCCTTAACACTCATATTTTGTTCCGGTCAAAACGGACCATTTTTTCCTGAAAACTAGTTTATTTAATTCTATGACTTTGTTCATGCAGGGGATCTGAACACACATTTTATTTTTATTTATTTATTTATTTTTAGATCATTTTCATAAAATTGTATTTGTATTATTTCACTTTGTTATACCTGTGGTGCTACAGCGGGTAAAGTGACAAGCCATTGGAAATGAATAGATTACACTACAAAATACAGAAATATTAAGTGTTTAGAAAGCATCCTTATCCTTTAGATGAGCACATGTGGGGGTGTGGGTGTGTTTGCACACACAAAATCCTCGGACATGTGCGCATACACACACACACACACACACACACACACACAATGTGTGTTGAACCCACTTTTGTGCATCGACTTTCCATGTTCAATCTTTGAGGAATATTTCAAGATACCTATCATATTATGTTGTGTTTGGACTTGTTTGAATCAGTATAGTCTGCTGTAAGAGACATGTTATTGTCTATGTTATAGCTATGTTTGTTTCAGGAAGTAATAAGGAAAAAGGTGACAAAAAGACTGTTTGTTATGCTTACATGTGTCAGAGGGAATTTCATACTCTAATACTCCAGTTTGGCCTCTGAGTAAAACAGATTTGCTTATTGCATTTTCCTAATTGAGTCCTTTCCAACAATATTTATTGCATGGCATTCTCATCTTATTTTATGTTTTTACCTACTACACATTTGAAAATTATGAGAACAAAACTGTTCTAATTTGTCAGCAAATTAAAAAGCATTTTTTTAAAGAATTGGTAGGATCAGCTATATGCATTGTAAATCATTTTGTTTAGATCAAGCAAGTGATTAATAATTTATTACATTATTATTATTTTTCACTGCAGGGAGTGCCACCCACTAGACTGGTATAAGATCAGTTAAATTAATCCTTCTGTCAATAATTTTCTTTTATATATATATATATATGTTAAAAAAAAAAAATCATAATTTCTAAAAAAATAAGTTGACTAAAACATCTAAACCAATATCTTGGGATAATATATGCAATATGAGTGATTTATTAACAGCCTTAGTGGTCCGGTCATGTTTGACCAGGAACACAAATGTGTTGGCACAAACTAACACAACACAAGGGTTAAATGAGTGTGCAGAAATGTAATGGCCAGAACAAGCATCTTAAGGACTTCAAGTTGAGAATAGCAGGAAAAGACTGTGCTTGACGAATCTTGGTTTGCTCAGAATATGCAGATTATCATGTATTGATGGATATTCCAATAGTAGTAGAACATATAAACCTCATTTTTGGAATAAAAACATAAGAACTTACTCAGAAAATGATGTATATGTAAACTTGATATGTTTTCTGTTTTTTATTTTTCATAACTCTTTTAATTATTGGTTTCTCCCCAGTCAGATGCCTTTGAATGTAACAGAAGCCCCACCCTCTCACTGACTTCAGCTCCCTGGACATCATCAGCTGCAGCACTGACTGCCTCATCTCAGACTGGCAGTGCCCGCAGGTGCAGCAACTTGGGGCTGGGGGCCACAGTTGCCTTCCTCTGCCAGCAGGACTGGGATTGGGACAAGCGTAGACCGTGACAACCAGCTCTGTGCATCACAACAGAGTATGGTGTGAGACCGTGGTTGCCATGGAGCTAAAGGATAAGAAACAGGTAAGTTGTTTAGATGCTTTTATCTTAAAGCTGAAAGTGTTTTCTAGTCTTGGAGCACTTGGACTGTGTTCAGCAATGGGTCAATATATGCAGGCTACACTTTAAACCTATGTACAATTACTTCTTAATTATTATCTATTATTACATGGCTCTGTGGACTACTTGATTCCAATTGGTCAATCGTGACATACTGTGGTACAATATTTCTGTGTGTAATATCCTCTAAATTGAGTAATTGTTTGTTGTCCCAGGAAAACAAGGACTAGTGTCTGCAGACTCTTCTCACATAATAAAATAATTTATGTCCATTTATTTATTTTTCTGGTAAATACCTATATACAGTGTCAAGAAAAAGTATGGGAAACATTTGGAATTACCTGCATTTATGTGTAAGTTTGTCTTAAAATCTGGTTTGATTATCATCAAAGTTACAATAATAATGACACAAATTATTGTATTGTTCTCGTACATATTGAATTCATCATTCAAACATTCAGTATAGGTTGGAAAAAGTATGTAAACTCCTTGGCTAATGATGTCAACAGAAGCTAATTTGAGCCAAGAGTTGGCACACCTGGCATCCAATTAATGAAGCTAGAGTGGGGTTATGGTTTAGAGCTACTTTGTCTTTTAAAAATTTTGAGTTTGGTACTCATAAGAAGCATCTGCTGATGTGGACCATGCTTGGCAAAAAAGAAATCTCAGAAGACCTTCGATCAAGAATTGTTGTTTTGCATGAAGTTATCTTGAGCTAAGATATTCATCTGTACACAATTAGACAAATTGTCTATAAATGGGGACAATTTAGTACTGTGGCTACTCTCAATGGAAGTGGCCGCCCAGCCAAGATGACTCAAAGGGCACACCACTGAAGGCTCAGTGAGTTAAAAAAGAACCCTAGAGTGATGGCTAAAGATTTGAAGGAATCACTGGAACTGGTTAACATCTCTGTTCATGAGTCCACTATATGGAAAACAATAAACAGGCATGGTCCCCACGCTGGACACCACAAAGTAAGCCACTGCTTTCCAAAAAAAAACATTGCAACGTGCCTGAAATTTGCCAAAGACCATCTTGACACTCCACAACACTACTGGGAAAATGTTTTGTGGACGGATGAAACCTAAATTGTTTGTGAAAACAGGCAGCACTACGTATGGCATAAAAGGGGGGCCGGATACAAACATGAAAACATGGTGAAGTACATGGGAGGGAGCATCATGAATTGGGGCTGCTTTGCTGCTTCGGGGCCTGGACCGCTTGCTATCATTGAGGGGAAAAATACATTCCCAAGTATATCAGGATAATGTCAGGGTGGCTGTGTGGCAGCTGAAGCTCAGTAGATGTTGGGTGATGCAGCAGGACAATTACCCTGAACATCAAGTAAATCAACCTTAGAATGGCTTTAAAAAAAAAAGAAGAAAATCCACCTTTTGGAGTGGCCCAGTCAGAGCCCAGACCTTAAACCAATAAAGATGCTGTGGAATGACCTCAAGAGAGCCGTTCACACCTAAGAATATGGCTGAGCGTAAGCAGTTCTGTAAGAAAAAAATTATAATAATGAAATCCAAAGGGTTCACAAACTTATTCTTGCCACTGTTATAAGCAGGGTAATGTTTTGTCAGCCTAGTCATTATTGCAAATAAACCCCTTAAGGAAGATACAAATACTCTGTATTGCTTATTTTACAATAATGAATGACTGACTGTACATTATTTTGTACACCTACATTCTGTATAAACTTCATGCCTTCATAAGCACATTTTCTAAACAACATAATTCAGCCACCAATGACAACGTATCAAACACACTCATGTAGTATTAAATAGCCTGTGCTTACAGTTGTGTTGCTAAAAGGCAGCTTGAACTCTGACTCATTAATACTGGGTTTTGTAGACCACGCTGAAGTTTTGACCATACCAGAGATACCATACCTTTCACTTTAATTTCATGCCTTAGGTATTCTCTATACAGAAGGTTTTGAAAAACACCTAACAGAAAATATTTCGCAATAAAATACAAGGACATGAAATCCTGCAACTTATAATTGGTTAGAGTTTATAACTTAACACATTTACAGTGGCATTTCATTCCTATCATCTGGTCATGTTAATGGATATTTTTGTTGTGTAATAATGAACAGTTCAACTTGAACCATTCCAGACTCATTTGCATTGTTTAGAAACTTATATCGCCTTTTACTCTTGACTTTGGACATGAAGACAGGCTGATATGTTGCAGTGAATTTCTGTGTTGTAATTCATAATGTGCCAATACACCACATTAGTATAGAATTACACTGACAATGGAAGTTTTTGCCCCTAGCTTGTGAAAGCATGGGGTTATACCAATCAGTTTATTAAGTAGTAACAGCATAATTTCGTTGAAAGAAGCAGTTTTATTGTTTCCCACAGCAGGCAAATTCACAAAAGAAAATCAAATTGCAATATTTTTTGCAAAGTTGAATATTTAAAACTTTACGAGTACATGATTAATAGATTACTTGCAGATTACTCCCTAATATTGGGAGTGTCATGGACAGTTGTTACTGTGGCTGATGTAGAATAGAGGGATCTGGCTTGGAAACTTGGACTGGAACGTGTTGCACGGTTGTTTGGTTCAAGGGATGCAACGATCAGTCAGCCACCGATCGGTATGTCTAATCTTCACATCCTATTATTCAATCGGTGATCTGTAATTTTTTTTAAACCGTTTTTGCTGACAAAAACAAAGAAAAGGGATTTTACTGGGAAGAGGAAAATTCAGTTTACTGTGACCATATGCAGATATAGTCACAGTAGGTTTTCTGATAATTTTTTTGGCACAATGCTATGTGGTTGTAAGGGTGGTCTGAGTAGGGCATTGCTGGGTGGTTCCTAGTGTGTATAGCCAGTTATGACAGAGAAATTGAGGTGAAATTATCAGGATCGGTATCTGCCGATCAGGTGACAAGGAGATCGGTGATTGGTATCGGCTCTAAAAATCCTCATCAGAGCACCCGTATAAGGTTCAATAATATTATGAGGTTTTAACATTTTCTTAAAAAAATTTAGAAAATTGAGTAATAATTTTCCTTGCAAAAGTCAGCGCCACAATGCAAGGGTGCTCTCGGTGGTAGCCAGGGTGTTGCTAAGGTTTTCTGATCGTTGTTTTGGCACAATGCTATGTGGTTGTAAGGGTGGTCTGGGTAGGGCATTGCTGGGTGGTTCCTAGTGTGTTCTTGGCTATGATGTTATTGTCCCTTTTCATTTGATTTGAGGTTTTTCAAGTCTAGGGAATTTTTTTTGTCTGTTTTTAGCATCTTCCAGGCCCAAGCCCCACAAGTTTAGATATAATTGGTACTAAGGGGCCATTCACAATAAATGCATCCTTGCATTAAAAAAGCTCTCTAGTGTCTCACTATGCTTTTTACCAGTTCAAGTTCTTTTTAACTTGAGATGGCATCTAAAAATTGTGATGCATCTGGTTAAGATACTGAAAAATACAGCTAGACATGCGTCTAGCTTCTAGATAAACGCCTTTAGTGTGAACAGCCTCTAATGTTGTGGAATGAGTTGCATGCCAATGTTTAATACTTAATGTTAGAACTTCGTTCAAAGTATGATCTTAAGTAAGAGACTCTTGCCTCAGGAAGCATCACTAATTAATTGTGAGGTTTGTGTATAGAACCTTTAGTGAGTTTCAATGAGGATGTCAGGTTTAGGACAGTTCAGTGAGGATGACCCTGTCCTGTCCTGCTCCGCCTCATTAGTGCTAGGATTGTAAACTGCTGCGTTAGCTGTTATGGATGAATGCCTGGAAGGGGCAGTGAGGGCATGCCATGCTTTTGCTTATGTCAGGGCTCCGTTTTCACTCTCTGTCCTGTCATCCCTGAATCCCTTACTTCATACTCTAACTCTTTCTCTTAATAGCTCCCCATGCCTGTTACCTGCCCACCCCTGTCTTGCTTTTTATTTTATTTTACACCCTTTTATTCTTTTCAGGCTGCATTTTGCAGCTGCCTCTGCAAACCTATCAGGCTAATTACAGCTAGAATTCACAAAATCTCCTTTCTTTTCTTTTTCTGTTCAATCTCTTTTAGTTTAAGTGGCATCAGGAGATCTCCTCTCGGTCTACACACTTTTACCATTTGATAAGTGTTTTTTATCCTCCTTTCTATGGACAGTTACTTTGATTTGAGATCTGCTTAGGGTGCTTCCCAGCCACCCTGCTGTTCTCTGACAGCTAAAATAGCTTTACAATGCGCAGAGACCGTCTGTCCAGACTGTGCGACTGGTGCTGAAACAACAGCATACATTATTCCATAGCCGCCCCACACACGCACACACCAGTCACACATAGAGCTGCATTCTGAACAGTCTTTCAGCCGCAGAGGGACTAGGTGCTGCCATGATCCTGAAAAATTGGACCTGGTTCTGGAAGGATAAAGTGAGTGGATCTGTGCACACTTACTGTAACAAACTCCTGAGTTGATTGTGATTTGTTTGTACTGGGTTAGCACTAGGGAAACTTGTATCTGGGGTTTAGCCCATTAGTGCTATATCATAAAGCAAAGCTATATACAAGTGTAAATAATACATTCGTACTTTGATAAACGACTCTGCTGGCTGGTACATCATTGTGATATTCACTATAGGTGATGAAGGTCTTGAGTTTGAAGTCAGTTAAATTAAGTATGTTTTCACGTACTTTAAAAGTTTGGTTCCAGTCAGACTAAATGTAATCTTTTTAAAATGTCATGTAAAATGTTTCGCCTGACCGAAATTGTACCAATCTAATTTTTGCGAAATCGAACTAACAGGCCTAGATAATATGACTGTAGCTCAGCTTCATTCAGCATGTATAAGGACCATGTTATTCGGACCACAACTGGATTTTGTTTTGTGCACATGCTCTAAAAATCAGGTTTATTCAATGTGTAGTCAACATGCTGTAGGGTTGCCAACTGTCCCGTATTAGTGTATTTGTATTTTGGCCGAAATTAAGACTTCCAGTATTGAAGCACTCAGAATGCTTAAGCATCCCGTATTCGTGTGATACAAATTTCGTAGCCCTAATTCAACACTTTCCCAGCTGATTTCCTTCCTTCAAATATTTAATTACACATTGTGTCATCACGACAGATGAATGATTTTGAATACGCTCATATGTTCAAACAATTTGTTGATCATGTACTTGTGGTTTTATGCCTTGCACACTTAAATATTTATGTTTTCTGTTGTGTTTTGAACACGGTTGGTTTGCTAATTCTGTAGAATTTTCTTATCACCAATGTAACATTATTTAGCTGATATAGATGAGATTTTGAAAATGGCTTAGTTGAGGCATTAGATAGAATAAGTTGAAAAGTATAAACAAACGAAGGCAAGTACAAATCTGAACTACTTGTCTGATAGCGCCTGCAGAAAAGAAAAATCCTCATTTAGTATGTTTACATGAGCAGTTATAATTGAGCTACAGGGTTTTTTTTGCATTGTCAAGCTACAGTCTTCATCTGTCTGTACAAGTATACGTGACACGATGCATAATCGAATATTTGAAGGAAGGACATAATCTAAGGTAGTGTTCAATGTATGTTGCATGTCTTTTGGAGCATAAGCACAACGTAGAGGCCAGTTGTGGTCAGATTATTTTGTATACATACTGGACAAAGCTGAGCTACAATCGCATTATTTAGGTCTGTAAGTTTGCCGTTATCAAGCAAGAATTTCAAGAATATCGCTATTTATACAACAGCTAGCTCCTTGAATCTGATTGGATGAGAGGTATTCCAAAAGTGCTTATAGATTAGACAATCAGCACTGGGATGCTTTGCTAACTACGTTTCCATCCAAGGGTTTTTTGCAAAAAACGTTTTAACGCATCAAAATAAATCTGATGGAAATGCACATTATCGATAAAATGTCACAAATGTCGACATATATTCCAGTTTAACTCAAGCGCATAAACTCTGTCGATACATGAAATTAACACTTTTTGTTGATAAAATTGGCATTAACGCAAAAATGTAGTGTCACATGACAGAGTTTGCTCCAGTTGTTAGCCTGTGTTAATCATGACAACAGTATTGAAAGCCAATTTATTGTACGTGATTATGGTTGATCTATGTCATATAGAGCCGATCTGCAAACGTGACACTTCCAGGAGTGCCAACACAAATATCTCATGCACTTTGAACAAATGAATGGCCACTGTTTGCAATTTAATTTAATTGGAGTATCCATCCGTTTATTTTTATTAAAGTTTCTTTTCCACACTGTTCAAAATAATAGACGGCAGTCACGGAATTAGCTCACAGTACAAAAAACATATAATTTCTGTGCATAAAGATGTTTTAAATTAAGAATAAATACACAATACTAGGTGAAAAGCTTCAGCGTACTTTTTTTTTAATTGTTATTTTGTTTTTGGAACACAATTCTATTTCATTTTTGTTTAGTCTACTTTTGACTATAAACTATCAGAACTATTTTTCCAATGCTCAGTTGACTTTCAGAAAATTAGCTTTTGAAAATTTTAAAACATTTAAATATTTTAAATCTAACCCTCTTTAGCTCTGATCACATTTACTGCTTCTTCTGAAAATTAGTGTGTGGACACAATTGTGTCCTTGAGCAAGGCACTTAACTCCAGGTTGCTCCGGGGGGATCGTCCCTGTAATAAGTGCACTGTAAGTCGCTTTTGGATAAAAGCGTCTGCCATATGCATAAATGTAATAAATGTAATGTAATGTGAAAATATAAATTAGCATTTTGAAGCTAAAATAAATTTTAGATGATAATCAAGTTCAGTTAGTCATTACAAGTTGCTTGAGAAATCTGCGGGACTTAATGAAGATGTGATGGCGATGCTTTTGATTAGACTATTGTTCAAAATATTGAATATCAGGTATGTATCATATGTTAACCCTGATATTAAACCGCATCATGTTTTTTTTTCTTTAATAGCTGTGCACACCACATATACACATTGATTAATGGTACTTATACTGAGAAAGAAAGTTTCCGCCACTACTGGGTGCAGGTTGCCAGCTTGAACAGGGCCACGACGATCCGCTTTCGGGTCGGAACTGATGCCAACCTGCGATAGGTGCAAAATCAGGACCAATATTACAGTCCTATCAGAAGGACAACTGTTCCCTTTTGATTGCAATTCCTCTTCTGATTGCTTTTATTTGCAAAATTAAAATGATAGTAAGCTGGCTAATTTTAATGAATTGTCTCAATACTCTCCCTATTTTACCAAAACTTCAGAGGAAAAAATTAGGGACATCTAGGAGGCGAATTAGAGATAAATACACATTTCTGAATGGAAACTGCTTCAGGGCAGATTTCTTTTGCGCTAAACCAAAACTTACGCGACAAAGTGTTTTTTTTTTTAGGCATGACATCATCACGCTCACCCTTTTTATCGATAAAAGGCCATTTGAATGGAAACGGGCAGAAGGCGGCAAAAATTAAATTTTTTGCATTTTCACTTTGTCAATAACAAAATAGCGCAAAAGATGAATGGAAACTAGGCTAATGTGTGCATTTGCTTTGATTATTACTACACAATAGCTGAGAAATAAAGTTAAATTAACAGCTTCGGCATTACTGACCATCACAGCTGAGTTTCGACAGATGGAGGTTCTGGTAATCAAATATGATGTTACTACAGCGTGCACATTTTTGATTGTTGAGCCCCATTGCCTCTAAAACATTCTGAAAAGAGAATGCCATCCAGAAAACATTCAGGGCTACTGCCCCTTCAACCCAGGTCTTTGAGTCTGCTGTCCAGGAAGCAACATTTAGCTTTTGCATGGGAAGACTTAAATCCGTTGTTGTGTGCGATTTAATCCTGAGTACCGTGAACAGGTGAGAGTGCCTTCCTGTTGTTTACAGTTGATGCATTTGCACTCCTCTTGGTTCTTAGTTTAATTGTGTGATGCATTTTTTCAGGGTCTTGAGTGGTCCCCATAATGGACCTGTGAGTTTAACTGCATGCATCCGAATGCAAGGTGATGATAAATCCTTGCTTGTTGGTGTGTGAGAGATGCTTGGTGAGTGGAGGCTTCCGCAAGGATTTAGTGCAGTCACTCAGTTTCTGGCTGTGGGAAAGCATTGTTTATTTATAGCAGTGGGAGCCTGATATTCTACTACAGGACCCCAGCTGACCCACAGATCCATAAATAATTATAGGATAGCCAAATGAGAAATAGTGGAGAGAGAGCCTTACTCTTTTTTTTTTTAACCATATTAGGCCTCTTTGAGCAATGTTGTTGAGCTAGCTAGCTAAGCTTGAATTGCAGTGTCTGTGTGCGTTCCCTCAGCACTTTTGGTAAAGAGAGTCAGGATTGGTGTATAAAGTTAACAATAAAAAGTGAAAATTAGAAGACAGAGTGTGATTTATGGCAAAATCACAAGAGCAAAAGTGCTGTATGTCCATCTATCTGCACGGCTGCGATTACCTGCATCTGCTGTTGCTAGTTCGAAAGATGCACCCAATCCTCTATTACTAATTTGAAAAATAGACTTTAGAAATTGTAATGACAGATTGGACCATTTCTAACAAGTTATTCGAGAAGTGTGTGTGTGTGTGTGTGTGTGTGTGTGTGTGTGTGTGTGTGTGAGATAGAGAGAGAGCAACTGACCGTGTGATTACCTGCGTCTGTTGCAGAGTTGAACTGTACTGCTGCAGCTGTTAGTTTAAATAACTAATTCCTGAGCTGTAGTGATGCACTCCTATAATGAAGTGATGCTGCCGAACGGTTGGTGTGACATGTTATAACATCTACAATATACAGCTCTGGAAAAAGTTAAGAGCACTGCAAAATGATCAGTTTCTCTGGATTTACTATTTATAGGTATGTGTTTGAGTAAAATTAAAAATACTGACAGCATTTCTCCCAATTTTAAATAAAAAATATTGTCATTTAGAGCATTTTATTGCTGAAAATGACAACTGGTCAAAATAACCAAAAAGATGCAGTGTTTTCCAACCTCAAATAATGCAAAGAAAACAAGTAAATTTTTAACAATACAATACTAATGTTTTAATTGGGAAGAGTTCAGAAATCAATATTTGGTGGAATAACCCTGATTTTCAATCACAGTTTTCATGTCTCTTGGCATGCTCTCTACCAGTCTTTCACATTGCTGTTGGGTGACTTTATGCCACTCCTTGCGCAAAAAATGTTATATGGCTGTTAAAACACACATCGTTTCAAAAGTATTGCCACAAGACTTAAAAAATAGGTCTTAACATAAGTCTAAGTGTGATACAAACTCTTACTGAAGTTGTCTGTGCAAAGTTAAATATCCAATCTTTCAACTCCTGTCATGAATATGTGATACCATGTAAAAAACATTTACATGGTATGCGCAAGAATACCAGAATGGGATGTGACGCAACTGTTCATAAAGCACTGTTTAAATGGAACAAACTCCAACCAAGATGGTAAAACATTAAATTATTTTTAATTTGTTTGGTTTGGTTTGGTTTGGTTTTGCTGTAGGAGGAGGAGGCGACTCCACTGGGACTGTCCACAGCTCAGGCTCTGTGCACCCTACGGAACCAGCTGTCCAATTTACTGGGACAACACCAGAAATTCGGCCAGCGCAGATTCACCTTACGGGTTTGTCTAGATTCATTGCCTTTTAGTTTATTAGCACCAGCTTATGGAATATTAATATAACTTATTGGAAAACTTTTTTTCTTTTTCTTTCTGGTATACAGGAACTATGGGCTAAGAGCTTCCTACACCATGATAACCGGCACTCATGTTTCCATTGGCCGGGAGCTGTTCTCACACTGGTGGTGGTGGTTGGACTTTTGTGTTGTCATGGCAGCCAGCCGAAGGGCAGGTGTGTACAGCTAATGCTGCATTCACATCGTGTCGATTGCTATAATTGTGAGTTTCTGAATTGTGAGTTGGAAGCATCTTTAACAAGATAAATAGGTATCTCAACACATAGTTCTGTTTGATATGCCACTTTATTATAGCACGTGTCTGCTTTCTTAATTCCTAAAAGTTTACAAAAGCACATAAAGGTGTTTTTATGTAGTTATAAAATATTTTGTTATCATAACCAACAAAGATGCACATTTTGACATTGTAACAGTTGCTATAGAAACAAATCAGTCTGAGGATGTGACCAGTTCCAAATAGAATCTCCCTGTTATTAATTCATAATTATAGAAATTCTGTTATTATGTGAACGCAGTATTGGTACAAATTGTTTTGATTTTACATTTTAAATTTAAAGTGCATAATAGTGTTGTCACAAAACCAAAATTGCTGTAGCCAATACCATTGAAATGTTACAATTCTCAATACCAATTTCGATACCACTGCAAAAATAGCTAATATGCTAAATAAAAAGTTAAATATGAATCCAAATATTAATATATAAAATTAAACAATTTCGGAACCAAGCATATTTTCTCCCTTAGTTTGGTTCATTTTTGGCATATATGAACATGGCAGTCGCACTTGGATCCACAACAAAACCGTTGATCCGATTGCAAATGAACCC
Organism: Moxostoma hubbsi; assembly: GCA_032164185.1. Taxonomy (NCBI): domain Eukaryota; kingdom Metazoa; phylum Chordata; class Actinopteri; order Cypriniformes; family Catostomidae; genus Moxostoma; species Moxostoma hubbsi. The sequence continues at coordinate 10,929,991 of JAVLUX010000035.1, forward strand.
TAGAGCAGTTCTCTTGTGATGAGAATGTAATCTGACCCAACTGATCAACAAACCAAACAATAACCCTATAAAAACCATGAACATACTTAATGGATCTTTGGAGAAGACATCTGTTGGTCAGCACTTCACTGTAATTCATAATCAAATCATGTGTTTAGCCTTTTGGTGACTATATTGGATATAGTTGCATGTTTAAAATAGGAGCTGTTTTATAATTCCTGAGGTAATTTTAGCACAATCGCTTCTCTCGGATAATGGCAGAACACAGGCATCAGCAACTTTTTGACAGATACAAAAAATGTTTTTTTTCCTTTGCTTCAGTCTGCTATTTGTTTGTGTACGCACGCGTGAGAGCGAGCTCTGTGACTGTGAGAAAACGGGCACTTTTCAATGCAGAAAAAATGCAAAACCAACTAATGATGGCTAAAAATAACCATGACCTAAATTTTACAACTCATATCATCCATGTGTCTGATAAAGTGTATTTGTCGTGCAACCTCTGACTGGAATGCGCATTCTGTACCCTGCTGTGACGTTTTTCATAAGCTTGACATAACACTCAAACATTTGTTACGGTTGACAATTTTTACAGGTATATCATATTAAAACTGTATGTCAATGGATGCGCTAAATTCCGGAAAAGAACACAAACATTCTGACCAATAAGGGGAAAGTCTGCTTACATGTGACTTTTATGGACACTTTTGGTCCATTTTGAAATGTTGCCTTGTGAAACCAAACCAAGAAGAAAATGTAACATTGCAACAATTTTAGCCCCCATTTTGAAACAAATCGAATGAGCTACAGGTCTGAAAATGCCCTTAAAGGCAACATCCAAATTAAGTAAAAACTGCTTCAAGTTTTTAATTTATTAAAGTTTATGTATTAAAATAGTCAAAATATTAGTCATAATAGACTGTGGCAGATACTGTAATGTCTAATGCACAGATCGTAAGACCTGTTTATATTAATACCTTGCCGAATTGGCATTTTGACCATGAAGCCCATTTGACTGTTCATGAAAGCAGCCACATTACCACATGTAATCGCATATACCTATGTGAACATTTGAAAGTGGGCCCTGACAATCACACAGCACCTAGGTCTGGATTGAGTTCTTTGTACTACTGGTACTGTAGCAGAACTGATATTGTTACACTTTTTTTATTTCAATATTGTCTTGGTACCAAAGTACCGTTACTTTTGACATCCTTAGTGCATGAAACATCATTACATATTTCCATATCAAACCTTAGCTAAATTGAGCTATGAATCCTGGCCTAGCCCCCATGTGTTATATAAACTCTTCATGTTTCGTCTCAGTCAGGGCATAGAGCTGGTGAACGCGGGTGCACTTTTCCTCCTGCTGCTGTCAAACCTCTTCCTCATTGGGCGGCAGCAGAGGCTACGGACTAGCGAGATGGTGCGGAGGCTCAAATCCATCATCTCGCAGCTAAATGGTGAGCATGCGTCAGGAAGTGACTCAGAGGTTATGAACTGAAGGATGTAGATCATCTGTTCATTTCTTTGAAATTTTCATGTAATGCTAAATACACTTTGATATGAGTAGTAATAGGGATTTTACATTCCTTTAAGCTGAAGAATGTAACAATCTGTGTTAAAATATTTCTCCTATCCCAGCATAATATGCAGAGACAACTATAAGTAAGCTATTCATGGATTAATTTTCTCAAACTGTAAACATTGTGTCTCTGTGGCTCTATAAAAATTTCTGTTTGTTTGGAGTGACCAGCTTAGACCCCACCCAACAACATTACTCAACCAATGGCATGAGTTTAAGGCGGGGCTATCTGACCTGACACGGGTTATATTCGTAAAGCTGTTTTGATCACATTGTTTATTTTTTTCAGTTCCATTTGATGGTGCTTGTGGAACAGAAATTACATACTTCCGTTTTAAATCTTATTCGCTTGTATCAAATATGTGTTGCTCTAGGCTTGATGTCAGTGATGCAGAATGCCATTTGCATGTCTTGTGACTGATCATGTTCTGGATGTTTAAATATCAGGGATGGGATTTTTCCATATTAATACGGAATCCCGTCTTTTCCGACCTGAAATTGTAACCCACATGAATTGTGTAAAAAAAGTTAAAAAGATGGGGCTTGGGAAGCTCAGCGAATATTGATGCTGACTACCACCCCTGGAGTCACGAGTTTGAATCCAGGGCGTGAATCCAGAGTGACTCCAGCCAGGTCTCCTGAGCAACCAAATTGGCCCGGTTGCTAAGGAGGGGTCAAGTCACATGGGGTTACCTCCTTGTGGTTGCGATTTAGGGGTTCTCGCTCTCAATGGGGCGCGTGGTAAGTTGTGCGTGGATCTTGGAGAGTAGCATGAGCCTCCTGTGCTGTGAGTCTCCGTGGTGTCATGCACAGCGAGCCATGTTATAAGATGTGCAGATTGACGGTCTCAGAAGCGGAGGCAAGTGAGACTTGTCCTCCACGACCCAGATTGAGGTGAGTAACTGCGCCACCACGAGAACCTACCAAGTAGTGGGAATTGGGCATTCCAAACTGGGAGAAAAAGGGGATACATATAAATAAATAAAATTTAAAAGAGAGGGGCGGTAACATCTCATCTGGCGTTAATATAAACAGTGCATTCTTGATACTCTTCACCCAAACAAGTGTCATTTAAGTGTCATGCATGAATTAAATGCTGCTGTAGCGCTTTAAATGTTGCATATTTCGGAACGTGCCATGACTCACAAGTGAGAAGACACGCGGCTTCCAGCCTGCTCGTGGCATGCACAGGAAAATGTCCTCTCACAAGAGAAGAAAAGTATGAGTGTGGAACACTGGTCATGATGGGAAGGAGTTATGAAACACAAGTTGCTTTGAGTGTTTTTACACAACTTTTTTTTTGTCACATGTGAGTGAAAAAAAACAAACAGATTTGGGCCACATTCAGCTGCGGTGTGAACAAAGGTTTTATTGTTCCATCCGAACTGAGTTTTTGAAGTTCATGGTTTAAGCGCCACAACAACTGTCTACACTGAACAAAGAAAACAATCTAAACTGGTCCATTTGTTTTGCTGGCAGAAGTGCCAGCAGGTGCAGCGCGAAATAGACTAGGCATCCGTTTATTGTCGAAGCGACGCACTGCAACAGATGCTTAAAGTGTAGACTGCATCACTGATTATAATTGGGTTTGCAATGCAATGCGACGCAAGTGAGTCAGGTCTCATCTGTCACCAGACCATGTTGACATGTTGTTAAATTCGCTCAACAAAAATGTATGGTCTGAGTAAGCAGTAATTGGCTATTGTACGCTAGGTATGCTTATCTTTTCCACTTTATTTTTTTACCCTGGAAGTTCATATAGGCTACTTTTCAAAGAAATGCCAGCTGTTAAACTGGTTATTCTGTGAGCTGATGTCATTGTTTTAGGATAATATATTAGGTTTACGTTTATCATAGGCTTATATTTCTAACCTAGCTATTTTGTAATCATAACTGATATTGGCCAACTTTCTTGAGTGAACCGCTGTAATATTTTGTAGTACATCTAATGCAAGTTGCAAAATTTGCACAACTTTCTGTCTATTTAATTTTTTAGACTTGCTTACCTGCTAATTATTTTCAGCAATATACTGACTGTTTAACCGTAATATGTTGGGTAACTTTTACTGGGTGAATTTTGTTTAGAATAGGTTTGCTCTTATTGGTCTTGCACTGTTCATTCAATTGCATTCTATAAATATGCAGGTGTCAGAAGACAGAATAACAGGCTAAATAGACTTTAAAAGGTCCCAATTTCAATTATTCTACACTCCATTTGAGTAGCTTTGTGCTCATCAACAGATATGTGTTCAAGAATTAAAATCCTCCAAAAATACTCAGAGGTTGCTTGGTACATAATTTTTTTATCCTTTGCCAATTACATGCCTGAAATATGTGGAAGTGTGAATGATATATGAATTATAGTGTAAAGAAGAGCTATGGAGGGGAGGATTTTTTTATTTAATTAAAACTTAAATGTCAGTATGTTGTTCACTCAACTATCATATGGCTTCGGACGGCATCATCCACCCTTCACTTTCATTGTATGAAAAAGAGCAGTGTGTTCCACAAAAGAAAGTGACTATCTGACTATCTTTTCAAAACAGCATTTTATTTTGAGTGAACTATATCTTTTAAAGTACATCTTATCTAAAAGTCAGTTATTATTTAGTTATTAACTATCACATTTGCTCATGTGCTGCAAGATTATTTGGAGAGAAGTGCAGGACATCCAATCAGATGGGCCCCCTCATTGTACCCGGATCTCTACACTCCCACCTCCCCTTCATGGTCACTGCACTGGACATACAGAGATGAGCAACTGGTCAATCTACCTGTTAGTCTGCTGGTGGAGGGTGATGTCATTGCTCTTAGACCAGGCCAGGAAGCCTTTGCATCTCTCAGAGGAATCAAGGTAATTTCATTGAATTGCATTTTGAATTCAATAATTTTTCTTTGATTCATTGTGTAGATTTATTTACACAATGGAATCTTGCATTAAACAAATATTGAAGCTCCTATAAGATGCTACACTAAGTGGCTATACCAAAAGCATATGGATGCCTGAAAATCACACCTACAGGTGATTGTTCAACATTTGATTTCAAAACCATGGGCAATAATAGGGATGTGGTCAAATTCCTTCCATTGCTGCTGTAACAGCTTCTACTTTTCTGGGAAGGCTTTCCACTTGATGTTGGAATATGATTGCTGGGATCTTCTCCCATTCAGACACAAGAGGATCAGTGAGGTCAGGCATTGATGTTGGACGATGGAACTGGCTTGCAGTTGTCAGTCCAATTCATCCCAAAGGTGTTGAGTGCAGTTCAGGGTTGGGCTTTGTGCAGGCCAGTCAATTTCTTACACCTCAGACTCCTCAGTAAAGCAGTTATAGACTTTGCTTTATGCACAGGGGCATTGTCATGTTGGAACAGAGAAAGTATGCCCTATTTCAATGATTCACAACCGAGGGTATGCAAAAAGAATTGGATTTTGCTTTGTTTAACCTATAAAACAAAATGTATGATTCAAAATATAAATAATAGTTTGACTCCTTCCATTTAATGCGTGTTCATTAATGAAATCCATGTAGTCCATTTGTCATTGATTATGTTTCTTTTAATATCCTTTCTGTTCAACCAGATGTTGATCAGAACAACAAAAAAAGAAACATTTAATCTGAATAAAGAAGCCGCGCACTCGTTAATATGCGCTCCTGTAGTCTTAAAGAGACAGTACCGTGTTAGCACTCGTTCTACATATTAATTAAAATACCTGTAAATGGTTATATGTAAACAATAAAAAGGCCTAACATTAATCTTAATATATGTTTATACTGTCTAACAAAATAACAACCAAGTTAACAAAAGTTACTCCTGTAGATTTAACAGCATTAGTCTGTCCTAATTGCAAGTTTCACAGCTTATATGGCCTGGTTTTGTGTTTATTTTTGATGACAAATAAACATCATAACCAGCAACTTCCTCTTCTCTTTTTGTACATTAGAGGTATTACAATATTAATGATAATGTTAAATGATGTTTAGCCTTTGGTACACATTTTTTTGGTTTTGTGTCTTTGAGCCTTTCTGATGGTGCTGTGGGGGTACTTATGGCAAAAAAAAGTTTGGGAAACACCGCCAAATTCTACTGATTATTTTCTTTTTTATTCAAGCTCAAAGTGTTCTTTGTTTTTGAAGCAAAATCTAAGCTGTACAGTCAAACGTTAGCATTTCAAAGTATACTTAATTTGACTGTGCGTGCATGCACAGGAGGTGTATGCACTATGAGTTGCTGGACTATTTATCTTAAAGACTTGAGAAAGGAGATGCCCAAACCTGGGCTCACGGGCCAAAGTTGGCCCGCGATGACCTTTGATTTGGCCGGCCTTGTTGTATATGACAAAAAAAAAATACAATTCCTGCAAGTTCCATGTCCGTTAAGCATGAAATTCCTGCACACTTTTAGTCACTTTACAGTGCAGCTGCGAATTAGTAAACCAATAGATACAGATGAACAAATCAAATCAATAAACTTGTTTTTGTATCAAACTGTAATTCCAGAATCTGTGCAAGTAAATACACTCCGTCTCTCACTTGCCCTGTTGTGCAGCTGTCAGCAGTGTTAGAGGTGTAAGAATGCACCGTAAGGAAGTGCTTGATGTTACAGATTTATAAACCTTTTTAAACCTGTTAATTCGACTTGCAAATGGTGTTATAACTCCATCTCCGAAAGCGAGCAATTCAATAAAACATTTTGAATATATATTTGTATATACCATTCCTGTTTATAATCAACAAAGCTGTTTAATATTGCAAGTGTGTGACATTGGAACAATCTATAGTTTTGCTGCCATTCAAATCTTCATGTTCCCTTATTTGTGGTAATGCAGCTAATTTACAAGAAAGGCAGAAATAGCACAAATTATTTGTGGAATGTACCAGCAGCATGATGAAGAGACACTTAAACACCATTTAAAACTCTCATCTCCGTCTCTAGTTCCATCCAGGGTTGGAAATTAACTGGGGCCCTGGACAAAAAAATTCCCAGACAATCTGATATAGTTCCAAATACATACATTGCAATCTTCATCCAAATTTTCGCTGAACATTGTTTGGTATGTGACATCCGTTTTGAAGATGTTACAGAGTCAGTGGCGGATGCTCGCACCATAAATGCGCACCGATGGTCACTCCGCTTCTCATGCTCCTCATCAGTTCGGGGTTGTGCTCCCAAGCTAAAATGATCAAATTCTACAATGTAGTTAATAATAATATTAACAAACATAACATCAGCATGTGTTTAACACCCTTGATGTTAAATAAAAATGAATGGTAGGCCTACAATAATAATTTAACAGAACATTATCCACTTTAAGTGTATGAATCATATCTCTGACTAATATTAATTGTTAAATGTTTATTTTTTTTTATTTGTTATTAAATTGGCATGCAGGAGTTGTTAAGTTTTTTTTTTACAAGCTCATCATTCCAAATCTTGAGAAATGCTGTCATCTCCTCCTCTGTGTCATGCATTAATTTTGTAATCTGTTTATTTAATAGCCAAAATATTTGGAAATATGTGAATAAGAAAAAAAAGTTTTGCTTCAGTAACAATGCACATGGGGCAGTGGTGCACTGGGGCAGTGGTGGCTCAGCGGTTAAGGCTCTGGGTTACTGACCAGAAGGTCGGGGGTTCAAGCCCCAGCACCGCCAAGACACCACTGTTGGGCCCTTGAGCAAGGCCCTTGATCCTATCTGCTCCAGGGGTGCTGAATCATGGCTGACCCTGCACTCTGACCCCAGCTTAGCTGGGATATGTTGTATATATGCAGAAATGTATGTATAATGTGTGACAATTGATCAATAAAAAAAAAAAAATTTGTCAGAGGAGGACAGATTCATTTTATAAGGTTAGGAAAATATGACCTTTTGTAAAGGTAAAAAATGCCCCCCATATGATCTGTGTTAGTGGGGAATCCCCCATCATTTTCAGAAATTAATTTCAGGCCCGGAGTTTGTTTTAATGCAACGTTTACTTTTGACCCACGGACCTCAATCAAGTTTGATTTTTGGCCCTTCATAGAAAAAAGTTTGGGCACCTCTGGTTTAGAACCATAAATATGTTTTTATATTCCTTCAGACTCGATTTATACAAATGCAGGTATCTCATGACCTCCTCACACACGTGCTCTTGATGTGTACTCAGTTGTGAATTGTGCCACCTTGTGGACCCACTAATTAGTGCAAATAATTCCTGAGGCATGCGCATAGAGTTCAGAGTACTCATGGTTAGAAAAATCTGGCTGCACACTTTCAGTGCTCGAGCACTCTGCTGATTATGAAATTTGCGTTACCCGTCCTGTACGCAGATGCCTAGCATTCATGTCTGATCAAAGTATGCTTAGTATATTAAGGAAGGCTGTATATTTAATTTTATGCACCTGTTTGTAATTGGTGTAGCTTACATAGACAAACATGTTAATTAGAAGGGGGTTCCACATAGTTTTTGTCATGTAGTGTATTTTAAACCTTTTTGATAATTGGTGCTGAAAGTTTCTTGGGAGAACACTCGCTGTTTATTAATGAGAGTTTCTCTTGGTTTCTGCGGCACTCTGAATCTGTTTCTCTCAGTCACTGTATCTTCTGTTCTCTAGGACGATGAACACATTGTGCTAGAACCAGGAGACCTTTTTCCGCCCTTCTCCCCTACCCCATCCCCACGCGGGAATGAAAGGAGGGGCCCCCACAGTCCTCAACAGTACCGCCTCTTCAGGGTGGTGCGCACACCTATACTCGACAGTGTCAGGTTAATACCTCAGTACATTTGAAAGAACTTGTCTTCAATGCTGAAATTAGATTGAAATGTTAGATTATTTTTAGAGTGTGGTCATACAAAGTAGCTCTTCTTTTTCTTGTCATACTTTGACAAAATTTTGTGTTGTCACAATATCTGATATAATGTCCTCTTCTTTCTGGCCAACAGGAACAGTCTTGACCTGGCTCTCTCTCGCCCAATCACAGCTCTTGATAATGAACGGTTCACAGTGCAGTCCATTATTTCCAAATTTGCCTGCCCCGCTGTTTTTGTATGACAAACCTCAAAACACTTTCATAAGTTTTTAAAATCAAGCCTGTTTCACACATCTGGCAGGTTATACGCATAGTGACAGGTACACAAACACCACTTTCTTTTCATTAAATCTGACTGAATCCAGATGACCAGTTTTGGTTCTATATAAATTAATTACCATTTGGCTGTAAAAAGGGTCCCCCTACTCAAGTAAAATAGATTTCATGATGATTAAGTTTGTAATGGTTTGCAATGTCCATCCTCATAGCATTTTATAATTAATGGCCATTTATCTTTGTTTTCTGTATAGTGCCGCAGTTCTTAAACACAGCAGAATGTACGTTCAACATGTATGCTCGGACACAAGATGTGTGAAAAAGGCCTAGTGGTCATAATAATGAAGGATTAGTGTGGACTTGTTATTTCAGTTCCAATTGACCCTTCACTAAGCCCTGCCTTAAAAGTGTTTCTGACCAATCCTATTTTATCAACTGTTGCTGGCCTCCATGTCTCTGACAAGCATTTGATTTTGTCCAACGAGAGTCTATGGAAGTAATGTGTGTTTGAGTAGTTTTAAGCTGAATTTTATTGAAATTATTTTTAAAATTAAATCGTTGCTGCCGGGTCACTTCAAATAGTGACACATGGCACCTAAAGAGGATACACACTGTTTTTTTATTCTTAAAAAATAAATTCTCAAGAACAGCATGATATGGATTAAACTGTGTCAGCCCTCATTCTCAAATTAACATATATAACATCAGCAAGGACACCTACAAGGACAACAAAGGTTAGCGGAACTTGGCGAAGGGTCAATTGTATAGTGATGTACATAGTTGTTTCTTATGGTCAGAAATGTGTCTATTTGCTTATAATGATCAATGGTGAACTGCTTCTAGGTGGCCTTTTTGACCATTAACACGATTCGTTACTTCTGTAACACTCCCGGTCTCACCCCTGGACCCTTCAACTTCCTTCAGTTGCAGGTAATGGGTTTCTAATGGCTAATCACAAGTCAACAAGTTATTTTTAAAGGAAAAGGAACTTTTTATTCAAAACTGCTTTCACAGTTTAATTTTTGAACAGTGTGGCAGTGTAAGGGCAAGTAAGGATGCTTATGTATTCATTGTTCTGACATCAGAAAGGTTTTGAAGATCAGATGATAATATATAATTAGAAATGCTCCAATAAATGCTTTTTTTAGAATAGAGAGAAAGTTTTGGGTTCTGAAATTTACAGTATGTTTTCATAGTAAATCAAGCTATTTTATCTCAAGAGGTCAAGGAAAATGTTATTCCTTATGTAACGACCCCTTTAATTCCTGTCCTCTATCTCTCTCTCTCTCTCTCTCTCTCTCTCTCTCACGAGTAGATGATGGGAGTATTGCCTATTTTACCTCTACTGTTTCCGGTCATGTGGGTTCTGGTTAATGCGTATGGAGAGGCACGCGTGTTTGCCGAGTCCAGTCGGAACTCTCCCACTGGCCTGGTAAGATGCACATTACATCACACTGACCACATATTCATTCACTTTCCTGTTTGGGTTTATGTTCCTTTTTGGTATTTATTAACAGTTCAGTCATGACAACCCTCGGAAAGATTAAGCATGTCAATGTGGGTATGACATGTTGATAGGATATTGGTCTTTGCTGACTAGATCTGCTACACTGCTGAAGAGACTTGCTATTGCTAGAACAGAAACAGACATACTGAGCTAAGCATTTGGCCATGCTGCTGCTGCTGCACAATTCGACATAAATACAAAACCTATGTAGCAGATCTTGACATGTGGAGGTGGATGTTTTCAGAGAAAACCCTCACAGCACGCTGCAGTGAAACCGGCTAACATGTAAATTGAGCAAATGTAAATGTTACGGCAAAGAGAAACAAGTCACAAGATGATTACAATTCTGTCCCTAAAACACACAAAGTACGTGTACGTACACAAATACGTACCATATAGCTTCCTAAATCCCACACTGCTGGATATTGTGGATAAAATTTAACCATGACAGCACCATGTCTGTTAACTTTTGATTTTCAGCCGGAACACTGCATGAGGATGCAAACCTAATTGTCCTAGCCTAAGCTCGTAGTAGGGAGGTTTAGGGAAGGGCTGAGGAGTCGAGGTAAAGCGAGTTAAAGAGAGACATTTGACCAGACGGGCTGACCGTCTCCTCCTGAGGGTTTTTAATCAGACTTTTCTCTCGTCCCAGCTTGCTAAGTTCTCTGAGGACACTCTAAGCAGCTACACGGAAGTGATGTCCTCCCAGGTATATCCTCTGTATTCCTCCTCCCCCTCTCCCAACCGTTCACCACACGCTTCTTGTGATCCTTCTCCCCTGCTCTGGATTCCCACAACCCCCACATTTTTTTTTCCCACCTTTTTGTTCTCCATTTTTTTAGCCATTACAACTTGTCTTCAGAAGGATCACTACAAAATATTTTGTTTTAATTTGCTTCACCACATTTAATTTATTCTTTAATTATTTTTTTTAATCACACCCACACTATGCAATTCATCTTCCCATTTTGTTCAATCAAGTTAGCAAAAGCAGGCAAGACTCCCACAGTCCTCTTTATTGATTTGCACCTTTTTCGCTTCTTGTGCTGCCGGTTAGTTTGGCACCACCCCTCGCTGATCTTTGACCCCACTCGGCCTTTGCCTGCCCATCTTCTGCCTGCCTGAGGTTTGCATGATAGTGTATATGCTCTCTCTAAAGTGGTGGTGATTGTCTGGACTACATATTTCACATTTTATAATCACATTATCCAAGTTAATGTGTGTTTGGGAAAACTTTTGCATGATCAAGGCTTTTTTTCCTTCAAAATCTATAACATATTGTAAGATTTTGTCTGCATGGCCAGAAAGACATTGGTTATATGTTCAGGCTGAAACTATTGAAATTTCCTTTGTGTTTGGCTGTTCAATCTCATATTTTAAAGACTTTGTAATAATGAAAGGAAGCTGCCATGCACCTTTTTTAGAGTCCAGTTAAAGTTTGTGTTTGTATCTGTGTATGTGTGTTTGTTGAGGATGAGAGTATTTAAAGTCAACATGAAATGGCATTCAAAAAATGATTTGCCTCCGTAATGTAATGGACTTCCAAGTGAAACAGTACATTTAATGCCAAACAATTTTGGGTGGACTTAATTTTATCCAGCAGCTATTGATTGGATTGAAAGTGGTGTTTTGTACATGTATGAAGGTGGTTGGAGGGGAGGGGTTGAAAAATGTACTCCACGTCCCCATATAAAACTAATCCCATCCGAATAGAGCTAATGTAATAATTACCAGAGCTTCTCAGTCATTTTAATCCCGTGCGAATCTGTCATGTCAGTCATTTTCCCTGACTTTTTACGGACTGCATGTTCTCGCTCCGGTAAAAATGACAGTGTGTTTTACCTACTATAAAACGGCCGGTAAAAATAACCCCTGGTAATATTAATCCAGTGTGAATTGACGAGTTAATAAAAAGCCTGTATATCTGCAGTTTCCAGCACTTGCACATGCTGTTTCTTAAGTTCTGAGAGTGTTTGAACTGGATGTTGGTCAAGAGAAGATACCAGAAAATTATGATGTGCTTAACAATTTCAGATAATGCTGGTTTTTGTGTTTGGACTGATGCATGTTTTACAAGCTTTTTATGCTATCAGGTGTTTATTTACCCATGTTATAGATAAACAAGCCGTTTTTGATTATGATTTCAGTAGTTTGAGTGTGGTAAATTGTGTTAAGTCCCACGTTTCGGGACATAAAATTACATAATGTGAAGGGATTGTCCATGTTTTTAATTCAAGAGTTTAATGTAAGATTACAGGCTTGTTAATGCCATAGTTAGGTTGTATTTAGCCAGATATTCTAATCAATTTATTCTAATAATCACAGATACATTATATGCTCATGTTTAATATTTCCTGCATAAATAATCAGCACAATATGCATTTTCTAATTGGTCAGTTATGTGTGACAGAAGTGTGTAAATGCTGTAGACAAACCCATTTCTGCGATTTTTACAGATATCGCTTATACCTTGCAAATCAACGGTAAATATTACAGACGTCCGCAGTAATAATTACTTTACAGACATATGTCCGGACTATTAATCCCTTCCGAATATGGCTTAAGAGGGCTTTGTGACATGAGCCGAAAATAGAAGTAATTTCAGATGCAGAGCAAGTTATTACATTTTGAGAATCATTGCAAAGAATACTTTTTAATAAAATGCCACAATAAATTGTTTACAATAAGACCAAGAACGTGTCTCAAGTTAAATGGGTCAATATTAAATTTCATTGTTGACTTTATATCAGCATTTGCAACCCATTTTAAATGGCCTAGGTGACTTCAATGGAATAAGAAAATAGTTTTAGAGGCGGCAAATGTGTTCTGCATATGAAAGAAACAACATGAGTAAATTGTAACAGATTTTTTGTTTTTGGGTGGACTATCCCTAAAGACCAGGAATGTATAATAAGGTCAAATTTGATTTCAGGTTGACTTTAAAAACTGTGTTCAAAGGTGTCTCTGCAATTAACCATTTTTAGGTCTTGCTCTACATTGCTGCTCTCCTTTAGCTGCTGTCTCACGCTTTCATTTGTGTGCTTCTGCCATTCAGTTTGTTTCCTATGAACTTCTGTTTCTCTCCCTTTTGCTGCTGCAAGATGCATTCAGCTCCGCAAAACACCAATAAATCTCTGAATGCATTCAATTAGGACAAACCCGAGACTGTGCACTCTAATGCAGACTCTCTCCTGTCTAACTATCCTAGGCTTTATCTTCCAGAGTTTCTCTTTGTGTTGAAGTATCTGTGTGTGTGTGTGTGTGTGTGTGTGTGTGTGTGTGTGTGTGTGTGTGTGTGTGTGTGTGTGTGTGTGTGTGTGTGTGTGTGTGTGTGTGTGTGTGGATAACCAGAATCTGATTTCAGGTTTTATATATCCTGACACATTTGCAGAGCCAGTCGATACCCAGGGCTGCTGATACATGGATTTCTATCAGGGCAGAAAGTGATATTTATACTGTGTGTGTGTTTAGGAAATGCTACGCTGTGTGTGGAGACACCTGGTCAATGTGTTGAAAGGACAGTCCCAGACCCTCTGTTATACCTCCAGTCTGCTGCATTCGTTGGGCTCGGTCACTGTGAGTACCGCCCCATAACTTTGCTGTTCTTAAAATTGATTAACATTCACTTAGTAATTAATTCTAATTAAAGGAATTTTCTTGGTTCTTTTTAACCTAATTATTTATGTACCGCATCTGTGCTATGTTGTCAATTGCCTTGGACAATAATTTAATTCCCTCAGCATGTATTAAAATACAGCAAAATGTGTTTACAGTAAATGCACTTTAATATCTTTGGAAAACCCAGTCCACACTAGGATACCAGAAAGGGACATCGAAGGGAACCCACAGGCATTATGTTAGTTATGCACAATCGGTTCTTCCCCCTTAGAAAAATAGTAACAAACATTGTTTTTATACCGAAGAATTCATGAAAGTGTTTTAAAAAATGACTAGCTTACAATTTCTGCTTTTAAAGCCTTTAAAACACTTGCCTACTAAGCCACAAGACAAAATGACTGTCCGTGGTAATCAACTGCACAAAGTTGAAAATAACCCACAAAATTATTTACTTAAAAACGTTAAGCTTTATGAGCTTATCTGATAACGAAGTAATTTGCTTGTGTTTACCTGACCCTCTCATAGGTGCTGTGCTGTGTGGATAAGCAGGGCATTCTTTCCTGGCCCAACCCCAGTCCTGAGACCGTACTGTTCTTCAGTGGACGAGTAGAACCTCCTCATGACAGCCAAGAAGACCTCAGAGATGACTTGTCTGTAAACTCCCTCTGCCGGACAGAGGGCGACGAGGAACGAGATGAGGTTATTGAAAACACAGCTGTTTAAAGCTAGACTGAACATCATAAACCATGGCTGCACCAGAATAAATTATTTTAGCCGTTGTTTTCTATCCCCTCAGTCTGTGTATGTGTGTGTGTGTGTGTTTTCTGTGTCTAGCCTCAGGAAGGCGAGGCTCTGCTGTGTTTACCTGCATTTGAACCCTCACTCCATATAGCTGAACAGGAGCCAAGTGAGACGTCACTTGACACCGCCCGTTCTTCAGACACCCAACGCCCACGGCGAGGGCCTCAAACCACCCGCGCCAAACACCCGTCTGGCTCCAATGTCAGCTTCAGCCATGACACAGAAGGTGGAGTAGACAACATTGTGCAGGTAGGACTACACCTGTATGTTATTATGGGAGCTAGATTATCTATAGCAACAACCTAGCAACACCTTAGCATTCCCCAAGAGCCAATTTCAGTCATTATTCACTGATAATCAAAAACCATTTAAATAATTATATATACAGTGAATAATGATTTAAATTGAAATCTTCATCACACAAAGCTACCATATGGATTCAGAAGACTTTGAATATAGCACATGGGTCATATGGACTACTTTTATGATGATTTTTTTACAGAGCTTTTTGGAACTCAAAGGGTTCTCTCATTATTTACTCACCATCATTAGAATTGCAATTTATTTAAATGACTGTTGAGATCTTGTTAATGTGTTTTTGTGTGTGTGTCTATTCCCAGCCATGCAATCTAGTTGATGATCTGTGTGAAGCAGAAGATTTTGTGTGTGACTATCATCTGGAGATGTTGAGCCTGTCCCAGGATCAGCAAAACCCTGTCAGCATCCAATTTGATGACTCTGGCTGGCAGAATCATCTGCCCTCTCTGAAGCCTCTCGGCCTGAACATCCTGCTCAACCTCTGCAATGCCACAGTCACCCAGCAGCTCTGCAGATTCTCTGACCACCTTTCCAATCTGGCACTGCAGGAATGCCACGGGGCCGTTCTGCCTGTACACGTTCCCTGGGGCCTTTGCGAGCTCTCTCGCCTTATAGGTGTGACTGAGAGAAGCATTTTATTGAACCTATGTTGCTAGGAATTGCTTTTAAAGGAATATGTCAACAAAAATCTAATTTGTTTTATTATTTACTCACCCTAATGTCCGATCTGTATGCTGATACTTTTTCTGTGCAAACACAAAAGGAGAATTTTTAAGAAACTTAAGATGGATCTATTCCATGCAAACACTTAAAAAAAAAAACTATAAATGCACCTTAACCTCATGCAACATTGTGTTTTGACTTCGCTGTATGCAACACATTATTTAAATTAATTTTAACCGACTGCTATCGGTTCAGAAGAATCTGGGCTGTCAGTAAAGGCTCAAACTTTCAACGTACAGAGAGTCATGTGACAAAACAATATGGTGCCTACCATAACCGATTTAGTCTTTGGGAGAAACACCAACAAAACTACATTACATCTAGAAAGAAACCAAATTACTTTTACCAGTTTGAGTCAAAAGATTAGAGTCTAGTTTTATTCGATATGCTATTTTGAAAATTTTTGTGATTTATTGTGAAACGGTACACCGTTAAACACAATGGCCACTATAGTGGACAGTGGCACTAGTTTAGAAATCCTATACTTACTGTACATTTTTACAC
Organism: Moxostoma hubbsi; assembly: GCA_032164185.1. Taxonomy (NCBI): domain Eukaryota; kingdom Metazoa; phylum Chordata; class Actinopteri; order Cypriniformes; family Catostomidae; genus Moxostoma; species Moxostoma hubbsi. Next base: position 10,946,110 of record JAVLUX010000035.1, read on the forward strand.
TGAGAAAATAAATGTTGCTTTTAAAGGCTTTATATGGAGTTGGGCTGAAAATAAGTTGCATTTCGAACTGTTCTGAGAGCAGTGCTGACAGACAGAACACTGGAGATTAGGTCATTAAGTAAATAGGGAGCAAGGGAGCATCCTGCAGATTTCCCCTGCATCCAGGGCTGGAATGGTAATCAGGCATACTGGGCATTTTCCCAGTGGGCCGACGCACTTTGGGGCCAATTAGGGGAGGACTGACCATCGAGAGAACAGCGGGCCAGTGGGTCGGCAACAGTCCGAATGGACCGCGATAAGCTCAAATGAGCCGCCGCGTTATGCAGAATGGGCCACAAAACGGTGCCGCGATATGCAGAAAAGGACAGCGAACACCAGCTTGACTTCCAAAATAACCAAGTGGATGCTGCGGTGAATAGCATAAGCCATCCTAATTGGACTTCAATGCATAGAAGTGGGGTGGTGGTTGCGTAGTGGGCTAAAGCACATAACTGTTAATCAGAAGGTCACGGGGTTCTATCCCCGCAGCCACCACCATTGTGTCCTTGAGCAAGGCACTTAACTCCATATTTCTCCGGGAGGATTGTAAGTACTTTAAGCACTGGTAAGTCGCTTTGGATAAAAGCGTCTGCCAAATGCATAAATGTAGAACGTAAAGTATTCGGGTTTACCAAAGTCCTTTAAGAACTGTGCTGAAAAACAGGTTGACTGTGATAACAAATAGAGACTTTTCTCATTGTAGTGTATTCACATCCATTAATTAGACCTTTTTTTTAGTTTACCAGATTGTTCTTTACTATTGTGTTATCTGTCAGGTTTTACTCCAGGAGCAAGAGAACTGTTTAAGCATGAAAATCATCTGACTCTGTACCAGCTCCCTTCCGGAGAGAAGGCCAAAGAATCTGCTCCACGACGCCTCCATCACTTCACCAAACGCCAGCCACCCATCAATCACCTCATCAGCCTGTTCGTCAGGGACAGCACTACCAGTATGACCTATTTTTTTTTATCTAGCTCACTGCCTGTTTGTCCTTAGTGGTTTAAAACCTTTGACCTTTAAACTCTCCTCAGACAATGTGCAGATGCTCTCCCATGGCTCAGCCGACCTCATCCTGGAAGCCTGCACCGATTTCTGGGATGGGGCGGACATCTATCCGCTGTCTGGATCTGACAGGTCAGGAAGACGAATTTAGAGTCTAATTCTTGAAGAGTGGAGAAATTATTTGTAAATATTATATTTTAATGTAATATATTCAACATATATTAAATATTTCATATAATAAAATATTTGACTATATTCAATATACGTATATGTCTCAATATTTATGTATTTGCTCTTAAATACAAGGAAAGTGAACCATCATTTCGGCCATTGTTGCCAAGTAGATTCAAAATGTTTACAGCGACAAGTAAAACAGCCCTTGTTACTTGCAGATGTCTCCGATAATGTCATATGAGATGACTAAAACTTTGGTTCTTCTGTCCCTATAGGAAAAAGGTTCTAGATTTCTACCAACGTGCCTGTCTGGCAGGATATTGTTCTGCATTTGCCTATAAGCCTATGCAGGTGGCATTGTCCAGCCAGCTCAATGGAAAGTGTGTGGAGTTGGCTCCGGGCCCCACGCTCTTCTCAGGGGTGGAGCTCCCTAACACGGTTCCCATCAAGCACGGCAGCCGCAGGAACAGCTGGAGCTCTGATGGTGAGAGACACAAGACAGCCTGTATTGCCAATAAACATGCCCTTTGACTTGCTTGTAGTCTCAAAGTTCAAATACAAGAAAGCAGCGTTTCCTAACATTAGGTCAAAGTGTTTTGTGTGTGTTTTGTGTGTGTGTGTGTGTGTGTGTGTGTGTGTGTGTGTCAGAGGGTATTGGAGAAGGTCTGGATAAGGAGGACTGTGTTCAGGCTCTGAGCGGGCAGATCTTCATGGGGATGGTGTCGTCCCAGTTCCAGGCCCGACTGGATACAGTGCGGCTCATTGAGAATCTGGTGGGAGCCTGCATCCGCTTTGTATACTTCTCCATGGAGGACGAGCTACGCAGCAAAGTAAGACACTGGCTCATGCAATATAGGAGTGCAAGATGTTATTTAGGGTGTTGTATTATTTCATCTATTAATGTTGTCTGTGTGTAGGTGTTTGCAGAGAAGATGGGTTTAGAGACAGGCTGGAACTGTCACATTTCTCTGACGCCAAACGGAGATAGTCACTGTGATGGTGCTCCCTCAAGCCCTAGCCAGGCAGGATCTCTACATGATGACCTTCTGCAGGGTAAGTGTGTGCTTCTGTCTTCCTGCATAGAAAATGTACACTTCACATTATCACTTTGGATCACTTGGATTCAAAAGGATGAACCGATGTATAGGCTGCCGATATTTATCGGCCAAATATTGACCCAAATTAAAACCATTTACATATCGTTAATAAGCACTCTGTGAATTCAAATGCACAATCCAGAAATAATAATAGCTACAATATGCAGAAGGGTACATTTATAGAACGTTTATAGAAACACGTTAATGCGGAAAAAACGCCATAAACTGAAACCAGCAGACTTTGAGTTCTGAGACAGGTAAAATATATATTAATGCTGCATGATTGATTAAATTAAGATTTAAATTGCAATATGGCTTTGTGCGATTTACTAAACCTTAAAACGCTGCATTTTAAACTGCAGAAACAGAAGTGCAAATATCTTTAAGATGTATAAAATAACTAGGGCTGTTGATTTAACACGTTAATTCAGTACAATTAATTCTCTAAAAAATTATGCGTTCAAAAAATGTACGCAATTAATCCATCTGACGCAGGTGTACATTGACGGGTCCTTAGTCAAGCCCTCATAATAATTCTCGGACAGATTAACAAATTGAATTGCAAAATGGGTTGCTGTGAACTCAAGGCCAATGACAGGATTCTGTTCAGTAATATGCAAATTAACAATACATTAAGCCACTTTTTGTATTGTCTCATCAATGCTTTACTCATTTGACAGTAATATTATGCAATAACTATATGAATACAATTTTTTCATTATATAAAGTGTGTGTGTGTGTGTATGTGTGTTTGTATGAAAGAAATATTTATAATTATTTCATCATTATATTTTGAATTATTTTTATTTGAGGGGCTTTCTCAGCAAATATTTATAAACTCAGAAAAAAAAGAAACGTCCCTTTTTCAAGACACTATTTTAAAGATAATTTTGTAAAATCCAAAAAAACTTTGCAGATCTTTATGGTAAAGGGTTTAAACAATGTTTTCCATGCTTGTTCAATGAACCATAAACAATGAATGAACATGCACCTGTGGAACGGTCATTAAGACACTTAACAGCTTACAGACGGTAGGCAATTAAGGTCACAGTTATTAAAACTTAGGACAATAAAGAGACCTTTCTACTGACTCTGAAAAACACCAAAAGAAAGATGCACAGGGTCCCTGCTCATCTGTGTGAACGTGTCTTGGGCATACTGCACAGCGCTACAGGGAGACAGGAAGGACAGCTGACTGTCCTCACAGTGGCAGACCATGTGTAACAATACCTGTTCAGGAGCGGTACATCCGAATATCACACCTACAGGTACAGGATGGCAACAACAACTGCCCAAGTTACACCAGGAATGCACGATCCCTCCATCAGTGCTCAGACTGTCGGCTATAGGCTGAGAGAGGCTGGACTAAGGGCTTGTAGGCCTGTTGTAAGGAAGGTCCTTGCCAGACATCACCTGCAACATCGTCGCCTATGGGCACAAACCCACCTTCACTGGACCAGACAGAACAGGCAAAAAGTGCTCTTCACTGACAAGTCACCATTTGTGTCACAAGGGGGGATGGTCGGACTCGCTTTTATCGTCAAAGAAATGATCGTTACACCGAGGCCTGTACTCTGGAGCAGGATCGATTTGGAGGTGGAGGGTCCGTCATGGTCTTGGGCGGTGTGTCACAGCATCATCGGACTGAGCTTGTTGTCATTGCAGGCAATCACACCACTGTGCGTTACAGGGAAGACATCCTCCTTCCTCATGTGGTACCCTTCCTGCAAGCTCATCCTGACATGACCCTCCAGCATGACAATACCACCATCCATCCTGCTCGTTCTGTGCATGATTTCCTGCAGACAGGAATATCAGTGTTCTGCCATGGCCAGCAAAGAGCCAGGATCTCAATCCCATTGAGCACATCTGGGACCTGTTGGATCGGAGGGTGAGGGCTAGGGCCATTCCCACCAGAAATTTCCAGGAACTTGCAAGTGCCTTGGTGGAAGAGTGGGGTAACATCTCACAGCAAGAACTGGCAAATCTGGTGCAGTCCATGAGGAGGAGATGCACTGCAGTACTTAATGCAGCTGCTGGCCACACCAGATACTGACTGTTACTTTTGATTTTGACCCCCCCCCCTTTGTTCAGTTATTCCATTTCTGTTAGTCACATGTCTGTCAAACTTGTTCACTTTATGTCTTAGTTGTTGAATCTTTTTATGTTCATACAAATATTAACACATGTTAAGTTTGCTGAAAATAAAAGTAGTTGAAAGTGAGAGGACGTTTCTTTTTTTGCTGAGTTTATATGCGATAAATTATGATGAATTTGATTAGTTAATCTGCACAACAAGTAATTAATTCTATAAACAATTTTAAGTAATTGACAGCCCAAAAAATAAACAGTTTTTTCCCCCTATAATCATGTTAATGGAAATGTGTAGGTTTGTAGGAATATGTCGGTTGCCTGGGATGATAGTCACTTATATAGTTTAGCCGGGATTATACGTAAAATATTTAACTGCAGAATGCTGCAGTTGACCAATTAGAATCAAGTATTCCAGAGAGCCACAATGTAATCTAGCTATAATATAATAATTTTAGATTCTCGTGATGATGCAGAAGGCCCTCTACTGCCAGAGGATCAATCAGATCTTGCCAGCTTCCAGCCTACTGACAGTGATGTGCCCAGTTTCCTAGAAGACTGCAACAGAGTAAGATATCTGCACCAGCCTGCTCTATGACATCATTAATAATAATGATATGTGTTTTGCTAAAAGACATTTCAGTGCTGTTATCTCTCTGTTTTTCTGTAGGCCAAACTGCCTCGTGGTATCCACCAAGTTCGTCCTCATTTAAAGAACATAGACAATGTGCCTCTACTGGTTCCCCTGTTCACAGACTGCACCCCTGAAAGTGAGTCAGTTCACATAATGCCTCAAGACAGGCAACATTTATATTTGAATTGAGACTTTTCATTATGAGAATGTAATAGAAAGTATTTTTATTTGTGTAGATTCCACTAAATATAATGTGTGTGTGTATGTGTGTATATATATATATATATATATATATATATATATATATATATATATATATATATATAAATAAATTATAATATAAAATAAAATAAAATTTTGAAGCTTCAAAAGGTCATAAAATGGTGCCAGATGGGCTGGTTTGAGTGTTTTTGAGTAACTGCTGACTTCCTGGGATTTTCACACGCACACAACAGTTTCTAGAATTTACTCAGAATGGTGCCAAAAACAAAAAACATCAAGTGAGTGGCAGTTCTGTGGACGGAAATGCTGTGTTGATGAGAGAGGTCAACAGAGAATGGCCAGACTGGTTCGAACTGACAAAGTCTATGGTAACTCAGATAACCGCTCTGTACAATTATCGTGAGAAGAATAGTTTGCTCTGTTTTGGCGGCATAGTGGGACCTACACAATATTAGGCAGGTGATTTTAATGTTGTGGCTCATCGGTGTATGTGTGTGTGTGTGTGTGTGTGTGTGTGTGTGTGTGTGTAGAGATAGATGGATATAGTATGTAATGTAAATAAACACTGAGCCCTCTGGGTGTGCATGTGTCTTACAGCAATGTGTGAAATGATGAAGATCATGCAGGAGAACAGAGAAGTGACATGCTGTTTAGGGAGCTCTGCAAATTTCCGCAACAGCTGCCTGTTCCTGCAGAGTGACATCAGGTTGGCAGCACATGCATAATTGTCATGCCACTGCACACAATCCGCTAAGGCAACACAATACAAACATCATTAAAGGGATTCTTCTCCCCAAAAAAATTAATTCTCTCATCATTTACTTACCCTCATACCATCCCAGATGTCTATGACTTTCCTTCTTCTGCAGAACACAAATTAAGATTTTTAGAAGAATATTTTAGCTCTGTAGATCAATAGAGTGAAAGTGAATGGGTCCAAAATTTTGAAGCTCCAAAAGGTTGTAAAAGCAGCATAAAATTAATATGACTCAAGTCTTTATCTTCAGTAGTGATAGGATAGGTGTGGGTGAGAAACAGATCAACATTTGAGTCCTTTTTATTGTAAATTAGCACTTTTACGTTCTTCTTCTTAGTTTTTTGGTGATTTGCATTATTTGTGCATATCGCCACCTACTGGACAGAGAGGAGAATTTATATTTAAAAAGGACTTAAATATTGATCTGTTTCCACTGGAGTCTTATGAATTACTTTTATGCTGCCTTTATGTGCAATTTAGGGGTTCAAAATGTTTGTACCCATTCACTTGCTTTGTGAGGACCTATAGAACTGAAATATTCTTCTAAATATCTTCATTTGTGTTCTGCAGAAGAAAGAAAGTCATACACATATGGTATGGCATGAGGGTGAGAAAATAATGAGAGAATTTTTGGGTGAACTATCCCTTTAACACTGTATACTGTAATTAATTAGATATGGCCTATAATCTCATGGGTCGTAATGGTGTAATCTTTCAAATTAAAATTTAAAAGGTACAACTTTTGTTTGCTGAAATCCCATTAAATCCACATGTTTTATCACACATGTTTTATAGAAGTTATCTAATGCTTCGATATATCTACTGTATGAAAATATTTCCTTATAGAAATATTCTGTATCAAACTCTAGATCGATCTGCAGTTCCTTAACTATTAAAATGATTGTTGTGATATGGAATCGTGTGTGTGTGTGTGTGTGTGTGTGTGTGTGCGTTACAGTATCTCTCTGGATCCTCTGTACCCATCGCGGTGCTCGTGGGAGACTTTTGGGTACGCCGCAGGCTGTGGGATGAATAGAGACTGTGATGAACTCTCTCCACTGGGGCTCAGTGCTCACCTCAATAGTCTTGCCTGCTCGCTGTCCTTCCATCAGGGGGAGAGTGTCAGCGTGGTCAAACTCATAGAGCAGGTATGATCAGCCCATATTTTCACACATTCTCCAAAAGGCTTTGGTGAAAGAGTACAATTGGTTAAATGGTAAAACAAAAATTACATTTTTGCTGCTTTGCTAGACAGATATTGTGAGGAATAGGCAGAGTAGAATTTCAAGAGAGTGGAATTTGATCATGATATGTTGACTCTATCCTTCAGCACCCACATGAGAAACACTGCTCAATATGCCTGGAGCATGTGTGTTAATTACTGCACCACAGCTCTATCAAAAAAGATGAATAATGTACAGGAATGAAATTCTAATTAAGAATGCAATTCCGAGCATGTTCTTCCCAATATTCCTCTCCCATAATTGCCTGTCATTCTCACAATTACGTAATTTCTGCACCACTTCTACACCTAAATTCTCTAAATTGCTAAAATATTGACACCCCTCCCCCAACTTCCATTTGTACGTCTAAATGGGTATACCCACCCCAAACTCACACATTATGTCTGGCCCACTTTGGCCCATTAAACTAGCAGATTGAAATTCACGGCACAGAATAGTGGTGCAAAAATTACACACTTCACTAGAGCTCGACCGATATATTGCTAAGGCTGATAAATCGGACGATATTCTGACTTTTTTAATTATGGCCATCGATAAATATTCCCCTTTGGCCTGTTTGTTTCTTGAGGGTGCCAAGAATCGGCTGCTTGCTTGTGAACCGACTGAGACATGTAAATGAGCAGTCACAGTTCATTTTGTTGTTACATGCCATTGTGTAATTACAGTAATAGACCGTGTGCAACAGACTGTGTGCAACGGCAGAGCCACGGCAGATGCGTTTGAGATCATAATGTTAAAGTGCTCATCTGTTTCATTCTCCCTCTCTCTCCTCAACAGTTCCCTGTAGCTTTTAACTGTCTTGTCTAATGATAAATAAGCAAATTTCATATACCGTCTGCAAATATGCGCATATCATGTTTAAACAAATGTAATAACCCAACCTCACACAATCTCCGCTCTCTTCCTAACAAAACTGACAAATTACTTCTCCTCATCCGCAAAAAAAGGACTTTGCAAATTCTGCTGCCTTGTGCTTCACGGAAACCTGACTGAGTGAAGCCATTCCGGACAGCGCATTGCATCTGCCGAGCTTCCAGCTGTTCATAGTGGATTGCACCGCAGAATAAATTGGGAAAACGAGAGGTTGAGGAACGTGTTTTTACATCAATGAATGTTGGTGTAAAGATGTAACAATGCTGAAGAAGATGTTCTGTCCTAATTTAGAGGCACTCTGCATAAACTGTTAGCATTTCTACTTGCCACAACACAAGAGTTTTCCTCGTGTCTTCTTGTGTGTTTATATTCCTCCACACACGTGTGTGTGAGCACAGTGCTGCAACAGCTGGCTGATCATATCACAGACACGGAGCAACAACACCCGAACTCCCTTATTATTATTCTTGGAGATTTTAACAAGGCAAATCTCATACATGAACTGCCAAAATACAGACAGCACATTACATGCCCCTCCAGAGACAGAAGTACACTGGATCATTGCTACAAAACAATAAAGGATGCATATCACTGTCCCAGACTTTAAAAGACTTTACCAACTACAAGACACCATCCCCCAAACACTGTAGGGAATCAACAAATGGCTAATGACCTGAATGCGTTTTACAGTAGATTTGAAAAGTCCAGTCACACACCCCACACCATCTCCGACCTTCACATCACACAAACATTTACACTTCCTTCCACCCTACTCCCCTCTCCTGCTACTCAACATTCACTTAAGATCTGTGAAGATGAGGTGTGCCGGGTCTTCTGAAAATGGAAGGCAAGAAAAGCACAGGGTCCAGATGGTTTTTCAACCACTTATCTAAAATCCTCTGCTGACCAGCTAGCCCCCATCTTCACACAGATCTTCAACAGATCACTGGAGCAGTGTGAAGTTTCCTGTCGATTCAAACACTCCACAATCATCACTGGTGTTGTCCCAGCTGAAGAAAATCACTGAACCCTTTCTGGATCCCCTTCAATTTGCTTATAAAGCAAACATGTCTGTGGATGATGCAGTCAATATGGGACAACATCACATACTTCAACATCTAGAGAGACCAGGGATGCTAGGATACTATTTGTTGACTTCAGTTTGGCTTTTAACACCATAAACCCTGCTCTCCTATGGACTAAATTAACCCAGCTCTCTGTTCCCGGCTCTATCTGTCAGTGGATCATCAGCTTTCTAACAGACAGGTAGCAGATAAGGGGGAAATTCATCTCCAGCACATGTACAATCAGCACTGGTGCCGATTGGGACATGTGCTCTCCCCACTACTCTACACTAATTTTCAAGGACTCCTCTGTTATGCTCCTGAAGTTCGCAAGTGACACAGTCGTCTGCCTCATTCAAGATGACGATGAGTGTGCTTACAGAAGGGAGGTTGAACAGTCTGGTGCAGTCAAAACAACCTGGTGCTGAACATGCGTAAAAACAGTGGAGATGATGGTGGACTTTAGGAGGAACACCCCAACATTAACCCCGCTCACCATTCTGAACAGCACTGTGGTGGCCGTGGAGTCCTTCAGGTTCCTGGGCACTACCATCTCACAGGACTTGAAGTGGGAGACCCACATTAACTCCCTTTGTACTTCATTAGCCAGTTGAGGAAGTTCAACCTGCCACAGGTGTTGCTGATACATTTCTACTCTGCAGTCATTGAGTCTGTCCTCTGCACTTCTATAACTCTGGTTTGGATCAGCTACCAAATTGGACATCAAGAGTTTATTTTATTTTTTATGTTATTTACTATATTAAATTGTGTGATGTATCAGTCTATCAGCCACCCTACTCTCTGGATATCAGAATCGGCCATTAAAAAACCCAATCATTCGACCACTGCACTTCACATTTGTTGCTGTTAATGTATCTGCAGGCAAGACACACCGCCTATGGAATTCGCAAGTGCTTCCTCTTCCTACTGCAGTGTCAACTGACCCTGGTTATTATTCAGGTAAGAACAAATACACTTTACACTGGTGTCAAACTTTCATCTGCATGTTATGTACAGGATATGAAGTTTAATCGCTTAAGCTAATGAAACAATACTGAAGTCATAGGTGATTCTGTGCTGTTTTTGATTTGTACTGTTGTTATATTGTGGCTTCTTGGTGTTTTAGTTCATGGCCTGCCTTATTCAACTGCCCCCTCCCATGAACATCTCAGATATTCTGTGGCTTTCCTGCTTCTGTTACCCACTGCTAAGGTAAGACAGAGGAAATTCGAACAAAAACACCCAGATATTGCATTGGAGGGGGTCACTGGTAAAATCAGGTCACTGCCTTGTATCCTCGATCTTTATAAATAAATATTTGGTGTCTACAGTGTGTCCTTCCTGGGTAAACCTCCTGATAGCTCTGTGATGACAGTCGCTACTGGAAAGAATCTCAGCTCCATACCACGCAAGGTCAGTGACCACACAATGCACCCCTGCAGTGCAAACTATTTAAGCACACTCGACAGAATGCACATGTGCATTCTTGTTATTTTTGACTCCCTCTTACAGACTCAGCAGTACTTCCTGGGTTGGTTCCTGTTGAAGTTTGGTCTGACAGTGTTGGCCTACTTAGTCGGCTTTGGGTTTTCTCTACAGGAAGTGTGTAGAGTAGCTAACCTCACAGAAACTGAAAACAACAGCACATGCTCCCATATATTCACTTCTAGGTACACATATGAACATAAATAGATAATTTTCTGTGTTACATGTTTAGATTGATTTGAATTGATTGTGAGTGCTAATCAATGATTAATATTTGCAGCTCCCAGGATGCCCTTCAGTGGTTTGGTGAATTGTCCAATGGGCTGCTTCTGATTCAGAAGGTCATGGCGGGTTTCTTGGCTTTGCACACAGGTGACTAAACGTACTCCACTGCCTTAAAGGAATATTCTGGGTTCAATAAAGTTAAGCTAATTCAACAGCATTTGTGGCATAATGTTGATTAACACAAAAAATTATTTTGACTTGCCCCCCCCTTTAAATAAAGCAAAAATCAAGGTTACAGTGTGGCAATTACAATGAAAGTGAATGGGGACAATTTTTTGAGTGTTTAAAGACAGAAATGTGAAGCTTATAATTTTATAAAATCACACATTGATTCTTCTGTTAAAACTTGTGTATTATTTGAGCTGTAAAGTTGTTTAAATCGTCATTTTGTAGTCATTTTAGGGTTTGCTGACATTACATCATGACTGACATACGTCATGGCAACAAAGTTGTAAAATTGGCTATAACTTCAGACAGAAAAGTTTGTAAGCATTTTATCACACTAAAACATGTTAACACACATTGTTTGTCTTGTGGCTATACTTTCGAAACTGTTGAGAATTTTATCATGTACAGATTGGCCCCATTCACTTCCATTGTAAGTGCATGACTGTAACCTAGAGTTTTGCTTTTTTTAAAGAAAAGGAGGGCAAGTAAAAAATACATTTTTGTGATAATCAACACAATGCCACAAATGCTATCAGTTGAGCTTAACTTGTATTGAACCCGGATTATTCCTTAAGGACATTTGAATTTTTACCCTGAAAGGTTTATCTGGATCAGTGTAGATGACAGTGTTTATATGGACATTTAAATTCTGATTAATATCAGATTTGGGCATATTACGGTGTTAAAATTTTGTGTTCAAACTCGTATGACTTCCCCTCTGTGAAACACGAAAAGTGAATTTTTGAGGAATATTCTGGGCCACTCTTTTTCATATAATTTAAGTGAAAGGGGACTGGGGATGTTAAGGTCTAAAATGGCCACCATAAATATATCATAAAAGTAGTCCATATGACTTGTGCATTATATTCAATGGGCCCTATTTTAAGCACATAAGCACTAAGCGCAATTCAATGCCTTAACTCTTAAGTGCAACCATGAAGTATGGGTATTTTCATTTAATCGTGTGCTAAGTCAATAGCGGTTCTTCTCCAGCACTGTCTCTGTTTATATTGCTGGCTCTTGACATGGAATGGACTGTATAATAGGACAAAGACGGCACATTCGTAACAAGTTGGTGTAAATAGATGGATTTTCATTATTTTGTGCATCCTTGTTAAATGGGACATGTTCCTTTTTTATATACGCATGGAAAACGTGGTTCAGTATATGGATGGATGCTCCGTTAAATTATAGAGAATGTAAGTATTATTAATAATTTTCATCTACTGACACACAAATCATGGATAGTATTAACAGTGATGGTATCGGCAAGCTCTTCACTTCTACTGGTCAACATTGATTTTGAAAAATGTAATTCATTATTGAAACCAAAGAAGCCAGAAACATTTCTAAATTCAAATTGCACTTCAAACTAATTGGAATAACGAAATGGTCAAAACAATCATACCAAATCCAAACATTTTACTCTCTTCTTCCACTGGCCCCTTTTGCAGTAACTTAAACATAACATTAATAATAATAATTACTGAAAAAAATAAACCATGACCTCTATAAAATGTTACACAAATAAAAAATGTTGGGTCCAACACACGGCTTCAACTGCGATCGTCAAGGACATGATTTGATGTTCTGTACTTTCTGATTTATTAACTTTATGCTGGTAAAATCTCCAAACTGCAAAGGCAGGAACTAAATTTGGACTTTGTGCTAGGTTAATAAGTGGTATTGAAACATCTCTGCACAACGACCAAATTCTTAGGAAAATTTCAAATTACGCTTTGACCCTTCATTTACACCCAATATACCCACAGTTTGCGTGCCTCCACCCACAGTAGCACAAAAACTCCCACCCTTAGAATTGGCGCTCTCACGAAAATTGGATATGAGGTTGCGTACGATCGTAGTACGTTGCTCTCTCAATAAAAATAGAGCCCTATGTCTTCTAAAGCCATATGATAGCTTTATTAAAAAAACTAAAAAGTATGTTTCAGTCTATTCTTTAACCAGTATATGGACCTTAATTGTAAAATGATGTGCATGTATATGTGATCAGTGAGGGAAAAAATGTGATCAGTTGCAGTCATGTTTTTTATTCTTTCCATTTCTCTCAGTGGTCATCTCTCTGAGCTATGTACACCGGTCCCAGTCCTTGTGGAAAAAGAACCCATTCAGTAACACATGGTGGTGCCTCACAGTACCTGTGGTGTGAGTGTTTAACATGTAGAAAATGCTTACACATATTACACTCTAGCAATTAGACAAGCTGTGCAAGAGTAATGTCTGCACAAAAGGCTTGCCGTTTTTAAAAACTATATCACTTGCTTAAAAATCACTTAAATGCAATCGGCCAATGGTTTTCTCTTCTCTGTCTCCCTCACAGATTGTTGGGGCAGGTAGTGCAAGCTGTGGTAGATTATTATTTATGGCAGGACAGGAGCACAAAGGTGGTCTTTACACTAGCTCACATTCCGTTGGAGGTCTGGCTGTTGGTGTCTCTGTCAATTGTATTTGTGGTGCTAATCAATGAAGCAGTAAAACTGAATGAAATCAGGTAAGAGGCTACACTGGAAGTTTGAAAATGATTATAGTGTTGCTGTCGTGTAAAGGGTACATCTATGTTTAAACTTCAGTCTAAGCACAATATATATGTCTTCCATGTGTTTAAAATCAACATGTATGTGTGTTTAAAACTGTCCGTAATCTGACATGTTTCTGAGTGAAACAGGATAATTAATGAGAAAATAATGCAAAATAAAACAAAAAACTTTCATTAAATGAGTATACTGGGTTCAAAACAAGTTAAGTTCAATCAACAGCATTTGTGCCATAATTTTAATTTTGTTAAAAATATGGGTTCTTGTGGGGCACTTACAGTACAATGAAAGTGAATGTGGCCAATCCGTAAATGTTAAAATACAGTTTCAAAGTATAGCCACAAGACGTGAACAATATGAACGTTAAAATGATTTTAGTGTGATAAAATTGCTTGCTAACCTTTCCTGTGTAAATTTATATCCAGCTTTGATGCCATTATGATGTAACACCATAAACCCTGTAATACTGCAAAAAAAAAATTACGATTTAAACAACTTTACAGTTCAAATAATAAGCAGAATTAATGTAAGTGCTTTTATACAATTAGCCTTATAAATCCTCTGAAAATTGGCCCCAAATACCACAAATACTGTCTAAATGCTAATTTGTACTGAACCTGGTGTAGTCCTTTAGGAAAGTAAATAGGTTAAATTCTGATTCTTTTGACATTAACCCCACAATAAACCTTTGTGTTTATCTCCTAAAACAAAAGAATGTGAACATTTCTTGTAAAGTCAGCGGTTAAGGCTCTGGGTTACTGACCGAAAGGTCGGGGGTTCAAGCCCCAGCACCGTCAAGATACCACTGTTTGGCCCTTGAGCAAGGCCCTTGACCCTATCTGCTCCAGGGGCGCTGTTTCATTGCTGACCCTGCGCTCTGACCCCAGCTTAGTTGGGATATGCGAAAACAACTCCATTTCTTTGGCTCTGTACTTGTACTCTGCACAATGACAGTAAAGTTGAATCTTAATCTTAACTGCTCTAATTGCAGGGTACGAGTGCGTTACCAGAAGAGGCAAAAGCTTCAGTTTGAGACCAAGCTGGGAATGAACTCTCCCTTCTGAGCTGCGTCTGCCCAGAGACTGCATGTCATGTTCATTTCCATGGTGGAGAAGTTGAATCTAGAATAATTTGGATTCCTCTGAGCTAAGCTCTTCCTGCCACACCTCTGATGGGTTTAACCCTATTTCTGCCAAAAAGGCCACTTAGGGCTGCGATTTCAGTCAGCAAAATCCTGAAATCTCTTTGATTTAGGCTGTACTCAAAGTAAAGATTTATCTTTGTTGTTTGAGGGATGTTTACCTGCATGCTACTTTGGTAATTTATTAGAGGGATTTTTTTCTGAGGACATTCCTTTATCCTCTTCAAAACTTCATAACTGTAGTGCATGATATAGCTTTTATATGCCAAAACATACTACGGAGGGCTAAATTAGCATGATTTATTTTTCCTTTTTTTATTTGTATTAATAACATTTTATTAGCGGTTGCGAAATGGAGATTTTATTGTTTTACTTTACGTTCAGTCAAGTGTATAAAGTAGACAAGGTTATTGATTGCTCACAAATTGGGCTTTTACTGTATTTTTTTGCTGTATTCGTATTTTGTTCTTTGTAACATCCTGCTGAGAGGTTGCATACTTAATTTACCATCTACCACATGAAGAGTTTGATGCAGCCTGTTTTTAACAGGTTATAATGTGAATGTCGCTTACCTCATACTCAAGAGAATACAGGGGAAATATTTTGTGTGCTTTTATTTTGTGGTTTTTACCCTTTAAGAGTGTACGAGTATGCAAATTAGTTTTTTCCCCCAGAATATATATCAGCCAGAACAACTTGCCTGAGACTTTTAGCCTCCACTAACAAATGGAGTCCATGTGAGACTGTGTGAATCCTTTATTTACAGACTGAATGGTGTCAGATTGCCTAATATCAGTCATATTTATTTTCCTCATACAAATCATTGTCAGAGGCCTATCGGTAAACCTAAACTCAGCCTGATATACATTATTTATAATTAGCTGGAATCTTTTGGACCGTTTTGATCTTAGTTGTGATTCTATTTTCTTACCTCAATTTGTTTTTTACTAGATATTGAAAACTCTGAGCCCTTAAAGGTATAGTTCACCCAAAATAGATAATTCTCTCATCATTTACTCAACCTTATGCCGTCCAAACTCATATGACTTTGTTTTTTCTGTGGAGCACAAAGATATTTTGATGAAGATTTAAGGTGTTTTTGTCCATACAATGCAAGTCAATGGGGTTTTAAACTTTAGAGATGTCTGTTCTCACCCAAAGCCGATCATATAACTTAGGAAAGACATGGATTAAACCACTGGAGTCTTTTTGCTGCCTCTGTTTTATTTGTTTTATTTTTTTAAGCTTGAAATTGTTGGACCCCATTGACTTGTATTGTATGGATGAAAACACCTCATCTTTGTTTGTGTTCCACAGCAGAAGAAAAAAGTAAATGAGTTGAAGACTGCATAAAATTGAGTAAATGATGAGAGATATTTGAGTGAACTAAGACTTAGCAATAGTACAAATAAACAAATCCAGCTAAAGATTGTTCCGACTCGAATTGTTCTCGCGATTTACATTTGCAAAAACACTTAATTACAAAGCAGGTGTTTGAGACTTTTTCTAATTCTGAATCTGTACTCTGAATGGGGTCTGGTTTATTTTATTTGTTTATTCTTTTTTTCATTTTTGTTGTATCCCAGTCCAGAAAGTTCATTGTTTACTGGTAAAGAGGGATTTTACACTTTTTATTCAGTTCTACCTCTAGCTGATTGCCTAATATTCTACTAAATTTCATGATTTTAATAGGTTTTACTGTTTTAATTAATCCAGTTGGGCTGCAGCTATGGAATGTAAGGGGCTCATTCGGATGTCCTGATTCAAGATCACACTGCAGATGTATTTTCTGACAGTGATCAGCTAATCTCCAAATTACCAGCACTACTTCTTTCACAATACTAGTGCAAGTACTCTTGGAAGGAACATAGAGCCTATTTGCACCTTAACCCCCTTTGACTATCCAATCAAAAAAAAAAAAAAAAAAAAGAGTAAGAAAGTTGCTGCCCAACCTTGAATGAGTGGCAGATTTTTCAAACTGATATTTGCAGGCATCTCCTTTTCATTGTAGTGAGTATTTTTGAGGAGCCGGCCTTTCCCATGTATGATATGAGTCACAATCGATCCCTTTTTCTACATTATGTACCGAAAGATGTCTTAACCTATTCTTTCTCTGCCTTTTTGTTCCTGTGTCATTACATACTGTAACAGCATCTAGTTTGTTGATACTTACTTTGAAAAAATAATTACGGCACAAGTCTGTACATATTAACAGCCTTTTCTATAATGCTGTCTACATCCAGAGATTGTCATAGGCACTGAATGTTCATCCGTGTATATAATTACAAATACATTATTGCATTTAATCTGTTTTCAGTATTCCCTATTTGATTTTTTCACAGTTCTACTTTACAGCTCATTCAACTTGAAGGCAGTTCTTATGACGTGTTTAGAGGCTACACTGGCCTATTAATATAGCTGTGGTTACCACTGCTGTGTAAGTAAACTGTTGCACTTGTGTATATGGTTGAGTGAGATTAAAATGATTTGATTTGCTTTGACACTGCTCTAATTCAGACCTATCAAAGCAATCAAATGGTAGTCCATAGAGGGAGTTCTGCTATTTTTTTTTCTTTATTATTATTATTATTATTATTTATTAACTTTTTTAATTGGTGCTGAATTAGTGGTAGAACAAAATGTACAATTAAGAATATTGTAAAATGACATATCAACATAGAGGGAGAACTTTGCTTTTCACTAGCACTGATCTATTGCACAAATGACAATAAAAGGAACATGTTAATGAGGTATATGAAGTTGAGAGCATCATTTTTGTACAGTGAGCCTTTTTTATGATTTTCTCTCTACATTCATATTTCCTGATGTGTTTGCATGATGAAGACCACAGGAACGCAATGTGTGTAAATGTTTCTTGAATTGTTTAATCATCTGTTGACTGTTGAATATGTTAACTCAGTCATGCATGGATTAAAAGTGTGCTGACGCTTTTTCCGTCAGTCAAAAAAAGGCTGTAACCACATCTTTTAAACCAGGCATGTGAATCGGGCCTGTTTTTGGCTATGTTGAATATGAACCTGTACTGATTGACTAAATATACAAATATTTGCTATTTATGGATGTTCTTAAGATTTTTAAATGTTGTACAGTTTGTATTTTTTTAAGATGTATTCATCATTGCTTTCCTTCCCCTTGGTTATTTGTGAACCAATAATGTTATGTTAATAAACATGTCCATTTCAAAACAGAGACATGCTCTCAACTCTATTATGAGGAACATTTTTCTGCCAACCCCTGCATTTTATATTTCCTATTGTGAGGTGAAAAGAGACAGAGTTAAACGGATACACCAGATTGTATCGGATATGTAACAAAGATCCAGTGGCACAACTTGTCCCATGTTAGGGTTAAACTGTGCCATGTAAACTATTGGGGAATAAGTGAACAATTAACTTTGAAATAAAAATGTGAACATTAAATGAGTTGTGTATAGGGGGAGGAGTTATCCCATTCCAAAGCCTTATTTGCTGCACATTATTTACATTTTCTTAGGAAAACATTTAAACATTCTATAAATACACCGTTCAGCCACAACATTAAAACCACCTGCCTAATATTGTGTAGGTCCCCCTTGTGCTGCAAAACAGCGCCAACCCGCCTCTCAGAATAGCATTCTGAGATGATATGCTTCTCACTACATTTATACAGAGTGGTTATCTGAGTTACCATAGACTTTGTCAGTTCAAACCAGTCTGGCCATTCTCTGTTGACCTCTTTCATCAACAAGGCTTTTCTGTCCACAGAACTGCCCCTCACTGGATGTTTTTTGTTTGTGGCACTATGCTGAGTAAATATTAGAGACTGTTGTGTGTGAAAATCACAGGAGATCAGCCCATCTGGCATCAACAATCATGCCATGGTCCAAATCACTGAGATCACATTTTTTTTTTATGTACTGCACGGCTGCCACACAATTGGCTGATTAGATAATCGCATGGATGATTGTTGGTGCCAGACGGGCTGGTTTGAGTATTTCTGTAACTGCTGATCTCCTGGGATTTTCACACACAAATCTATAGAATTTACTCTGAATGGTGCGAAAAACAAAAAAACATCCAGTGAGCGGCAGTTCTGTGGATGGAAACGCCTTGTTGATGAGAGAGGTCAACAGAGAATGGCCAGACTGGTTTTAACTGACAAAATCTACGGTAACTCAGATAACCACTCTGTACAATTGTGGTGAGAAGAATATCATCACAGAATGCTATTCTGAGAGGCGGGTTGATGCAGTTGGCAGCACGATGTGGACCTACACAAAATTAGGCAGGTGGTTTTAATGTTGTGGCAGATCTGTGTATTTTAATGCAGTTAAAATTGAATGGCCTAATAATTTCAGGATGTTAGCTATCAACTGAAAAGATAAGGAAGTGTCTATTACGTATGGTAATTTAAATCGCACAATTTGACCCCACATTAAGGGTAAGATCACCTTTAGGGAATAAATTAACTATTTATTTGATTTAATTAAATATAAAAAAATCAAAAGGCAAATGAAATGCTAATTCAAATGTCTTCCCTGCTAATAATAATAATAATAATAATAATTCTAAATTCGTTCTTGTTCACCACTGTCTCTCACCTTCTTTTCTCTACTAGTTTGCAACTTTACATTACAGCACTTCTCATATTACTGCCTCCTTAGGATGAATCGCTTCTATTGTAATCCTCGTTTGTAAGTTGCTTTGGATAAAAGCGTCTGTTCAATGAAAAAATGCAATTATGGAAATGCTTGTCAAACGTCAAGCTGAATTTTGCTCTCATTGACCAGCAGGGGGGCGTAGTTAGCAATAAAGGTCACATTTCACATTGTGCGTTTCTATGAAATGCAGCATCAGAGGTGCTGATTGGACCTAGTGGTTGATATGAGGGATGGTGGCCACTCATTGTTGAGACGTTAACTGTGCGTACTGCGTACCAGCCTAGACTACTGTCAAGAGGATCATTTGAAGGACTCGCTTCGTGGGTGCGTTCGCATTTAATTACAATTTTAGAAGTTAATATGTTGTATCGCCTGTTTTGTGTATTGTCTTGTCCTGGTTCATGTGCATGAGGCGTCTGGGAAATATGTAATGGGAAAAAGTTTAACGATCTGATGCATAGGCTGTTACGAATGAAAAATCCACCGAAACAAACCTACGCCAGTGTGTGGCTGTTACGTTTTTTTTATAAAAAGAAAACACGGGATATATTGTTAAAGGCGTGAAATATACCACACCCTCTTTGACATCCATCACGCGCTACAGACGCTGCATTAACAATTAAACGCGCTTTATTAGATTCACGTGCTGCTGATGTTGCGCAACACGTCGTGTTTTAAATGCTTGGATCTGATAACAATATAAAAGGGTTATTCCTATTATTAAATATGTTTACATTTCCCCATTATGTCTTAATATTGTAGAAAAAATGTGGAGAAAGAAATCATATTATTAGTTTTCTCCAAGTAAATAATTGATTTGATGAATTAAGTGATGTTTTGTGGTATTCGTTGGTTTGTCTCACTCCAAAACATCCCATTCTGTCTGATAAAATTACAGAAATCTGTATTTAAAATGTCAAAAGTGTACTAAATTAACATTGACACCCTCATGTAATTTAAACGTTCAGTCCCTCACTGAGCAATGGATAATGTTATCTTTTTACGTCTATTCTTAAAGGTGCACTCTGTCATTTTTTCCTCATTAAAAAACGTTTAACTCCTAAAGACATGAATTGTACTTTTGCAATATATGTAGGAAATCATGAGCACTCATATTAAAATGAAGACTCCAGGCAAATCAGTAAAGAGGGTCCACGGGGGCTGCCATGTTTGAATCACATGACCAGCCGAATACTACTCGCTTAATCTGAAAATTTGACACTTTCACTCTTTGTTAAAGGTAATCATGGCTGACTGTGAATACCACATTTGTTCAATGGCATCTGAAACTGAAATCTAGTGATTTCAAAATGATGCTGCGTCCAAGCCGCTAGGCGTCCGTGTATTGTCCGTGCACCTTTAAAGGAATATTCTGGGTTCTATACAAGTTAAGATCAATCAACAGCATTCGTGGGACAATGTTGAGTACCACAAAAATGTATTTTGACACGTCTCCCATTTAAAAAAATAAAATCTAGGTTACAATGAGGCTTTCAATGAAAGTGAGTGGTGCCAATCTGTAAACATTAATATACTTGCTGATTCAAAAGTATTGCCACAAAATGTAAACAATACATATTTTAGTGTGACAAAATCACTTGCTATTCTGTGTAAAGTTATATCATGATGATGTAATGGCGACTCTAAAACTAATTTATTAAAACGATGATTTAAACAACTTTAAAGCTCAAATAAAACAAGTTTTAATTGAAGAATTAATGTAATCGCTTTTATAAAATTATAAGCTTCAAACTTCTCTCTTTTTTTTTTTTTTTTTTTAAACCCCCTAAAAAATTGTCTCCATTCACTTCCATTGTAAGTGCCCCACTGCAACCGTTATTTATTTTTTTTGTCTCAAGAAAAGGGTCCACGAATTTGTAGAAATCAGCATTATGCCACAAATGCTGTCAATTGAGCTCAACTTGTATTGAACCTGGAATATTCCTTTAAGCATCTTTATCATTTAAAATTGTGAGCTTATTGTCTGAGCTTGACCAAAGCATAAAAAAACCTAGCACATGCTTTTATAAAAAGTGCTTTTGTAAATGACAACACAAGCACATTAATTAGTTCAAAATGTACTGCATAACAGAATGACTCAAAACAACTTACAGCTACACTTGTGAGCAGAGGACTTGCCAGCAGAAGTAGAATATCCGCACAGTACACAAACATTTGCAACATTATGTTCACATGCCGTTAAGATCAATTTGTTCATTTGCCGAAACTACAGTGAGTTTTGCCAAAAGACTATGGTGAAATAAAGAGAGATAAAATCTGGTTTGGGCCTCCTTGTAGTTACACCAAGACATCAAGGAGTAATTTTCATGCAGTATGCACCATACATCAAGCCAGTAATTAATCCTATTTCACTTTTTGCCTGTTCCTCTTGCTAAGGAAAGGCATAACGGGTGGTTTTTAGGGTTCAAGATGGACATGGATGTCCCTAAACCACGTGTGTTCCTGAACTACAACCCCACTGCCCTGTTTTCACAGTGAGAATCGATCTGCATGGTGTGGCTCCTGTTTTGTGCGAGTGACTGCAAGATGAAGTACAGCAGCTTTATGCATCAATAGCAATAAAATCAGCTGAAGTTCATTTTTATCCTTCAGCTGGTGCAGTTGTTGCAGAAATACTTCATGCAAATGGATCATTTGTTTTGAAGTTTCATTGTGTCAGGGAGATTTAATTTTTGTCATGCTGTTGTTGCAACAACTTTGTCCAGTCCTCGGTCAACTGCTTTGCTGTGTGCTTGAACTTTAAAATCTAATATAATAATACAGAGACTGCATTGTTTGTAGTACCATGTTTGAGAGATTATATATATCCCTGAAAGGTACAGGCTTTGCTGTTCTACTCAATTATTGAGGTATTATGTCTCAATATGGCCCTGTAGCTTGTGGAGTGTGATCGTTGATGTTCTTAAAGGAGTAGTTCACCCAAAATTATAATTGTCTTCATAATGTACTCGCCCTTATGTCATCTCAAACTGGTATAACTTTCCTCCTGCATTACACAAATGGAGATATCTTTTATTAGGTTGGCTTGAGAAAGCCAACTTACTGAAATCCTATTTAAACTTATTATTAGGTTGGCTTGAGAAAGCCAACTTACTGAAATCCTATTTAAACTTATTATTATTAGGTTGGCTTGAGAAAGCCAACTTACTGAAATCCTATTTAAACTTATTATTATTCTGAGACTAAATTTCTAAATCTAACTCCTCCTAGAGCTTTTAAGCTACATGCACCAAACTCGGCACAGACCTTCAGACTAATCCCGAATAGTGTGCTATATCTTTTCTAACTGATCGGACTTACGGTTTTCCTAAAAATGACGATCAAAACTCGGAAAAACTCCCATTGACTTAACATTGCGGAATGTTCAGAAATTTAAATCCCAACTGACGTTTTCACACACACAGACAAAAAAGGGCCTGTCAGCCCTGCGTCTCTCCCTCTCTCTCTCCCACAGAGGATTTCTTTTATCAAGCAGCCAATAAGTAATGACCTAAAATCTTCATAGCCACAGTATAGTAGCTTCCAGGTTGACTTGATTCACTCAGTATGGAAAGGAGGCTTGATAAGTATCACCCTGGTAACTGCATAGCAACCAGACAGGGTTACCCTAGCAACCAAATAGCAAATCACATATCTCTGCACCAGAAAATCATACAGACTTCCTGTTTCACTTATTTCACTCAAGATGGAAAGTAGCCTTGATATGTATCACTCTGGTAACTGCCTAGCAACCAGATGTGATTACCCTAGCAACCAAGTAACAAATCACATATCTCTGCAACAGAAAATCAGAGAGACTTCCGGGTTGACTTTATTCACTCAGGATGGAAAGTAGCCTTGATATGTATCACTCTGGTAACTGCCTAGCAACCAGACGGGGTTACCCTAGCAACCAAGTAACAAATCACATATCTCTGCAACAGAAAATCATAGAGACTTCCGGGTTGACTTTATTCACTCAGGATGGAAAGTAGCCTTGATATGTATCACTCTGGTAACTGCCTAGCAACCAGACGGGGTTACCCTAGCAACCAAGTAACAAATCACATATCTCTGCACCAGAAAATCGTAGAGACTACCTGTTTCACTTATTTCACTCAGGATGGAAAGTAGCCTTGATATGTATCACTCTGGTAACTGCATAGCAACCAGACAGGGTTACCTTAGCAACCAAGTAACAAATCACATATCTTTGAACCAGAACATCGTAGAGACTTAGGGGTTGACATATTTCACACAGGATTGCAAGGAGCCTTATGAGTATCACTTTGGTAACTCCCTAGCAACCAGATGTGTTTACCCTAGCAACCAAGTAACAAATCACATATCTCTGCACCAGAAAATCATAGAGACTTCCTGTTTCACTTATTTCACTCAGGATGGAAAGTAGCCTTGATATGTATCCCTCTGGTAACTGCCTAGCAACCAGATGCGGTTACCCTAGCAACCAAGTAACAAATCACATATCTTTGAACCAGAACATCGTAGAGACTTAGGGGTTGACATATTTCACACAGGATTGCAAGGAGCCTTATGAGTATCACCTTGGTAACTGTCTAGCAACCAGATGGGGTTACCCTAGCAACCAACTAACAAATCACATATATCTGCAGCAGAAAATCGTAGAGACTTCATGTTTCACTTATTTCACTCAGGATGGAAAGGAGGCTTGATAAGTATCACCCTGGTAACTGCATAGCAACCAGACAGGGATACCCTAGCAACCAAGTAACAAATCACATATCTCTGCAACAGAAAATCGTAGAGACTTCCGGGTTGACATAATTCACTCAGGATGGAAAGGAGGCTTGATAAGTATCACCCTGGTAACTGCATAGCAACCAGATGGGGTTACCCTAGCAACCAAGTAACAAATAATATATCTCTTCACCAGAAAATCGTAGAGACTTCCTGTTTGAATTATTTCACTCAGGATAGCAAGGAGTCTTGAAAAGTATCACTCTGGTAACTGCCTAGCAACGACAAGTGCTTACCCTAGCAACCAAGTAACAAATCACATAACTCTGCACCAGAAAATCGTAGAGACTTCCTGTTTCACTTATTTTACTCAAGATGTAAAGTAGCCTTGATATATATCACTCTGGTAACTGCCTATCAACCAGATATGGTTACCCTAGCAACCAAGTAACAAATCACGTATCTATGCAACAGAAAATCATAGAGACTTCCGGGTTGACTTTATTCACTCAGAATGAAAAGGAGGCTTGATAAGGATCACCCTGGAAAATGCCTAGCAACCAGATTGGGTTACCCTAGCACCCAAGTAAAAAATGATATATCTATCTGTCTAGCTATCTATCTATCTATCTATATATCTATTTATCTTTCTGAGGGTCAATATCTATCTATCTATCTATCTATCTGAGGGTCAATATCTATCTATCTATCTATCTATCTAACTATCTGTGGGTCAATAACTATCTATTTATCTATCTGTGGGTCATACTCTATCTATCTATATCTCAGGGTCAATGACTATCTATCTATCTATATATCTGACGGTCAATATCTATCTATCTATCTATCTGTGGGTCAGACTCTATCTATCTATCTATCTATCTATCTATCTGAGGGTCAATATCTATCTATCTATCTATCTGTGGGTCATACTCTATCTATCTATCTATCTATCTATCTATCTATCTATCTGAGGGTCAATATCTATCTATCTATCTATCTAATCTATTTGATAGACTGAATGGTTTTATAATCTCTAAACTTTGAACTTTGAAAACTACTACTTATAATTACATCAAACTAGAAACCGTAAATCTTCAAACTTTTACAACTACTTCAAACTTTATGCTAGGCTTTCTCAAGCCAACCTAAAGTTTGTACTCAAACTTTTCAATCTAGTTAGGTTGGCTTGAGAAAGCCAACTTACTGAAATCCTATTTAAACTTATTATTATTATTATTATTATTCTGAGACTAAATTTCTAAATGTAACTCCTCCTAGAGCTTTTAAGCTACATGCACCAAACTCGGCACAGACCTTCAGACTAATCCCGAATAGTGTGCTATATCTTTTCTAACTGATCGGACTTACGGTTTTCCTAAAAATGACGATCAAATCTCGGAAAAACTCCCATTGATTAACATTGCGGAATGTTCAGAAATTTAAATCCCAACTGACGTTTTCACACACACAGACGAAAAAGGGCCTGTCAGCCCTGCGTCTCTCCCTCTCTCTCTCCCTCAGAGGATTTCTTTTATCAAGCAGCCAATAAGTAATGACCTAAAATCTTCATAGCCACAGTATAGTAGCTTCCAGGTTGACTTGATTCACTCAGTATGGAAAGGAGGCTTGATAAGTATCACCCTGGTAACTGCATAGCAACCAGACAGGGTTACCCTAGCAACCAAATAACAAATCACATATTTCTGCACCAGAAAATCATACAGACATCCTGTTTCACTTATTTCACTCAGGATGGAAAGTAGCCTTGATATGTATCACTCTGGTAACTGCCTAGCAACCAGATGGGGTTACCCTAGCAACCAAGTAACAAATCACATATCTCTGCACCAGAAAATCGTAGTGACTTCCTGTTTCACTTATTTCACTCAGGATGGAAAGTAGCCTTGATATGTATCCCTCTGGTAACTGCCTAGCAACCAGATGCGGTTACCCTAGCAACCAAGTAACAAATCACATATCTTTGAACCAGAACATCGTAGAGACTTAGGGGTTAACATATTTCACACAGGATTGCAAGGAGCCTTATGAGTATCACCTTGGTAACTGCCTAGCAACCAGATGGGGTTATCCTAGCAACCAACTAACAAATCACATATCTCTGCACCAGAAAATCGTAGAGACTTTCTGTTTCACTTATTTCACTCAGGATGGAAAGTAGCCTTGATATGTATCACTCTGGTAACTGCCTAGCAACCAGATGTGATTACCCTAGCAACCAAGTAACAAATCACATATCTCTGCAACAGAAAATCAGAGAGACTTCCGGGTTGACTTATTTCACTCAGGATGGAAAGTAGCCTTGATATGTATCACTCTGGTAACTGCCTAGCAACCAGATGTGATTACCCTAGCAACCAAGTAACAAATCACATATCTCTGCAACAGAAAATCAGAGAGATTTCCGGGTTGACTTATTTCACTCAGGATGGAAAGTAGCCTTGATATGTATCACTCTGGTAACTGCCTAGCAACCAGATGTGATTACCCTAGCAACCAAGTAACAAATCACATATCTCTGCAACAGAAAATCATAGAGACATCCGGGTTGAATTTATTCACTCAGGATGGAAAGTAGCCTTGATATGTATCACTCTGGTAACTGCCTAGCAACCAGACGGGGTTACCCTAGCAACCAAGTAACAAATCACATATCTCTGCACCAGAAAATCGTAGAGACTACCTGTTTCACTTATTTCACTCAGGATGGAAAGTAGCCTTGATATGTATCACTCTGGTAACTGCATAGCAACCAGACAGGGTTACCTTAGCAACCAAGTAACAAATCACATATCTTTGAACCAGAACATCGTAGAGACTTAGGGGTTGACATATTTCACACAGGATTGCAAGGAGCCTTATGAGTATCACTTTGGTAACTGCCTAGCAACCAGATGTGTTTACCCTAGCAACCAAGTAACAAATCACATATCTCTGCACCAGAAAATCATAGAGACTTCCTGTTTCACTTATTTCACTCAGGATGGAAAGTAGCCTTGATATGTATCCCTCTGGTAACTGCCTAGCAACCAGATGCGGTTACCCTAGCAACCAAGTAACAAATCACATATCTTTGAACCAGAACATCGTAGAGACTTAGGGGTTAACATATTTCACACAGGATTGCAAGGAGCCTTATGAGTATCACCTTGGTAACTGCCTAGCAACCAGATGGGGTTACCCTAGGAACCAACTAACAAATCACATATCTCTGCACCAGAAAATCGTAGAGACTTCCTGTTTCACTTATTTCACTCAGGATGGAAAGTAGCCTTGATATGTATCACTCTGGTAACTGCCTAGCAACCAGATGTGATTACCCTAGCAACCAAGTAACAAATCACATATCTCTGCAACAGAAAATCAGAGAGACTTCCGGGTTGACTTATTTCACTCAGGATGGAAAGTAGCCTTGATATGTATCACTCTGGTAACTGCCTAGCAACCAGATGTGATTACCCTAGCAACCAAGTAACAAATCACATATCTCTGCAACAGAAAATCATAGAGACTTCCGGATTGACTTTATTCACTCAGGATGGAAAGTAGCCTTGATATGTATCACTCTGGTAACTGCCTAGCAACGACAAGGGGTTACCCTAGCAACCAAGTAACAAATCACATATCTCTGCACCAGTATATCGTAGAGACTTCCTGTTTCACTTATTTTACTCAAAATGGAAAGTAGCCTTGATATATATCACTCTGGTAAATGCCTATCAACCAGATATGGTTACCCTAGCAACCAAGTAAAAAATTATATATCTATCTGTCTATCTATCTATCTATCTATCTATCTATCTATCTATCTATCTATCTATCTTTCTGATGGTCAATATCTATCTATCTATCTATCTATCTATCTATCTATCTATCTATCTGAGGGTCAATATCTATCTATCTATCTATCTATCTATCTGCGGGTCTATAACTATCTATCTATCTATCTGTGGGTCATACTCTATCTATCTATATCTCAGGGTCAATGACTATCTGTCTATCTATATATCTGACGGTCAATATCTATCTATCTATCTAAGGGTCAATGACTATCTATCTATCTATCTATCTATCTATCTATCTATCTATCTATCTATCTATCTATCTGAGGGTCAATATCTATCTATCTATCTATCTAACTATCTGCGGGTCAATAACTATCTATCTATCTATCTGTGGTTCATACTCTATCTATCTATATCTCAGGGTCAATGACTATCTATCTATCTATATATCTGAAGGTCAATATCTATCTATCTATCTAAGGGTCAATGACTATCAATCTGTCTTTCTATCTTTCTATCTATCTATCTATCTATCTATCTATCTATCTATCTATCTATCTATCTATCTATCTGAGGGTCAATATCTATCTATCTATCTGAGGATCAATATCTATCTATCTATCTATCTATCTATCTATCTATCTATCTATCTAATGGTCAATATCTATCTATCTATCTATCTATCTATCTATCTATCTATCTATCTATCTATCTATCTATCTATCTATCTATCTATCTATCTATCTATCTGATGGTCAATAACTATCTATCTATCTATCTATCTATCTATCTATCTATCTGATGGTCAATAACTATCTATCTATCTATCTATCTATCTATCTATCTATCTATCTGAGGGTCAATATCTATCTATCTATCTATCTATCTATCTATGGGTCATACTCTATCTATCTATCTATCTATCTATCTATCTATCTATCTGAGGGTCAATATCTATCTATCTATCTATCTCTCTGAGGGTCAATATCTATCTATCTATCTATCTATCTATCTATCTATCTATCTATCTATCTATCTAATCTATTTGATAGACTGAATGGTTTTATAATCTCTAAACTTTGAACTTTGAAAACTACTACTTATAATTACATCAAACTAGAAACCGTAAATCTTCAAACTTTTACAACTACTTCAAACTTTATGCTAGGCTTTCTCAAGCCAACCTAAAGTTTGTACTCAAACTTTTTAATCTAGTTAGGTTGGCTTGAGAAAGCCAACTTACTGAAATCCTATTTAAACTTATTATTATTATTATTATTATTCTGAGACTAAATTTCTAAATCTAACTCCTCCTAGAGCTTTTAAGCTACATGCACCAAACTCTGCACAGACCTTCAGACTAATCCCGAATAGTGTGCTATATCTTTTCTAAGCGATCGGGGGTACGGTGTTTGCCCCAGGGGCAAAAAATTGGGCAAAAAATCCCATTGACTTAACATTGAGCCGAACTTTGAAAAGTCATAGCTCAGAGCGAGGATTTCGCAGAGACATGTGATTTACCACATTTGAAGAGGCTGACAGGCTCTGTGAGAACATACCTCACAATGGGGTAAAAGTTTTACCCCTGGGGGGCAGGAGCTGCCCAAAATTGCCCCAATGTAAGTCAATGGAATTTTTTGAAAAAATTTTTGGTCGCTGACCCACGAATGAGGCGTCAAATCGTGCGGATTATTTGGGAATGGTGTGCTATGACTTTTATAAGCGATCGGGGGTACGGTGTTTGCCCCAGGGGCAAAAAATTGGGCAAACAATCCCATTGACTTAACATTGAGCCGAATTTTGACGAGTCATAGCTCAGAGCGAGAATTTCGCAGAGACTTGTGATTTACCTCATTTGAAGAGGCTGACAGGCTCTGTGAGAACGTACCTCACAATGGGGTAAAAGTTGCACCCCTGGGGGGCAGGAGCTGCCCAAATTTGCCCCAATGTTAAGTCTATGGTAGATTTTGTATTGAACATAACTCTGGATCACAGTGTCTTACAGACAAGGGGGCGGGCTCATTTTACTCAGACGACCAATCAGTCTCTCAGGATCATTGTGAAGCTATCAAGCCACGCCCTAGCAACCATTTACAGCACCTTAGCAACAATTCCCATAGACTTCCTTTGAAAAAGATCAAAGGGATTTCTCCGGACTGAATTATCATACAAACACGAGGGTGGTCTCGTTTGACTTGGGGCAGTAAAACAGCCAATCATGAATCCCCTCAACACTTCCTAGCCCCTCCCTAGCAACCATTTTCGAGCACCTTAGCAACCAAAATCCAAAGAGAGATATCTTCCATTCTGAATGTCACAGAAGCATGGGAGTTGGTTTATATCATTCATATTGACAAGCAGCCTTTGGAGATTCATCATTGGCAGCTGCCAAGCCACTCCCTAGCAACAATTTAGAGCACCCTAGCAACCACATTTATTGATTTCATTTACAGTAAGATATCTTCAGATCAGAATGTCCTAGAGACATGATAGTTGCTTTGTTTTCATTGGGTGAGTAATCAGTCTTCAGCTTTCATCATGTCAACTACTTAGCCACGCCCTAGCAACCATTTAAAGCACCCTAGCAACAAGGAACCATTGACATCCATTCAAAATCACTAAGATGTGTATCTTAGGATCAGAATGACGTAGAGACTTCCGGGTTGACTTATTTCACTCAGGATGGCAAGGAGCATTGTTGCCTGTCACCTTGGTAACTGCCTAGCAACCAGATGGGGTTACCCTAGCAACCAAGAAACAAATCACATATCTCTGTACTAGAAAATCACAGAGAAATCTGGGTTGACTTATTTCACTCAGGATTGCAAGGAGCATTGTTGGCTGTCACCTTGGTAACTGCCTAGCGACCAGATGGGGTTACCCTAGCAACCAAGAAACAAATCACATATCTCTGTACTAGAAAATCACAGAGACTTCCGGGTTGACTTATTTCACTCAGGATGGCAAGGAGCACTGTTGGCTGTCACCTTGGTAACTGCCTAGCAACCAGATGGGGTTACCCTAGCAACCAAGTAACAAATCACATATCTTTGCACCAGAAAATCGTAGAGACTTCCTGTTTCACTTATTTCACTCAGGATGGAAAGGAGGCTTGATATGTATCACTCTGGTAACTGCCTAGCAACCAGATGTGGTTACCCTAGCAACCAAGTAACAAATCACATATCTTTGAACCAGAACATCGTAGAGACTTAGGAGTTGACATATTTCACACAGGATGGAAAGTAGCCTTGATATGCATCACCCTGGTAACTGCATAGCAACCAGACAGGGTTACCCTAGCAACCAAATAACAAATCACATATCTCTGCACCAGAAATTCATACAGACTTCCGGGTTGACTTATTTCACTCAGGATGTAAAGTAGCCTTGATATGTATCACTCTGGTAACTGCATAGCAACCAGACAGGGTTACCTTAGCAACCAAGTAACAAATCACATATCTTTGAACTAGAACATCGTAGAGACTTCCGGGTTGACATATTTCACACAGGATGCAAGGAGCCTTATGAGTATCACTTTTGTAACTCCCTAGCAACCAGATGTGTTTACCCTAGCAACCAAGTAACAAATCACATATCTCTGCACCAGAATATCATAGAGACTTCCTGTTTCACTTATTTCACTCAGGATGGAAAGTAGCCTTGATATGTATCCCTCTGGTAACTGCCTAGCAACCAGATGCGGTTACCCTAGCAACCAAGTAACAAATCACATATCTTTGAACCAGAACATCGTAGAGACTTAGGGGTTGACATATTTCACACAGGATTGCAAGGAGCCTTATGAGTATCACCTTGGTAACTGCCTAGCAACCAGATGGGGTTACCCTAGCAACCAACTAACAAATCACATATCTCTGCACCAGAAAATCGTAGAGACTTCCTGTTTCACTTATTTCACTCAGGATGGAAAGGAGGCTTGATAAGTATCACCCTGGTAACTGCATAGCAACCAGACAGGGATACCCTAGCAACCAAGTAACAAATCACATATCTCTGCAACAGAAAATCGTAGAGACTTCCGGGTTGACATAATTCACTCAGGATGGAAAGGAGGCTTGATAAGTATCACCCTGGTAACTGCATAGCAACCAGATGGGGTTACCCTAGCAACCAAGTAACAAATAATATATCTCTTCACCAGAAAATCGTAGAGACTTCCTGTTTGACTTATTTTACTCAAGATGGAAAGTAGCCTTGATATATATCACTCTGGTAACTGCCTATCAACCAGATATGGTTACCCTAGCAACCAAGTAACAAATCACATATCTATGCAACAGAAAATCATAGAGACTTCCGGGTTGACTTTTTCACTCAGAATGAAAAGGAGGCTTGATAAGGATCACCCTGGAAACTGCCTAGCAACCAGATTGGGTTACCCTAGCAACCAAGTAAAAAATGATATATCTATCTGTCTATCTATCTATCTATCTATCTATTTATCTTTCTGAGGGTCAATATCTATCTATCTATCTATCTATCTGAGGGTCAATTTCTATCTATCTAACTATCTGCAGGTCAATAACTATCTATCTATCTATCTGTGGGTCATACTCTATCTATCTATATCTCAGGGTCAATGACTATCTATCTATATATCTGACGGTCAATATCTATCTATCTATCTAAGGGTCAATGACTATCTATCTATCTATCTATCTATCTATCTAAGGGTCAATATCTATCTATCTATCTGAGGATCAATATCTATCTATCTATCTATCTATCTATCTATCTATCTATCTATCTGATGGTCAATAACTATCTATCTATCTATCTATCGATCTATCTATCTGATGGTCAATATCTATCTATCTATCTATCTATCTATCTGATGGTCATACTCTCTATCTATCTATCTATCTATCTATCTATCTATCTATGGGTTAGACTCTATCTATCTATCTATCTATCTATCTGAGGGTCAATATCTATCTATCTATCTATCTATCTATCTATCTATCTATCTATCTATCTATCTATCTATCTATCTAATCTATTTGATAGACAGAATGGTTTTATAATCTCTAAACTTTGAACTTTGAAAACTACTAATTATAATTACATCAAACTAGAAACCGTAAATCTTCAAACTTTTACAACTACTTCAAACTTTATGCTAGGCTTTCTCAAGCCAACCTAAAGTTTGTACTCAAACTTTTTAATCTAGTTATTATTATTATTCTGAGACTAAATTTCTAAATGTAACTCCTCCTAGAGCTTTTAAGCTACATGCACCAAACTCGGCACAGACCTTCAGACTAATCCCGAATAGTGTGCTATATCTTTTCTAACTGATCGGACTTACGGTTTTCCTAAAAATGACGATCAAACTCGGAAAAACTCCCATTGACTTAACATTGCGGAATGTTCAGAAATTTAAATCCCAACTGACATTTTCACACACACAGACAAAAAAGGGCCTGTCAGCCCTGCGTCTCTCCCTCTCTCTCTCCCTCAGAGGATTTCTTTTATCAAGCAGCCAATAAGTAATGACCTAAAATCTTCATAGCCACAGTATAGTAGCTTCCAGGTTGACTTGATTTACTCAGTATGGAAAGGAGGCTTGATAAGTATCACCCTTTTAACTGCATAGCAACCAGACAGGGTTACCCTAGCAACCAAATAACAAATCACATATCTCTGCACCAGAAAATCATACAGACTTCCTGTTTCACTTATTTCACTCAGGATGGAAAGTAGCCTTGATATGTATCACTCTGGTAACTTCCTAGTAACCAGATGTGGTTACCCTAGCAACCAAGTAACAAATCACATATCTTTGAACCAGAACATGGTAGAGACTTAGGGGTTGACATATTTCACACAGGATTGCAAGGGGCCTTATGAGTATCACTTTGGTAACTGCCTAGCAACCAGATGTGGTTACCCTAGCAACCAAGTAACAAATCACATATCTTTGCACCAGAAAATCGTAGTGACTTCCTGTTTCACTTATTTCACTCAGGATGGAAAGTAGCCTTGATATGTATCACTCTGGTAACTGCCTAGCAACCAGATGTGATTACCCTAGCGACCAAGTAACAAATCACATATCTCTGCAACAGAAAATCAGAGAGACTTCCGGGTTGACTTATTTCACTCAGGATGGAAAGTAGCCTTGATATGTATCACTCTGGTAACTGCATAGCAACCAGACAGGGTTACCTTAGCAACCAAGTAACAAATCACATATCTTTGAACTAGAACATCGTAGAGACTTAGGGGTTGACATATTTCACACAGGATTGCAAGGAGCCTTATGAGTATCACTTTGGTAACTGCCTAGCAACCAGATGTGTTTACCCTAGCAACCAACTAACAAATCACATATCTCTGCACCAGAAAATCATAGAGACTTCCTGTTTCACTTATTTCACTCAGGATGGAAAGTAGCCTTGATATGTATCCCTCTGGTAACTGCCTAGCAACCAGATGCGGTTACCCTAGCAACCAAGTAACAAATCACATATCTTTGAACCAGAACATCGTAGAGACTTAGGGTTTGACATATTTCACACAGGATTGCAAGGAGCCTTATGAGTATCACCTTAGTAACTGCCTAGCAACCAGATGGGGTTACCCTAGCAACCAACTAACAAATCACATATCTCTGCACCAGAAAATCGTAGAGACTTCCGGGTTGACATAATTCACTCAGGATGGAAAGGAGGCTTGATAAGTATCACTCTGGTAACTGCCTAGCAACGACAAGGGCTTACCCTAGCAACTAAGTAACAAATCACATAACTCTGCACCAGAAAATCGTAGAGACTTCCTGTTTCACTTATTTTACTCAAGATGGAAAGTAGCCTTGATATATATCACTCTGGTAACTGCCTATCAACCAGATATGGTTACCCTAGCAACCAAGTAACAAATCACATATCTATGCAACAGAAAATCATAGAGACTTCCGGGGTTGACTTTATTCATTCAGAATGAAAAGGAGGCTTGATAAGGATCACCCTGGAAACTGCCTAGCAACCAGATTGGGTTACCCTAGCAACCAAGTAAAAAATGATATATCTATCTGTCTATCTGTCTATCTATCTATCTATCTTTCTGATGGTCAATATCTATCTATCTATCTATCTATCTATCTATCTATCTATCTATCTATCTGTGGGTCATACTCTATCTATCTATATCTCAGGGTCAATGACTATCTGTCTATCTATATATCTGACGGTCTCTATCTATCTATCTAAGGGTCAATGACTATCTATCTATCTATCTATCTGAGGGTCAATATCTATCTATCTATCTATCTAACTATCTGCGGGTCAATAACTATCTATATATCTATCTATCTGTGGTTCATACTCTATCTATATCTCAGGGTCAATAACTATCTATCTATCTATATATCTGACGGTCAATATCTATCTATCTATCTATCTAAGGGTCAATGACTATCAATCTATCTTTCTATCTTTCTATCTTTCTATCTATCTATCTATCTATCTATCTATCTATCTGAGGGTCAATATCAATCTATCTATCTGAGGATCAATATCTATCTATCTATCTATCTATCTAATGGTCAATATCTATCTATCTATCTATCTATCTATCTGATGGTCAATAACTATCTATCTATCTATCTATCTGATGGTCAATAACTATGTATCTATCTATCTATCTATCTATCTATCTATCTATCTATCTATCTATCTGAGGGTCAATATCTATCTATCTATCTATCTATCTATCTATCTATCTATCTATCTGAGGGTCAATATCTATCTATCTATCTATCTATCTATCTATCTATCTATCTATCTATCTGAGGGTCAATATCTATCTATCTATCTGAGGGTCAATATCTATCTATCTATCTATCTATCTATCTATCTATCTATCTATCTATCTATCTAATCTATTTGATAGACTGAATGGTTTTATAATCTCTAAACTTTGAACTTTGAAAACTACTACTTATAATTACATCAAACTAGAAACCGTAAATCTTCAAACTTTTACAACTACTTCAAACTTTATGCTAGGCTTTCTCAAGCCAACCTAAAGTTTGTACTCAAACTTTTTAATCTAGTTATTAGGTTGGCTTGAGAAAGCCAACTTACTGAAATCCTATTTAAACTTATTATTATTAGGTTGGCTTGAGAAAGCCAACTTACTGAAATCCTATTTAAACTTATTATTATTATTATTATTATTCTGAGACTAAATTTCTAAATCTAACTCCTCCTAGAGCTTTTAAGCTACATGCACCAAACTCGGCACAGACCTTCAGACTAATCCCGAATAGTGTGCTATATCTTTTCTAAACGATTGGGGGTACGGTGTTTGCCCCAGGGGCAAAAAATTGGGCAAAAAATCCCATTGACTTAACATTGAGCCGAACTTTGACGAGTCATAGCTCAGAGCGAGGATTTCGCAGAGACATGTGATTTACCACATTTGAAGAGGCTGACAGGCTCTGTGAGAACATACCTCACAATGGGGTAAAAGTTTTACCCCTGGGGGGCAGGAGCTGCCCAAAATTGCCCCAATGTAAGTCAATGGAATTTTTTGCAAAAATTTTTGGTCGCTGACCCACGAATAAGGCGTCAAATCGTGCGGATTATTTGGGAATGGTGTGCTATGACTTTTATAAGCGATCGGGGGTACGGTGTTTGCCCCAGGGGCAAAAAATTGGGCAAACAATCCCATTGACTTAACATTGAGCCGAATTTTGACGAGTCATAGCTCAGAGCGAGGATTTCGCAGAGACGTGTGATTTACCTCATTTGAAGAGGCTGACAGGCTCTGTGAGAACGTACCTCACAATGGGGTAAAAGTTGCACCCCTGGGGGGCAGGAGCTGCCCAAATTTGCCCCAATGTTAAGTCTATGGTAGATTTTGTATTGAACATAACTCTGGATCACAGTGTCTTACAGACAAGGGGGCGGGCTCATTTTACTCAGACGACCAATCAGTCTCTCAGGATCATTGTGAAGCTATCAAGCCACGCCCTAGCAACCATTTACAGCACCTTAGCAACAATTCCCATAGACTTCCTTTGAAAAAGATCAAAGGGATTTCTCCGGACTGAATTATCATAGAAACACGAGGGTGGTCTCGTTTGACTTGGGGCAGTAAAACAGCCAATCATGAATCCCCTCAACACTTCCTAGCCCCTCCCTAGCAACCATTTTCGAGCACCTTAGCAACCAAAATCCATAGAGAGATATCTTCCATTCTGAATGTCACAGAAGCATGGGAGTTGGTTTATATCATTCATATTGACAAGCAGCCTTTGGAGATTCATCATTGGCAGCTGCCAAGCCACT
Source organism: Moxostoma hubbsi (assembly GCA_032164185.1). NCBI lineage: Eukaryota > Metazoa > Chordata > Actinopteri > Cypriniformes > Catostomidae > Moxostoma > Moxostoma hubbsi. The sequence continues at coordinate 10,983,450 of JAVLUX010000035.1, forward strand.
CCCTAGCAACAATTTAGAGCACCCTAGCAACCACATTTATTGATTTCATTTACAGTAAGATATCTTCAGATCAGAATGTCCTAGAGACATGATAGTTGCTTTGTTTTCATTGGGTGAGTAATCAGTCTTCAGCTTTCATCATGTGAACTACTTAGCCACGCCCTAGCAACCATTTAAAGCACCCTAGCAACAAAGAACCATTGACATCCATTCAAAATCACTAAGATGTGTATCTTAGGATCAGAATGACGTAGAGACTTCCGGGTTGACTTATTTCACTCAGGATGGCAAGGAGCATTGTTGCCTGTCACCTTGGTAACTGCCTAGCAACCAGATGGGGTTACCTTAGCAACCAAGTAACAAATCACATATCTCTGCACAAGAAAATCACAGAGACTTACGGGTTGACTTATTTCACTCAGGATGGCAAGGAGCATTGTTGCCTGTCACCTTGGTAACTGCCTAGCAACCAGATGGGGTTACCCTAGCAACCAAGAAACAAATCACATATCTCTGTACTAGAAAATCACAGAGAAATCTGGGTTGACTTATTTCACTCAGGATTGCAAGGAGCATTGTTGGCTGTCACCTTGGTAACTGCCTAGCAACCAGATGGGGTTACCCTAGCAACCAAGTAACAAATCACATATCTTTGCACCAGAAAATCGTAGAGACTTCCTGTTTCACTTATTTCACTCAGGATGGAAAGGAGGCTTGATATGTATCACTCTGGTAACTGCCTAGCAACCAGATGTGGTTACCCTAGCAACCAAGTAACAAATCACATATCTTTGAACCAGAACATCGTAGAGACTTAGGAGTTGACATATTTCACACAGGATGGAAAGTAGCCTTGATATGTATCACCCTGGTAACTGCATAGCAACCAGACAGGGTTACCCTAGCAACCAAATAACAAATCACATATCTCTGCACCAGAAATTCATACAGACTTCCGGGTTGACTTAATTCACTCAGGATGGAAAGGAGGCTTGACAAGTTATCACCCTGGTAACTGCATAGCAACCAGACAGGGTTACCCTAGCAACCAAATAACAAATCACATATCTCTGCACCAGAAATTCATACAGACTTCCGGGTTGACTTAATTCACTCAGGATGGAAAGGAGGCTTGACAAGTTATCACCCTGGTAACTGCATAGCAACCAGACAGGGTTACCCTAGCAACCAAATAACAAATCACATTTCTCTGCACCAGAAATTCATACAGACTTCCGGGTTGACTTTATTCACTCAGGATGGAAAGGAGGCTTGATATGTATCACCCTGGTTACTGCATAGCAACCAGATATGGTTACCCTAGCAACCAAGTAACAAATCACATATCTTTTAACCAGAACATCGTAGAGACTTAGGGGTTGACATATTTCACTCAGGATTGCAAGGAGCCTTATGAGTATCACTTTGGTAACTGCCTAGCAACCAGATGGGGTTACCCTAGCAACCAAGTTACAAATCACATATCTCTGCACCAGAAAATCGTAGAGACTTCCTGTTTCACTTATTTCACTCAGGATGGAAAGTAGCCTTGATATGCATCACTCTGGTAACTGCCTAGCAACCAGATTGGGTTACCCTAGCAACCAAGTAACAAATCATATATTTCTGCTCCAGAAAACCGTAGAGACATCTGGGTTGACTTAATTCACTCAGGATGGAAAGGAGGCTTGATAAGGATCACCCTGGTAACTGCATAGCAACCAGACAGGGTTACCCTAGCAACCAAATAACAAATCACATATCTCTGCACCATTAAATCATACAGACTTGCGGGTTGACTTTATTCACTCAAGATGGAAAGGAGGCTTGATAAGTATCACCCTGGTAACTGCATAGCAACCAGACAGGGTTACCCTAGCAACCAAGTAACAATTCACATATCTTTGAACCAGAACATCGTAGAGACTTAGGGGTTGACATATTTCACTCAGGATTGCAAGAAGCCTTATGAGTAACACTTTGGTAACTGCCTAGCAACCAGATGGGGATAGCCTAGCAACCAAGTAACAAATCACATATCTATTTAACAGAAATCGTAGAGACTTCCAGGTTGACTTATTTCACTCATGATGGAAAGTAGCCTTGATATGTATTACTCTGGTAACTGCCTAGCAACCAGATAGGGTTACCATAGCAACCAAGTAACAAATTACATATCTCTGCACCAGAACAACATAAAGACTTCTGGTTTTGTTCATGGGACTCAGGGTAGCAAGGATCTATCTATCTATCTGTCTGTCTGTCTGTCTATTTATCAGTCTATCTATATCTATCTTTCGAACTGTCTATCTATCTGAGGGTTAATATCTATCTATCTATCTATCTATCTATCTATCTATCTATCTATCTATCTGAGGGTCAATATCTATCTATCTATCTATCTATCTATCTATCTGAGGGTCAATATCTATCTATCTATCTATCTATCTGAGGGTCAATATCTATCTATCTATCTATCTATCTATCTGAGGGTCAATATCTATCTATCTATCTATCTATCTATCTATCTATCTATCTATCTATCTATCTATCTGAGGGTCAATATCTATCTATCTATCTATCTATCTTTCTGAGGGTCAATAACTATCTATCTATCTATCTGTGGGTCATACTCTATCTATCTATATCTCAGGGTCAATGACTATCTATCTACCTATATAGATCTGACGGTCAATATCTATCTATCTATCTAAGGGTCAATGACTATCTATCTATCTATCTATCTGAGGGTCAATATCTATCTATCTATCTATCTGAGGGTCAATATCTATCTATCTATCTATCTATCTATCTATCTATCTATCTATCTATCTATCTATCTATCTATCTATCTATCTATCTATCTATCTATCTATCTATCTATCTATCTATCTATCTATCTATCTGTGGGTCATACTCTATCTATCTATCTATCGATCTATCTATCTGATGGTCAATATCTATCTATCTATCTATCTGTGGGTCATACTCTATCTATCTATCTATCTATCTGATGGTGAATATCTATCTATCTATCTATCTGTGGGTCATACTCTATCTATCTATCTATCTATCTATCTGATGGTCAATATCTATCTATCTATCTATCTATCTATCTATCTATCTATCTATCTATCTATCTATCTGTGGGTCATACTCTATCTATCTATCTATCTATCTATCTATCTATCTATCTATCTATCTATCTATCTATCTATCTATCTGTGGGTCATACTCTATCTATCTATCTATCTATCTATCTATCTATCTATCTATCTATCTATCTATCTATCTATCTATCTATCTATCTATCTATCTATCTATCTATCTATCTATCTATCTATCTATCTATCTATCTATCTATCTATCTATCTATCTATCTATCTATCTATCTATCTATCTATCTATCTATCTATCTATCTATCTATCTATCTATCTATCTATCTATCTATCTATCTATCTATCTCTATCTATCTATCTAATCTATTTGATAGACTGAATGGTTTTATAATCTCTAAACTTTGAACTTTGAAAACTACTACTTATAATTACATCAAATTAGAAACCGTAAATCTTCAAACTTTTACAACTACTTCAAACTTTATGCTAGGCTTTCTCAAGCCAACCTAAAGTTTGTACTCAAACTTTTTAATCTAGTTATTATTATTATTCTGAGACTAAATTTCTAAATGTAACTCCTCCTAGAGCTTTTAAGCTACATGCACCAAACTCGGCACAGACCTTCAGACTAATCCCGAATAGTGTGCTATATCTTTTCTAACTGATCGGACTTACGGTTTTCCTAAAAATGACGATCAAAACTCGGAAAAACTCCCATTGACTTAACATTGCGGAATGTTCAGAAATTTAAATCTCAACTGACGTTTTCACACACACAGACAAAAAAGGGCCTGTCAGCCCTGCGTCTCTCCCTCTCTCTCTCCCTCAGAGGATTTCTTTTATCAAGCAGCCAATAAGTAATGACCTAAAATCTTCATAGCCACAATATAGTAGCTTCCAGGTTGACTTGATTCACTCAGTATGGAAAGGAGGCTTGATAAGTATCACCCTGGTAACTGCCTATCAACCAGATGGGGTTACCCTAGCAACCAAATAACAAATCACATATCTCTGCACCAGAAATTCATAGAGACTTCCTGTTTCACTTATTTCACTCAGGATGGAAAGTAGCCTTGATATGTATCACTCTGGTAACTGCCTAGCAACCAGATGTGATTACCCTAGCAACCAAGTAACAAATCACATATCTCTGCAACAGAAAATCAGAGAGACTTCCGGGTTGACTTATTTCACTCAGGATGGAAAGTAGCCTTGATATGTATCACTCTGGTAACTGCCTAGCAACCAGATGTGGTTACCCTAGCAACCAAGTAACAAATCACATATCTTTGAACCAGAACATCGTAGAGACTTAGGGGTTGACATATTTCACACAGGATTGCAAGGAGCCTTATGAGTATCACCTTGGTAACTGCCTAGCAACCAGATGGGGTTACCCTAGCAACCAACTAACAAATCATATATTTCTGCACCAGAAAATCGTAGAGACATCTGGGTTGACTTAATTCACTCAGGATGGAAAGGAGGCTTGATAAGTATCACCCTGGTAACTGCATAGCAACCAGACAGGGTTACCCTAGCAACCAAATAACAAATCACATATCTCAGCACCAGAAAATCATACAGACTTGCGGGTTGACTTTATTCACTCAGGATGGAAAGGAGGCTTGACAAGTTATCACCCTGGTAACTGCATAGCAACCAGACAGGGTTACCCTAGCAACCAAGTAATAAATCACATATCTTTGAACCAGAACTTCGTAGAGACTTAGGGGTTGACATATTTCACACCGGATTGCAAGGAGCTTTATGAGTATCACTTTGGTAACTGCCTAGCAACCAGATGGGGTTACCCTAGCAACCAAGTAACAAATCACATATATCTGCACTAGAAAATCGTAGAGACTTCCTGTTTCACTTATTTCACTCAGGATGGAAAGTAGCCTTGATATGTATCACTCTGGTAACTGCCTAGCAACCAGACGGGGTTACCCTAGCAACCAAGTAACAAATCACATATATCTGCACTAGAAAATCGTAGAGACTTCCTGTTTCACTTATTTCACTCAGGATGGAAAGTAGCCTTGATATGTATCACTCTGGTAACTGCCTAGCAACCAGATGTGATTACCCTAGCAACCAAGTAACAAATCACATATCTCTGCAACAGAAAATCTGAGAGACTTCCGGGTTGACTTATTTCACTCAGGATGGAAAGTAGCCTTGATATGTATCACTCTGGTAACTGCCTAGCAACCAGATGTGATTACCCTAGCAACCAAGTAACAAATCACATATCTCTGCAACAGAAAATCATAGAGACTTCCGGGTTGACTTGATTCACTCAGGATGGAAAGTAGCCTTGATATGTATCACTCTGGTAACTGCCTAGCAACCAGACGGGGTTACCCTAGCAACCAAGTAACAAATCACATATATCTGCACCAGTATATCGTAGAGACTACCTGTTTCACTTATTTCACTCAGGATGGAAAGTAGCCTTGATATGTATCACTCTGGTAACTGCATAGCAACCAGACAGGGTTACCTTAGCAACCAAGTAACAAATCACATATCTTTGAACCAGAACATCGTAGAGACTTAGGGGTTGACATATTTCACACAGGATTGCAAGGAGCCTTATGAGTATTACTTTGGTAACTGCCTAGCAACCAGATGTGTTTACCCTAGCAACCAAGTAACAAGTTACATATCTCTGCACCAGAAAATCATAGAGACTTCCTGTTTCACTTATTTCACTCAGGATGGAAAGTAGCCTTGATATGTATCCCTCTGGTAACTGCCTAGCAACCAGATGCGGTTACCCTAGCAACCAAGTAACAAATCACATATCTTTGAACCAGAACATCGTAGAGACTTAGGGTTTGACATATTTCACACAGGATTGCAAGGAGCCTTATGAGTATCACCTTAGTAACTGCCTAGCAACCAGATGGGGTTACCCTAGCAACCAACTAACAAATCACATATCTCTGCACCAGAAAATCGTAGAGACTTCCGGGTTGACATAATTCACTCAGGATGGAAAGGAGGCTTGATAAGTATCACTCTGGTAACTGCCTAGCAACGACAAGGGCTTACCCTAGCAACCAAGTAACAAATCACATATCTATGCAACAGAAAATCATAGAGACTTCCGGGTTGACTTTATTCACTCAGAATGAAAAGGAGGCTTGATAAGGATCACCCTGGAAACTGCCTAGCAACCAGATTGGGTTACCCTAGCAACCAAGTAAAAAATGATATATCTATCTGTCTATCTATCTATCTATTTATCTATCTATCTTTCTGATGGTCAATATCTATCTATCTATCTATCTATCTATCTGAGGGTCAATATCTATCTATCTATCTAACTATCTGCGTGTCAATAACTATCTATCTATCTATCTATCTGTGGGTCATACTCTATCTATCTATATCTCAGGGTCAATGACTATCTATCTCTCTATATATCTGACGGTCAATATCTATCTATCTAAGGGTCAATGACTATCTATCTATCTATCTATCTATCTATCTATCTATCTGAGGGTCAATATCTATCTATCTATCTATCTATCTAACTATCTGCGGGTCAATAACTATCTATCTATCTATCTATCTATCTATGGTTCATACTCTATCTATCTATATCTCAGGGTCAATGACTATCTATCTATATATCTGATGGTCAATATCTATCTATCTATCTATCTAAGGGTCAATGACTATCAATCTATCTATCTATCTTTCTATCTATCTATCTATCTATCTGAGGGTCAATATCTATCTATCTATCTGAGGATCAATATCTATCTATCTAATCTATCTAACTATCTGCGGGTCAATAACTATCTATCTATCTATCTGTGGGTCATACTCTATCTATATCTCAGGGTCAATGACTATATATCTATCTATATATCTGACGGTCAATATCTATCTATCTATCTAAGGGTCAATGACTATCTATCTATCTATCTATCTATCTATCTATCTATCTATCTATCTGAGGGTCAATATCTATCTATCTATCTATCTAACTATCTGCGGGTCAATAACTATCTATCTATCTATCTATCTGTGGTTCATACTCTATCTATCTATCTAAGGGTCAATGACTATCAATCTATCTATCTATCTTTCTATCTATCTATCTGAGGGTCAATATCTATCTATCTATCTGAGGATCAATATCTATCTATCTATCTATCTATCTATCTATCTGATGGTCAATAACTATCTATCTATCTATCTATCTATCTATCTATCTATCTATCTGATGGTCAATAACTATCTATCTATCTATCTATCTATCTGATGGTCAATAACTATCTATCTATCTATCTATCTATCTGAGGGTCAATATCTATCTATCTATCTATCTATCTGCGGGTCAATAACTATCTATCTATCTGTGGGTCATACTCTATCTATCTATATCTCAGGGTCAATGACTATCTATCTATCTATATATCTGACGGTCAATATCTATCTATCTATCTATCTATCTATCTATCTATCTATCTATGGTTCATACTCTATCTATCTATATCTCAGGGTCAATGACTATCTATCTATCTATATATCTGATGGTCAATATCTATCTATCTATCTATCTAAGGGTCAATGACTATCAATCTATCAATCTATCTATCTATCTGATGGTCAATAACTATCTATCTATCTATCTATCTATCTGATGGTCAATAACTATCTATCTATCTATCTATCTTTCTATCTATCTATCTGTGGGTCATACTCTATCTATCTATCTATCTATCTATCTGAGGGTCAATATCTATCTATCTATCTATCTATCTGTGGGTCATACTCTATCTATCTATCTATCTATCTATCTATCTATCTATCTATCTATCTATCTATCTATCTATCTATCTATCTATCTATCTAATCTATTTGATAGACTGAATGGATTTATAATCTCTAAACTTTGAACTTTGAAAACTACTACTTATAATTACATCAAACTAGAAACCGTAAATCTTCAAACTTTTACAACTACTTCAAACTTTATGCTAGGCTTTCTCAAGCCAACCTAAAGTTTGTACTCAAACTTTTTAATCTAGTTAGGTTGGCTTGAGAAAGCCAACTTACTGAAATCCTATTTAAACTTATTATTATTATTATTATTATTATTCTGAGACTAAATTTCTAAATGTAACTCCTCCTAGAGCTTTTAAGCTACATGCACCAAACTCGGCACAGACCTTCAGACTAATCCCGAATAGTGTGCTATATCTTTTCTAACTGATCGGACTTACGGTTTTCCTAAAAATGACGATCAAAACTCGGAAAAACTCCCATTGATTAACATTGCGGAATGTTCAGAAATTTAAATCCCAACTGACGTTTTCACACACACAGACGAAAAAGGGCCTGTCAGCCCTGCGTCTCTCCCTCTCTCTCTCCCTCAGAGGATTTCTTTTATCAAGCAGCCAATAAGTAATGACCTAAAATCTTCATAGCCACAGTATAGTAGCTTCCAGGTTGACTTGATTCACTCAGTATGGAAAGGAGGCTTGATAAGTATCACCCTGGTAACTGCATAGCAACCAGACAGGGTTACCCTAGCAACCAAATAACAAATCACATATTTCTGCACCAGAAAATCATACAGACTTCCTGTTTCACTTATTTCACTCAGGATGGAAAGTAGCCTTGATATGTATCACTCTGGTAACTGCCTAGCAACCAGATGGGGTTACCCTAGCAACCAAGTAACAAATCACATATCTCTGCACAAGAAAATCATATAGACTTCCTGTTTCACTTATTTCACTCAGGATGGAAAGTAGCCTTGATATGTATCACTCTGGTAACTGCCTAGCAACCAGATGGGGTTACCCTAGCAACCAAGTAACAAATCACATATCTTTGCACCAGAAAATCAGAGAGACTTCCGGGTTGACTTATTTCACTCAGGATGGAAAGTAGCCTTGATATGTATCACTCTGGTAACTACCTAGCAACCAGCTGTGATTACCCTAGCAACCAAGTAACAAATCACATATCTCTGCAACAGAAAATCAGAGAGACTTCCGGGTTGACTTATTTCACTCAGGATGGAAAGTAGCCTTGATATGTATCACTCTGGTAACTGCCTAGCAACCAGATGTGATTACCCTAGCAACCAAGTAACAAATCACATATCTCTGCAACAGAAAATCATAGAGACTTCCGGGTTGACTTTATTCACTCAGGATGGAAAGTAGCCTTGATATATATCACTCTGGTAACTGCCTAGCAACCAGACGGGGTTACCCTAGCAACCAAGTAACAAATCACATATCTCTGCACCAGAAAATCGTAGAGACTACCTGTTTCACTTATTTCACTCAGGATGGAAAGTAGCCTTGATATGTATCACTCTGGTAACTGCATAGCAACCAGACAGGGTTACCTTAGCAACCAAGTAACAAATCACATATCTTTGAACCAGAACATCGTAGAGACTTAGGGGTTGACATATTTCACACAGGATTGCAAGGAGCCTTATGAGTATCACCTTGGTAACTGCCTAGCAACCAGATGGGGTTACCCTAGCAACCAACTAACAAATCACATATCTCTGCACCAGAAAATCGTAGAGACTTCCTGTTACACTTATTTCACTCAGGATGGAAAGTAGCCTTGATATGTATCACTCTGGTAACTGCCTAGCAACCAGATGTGATTACCCTAGCAACCAAGTAACAAATCACATATCTCTGCAACAGAAAATCAGAGAGACTTCCGGGTTGACTTATTTCACTCAGGATGGAAAGTAGCCTTGATATGTATCACTCTGGTAACTGCCTAGCAACCAGATGTGATTACCCTAGCAACCAAGTAACAAATCACATATCTCTGCAACAGAAAATCATAGAGACTTCCGGGTTGACTTTATTCACTCAGGATGGAAAGTAGCCTTGATATGTATCACTCTGGTAACTGCCTAGCAACCAGACGGGGTTACCCTAGCAACCAAGTAACAAATCACATATCTCTGCACCAGTATATCGTAGAGACTACCTGTTTCACTTATTTCACTCAGGATGGAAAGTAGCCTTGATATGTATCACTCTGGTAACTGCATAGCAACCAGACAGGGTTACCTTAGCAACCAAGTAACAAATCACATATCTTTGAACCAGAACATCGTAGAGACTTAGGGGTTGACATATTTCACACAGGATTGCAAGGAGCCTTATGAGTATCACTTTGGTAACTGCCTAGCAACCAGATGTGTTTACCCTAGCAACCAAGTAACAAGTCACATATCTCTGCACCAGAAAATCATAGAGACTTCCTGTTTCACTTATTTAACTCAGGATGGAAAGTAGCCTTGATATGTATCCCTCTGGTAACTGCCTAGCAACCAGATGCGGTTACCCTAGCAACCAAGTAACAAATCACATATCTCTGCACCAGAAAATCGTAGAGACTTCCGGGTTGACATAATTCACTCAGGATGGAAAGGAGGCTTGATAAGTATCACTCTGGTAACTGCCTAGCAACGACAAGGGCTTACCCTAGCAACCAAGTAACAAATCACATAACTCTGCACCAGAAAATCGTAGAGACTTCCTGTTTCACTTATTTTACTCAAGATGGAAAGTAGCCTTGATATATATCACTCTGGTAACTGCCTATCAACCAGATATGGTTACCCTAGCAACCAAGTAACAAATCACATATCTATGCAACAGAAAATCATAGAGACTTCCGGGTTGACTTTATTCACTCAGAATGAAAAGGAGGCTTGATAAGGATCACCCTGGAAACTGCCTAGCAACCAGATTGGGTTACCCTAGCAACCAAGTAAAAAATGATATATCTATCTATCTATCTATCTATCTATCTATCTATCTATCTTTCTGATGGTCAATATCTATCTATCTATCTATCTATCTATCTGAGGGTCAATATCTATCTATCTATCTATCTATCTAACTATCTTCGGGTCAATAACTATCTATCTATCTATCTGTGGGTCATACTCTATCTATCTATATCTCAGGGTCAATGACTATCTGTCTATCTATATATCTGACGGTCAATATCTATCTATCTAAGGGTCAATGACAATCTATCTATCTATCTAGCTATCTGCGGGTCAATAACTATCTATCTATCTGTGGTTCATACTCTATCTATCTATATCTCAGGGTCAATGACTATCTATCTATCTATATATCTGACGGTCAATATCTATCTATCTATCTTTCTATCTTTCTATCTATCTATCTGAGGGTCAATATCTATCTATCTATCTGAGGATCAATATCTATCTATCTATCTATCTATCTAATGGTCAATATCTGTCTATCTATCTATCTATCTATCTATCTGATGGTCAATAACTATCTATCTATCTATCTATCTATCTATCTATCTATCTATCTGATGGTCAATAACTATCTATCTATCTATCTATCTATGGGTCATACTCTATCTATCTATCTATCTATCTATCTGAGGGTCAATATCTATCTATCTATCTATCTGAGGGTCAATATCTATCTATCTATCTATCTATCTATCTATCTAATCTATTTGATAGACTGAATGGATTTATAATCTCTAAACTTTGAACTTTGAAAACTACTACTTATAATTACATCAAACTAGAAACCGTAAATCTTCAAACTTTTACAACTACTTCAAACTTTATGCTAGGCTTTCTCAAGCCAACCTAAAGTTTGTACTCAAACTTTTTAATCTAGTTATTATTATTATTCTGAGACTAAATTTCTAAATGTAACTCCTCCTAGAGCTTTTAAGCTACATGCACCAAACTCGGCACAGACCTTCAGACTAATCCCGAATAGTGTGCTATATCTTTTCTAACTGATCGGACTTACGGTTTTCCTAAAAATGACGATCAAAACTCGGAAAAACTCCCATTGACTTAACATTGCGGAATGTTCAGAAATTTAAATCTCAACTGACGTTTTCACACACACAGACAAAAAAGGGCCTGTCAGCCCTGCGTCTCTCCCTCTCTCTCTCCCTCAGAGGATTTCTTTTATCAAGCAGCCAATAAGTAATGACCTAAAATCTTCATAGCCACAATATAGTAGCTTCCAGGTTGACTTGATTCACTCAGTATGGAAAGGAGGCTTGATAAGTATCACCCTGGTAACTGCCTATCAACCAGATGGGGTTACCCTAGCAACCAAATAACAAATCACATATCTCTGCACCAGAAATTCATAGAGACTTCCTGTTTCACTTATTTCACTCAGGATGGAAAGTAGCCTTGATATGTATCACTCTGGTAACTGCCTAGCAACCAGATGTGATTACCCTAGCAACCAAGTAACAAATCACATATCTCTGCAACAGAAAATCAGAGAGACTTCCGGGTTGACTTATTTCACTCAGGATGGAAAGTAGCCTTGATATGTATCACTCTGGTAACTGCCTAGCAACCAGATGTGGTTACCCTAGCAACCAAGTAACAAATCACATATCTTTGAACCAGAACATCGTAGAGACTTAGGGGTTGACATATTTCACACAGGATTGCAAGGAGCCTTATGAGTATCACCTTGGTAACTGCCTAGCAACCAGATGGGGTTACCCTAGCAACCAACTAACAAATCATATATTTCTGCACCAGAAAATCGTAGAGACATCTGGGTTGACTTAATTCACTCAGGATGGAAAGGAGGCTTGATAAGTATCACCCTGGTAACTGCATAGCAACCAGACAGGGTTACCCTAGCAACCAAATAACAAATCACATATCTCAGCACCAGAAAATCATACAGACTTGCGGGTTGACTTTATTCACTCAGGATGGAAAGGAGGCTTGACAAGTTATCACCCTGGTAACTGCATAGCAACCAGACAGGGTTACCCTAGCAACCAAGTAATAAATCACATATCTTTGAACCAGAACTTCGTAGAGACTTAGGGGTTGACATATTTCACACCGGATTGCAAGGAGCTTTATGAGTATCACTTTGGTAACTGCCTAGCAACCAGATGGGGTTACCCTAGCAACCAAGTAACAAATCACATATATCTGCACTAGAAAATCGTAGAGACTTCCTGTTTCACTTATTTCACTCAGGATGGAAAGTAGCCTTGATATGTATCACTCTGGTAACTGCCTAGCAACCAGACGGGGTTACCCTAGCAACCAAGTAACAAATCACATATATCTGCACTAGAAAATCGTAGAGACTTCCTGTTTCACTTATTTCACTCAGGATGGAAAGTAGCCTTGATATGTATCACTCTGGTAACTGCCTAGCAACCAGATGTGATTACCCTAGCAACCAAGTAACAAATCACATATCTCTGCAACAGAAAATCTGAGAGACTTCCGGGTTGACTTATTTCACTCAGGATGGAAAGTAGCCTTGATATGTATCACTCTGGTAACTGCCTAGCAACCAGATGTGATTACCCTAGCAACCAAGTAACAAATCACATATCTCTGCAACAGAAAATCATAGAGACTTCCGGGTTGACTTGATTCACTCAGGATGGAAAGTAGCCTTGATATGTATCACTCTGGTAACTGCCTAGCAACCAGACGGGGTTACCCTAGCAACCAAGTAACAAATCACATATATCTGCACCAGTATATCGTAGAGACTACCTGTTTCACTTATTTCACTCAGGATGGAAAGTAGCCTTGATATGTATCACTCTGGTAACTGCATAGCAACCAGACAGGGTTACCTTAGCAACCAAGTAACAAATCACATATCTTTGAACCAGAACATCGTAGAGACTTAGGGGTTGACATATTTCACACAGGATTGCAAGGAGCCTTATGAGTATTACTTTGGTAACTGCCTAGCAACCAGATGTGTTTACCCTAGCAACCAAGTAACAAGTTACATATCTCTGCAACAGAAAATCATAGAGACTTCCTGTTTCACTTATTTCACTCAGGATGGAAAGTAGCCTTGATATGTATCCCTCTGGTAACTGCCTAGCAACCA